>OZ004714.1:53826221-54426221 GCA_963924515.1 Vespertilio murinus | reverse complement strand
ACTTTTTAAAAAAATATATTTTTTATTGATTTTTTTTTTACAGAGAGGAAGAGAGAGGGAGAGTCAGAAACATCGATGAGAGAAAATCATCGATCAGCCGCCTCTTGCACACCCCCCTCCGGGGATGTGCCCGCAACCAAGGTACATGCCCTTGACCAGAATCAAACCTGGGACCTTTCAGTCCGCAGGCCGAAACTCTATCCACTGAACCAAACCGGTTTCGGCTAAATGAATCACTTTTAACATTCAGTTCAGGGATGTCTTTCAGGTCTGCATGAATATTTGCTTATTTATATATTACTGCCAAAATGGCTATCACTGGCTACCTGCTTTTCATTTAGCCAAATCAACAAGTTTTTCTACTTCTTCAATTGTCTGTGATCATTGTTTCTTTCCCACCCTTAGCAATATTAGGAATTTTGATGGCCTTTGATTTAAAATTATGCTAATCATTGGTTTGATTTTGCCAGCAACAAAAGCATTCTCTCCTTTGTTGCCTGAGAGACACTTTTTGTCATCCTGCGGCAGCAGCCTTAAAGGATTGTCAGGTCGAAAACCAAAATTTGGTTGACAACTGAGACATTTTTTTTCTATGAACAACTTGGCAAAGAACTGAATTGTTTGAGAGATGGGGTATCCAGTATGCTATACCTGAATAAGGTTTTGTTTTTGTTAATCCTCACCGGAGGATATTTCCCCCCCATTAATTCTTAGATGTTAGGGGAGGAAGAGAGGGAGAGAGGGAAAGATGGAGAGAGAGAGAGAGAGAGAAACATCAATGTGAGAGAGACATCCATTGGTAGCCTCTCACATGCAGGATCTGGCCTGCAACCAAGGTACATGCCCCTGACCAGAATCAAGTCTGCGACCCTCCAGTGTTGGTAGGCCAATGCTCTAACCACTAGCAAAACAGGCAAGGGCCTGAATAATGTGTAAACAGTATAAACTGACCAGAGGAAAAAATGTCCTGAGAAAATAATCTTAAATGATTAAGCAAAAACTTCTAGCACGAAACTCTATATTTTCAAATAAAGCTCAACCCATATTTAGAAAATATTTATATCTGAATATACATAAATATATTTGTCAATAACCAAACAGACTAGAATTTTTAAATAATGCTTCTCAAACCCAGAAACTTAAAAATACCTGATGGTGCTGGGAATCATCCAAGGTTTTAAAGACCATTGCTACCATTCCATGTGCTCTCAGGTGCATTCGAAAGCTGGGCATGGCACATTTAGTAGCCAAGCTAATAACACTAGAAGAAAATAGACTAGTTAGGGAGACTAAAAATAGCTAGTGCATTAGTATTTTGTTTGCACAGTACCAAAACAAGGGCATGGGGTGAGATATCAAAGCGTACAGATCACAATATAAAAGCATGGGCAAACCGAATTATTAAAGATTTACTAATATATATGTGATTAGGTATGTTATATTAAACTATATAAATAACAGATGATAATCCTTAGTTTACTTCTTACAGCACTTACTACCATGAAAAGCAAAAAGTTTCAGCTACTTTTGATAATGCCTCTAATACATGAATTTTATATTTGATTGAATATATTCTGATTGACTGGATAATTCAATCAAATCAAGATATTCAATCCTATATAAAAAAAGCATAGTATACAAATTGTCCCCTCAACTGGGAGGTGTCTGGGAGTTTGACCAGGGGCGGGGCCAGCCAGAAGAAGGGAGTAACTGGCCGGCAGCCAGCAGCTGCTAGGTACCCTACCAGTGCACAAATGTTGTGCACAGGCCTCTGGTCTATACTAAAAAAAGGGCAATATGCTAACTAGACTGGATAAACCACACGTCATTTCAGATGTCCTTCCTGACAAAGCCGGGACCTGGGCGAAGCTGCCTGGGGTCCCAGGTGCCTGTGGTCAGCCCAGATGAAGCCGCCTGGGGGTCCCAGCTCCACGGGCGGCGGGAGAGGGGGCTGCACAATCCACAGAGGCAGCATGGGCCGGTCCTAGCACCATGCCTCTGCAGAGGCGGGGCTGGGGGGTGGGGGTGTTTGATGGGGGCAGGGTTAGAGAGAAGAGGGGCTGGGAGGGAAGGGTGTGTGACCGTGGTTCCTCAACCTCCCATAGTTCCTCCCCCAGCCAGCCTGGTCCCAGATCCCCCCCCCCCCCCCCCCCGCGGGCGGGGTCAGTGCCAAGCAGCGAGCCTGGTTTCTGGTTGAGCCACAAGCCCTCTCATCCCCGCACCTGCTCAACCAGAAGCCGGGCTCATGGCTGGTGAGCACAGCAGAGGTGATGTGAGCCTCTCCTGCCTCCGAGGCCGGTGGGCAGTAAGAAGCAAGGGGTCCTGGACTGTGAAAGCCCCGGACTGTGAGAGGGATGTCTGAGTTCCAGCTTAGGCCCAAACCACGGGAGGTCCTGAACTGTGAGAGGGCACAGGCCAGGCTGAGCTCTATACACTGGGCCTCTAGTATGTATATATATATATATCTATTTAAAAGCCTAAGTGACCACTCAAGTCGCTATGACACACACTGGCCACCAGGGGGCAGAAGCCTAATGCAGGAGCTGCTCCCTGGTGGTCAGTGCACTCCCACAGTGGGAGTGCCACTCAGCTAACTGATGGGTGCCAGACACCGGGTTCACAGCTGGCAAGGGCAGCTGCTGTGGCGCGAGCCTCTCCCACCTCCACGGCTGTGCTACCAAGTGGTGGTAGGTGCAGTGGGAGCGGTGTGGCACCTGGCCCAGGCTCAGGGCTCCTCCCTGGCTGCCTGACATTTCTTGCACTACTACATCGCCCAAGGGGTCCTGGATTACGAGAGGGACCCCAACGGTGCATGAATCCGGGCCTCTAGTATGGTACGCAGATTATCCAAATTAAAAGATGCTTGAATTTATCAAATTTACTACTTGCATATTTTAAATATTGGGCTGTAAAAGAACATAGGGATTCTTTAGCATAATACTTCTTTCAAAAATCTGGAAATTGAAGCCTAGATTATCTAAAAATATATAAATATCCAACTTTCCTTCCTCTATAGACTAAAATCCCTTATAAGAAACCAATCACATTTTAACATTATTATCACTGACTATAAACTACATCCATGATAACAAAATCACAAATGTTTAGCTCCATCCATTTGAAAAACTTTAATGAGCTATATAGCATGTATACAATTTTCAAAAGTAAAAGTAAGAGCTTACCTAAGGCAACGTGTGTTTAGAGGCTGAGTGCTCTTTAAGCCACTTAACAAATACTCTATGTCATCAGTGAACTCTTGATTTTCACCAAATTCCACCACATCATTGAAGTGCTTCACGTGCTGAACAACTGTATATAACTGCCAAGAAAATAAGTCCAACTCTTTTGTAACTATGAATTGGTATATTTAGTTAAATCTATAGGCTTGCTGCACTGTATTTATTACATGGCCACTGACAGTTGCTTTTAAAACACTGGTAGTACCAGAACAAGGTAAATTCATGTCTCAAAGCTGTGAGTATCAGTGTACTGTATTTGTTCAAGACACTAGATTGCTAAATGTTAGACACAAAAACCTATCCATGCCCAGGAAAACGACAGGACTGCTTACTTCTTTGTCTTCTTTTCTGCATTTTAGTGTGGTAACTATATCTTGGTAGGGCTGAGTAGGTATTGTCACAGTTTTTATCACTTTCGGTGGTGGTGCAGGAGCCTTAAAAACTCCATCATCTTTTTGATTTGGTTCCTTTGAAGACAGCCTCACCTATTAAAAAGGGTATTAGTTAGTTACTCTAAAAAAAAGCCTAACTAATAAAAGAGTAATATGCAAATTAACCATCACTCCACTACACCCATAAGCCATGCCCTCCAACCACACCCACCAACAATAAAGAGCGAATATGCAAATAAACCCAACCAAGATGGCTATAGCCACAGATAGCAGGAGGGAGGCTTGGGTTTCCCAGACAATGGAGGAAGCCAAGCTTTCCACCTGCCAACCTAGGCCTCCAATCAAGACTACAAAGTTTCAATTGTAGAAGATAAATAACCCCCAGCTACCAGGACCTCGCTTGGAGTCGCCAGGGGGCGTGGCCAGCCTGCAAACCACCAAAGGCCCCTTGTCCAGGTCGACCCCTGCTCCAAGGGAACCCCCACACTGATCCAGGACATCCTCCAGGGCAAACCAGCTGGCCCCCATCTGTACACCAGGCCTCTATCCTATCTAATAAAAGAGTAAGATGCAGATTGACCATCACTCCAACACACAATAGCTGCCCCCATGTGGTCAAATATCCTGCCCCTATGTGGAAACAAAATGGCCACCACAAGATGGCCAGCAGGGGAGGGCAGTTGGGAGGGAGCAGGCTGGCAGAGGAGGGAAGTTGGGGGTGACCATGCATGCAGGGAAGGGCAGTTGGGGGGGTGGAAGGGCGGGCACAGACCTGCACAGAAGAGCAGTTGGGGGGGAGCAGGCCTGCAGGGGATGGCAATTAGGGACAAACAGACTGGAAGGGGAGCAGTTAGGCATCACTCAGGCTGGCAGGGGAGTGCTTAGGGGTGATCAGGCTGGCAGGCAGAAGCAGTTAGGGGCAATCAGGAAGGCAGGCAGGCAAGTAGTTAGGAGCCAGCAGTCCTGGATTATGAGAGGAATGTCCGACTGCCCATTTAGGCCTGATTCCACAGTCAGACATCTCTTAGGGGTCCCAGATTGGAGAGGGTACAGGCTGGGTGAGGGACTCCCCCTCCCCCCTGCACAAATTTCGTCCACTGGGCCTCTAGTATATACACACACATAAAAATAGTAAAATGTCCTCTATATAGCAAATATAGCCTAAGAAAAAAAGATGGGAGGCGGCCTCTGAAAGGGCATAAGGGACATTCAAAAATTTCATTTACTACAAGGTAAAATTAATAATGTGTTTTACTTACAAAAGACCCATTCATGAATTCCCACTGTTCTTTCTTAAACTGAGATTTCACACAATTTGCTATTTTGTCTTTAGGACTATTAGGAAGAATAAAGAACCACAATTCTATATTTAAGCAGTATTGATAAGAAGCTAGGGATGGGATAGAAAAACTACAACTGATAGACAAAAGAATTTTTAAGTACAGAAAACTACTTCAGGGTAGGAATAAATAGGCAAAGTAAAAGCACAGCATATAATTACTAATGTGTACAACGATGATTTTATACTACTAAAAGAAGTTTAATGTATTCAACTTAAGGAGAGAATTAATTATGCATTATATTTTAAAAAGATCTAACTTTTATTGTTATAAAGAACTCACTCCTTAAAAACAAAAAAGAACTCACTCCTTGATAACTCCAGATGACTGAGGAGTTACCATTATCTAGAAAAGCCATGCCCTCCTAAGCATCTCTAAATTCCTGATGCCCCGTAACATAGAATTCTTATTATTCAAAAAGTGAACTCCTATTCCCCTGGAGGAAGCCTAAAATGTCACTAACTTGGTCAAAACATGCTTTCAAAGAACCTGGCATCCATGAAAGAGAAAAATAAAAGAATGAAGGGATTTAGTTGAAGTACTGAGGAAGAAATCACAAAGAAATTGTTAAAATAATAATAATAATAATAATAATATGAAGTGATAAGAGAAAAAGCTAGTTTCAAAACATAATAGAGAACTGAAATGCATAAATGCCATAATATATATTTATATCCTGCATGAGGCCCCTACAATCATAAAAATGCAAAAAATTCACTATTAATAACTCATTCTTTTTAAAAATATATATTTTATTGATTTTTCACAGAGAGGAAGAGAGAGGGATAGAGTTAGAAACATTGATGAGAGAGAATCATGGATCAGTTGCCTCTTGCACACCCCCTACTGGGGATGTGCCTGCAACAAAGGTACATGCCCTTGACTGGAATCGAACCCGGGACCTTTCAGTCCGCAGGCCGACACTCTATCCACTAAGCCAAACCGGTCCCGGCAATAACTCATTCTTGAATTGCCCCCTTAAAAATCAAACTGCCCCTCTGTTGGGTACCACTGATCTAGAAATATTACTGTACATAGTCCTACCAGCTATTCTGAATAAATTTATTTGATAAGGGTTTTTTTCAAATGTGTTCTGAATTGAATTACTGGAATGCAGGAAAAAGTTCTCTAAAAAGTGAATTAACCACTCAAAGCCACTTTATCATCTATGTAGGATATAATGTATAACACAATTCTAAATACAAATTTCAAAGACAGACTAATTTGCCCTTTAAAATGGAACACTATCCTATACAATAAAAGCCTAAAATGCAAAATGTCCACTTGACCGAGAGTTCAACTGGGAGTTCAACTGCTCGCTGGCCACGAGGGTGTGGCATGGAACATGGCAGGCGTCGGCAATGCCATGCTGACAGTGGGTGGCAGTGGAGGCACTGCCAGCCCTGATGGGTCCTAATGAGCGCAGGATGGTAGAGCAGTTTAAGTGGGCGGCGCCAAGCCAAAAGGGGCTCGAACAGGGTCCAATCACCCAGCAGACAGCAACCAGCAGCAGCAGGGCCACCACCTGGCTCCCAGGTGCTGAGGGAGCTGTGCGGGGGGCTGATGACTTAGGGGGAGGTGGGTGCGCAGGGGCTGGGGCAGGTGCTGCCTAGTGACCAGAGGTCAGCTGGGACCTGCCCTTCCACGCTAGACGCTCACACTTTGATTGTTGGCCAGGCCTAGGGACCACACCTGTGCATGAATTTCATGCACCGGGGCTCTAGTAATTCCACAAATGTGGGTCTGAAGTAAAAATAAAAATTTAAGGGTTTTATTTATAACCTAGTAAGACCCAAATTTCTATAATCCCATCCAGAATCCTCACTTTTCCAATGAATTAAACTAAATTTGTATTAGGAAGCCACTAAATGTTAGTTAAGAAGTCCAAAATAAACTGGTAAAGAGAAAAGAAACATGAAAATTAGAGACATGAAAATTATGAATATAGAACAAATAAACAAACATGAAATTAAAAAGTACAGTTCACTTACTGCAGCACTCTGAGGTTTTACTACTGGTGGCCCAGGTAGTTCTTCTGAGTCTGGATGGTTCCAATGTCTGGCATTATACACAGCTTTTGTAGGAGACTATAGAAATGAGAAAAAGGTAAACTGTTTTCATATTTTGCATCCTTATGAAACTGTCTCCTTTCATAAAATAAAAATCATAACGAATAATTTAAATGCATAAACATATACCCTAGACCACCTGTTGCCAACCTTTTGGATCTCACGAACAATCAGCGGTCCGCGGACTACTGGTTGGCAGCTGCTGCCTTACACAGATCAGATAAACAGTATCCAGCCCACATTCCCACTATGTACCTATGCCTATGGCAGACATGGAGTCACTGTGACATTCTCCCATGAAATTGATAATCAGTGCTCTAGAGGACAACTATTAACAATCAGGAGAAGAAAGTAAACCTTTTGCCAGGTTTGTACTAACTTATTAAACAATGTAATTAATTCAATATGTTCTTTATTCCTCATGCTACTGATTCATGCCCCACATTCTTCCAATCATAGAAATGGGGCAGGATAAATGATAAAGGACTATATTCATTTAAGTGAAACTGTCAGGGTCAGATGAGTGCCATCATTCAAAAGTTTTCAAATTTTATAAAGGTAAATATTGTACATATGCCTGTTACAAAACATAGAGGGGTCTAAAGCAGTACTATGTAATAAAATCCATAATTTCTAGAGCAAAATTTATACATATTTACACTAAATAGGCTATTGCCTCAACTCAGTTTAGGGTACTTTACTGGCAAATCAATTTACTATAAACAATGAAAAAAAACTTTCAGTTTAACATTCTTTATTCAGAATTAAGAATAAAGAACTGTGAATCTGTATAATCAAATCCACAGGATAAAACCTGTATAAAATGAACATATCAATTATTCTGAAGGAGACTGATTAAATAAAGACCAACATTTTGTCCATCCTTTATAAATGATGTTAAATTTTGTCCTTTAACCTTCAAA
The DNA here is from genome assembly GCA_963924515.1 of Vespertilio murinus. Classification (NCBI taxonomy): domain Eukaryota; kingdom Metazoa; phylum Chordata; class Mammalia; order Chiroptera; family Vespertilionidae; genus Vespertilio; species Vespertilio murinus. The sequence goes on along the minus strand of OZ004714.1, from coordinate 54,418,258 downwards.
TACCGTATTTGCTGGCGTATAAGACGACCCCCTAACATTTCCACTCAAAATACAGAGTTTGTTATATACTCGCCGTATAAGACTACCCCCAACTTGGAGGCATATTTTTTAGGGCCAAAAAATCGTCTTATACGCCGGCAAATACGGTAAGTGGTTTTAATCTCATTAGAGGTTATAGGATTATGATGCTTTATGTATTTTCAGTACTAATACAAAAATAAGAGTACAAGAGGAGAAACATACAAGATTGGCCAAAAATCTACATAAAAATATTACCCATATTCCCTTACAAGCTGCAATGAACTAACATAATTGAAATTAAGCATCATACAAAGTTATCTTTTTATACAAATACTAGAGGCCCGGTGCACAAAATTCATGCACAGCGGGGAAGGGGATGGTGGTGTCCCTCAGCCCAGCCTGCACCTTCTCCAATCTGGGCTCCCTCTCACAATCCAGGACTGCTGGCTCCCAACTGCTTGCCTGCCTGCCTGCCTTCCTGATTGCCCCTAACCTCTTCTGCCTGCCAGCCTGATCACCTCCTAACCACTCCAATGCCAGCCTGTTTGCCCCCAACTTCCCTCCTCTGCCACCCTGGTCACCCCTAACGGACCTCCCTGCAGGGTTGATTGCCTCCAACTGCCCTCCCCTACTGGCCATCCTGTGGTAGCCATCTTGTTTCCACATAGGGGCAGGATCTTTGACCACATGGGGGCAGCTATTGTGTGTTGGAGTGATGGTCAATCTGCATCTTACTCTTTTATTAGGATAGAGGCATGGTGCATGGGTGGGGACCCGCTGGTTTGCCCTGAAGGGTGTCCTGGATCAGGGTAGGGGTTCCCCTGGGGTGTGGGGCAGCCTGAGAGAGGGTCTGTGGTGGTTTGCAGGTCGGCCACATGCCCCCGGTGACCCAAGTGGGGGCCCTGGTATCTGGAGTTTATCTATCTTCTACAATTGAAACTTTGTAGCCTTGAGGGAGGCTTAGGCTAGGTAGGGCAGGTGGAAAACTTGGCTTCTTCCATTGCCTGGGAAACCCAAGCTCTCTGTGACTGTAGCCATCTTAGCTGGATTTATTTGTATACTCACTCTGATTGGCTGATGGGCGTGGTTGGTGGTTGTAGCAGAGTGATGGTTAATTTACATATTACTCTTTTATTAGGTAGGATCATTTTCAAATAACCATGTTATAACATCAAGATTGCAGTGTAGACGCCACAAGAACTATCTGCTTTTTAAGGTTTTTTTAATTGATTTTTTTTTTTTTAAGAGAGAAAGAGGAAAGGAGAGGATGATCTGCTGCCTCCTACTACATGTCCCCTATGGAGAACTGAGCCATCTGGACATGACCGGGAAGCAAGCCGGCAACCTGTTCAGTGTTCAGGACAATGCCCAACCAACTGAGCCACACTAGCCAGGGCAACAACTGGTTTTTAAAAAATAAAGTTTAAATTGATTCACATATTAAATGTGTTAGAAAATGTTAATGTTAAAAAAAGCAGTTTAAGTACTCACACAATGACTTAACTAGGCCTCTTGAGACACAACAACATAGGCACTCAAGCATCCACCATACAATCTATATGCTACTAGTTGATAGATCCCTCGTTTAAACAACCTCTAATAACAAACCACTGACCTGTGGAAAGAATAGGTACTTCAAAGCTCAAGAACTTTCTTTTTAAAACTCACTGATTTCAGCTCAGTGAATAGGAGTGTCGTCCTTAGCACCAAAAAGGTTGCAGGCTCAATCACTGGTTGGGGCACATATGGAAGGCAATTGGTTGATATTTCCCTCACATTGACATTTCTTTTTCTCTCTCCCTTTCTCTCTCTCTAAAAATCAATAAAAATATATATTTAAACATGAATGAGTGAGTGAGTGAATGAATGAATGAATGAAAGGTTATCTAGTTCCAGAGGTAACAAAATAGCATGTCAGGTCAAAGTTCTAAATTAAATTGACACCCTCCTAGTTAATTGTAAGTGGCAACACATTGAACAGTTAACAAAGTAGACTTAGGAACCATACGGTCTGGATTATAAGCCAGATAAATAGTAAGCTCTACTACTACTTATTACTAAACATTTTTCTCATCTCTAAAATGTGGTTAATAACAGTACCTACTGCAATGAGTTGTGAAGTTTAAATAAATATATGTAAGACACTCAGAGGAGTGCCTGAAACAATATGTGGTATACAAATATTATTATTGATAATACAAACGATAGTTATTATGTAATCATGTGCAATTCCATTTGAGTACAGCATCTTCATAAGAAGATTAGAATATAATGGTCTACTCACCTAACAAAGAAACTGCAGTAAACAAATGGAATAACTGACATGAAAACACTTTAATATTTATAAAAAAGCAGACTGGGATACTTTGATCTAACTCATCTCAAAAGCCATTGAATAATATCCTTGATGAATATAAATGCAAAATCCTCAACAAAATACTAGAGAAACAAATTCAAAAACACATTAAAAGGATCATACTGCTTTTATTCAAAACAGTACTGTACATACTAGTAAAAGCAATTAGATAAGAAAAATAAATAAAAAGCATCCAAAATAGAAATAAAAATTTCTCTCTCTAAAAAAAATTCTCTATTCACAGATGACATGATCTTAGATGCAGAAAACTCTAAAGATTACACATATAAAATTAACTTTCAGCGGAGGACTTGAGAAGGTGGGGCAGTTCTGTACCGTGCTGCCTTCCACTGGTTAAGACCTCCAAGAGCAAAGGCCTACCGAGGTGAGGATGCCCCTACTGTCACCTGTAGAGGGGCAGCACTGAGCTGGCCAATATTTGTGGTGGTGCTTGTCCTGGCTCAGGGGAAGCGTTCCACTAAGTCTGAAAGACTAAGACATTGCGGGGACTCTCCGCCACCGCCCACGACCGGCTCAGCCCTGCCTTAGCCTGCGCCAGCGGGACTCTCTGCCACCGCCCGAGACCAGCTCGGCCCTGCCTTTGCGCCACACCCTCGGATCCCGCGGCCTCCACCGCTGCCACCACCCGTGCCCTGCTCTGCCAGGCCTTCGCGCACGCTGTGTTGGCGCTGCGCCTTCCGTTGGCAGACCCGGAGAATCCTCTCTCCGCTGCCGCATGGCCAGGCCAAAGCATCAGACACTACCGCCATGAGGATTTTAAAACTACAGGGGAAATTGAGCCACAGGAGCTATCATCGCTGCCGCACCCGCCGCCACCCCCAAGAATGGGAATCCACCGAAATCAGAGCTCACTACGCCCCGGGCCACAGGGAGTGTGGCTTCAGAAATTACCCTCTACATCCACAGCAGCTCCACATCCGAAACAAAGAGGACACCATTGAGGGCGGACTCCCCCCATGCAGCCATCACAGCCCGCCCACAATCTTCCCAGCACACCCACCATGCTGGGAGGGAGATGGAGCGCGCTGGTAAGGAAATGGCACGGCGCCTTCCATTAGCCGCCCAGGCGAGCCCTTCCTCCGATGCCGCATGGCCGAGCCGAAGCTCTCGCCACCGCCGCCGCCGTGTGAACTTTAAAACTACAGTGGTAATTGAACCACAGGAGCGACCGTCACTGCTGCACCTGGCACCGCCACCTGCCACTGCCGCCGCGAATAAAGGAAATCCACCAAGAACAGAGCTCACCACACCTTGGGCTCAGGGAGTGGGCGACCTCAGAACTTAGCCTCCATGTCTGCAGCTGCTCCGCTCCCACACCGAACGAGACACCATTGAAGGTGGTCCCCCCGCCTGCAACCATTTCAGCCCAACTGCAGCTGTCCCAGCCTGCCTCCCATGCTAGCAAGGAGCTAGCGCGGCGCCTCCAATATGCGACCCCAACACCCTAGAGGGGCAGTGTGCCCCGGGTGAGCCGAGTGTCCCAGGGGGCCGAGTGCCCCGGGTGAGCCGAGTGTCCCAGGGGGCCGAGTGCCCCAGGTGAGCCGTGTGTCCCAGGGGGCCGTGTGCCCTAAGTGAGCCGAGTGTCCCAGGGGGCCGAGTGCCCCGGGTGAGCCGAGTTTCCCAGGGGGTCATGTGCCCCGGGTGAGCCGTATCCCCCAAAGGGGACAGGTGTCCCGGGTGAGCCGTGTATCCCAGGGGGCTGTGTGCCCTGGGTGAGCCGAGTGTCCCAGGGTGCAGTGTGCCCCGGGCGAAGGGGCGGTGAAAACCAGAGGAGGAGCGGACTCTATTCATATGGTCCTGAGATAGCCACCATAAAACAAGCAGACTGCCAAATGAGGAGCGGATTCTATTCATGGGGTCCTGAGATGGTCACCATAAAACAAGCAGATTGTCAAATGACAGCAGGGAGGGGAAGGAGACCTAGGGGGAGATAGGAGAACAACCGAGGGACTGGTATACATGAACATAAGTACAACCAACGAACACAGAACTCTGGGGAGGGAGGGCATAAATGGGAGGTGGGGGGGGGGCAATGGTAAGCTATGTACAAAGATAATACCTTAATAAAATAAAATAAAATAAAATAAAATAAAAATAAAATTAACTTTCAAACTAATAAATGTATTCATTAGTAAAAGTTGTACAATACCAAGTCAAGATACAAAAATCAGGTTCATTTCTAATACAAATAACAAAAAAGAATTGAAAAGATAAAGTGAAATAAATTCCATTGTAATAGCATCAAAAATAAAAAATAGCCGAAACCGGTTTGGCTCAGTGGTAGAGCGTCGGTCTGCGGACTGGAAGGTCCCGGGTTCGATTCCAGTCAAGGGCATGTACGCTGGTTGCGGGCACATCCCCAGTTGGGGGTGTGCAAGAGGCAGCTGGTCGATGTTTCTCTCTCATCGACGTTTCTAGCTCTCTATCTCTCTCCCTTCCTCTCTGTGAGAAATCAATAAAATATATTTTTAAAAAAAAATAAAAAAAATAAAATAAAATAAAAAAAAAATAAAAAATACATAGGAATAAACTTAACCAAACAAGGCCAAAGATCTGTATACTGACACCTACAAAATACTATTGAAAATAAACTAAAGACACAAATAAAAGGAAAGATATCCTGGGTTGGAAGACTATATTGCTCAAAAGTCCATACTACCCAAAGTAATCTACAGATTCAATGTATTCCTATGAATATTTTTTTACAGTAATCAGAAAAACAAACATAAAATTCATATGGAACCACAAGCAACCTTAAATAACTATAACAGTCTTAAGAAAACAAAAAACTTGGAGGACTCCCTAGGGGGGCATCTATAATATTCTCAACAATAAAGGTAAAAATTTTAAAAACATATTTTTATTGATTTCAGAGAGAAAGGGAGAGGGAGAGAGAAAAAAAAACCATCAATGATGAGAGAGAATCATTGACTGGCTGCCTCCAGCATGCCCTCCAATGGAGACTGAGCCTGCGCAACCTGAGCATGTGCCCTGACTGGGAATTGAACTGTGACCTTCTCATTCACAGATCAATGCTCAATCACTGAGTGAGCCTAACAATAATTTTTTAAAGCCCTAGCCAGTATGGCTAAGCCAGCCGAGGGCAAACTACAACCGATCTGGCCCGTTCTGCTGTTCTATCCAGCCCGCAGAGCCGAAAGAGCAGAGGGTTTTCTTGCTCTCCCCTCTGCTCCTTCACCAGCAGCCCAAGATGAGAGTGCCAGCATGGTCAGGTTGCTTTTGTTCTGGCCCTCCGGTCCAGTTTAAGGACCCATGTGGCCCTCGAGTCAAAGTTTGCCCACCCCTGGGCTAAGCAAATAGAGCTTCAGACTACAGACTAAAGAATCCTGGGTTCAATTCTGATCAAGGGCACATGCCCAGGTTGTGGGCTCAATCCCCAGTAGGGGGCAAGGAGGAGGTAACTGATCAATGATTCTCTCTCATCATTGATGTTTCTCTCTCACTTCCTCTCTGAAATCAATGAAAATGTATTTCAAGATAAATTTTTTTTAAAAGAAAACATAGTTGACCCTTAAACCATATGGGTTTGAACTGCACAGGTGTTAATAGATGATGTTTTTCAACAAACAGTTTGCCCTTCATATCTGAGGGTTTTGCATTTGTAGATCCAGCCAATAGCATATTCAGTCTATGGTGGATAAAAAAACCAGTATATTTGGATTCCCGCCTGCAGATCACAATATTGTTTTCAACCCGCAGTTAGCTGAATCCACAGATGTAAAGTACTGACTATAGGTTTTTTGGGTTGTTTTTTTTAGAGTTAAAAGTTATACACGGATTTCTGACTGGGGGATAAAGAGATGCAGTTAACACTCCTAACTCCCGTATTGATCATGGGTCAACTATAAAAGAAACTCTTAGAATTTAACAGCAAAACAATAAGAAATGGGCAAAGAACTTAAATTTCTCCAAAGAAGACATACAAAGCAACAGTAAGATTTATGAAAAGATGCTCAACATCATTAGTCGTTAAGAAAAATTCAGGAGGAACCAAGATGGTGGCATAGGTAAACACCTATACTTGCTGCTTCTCACAACCACATCAAACTACAACTAAAAGACAAAATAAATGTCAACCAGAACCACAGGAAAGCTGGCTGAGTGGAAGTTCCACAACTAAAAGGAAAGAAAAAAGCATATTTGAGACATGTAGGAGGTGCAGAGGCACATGCAAAACAGGCTGACAACTGGGTCTTTTTCAATAGGGAGCGAAATATAGCTCCCGATTGCTCTGAGCTCCAGTTCCGGGCCAGACTCTGGGGACCTAGACTCACACAGGGAGAAATTGGACTGCCTGGCATCAGGCTGGAATGTGAGAGCAGCTTTCTCTCAGAGGTGCTCACAGTTATCATTGTTACTGTGGGGGAGCGCAGGACGCGAAGACGCGAAGACCTCCCTGGTGTAGGACTGACAGGATGCTGTTTGCTCCACCTGGTGATTTCCTGAGACCCCGTCCCACCCAATTTACAACCCCACTCAAGCTGTGTACAGCGGCTTTTGCATATGAATGGCCTGTCCTTTATCAGCCTAAAACCTGACCAACTACAGGTGGATCAGAGAGCTCCAAAGCTTCCAAAAGAAGGCCCAATGCCCGGCAGCAGCAGACTGGATTGCTTCACAGCTGGGCCTCATCTGGGAACCTCCAACCACCAATTAAAGAGAAGGAATTTGCAGATCTCTCTGTTGCTCTTGCTGGGTGGCCTCAGATAGTGGCTGATTTTGCACCTCCTTGAAGATCCAAGAGCCAGAGCATCCAGTGGTCAGGGTGAAACCATACTGGATTACAACTCTCCAAATCCATAAGCGACAGACTCAAGGGACACACTCAGTGAGCACCAAAGCCCCCTGAAGTGAGTTCTGCCCCATAAGGGTGTCCCTTGCACAGCAGTTCTTCCATTGTCGACACAGCTAGTCCTCACAACCAATTGGCCTGGAGTTCAATTCCTCCCAGTGATACCAACAACAATCAAGGCTTAACTACAACAAGACTGTACACCCAGTCCAAAAAGGGGTGCACCAAGAGTGTCCAACTCAGGGGATTGGGCCCTAGAGCAAACATAGCACACAAGGCCACTATCAACACAGGGAAGCAGCCAAAATGAAAGAAATGGAGGAAAGCAATCTACTGGATATTCAGTTCAAAACCACAGCTATAAGGTTACTCAAGAATCTTCTAGAAACCTCTGAGGATCAATGGAAAAGGACCAGTCAGAAATTAATCATACACCGATTGAAATAAAGAATAATATACAAAAATTCAACAGTACACTACAGCAGTGTTTCCCAAAGTGTGGTACGCGTACCCCCAGGGGTACGGAAAGCTTTTGGTGGGGGTACACGTTGCACCGGAGTTTGGTGGGGATATGCACTGCACCGTGCTTAGCTGCACCTAAGTCTACGTTCTCATGAGTCAAGTCAAGACAGTCTTGTGAGGCGTGAGATGGTCCGGTGTGCAAATAAATTTATAATATAGTTATTTATAATATAACTTTTATTTATATTTTATTATGAATAATTTTATTTTTCGTTTATTATTATTTCATGTATGTACCAAAAAAATAAATATATTTTGATTATTAAAATATATCCTTTTTTTTTTGACGAGGGGTATTCAGCGTTACGAAAATTATAGAAGGGGTACACGTATGTCAAAAGTTTGGGAAATATTGCACTAGAGGATCCCAAAAATCAAGTGAAAGATCTGAAATACGAGGAAGCAAAAAATACCCAACCGGAAAAGCAAAAAGAAAAAAAGTGTCCAAAAATATGAAGATAGTGTAAGGAGCCTCTGGAATAACTTCAAACGTACCAAAATCCAAATTATAGGGGTGCCAGAAGAAGAGAGAAAAAGAAAACTTCCCATATCTGGTGAAAGAAATAGACTTACAAGTCCAGAAAGCGCAGAAAACCCCAAACAAAAGGAATCCAAAGAGGGCCACACCAAGACACATCATAATTAAAATGGCAAGAGCAAAAGACAGAGAGAATCTTAAAAGCAGCAAGAGAGAAACAGTTACCGTATTTGCCGGCGTATAAGACGATTTTTTTGGCCCTGAAAAAATACGTATTTGCCGGCGTATAAGACGACCCCCTAACATTTCCACTAAAAATACAGAGTTTGTTATATACTCGCCGTATAAGACTACCCCCCACTTGGAGGCATATTTTTCAGGGCCAAAAGATCGTCTTATACGCCGGCAAATATGGTACCTACAAGGTAGTACCCATAGGACTGTCAGCTGATTTCTCAACAGAAACTATTCAGGCCAGAAGGGAGTAGCAAGAAATATTCAAAGTGATGAATAGCAAGAACCTACAAACTAAGATTACTCTACCCAGCAAAGCTATCATTTAGAATTGAAGGTCCGATAAAGAGCTTCACAGATAAGAAAAAGCTAAAGGAGTTTATCACCACCAAACCAGTATTATATGAAATGCTGAAGAGTATTATTTAAGAAGAGGAAGTAGAAGAAAAAGAAAAAGTTAAAAATTATGAACAACAAATACATATCTATCAACAAGTGAATCAAAAAATCAAGTGAATAAAAAATATGACGAACAGAATAAACTGATGAATATAATAGGATCAGGGGCATAGAAAGGAAGTGGACTGACAATTCTCGGAGGGAAGGGTTTGGGGGGTGTGGGAAGAAATTGGACAAAAATCTTACACCTGTGGAGGAGGACAGTGGGGTTAAGGGCATGGGGTGGGGTGGGAACTGGGTGGAGGGGAGCTATGGGAGGTGGGGGGAAGAAGAACATCTGTAACAATCTGAACAATGAAGATTTTAAAAAATGCAAATCAGAATCACAATGAGTTATCACATCACATCCATTAAGATAGACACTGCCAAAAGAACAGAAAAAAAAGAAGAAAAACAAGTGGTGGCAGTCGAATTGGAACCATTTCCTTAAACACTGTTAGTGGAAATTTCTTTTTAATGGCTGAATGGCATTCCATTATCCACCTGGACTTTGGTTTACTGGAGCTGTTCCTGGCTCCTATCTTGAACCCACAATTCCTTTATTTCTTAAAATATATTTTTATTGATTTCAGAGAGAAAAGGAAAAAGAGAGGGAAAGAGAGATAGAAACATCAATGATGAGAGAGAATCATTGATCAGCTGCCTCCTGCATGTCTCCCCACAGGGAATAGAACCCAAAACCTGAGCATGTGCCCTTGACAGAAATTGAAGCTGGGATCCCTCAGTCTGCAGACAGACACTCTATCCACTGAACCAAGCAGGCTAGGGCTGTCAGTGGGAATTTAAATAGTGTAGCCATTATGGAACGCAGTATGGAGATACCAAAAAATTTAAAGACAGAACTAGCACATGATCCTGCAATTCCACTCTGGGATATTTATACAAAAGAATTGAAATCAGGATCTTTAAGAAATACATGCACTCCCATGTTCATTGCAGCATTTAATCACAATAGCCAAGTGGAAACAACCTAACTGGCCATCAACAGATGAATGGATAAAGAAAATATTAGATACATTCATTATTCAACCATAAAATAGAGTATTATTCAACCATAAAATTCAATCCCATGCAACAATATGTATGAGCCCTGGGAACCCCAAGGCAGGGGTGGGGAAGGCAGGGGAAGACACCTGCTCCTCTTGGCTAACTGAGCTCAAATAAAAAATCAGAAGTAGCCCAAGCTGGTTTGGCTCAGCAGATAGAGCGTGGACCAAAGGGTCCCGAGTTCTGATCAAGGGCACATACCTTGATTGCAGGCTCCTCCCAGGCCTGGCCCTGGTCTGGGCTCTAGAGGCAACCAATCAATGTGTTTCTCTCTCACTGATGTTTCTCCTCTCTCTTACACTCTCCCTAAAAGACCATGGAAAAATAACCTCGGGTGAGGATTAAAAAGTAAATAAATTAGAAGGCTAAACAGCTATTTCTGCACAAGGGCCTCGTATGCAAATTGCTCTTTGTGGAGAAGCCTCTTTGCTAAGCTGCTGCCCCTACATTGAACTTCCTGCAGTTTCTGCCATCTGAGCCAGTCCTTAAATGGTTTCCTGGAATCCTATTTCAACCAATAGGATTGAAAGCTTTCCTCATTCAATCAGCTGCATAGCTCTGACCAATCAGCATGGCTCTACTGGCCCAATCAAACTATGAGGATTTGGCATCCTTATTTGCATGAGGATAGACTAGTCAGGAACCAGGGGTGGGAACTTTTGTCCATATAAGCCAACTCTCCTCTGGCTGGGAAAGCACCTTCTCCACTAGAGACTGAAGACTATAAGACACCAAAAATGAAAATGTCTCTCACTGGAGCACGGTTGCAGAGCAGAGCAGCCTAGCCGAACAAGGGCCTGGCACCAGGGCTGCTGGCCAAGGAGCAACCTTAGTCATGCTCTTTTCACAGCAGCTCTGCATCACTACCGAGCTGTTCACAGCAGTGCACTGGATAGTTTCCTTCACCTCACCCCAAATTGGGGATTCATGTGGCTCTGAATTGGTGTCAACTACCATCATTTGACACCCTTAGAATGTTGTGCTAAATAAAGCAAGTCTCAGAGGGATTAATACCACCTGTCACCATTTGTGTAAAATATCTAAAGTCATCAAACTCATTAAAACAAAGAATGGTGATTGGCAAGGGCTGGTGGAAGAAATGGGGTGTTGCTGTTCAATGGTGTACAGTTTGTTATGCAAGATGAAAAAGTTTGAGAGATCTGTTGTACAACGTTGTGCTCACAGCTAATAATACTGTATGGTACATTAAGAGTTTCTTAAGAGGGCATATCTCATGTTGTGGTTTTAACCACAATGAAAAATTTCTCAAAAAGCCATTGAAAACTAGCTATGTAGAGAATAACTGAAAATTTTATATTAAAAGGACACATTCACCCCTCGTGTGGCACAGTGGTTGAGCATTGGCGTATACCCAGGAGGTCACACGCCCAGGTTGCAGGTTCAATTCTTAGTATGGGGCATACAGAAGGCAGCAGATTAATGATTTTCAATTATTACTGGTCTCTCTCTCTCTCTCTCTCGTTCCTCTCTAAAATCAATAAAAATGTTTTTTAAACATGGGTTTATTAATAGGGTTTACTATAGGAAGGGGGAGGAAATGAAGATACATCCTGCTTTCTAAAAATCAGTGAGATAAACAACATCTGAATGTAATTATTACACAGTGTGGGGAGGGGAACCAAAGTGCATGACAATGACTGACTCTGAGGTCTTCCCATGATTCCACAATGATATAATTCACATGCACTGAAATGACTCGTATCTGAAAATTACACAACACTATATCACATGCTAATGTCACTCAGTAAAAGTGACTGTGTACAGTATCTGCAAAAAACAAAGCCAATCGCACCAAAAAAATTGAGATACCTAGGAATAAACTTAACTAAGGAGGTAAAAGACCTATATGCTGAAAACTACACGACACTGAAAAAAGAGATAGAGGAAGATGTAAACAGATGGAAGAACATACCATGTTCATGGATTGGTAGAATCAACATCATCAAAATGTCCATACTTCCCAAAGCAATTTATAAGTTCAACGCACTCCCTATTAAAATACCAACAACATTCTTCACAGACCTAGAAAGGACTCTCCAAAAGTTTATTTGGAACAATAAAAGACCCCGAATAGCCACAGCAATTCTGAGAAAGAAGAGTAAAGTAGGAGATATCTCAATACCAGATCTCAAGCTGTATTACAAAGCCGCTGTTCTCAAAACAGCCTGGTACTGGCACAAGAACAGACATATAGATCAATGGAATAGATTAGAGAATCCAGATATCAATCCAAATCAATATGCTCAATTAATATTTGACAAAGGAGGCATGAGCATACAATGGAGTCAAGACAGTCTCTTCAGTAAATGGTGTTGGGAAAATTGGACAGATACTTGCAAAAGAATGAAACTAGAGCACCAACTTACTCCATACACAAAAATAAATTCGAAATGGTTACAGGACTTAAACATAAGACGGGAAACCATAAAAATACTTGAGGCATCCACAGGCAGCAAAATCTCAGATATATGCCAAAAGAACTTCTTCACTGATACTGCCCCTAGGGCAATGGAAGCTAAAGAGAGAATGAACAAATGGGACTACATCAAAACAAAAAGCTTTATTACAGCAAAAGAAACCATCAACAAAACAACAAGAAGTCCCACGGTATGGGAGAACATATTTGCAAATGATATCACTGATAAAGGTTTAATCTCCAACATCTACAGACAGCTTACACAACTCAATAAAAGGAAAATAAATGATCCAATTAAAAAATGGGAAACGGACCTGAATAGAATCCTCTCAAAAGACGACAGAAGGAAGGCCAAGAGGCACATGAAAACATGCTCAAAGTCACTAATCATCTAAGAGATGCAAATCAAAACAACAATGCGATACCATCTCACACCTGTCAGAATGGCCAACATCAACAAAACAACAAACGACAAATGTTGGTGAGGTTGTGGAGAAAAAGGAACCCTCGTGCACTGCTGGTGGGATTGCAGGTTGGTGCAACCACTGTGGAGATCGGTATGGAGCTTCCTAAAAAAACTGAAAATGGAACTCCCATTTGACCCAGTAATCCCACTACTAGGAATATACCCTAAGAAACCAGAAACACCAATCAGAAAGGATATATGCACCCCTATGTTCATAGCAGCACAATTTACAATAGCTAGGATTTGGAAACAGCCTACGTGCCCATCAGCAGAGGAATGGATCAGAAAACTATGGTACATCTACACCATGGAATACTATGCAGCCATAAAAAGGAAGGAATTTTCATCATTTGCAATAACCTGATGGAATTGGAAAGCATCATGCTGAGTGAAATAAGCCAGTCAATGAAAGAGAAACACCACATGACTTCACTCACTTATGGATATTAAAGATCATTATAAACTAATGAATAGAAAGATAGATATAGAGACAGTAAAACAACAAGCAGACTGTCAAATGACAGCGGGGGAGGGGGTGGGGAGATAGGGGATCAACCGAAAGACTGGTCTGCATACATAAAAGTACAACCAATGGACATAGAACTCTAGGGAGGGAGGGCATATATGGGGGGGGGGGGGGGGCAATGGTAAGCTATGTACACATAATACCTTAATAAATTTTTAAAAAAGAAAAAAAAAAAGGCAACTTTTCATGGAAAATGAAAGTCATCCTTACCATACCATTTAGCAACCTGGATTTGGCCCACCTGGCAGGACTTTATGGAGGACCTCACGGCATGCCCTCCACCCCGGTTTGGGCTGGGGCACACAGGCCACGTCCCTCTCCCCCATGCTGGTGCTGGGCCAGGGGACCTGAGGCTGCACCCCCTGCCTGGCAGGGCTTGACAGGGGTGGGAATGACCGGGTCTGGATCTGGCCCAATGGGGGACTAGGGGCTGGCCGGGGCTGGGTTTCACGCAATTTTGAGGTGGTTGTGGGTGGGCGGGGACTTGACTCTGGGTCCTGTGGTGTGCCCCAGACTCTCACAGGAGGAAGATTTTCATATACATTTTACTAATTTTCTTTCATCTCTAACACTTCTATTATAGAGAAAGGGCAAATAGCAATATTAAATTATTTCCTCTAATTAATCCCCTTTTAATGTGCATGAATTTCATGCAGCAGGTCACTAGTATGTTAAGTAAAAACAATGACAAAAAACAGCCAACCAAAATGAACCCTCTTCCTACCCAGACTCTGCCAGAACATGCTCAGTTTCAACAATTCTTTGGATCACCCATCTAGGAGCTATAAATGGGCAGCTGTGGCTTTTTACTTTTACACTTTGGCCAGTATTCTCATCAGTAAACCAATGGCTAGAGTCTCTCTCCCTCAGACTTCACATCCATGTTTTAGATTTCTATCTAGCATGTGAGAATACAGTGAATCTCACACTGCCGTCTTGATGACTAGATTCCGGATGGACAGTAAATCCTCAGATACAGAACAATTTTTTTTAAGTTTTTCTTTTTTATTGATTTCAGAGAGGAAGGGAGATGGGAGAGATAAAAACATCAATGTTGAGAGACAATCACTGACCAGCTGCCTCCTACATGCCCCCGACTGGGGATCAAGCCCACAACCTGGGCATGTACCCTTAACTGGAATTGAACCCGGCCCCCTCAGGCCACAGGCTAACACTCTATCAACTGAGCCAAACCAGCTAGGACAGAACAATTTCACAGAAAAAGGAGGTGCTGCGTAAGTGTGAGTCCTAACTTCTAGAGAAGGATACTACGAGGAAACATCTGTTCTTAGGTGGGAAGAGGGACTACCTACCCTTTAAAATCTCTTCAACTGTAAGAATCTGTTTTTAGGTTGACAATGTTTATGAACTCATTTTATAAAACACACAAAAAATGAGTTTACAAACTATAAAGCTACACTTAAAACCTCAGCTTTATGCAATTTTTAATACAACTAAATCTGTAATGTTGTTACATTAATAATCAAATTTTAATTATCCAGGAACATGACAGAAGGAAAGAAAAAAATAAAGTCCAGAATGTTCCTTTGAGAGTCAAACACAAGATAGAGCCAGACAGGCCCAGCATTAAATCGCAGGGAAATGATGAAAGCGAAGATACAACATATTTGAGAATTGAAACTAAGACTGACATTACGGTTAGTTCATGTATGGCCCAGCAGCAGTCTAACTGACAAAATAAGATGGCCAAAGTCCCAGATAAAATATAACTCTCCTTCAGACAGCAGAGATTAGTTAGGATGATCATACAAGTAATGCCTTATAAAAAGGGCAGACACAGCAGCTGAACAAAAAGCTAGAAATTAAACGAAAAGCAGGGCAGACAGAAGAAATGACCTAAGTAGATCAGCACGTATATGACAACTGCGAATAAAAAGAACAGTAGCCAGTGATCAGAAAGAGGACGGTATTTTTTAAAGCATTAAAATTGCCAAAATATCAATAAACTGTATGTAGAAACTTGTAATTATATTCAGGTATGTCCCAACCTAATCTCTCAAACCCTATCTTTACTTTTCTCCCCAGCAAGTGACAACTTTTCTGAGTAATCATTTCAACTATGTTCTTATCAGAAGTTTTCTTCACCCTCATCTTTCTGGCTCATGTGTTCCTAGCCAGTCCTCAATACTGTAATGAACAACCCCCCTGGTGAGGTGTTGGAGAAAATCCTCACACCAGGCATGCTTAGGAAGTTAATGTTTCTAACATAAGGCGGTGGGAAGAGGGAACTCTTGGCTAGCGCACTAAAGCTAAGGAGATGGCCCGTGTGGTCAGGAAATTGGTTATATATGTGAGAATTGAGCAAATACGTAAACATGGTGAGCATAATGGGAACCAGATTTCTCACTGTTGGCAAAGTAAAATGTGGAACGTGGGAAGGTTAGAATAAAATATGTGCAGTTGAACTAGAAATGGAGGTATCATATTGAACTCATGGTTCTAAACATAATATACAAACAAAATAAGTGTATGTGTGAGTGAGAATATGCATGTAATTTTCCTACCTCTATCAACTCAAACAATGACACCCCATAAAAAATGACCACACCTCGTGACTAGATCTTTTCTAAATAACATTCTCCCACTAAAAGAAGACAGGGTCCTTGGAGAAGTGGCTGAATACAGGGGATGCACATGACCAAGTCTGAACATTTCAGTATGTCAGTAAAAAAATGCAAAATGGTGGAGCATACTAAAAGTCAATTTAAAGAAACATCTATAAGCCAAATCATAAAAAATATCTTAATATCTAAATATTGTTAGTACTATCAGTTAAATTACAGTAACAAATGATAGAATAAAACAGAAATCTATGTTCACACTGACATAAAGACATAGATATTATGAACATATAATGTTTACATATTGTATAATGAATACATAAATACATGTATTCTTACAGACATGGAGGGAAGGGAAACACCTACCTCAGAGCAGAATGCCTAATGCTAATAACTGTAGAAAGAATTATGTAATTAGGAAAAAAATCATTCAACAACCATCATAGTAAAATCTGATTCAGACAAAAATCAATGTTAAAACTAGTGGTAAAAGTCTGATGAGGAAAGCTGAGGAACCAGACAGATACCAATAGTGATCACGTCAGTAGTAATGGTACAAACTGACACTGTGCCACCTGATGTGATGCTGTGAGAACACAGTATCTCTTCTGTGGTATTCCTGACAAATGCAGAACCTAAATCTAATCAGGAGGAACCATTAGAAAAATACAAACAGAGGATACTCCAAAATAACTGATCTTAACTCCTCAAAGGTGTCAAAGACACAGTTGCTCCAGATTGAAGGAGTAGGGACTTGTGACAACTAAATACACATGATCCTGGACTGGATCCTGGACTCTTTAGGATATTATTTTGCTACCAAGGTCATTATTGAGACAGTTGGTGAAATTCGACATCTGTGGATTAGACTGTATTATTGTATCAATGTTATTAACTTCCAGATTTTGATGGGTATACTGAGATACTGTGTTTACAAAGTACAAATTACTGTACAGTATTTAGGAGAAATAGGCATCAACTCTGCAACTTACTCTCAAGTCATTCATAACCCCTAGATGGGAGGGGCTCCCATTTTGACCCCCCACAAGAGTTTTTGGTTGAAATAAAGGGGGAGGGGTGTTGCTACTAGCACTCAGTGGCAGAGGCCGGGCCACACTTACATCTCCAGTGTTGAGGGTAAGCCTGACAGGTAGGGAAGGCAACTCCTGCCACTGTAAGGACGAGCTACCTCTTTACCATTAAAGAATGAAGTCATTAGTGTCCTGAAGACCCAGATAGTCCCACTGACCTATCACCTCCCTGACGGTGTTTCTACTGCAATGGAGAACCGGAACAAATGCTGAGAATATTTTCTACACCCACTTACCTAGCACCCTCCGCCACTAACTTTCTTTTTTCTCTGGAGATTTGGGAAATAGCCTATATAAAAATTCCTCGGGAAATTAAGCTTAGTTTTGCACAGAAAACGTGAATCCTAATTTCTTCTATATAAAACAAATCTATCATTTCTACCATATTAACTTATGCCATTTAACTTAATGCTTAAAACTGGATCCCATTTATTTCTTCTATTCCTTTATACTCTTCAAAAGTCAAAAGGGCCCAGCTGTGCGGCTCAGTGGCTGAGCACAGATCAGGAACCACACAGCTGATTCCTAGTCAGGGCACATGCTGGGGTTGCGGGCTTGATCCCCAGAATAGGGGGCGTGCAAGAGGCAGCCAATTAATGATGTTCCTTACTCATGGATATTTCTCTCTGTCTATCCCTCTCTTTCACTTTCTAAAAATCAATTAAAAAAAATTTTTTTTAAGTCAAAAGATACAATTTTCCCTTATTTCTGTTTCTCAATGTTCTCTTCTTTTTAACCCCTTTTAAGCAATCTTTTAATGCCTTGAAGGCAAATGGATGACCTATTTCTTATAAGCGCTAGAGATTTTATTCTGCACTCTTCCTGAAGAAGGCTTCTACATTCCTTGCCTACATATTTCCATAAAGATACATAACTTCCCTGGGGTCTAAAATATTTTTAATTCCTTCTTATTAAAGAACTATACCTCTAAGGATCAAAATTTCATTTTTAGAGCTTACTGGTCCATCTAAAATTTAAAATTCAGATATATTTCCACTTAAAATTAAAAGGATCTTGAAAAAAACATTTCAGTTGGAGGTTTCAAAGGAAATTAAAACATTTAATAAAGCAAGCCTCTTCAGAGAATAAAATGTTGTTTGGCACTACTGTTTTAAGACAGGGCTTTACCCACATTACATCCTTCAATTAATTCAATCCCATAGCTCTTTGGTTTTATAAATAAGCACTATTTCTTCTGACATTATCTATCAACAATAACTAGGTTGCATGACCTGATTTACTTTAGGCCAGAGAGATTCCTTCAAAAATCAGGTCAAGTACATGTACAATGCTGCCTTTTATGCCATTTAGTAGCAAAAAAAGACTCCAATATTAAGTTTAAAACAAATTTAAAAACTGAAGATAAATAAGTTGGCCACAAGGGTAATTAACATAAGTATATATGATAAAATTAGTTCAAATCTTTTGAACAAACACATCACCATTACTTCATTCTTAAGTGAAATAATAGACAAAAAGATCTGGAAAGACATTTTTATTCTTCAAAGTAATTTGATATTTTAATAATCTTAGCTTATTTTTCAGCATATTCCACAGCTCTGTTCAATGAAAGAGCCTATGAGTAATGAATACATCAACCCTCAGATCTGGTGTCTAAGTACTAATCCACATAAAAAACAAAAGGACCCTTGATTAAATGGATGATTCCATGATTGAAACAGGTAAAGTACAAGATGAATCTGGGTAATCTTATGTGCAGAAAGCAAAGGAAGTGCTCACAGATGATGGGATTATATCAAAGGACACAAGAGATAGCTGGAAATGGTTCATACTAGCTAAATCTATCGTAAACATAAGTATGAACATAAGTAAAAAGTCATTGAGAAGGTGGGAGGAAGGGAGAGAATTCTTTATAGAATTCGAGTCATTAAATGTGGAAAAAATAGCAATTAGAAAACTCCATTCTGCAGCTGTCATGGTAAAAAATGATGCAGGCAAAAATCAACAATGGCTGCTAAAGTGAAGGGGTGAAACGAACAGTGGGAGAAGGATATTCACATGCTGGCAGAGCAGCACCCAGAAGCTTACTGACAAATTAAATTGTAAAAGGAAAAATGTACCTGTATTTTGGAGAAAGCTAGGTGGTCAAGGCAATAATAAGAGTAGAATAACAATGTGTTGTGTAGTTTCTGATGTGAAGCAACATATAACGTATTACTTTGAAGTATTCTTGCCAAAATATGTTTAACCTGAACCTAATCAAGCTTATCAGACTTAGCTTGTGCAATTATGTAAAAATGTTAACTGAAAATAAATCTAAGCAGAGAGGTATGGGCTCTTTCACACTTTCTATATTTTAATTTATTCATAATAAAAGGTTGAGAGTGAGGAAAATAAAGTACAATGTTATAAATCAGGATCCCAAAACTTTCAGAGTGTCTACAAAACCAAAACCATTTCCACATAATAATGTTATTTGCCTTTTTCACAGCGTTGACATTTGTACCGACAGTAAAAGCAAAGGTGGGCAAAGCTGGTGCCTTACCACAAACCAGAGGAGGGACTCCAAAGGGTATTAAGTAGTCATATTCTTCACTTCCACATACTTCACAGTTAAAAAATGACAGTTTCACATTAGAAAAAGCCCTTGATGAAAGATTAAAATTTATTAATTTTATCATATCACAACCCTCGAAGGCTCTAATATGCTGTGTGACAACGTATGAGTCAACACTTCTGCTGTATAAAAGTATCTGTTGTGTTAAAGAGAAAACATTACTGCTCAAGTTGCCAGATAAACTAGCCACTTTTTTTCCTGGAATACTACTCCTTACTTCAAAGACTGACAAACTATGCTTACATAGACTTGAGTATTAGGCAGACTACTTTTCAAAAATGAACAAAGTGGGCCCCTCACTATCAGTCATTTTTCTTAAAGTCATTTCTACCTATGAAAAATTTCAACTTTTAAACAAAAACTAAAATCCTGGAGAACTTTTATCTACCACTGTGAACTTGATAGCTTCCCAATACCTAAAGTCTTTTCAGATGAGTTTGGTAGTGATAGTATTGTGATATTTTGATACTGTATAATGAAGTGTGCGCCCATTTGCATGAATCAGTGTAACTAGAATTTTCCAAATGACAAATGTATGATGTTACAAAACAGGCATATGTAAAAGGTCCATTCAAAGTGCAAGACAAATAGATTTTAATGTAACAGCATGGGAAGTTCATTAGAATGGTACTAACATTTCAAGCTGCAACTAATCTTTATATATAAAAGCCTAAGCGACCATTACAGCAGAACTACTAAAATGACTGGTCGTTATGATGTGCACTGACCACCAGGGGGCAGACGTTCCACGCAGGAATTGCCCCCTAGTGGTCCATTCACTCTCACTGGGGGAGCACCCTCAGCCAGAAGCCAGGCTCACCCTGGTGAGTGCAGCTGCCACAGCAGGAGCCTCTCCTGACTCCATGGCAACACTATCAAGTGGCAACAGCAGGTGCAACAGGCTGGGATGAGTGTGAGCAGCATGGGCGCCCAGCCTGACTGGGGGTTTTCCCTGGCCGCCGCCCACTTGGCACACTGTTACACCCCCAAGGGATCCTGGGATGTCTGACTGCTGGCTTAGGCCTGATCAAAGTGCCATTCTATGTAAAAGGCAGTCAGTCTGAACAACTCAGTGACCCAGGGAAGCACAGGGAACTCAGGGTGAGCCTGTCTCCACGCTTGACTCACTCACTCAATGGTGTTCGCAGGGCAGACCATGGTGACCCAGCCTGTGCATGTGCAGCAGCTGCTGAAGTTCAAGCAGCAGGCCCTGCAGCAACAAAAGGCCATCGAGCCACAAGCCGGCAGTTGGACATCCCCTGAGGGGTCTCGGACTAGGGAACCCCCTCTCCCAGTGCACGACTTTCATGCACCAGGCCTCTAGTCTTTAATAAACTCCCATTTGTTGAGTTTATAATTATGTGAAAAATCTATTGAAAATACCACATAGATGTGTAACGCTGAATTTCTTCATATATTTCAACCAAAACAACATAATGAAATATACTTAATTCAGGGGATATGAGAATTCAGCTATCTTTTTATTAAGCCAAACTATTATTTTCTTTTTCTTTCTTTCTTTTTTTGTTGTTGTTTTGTTTTTAGAGAAAGGAAGGGAGAGGAGGAGGGAGGGAACATCAATTTGTTGTTCCACTTATTTATGCATTCTTTGGTTCATTCTTGTATGTGCTCTGACTGGAATCAAACCTGAAAACTTGGCATATCAGGACAACGCTCTAACTAAGCTACCTGGCTAGGGATTATTAAGCCAAACATTAAAGAAAGTTGGAAAAATTGGAAAGCAATGTTATTCTACTCACTATTTTTTAAAGAATGTTTATTTCATTAAAATATTGTTAACAGCCGAAGCCGGTTTGGCTCAGTGGTAGAGCGTCGGTCTGCGGACTGAAGGGTCGCAGGTTCGATTCCGGGCAAGGGCATGTACATTGGTTGCGGGCACATCCCCGGTGGGGGTTGTGCAGGAGGTGGCTTGTCGATGTTTCTCTCTCATCGACGTTTCTGGCTCTCTATCTCTCTCCCTTCCTCTCTGTAAAATATCAATAAAATATATTTAAAACGAAAAAAAAAGAAAAAAAAATAAATAAAATATTGTTAACAGCCGGGACCAGTTTGGCTCAGTGGATAGACCGGCCTGCGGACTGAAAGGTCCTGGGTTCGATTCTGGTCGAGGGCATGTACCTTGGTTGTGGGCACAACCCCAATAGGGGGTGTGCAAGAGGCAGCTGATTAATGATTCTCTCTCATCGATGTTTCTAACTCTCTATCCCTCTCTCTTCCTCTCTGTAAAAAAAATTAATTAATTAATTTTAAAAAATCAATATATATTTTTTAAAAAGCTTCTTTAAAAAATATATTGTTAACATGTAATGGGTTATTTTTAATTTTAGAGAAGGTTGGAGAGGGAAAGGGCGTGGGGAGGTAGAGAAACACTGCTGTGATCAACTAACATAGATTGGTTGCCTCCCACATGAACCCCAATCGGGGACCGTACACATAGCCTGGGCATGTGCCTTGTCTGACTGGGAATTGAATAAGAGACCTTTCTTTACATGGGACAACACTCAACCAATTGAGCCACACTAGCCAGGGCAGGTTATTGTTACTTTGAAGTGAAATACTAGTATTTTTGAAATGTTTCACATCTCTAATTTGATAAATATTGATATAACATATAATAAAAGCTCTTTGGGATTCTCAATAATTTTTTTAAGATTGTAAACTATTCCTAAGACTCAAAAAAAAAAAGATTTAAATATTGTTGCTCTAGAAATCAATACATGCCATACACAATTTTCAATAAGCCAAAAACCTCACCTAAGCATTAATGAGTAGTCTTTATACTACCCTGGCTCCTGGCAAGTTAGCTCTGTTGAAATTAACTTTAAGCAACTTTTTATTTCTTGTGGAAGTTGGGCACCTGGAGTATATAGCACAATTACTTTGACAAGAATCCCAACTGGCTCTTTACAAAGGTAAAAGAACAAAAAATAAAAGGAAGCCATAAAAAACACACACACTCATTCTTTAGTTGCTTAATTGGCTCAATCTAACAAAAAGATTAGACAATTTCAAACTGATTTTCAGTAACAAATACATTTCTCACTCTAACAAGCTATTTAAGTAAAGAAATCTGTATATATAAAAGCCTAAGCAACCCTCACGACCGGTTGACCAAATGACCAGTCGACCAAACAACCAGTCAACTGGTCACTATGACGTGTGCTCAGCCAACCTCCCACGGTCCCTCCCTGATGGCTGGCCAGATGGTCAGTGTGCTCCCACAACCAACCTCCCATGGCCAGCCAACCTCCCACAGTCCCTACCCTGGCCAGCCCTGATTGGCCCCAATCGCTAGCCAGGCTGAGGTACCCCACCTGTGTATGAATTTGTGCACTGGGCCTCTAATCCTATCTAATAAAAGAGTAATATGCAAATTGACTACCACTACAACACACAAGGTGGCCGCCCCCATGTGGTCAAAGAGGGCAGTCCCCATGTGGACACAAGATGGCCACCACAAGATGGCCGACAGGGGAGGGCAGTTGGGGTGGGGGGAGCAGACAGGCAGTAGAGGCAGTTGGGGGGGACCATGCCTGCAGGGGAGGGCAGTTGGGGGGACCAGGCCTATAGAGGAGAGCAGTTGAGGGGAACCAGGCAGGCAGGGGAGGGAAGTTCGGGGGCACCAGGCCTGCAGGGGAAGGCAATTGGGAGGGCCAGGTTTGGCAGGAGAGGGTAGTTCAGGGAGAATAAGCCGGCAGAGGAGAGCAGGTGGGGGCAACCGGGCCTGCAGGGTAGGACAGTTAGGGGTGACCGGGCCAGCAGGAGAGGGCAGCTGAGGGGACCAAGCCTGCAGGGGAGGGATTTGGGGGGGGGGGGCAAGCAGGAAGTGGAGGGCAGTTGGTGGGGCCAGTCTGCAGGGGAGGACAATTGGGGCGATGGGCAGGTTCGGCAGGAGAGGGTAGTTGGAGCGAACAGGCCAGCAGGTGAGGGCAGTTGGAGGCAACCAGGCCTGCAAGAAAAGAAAGTTAGGAATGGCTGGGCCAGCAGGGGAGGGCAGCTGAGGGGACCAAGACTGCAGGGGAGGGATGTTGGGGGGACCAAGCAGGAAGTGAAGGGCCAGTCTGCAGGGGGGGCCAGTCTGCAGGGGAGGACAACTGGGGGGGGGGGGCAGGTTCGGCAGGAGAGGGTAGTTGGAGTGAACAGACCCGCAGGTGAGGGCAGTTGGGGGCAGCCAGGCCTGCAGGGAAGGTAGTTGTGGGGGAGGGAGAGACCAGGCCTGCAGGGGAGGGCAGGCAGGCGAGCGGTTGGGAGCCAGCAGGCCTGGATTGTGAAAGGGCTGTCTGACAACCTGTTTAGGCCCGTTCCCACCAGGATTGTGCCTAAACAGACAGTCCAACATCCCTCGAGGGGTCTCAGAATGGAGAGGGTGCAGGCTGGGCTGAGGGATACCCCCTCCCGCCCAGTGCATGAATTTTGTGCACCGGGCCTCTAGTTTTTAATAAAAAGACAAAGCCAAACAAATTATTCTCAAAATCTATGCTGAACTACATTATGACTTACATATTGCATTAAGAATGAAGTTGAACCCTTAACTTAGACCATATATACAAACTAACTCAAAGATTTCAATATGCGATTTAAAACTATAAATAAATCTCTTAGAATAGTTGAAAAGTTACATGACATTCAATTTGGCAGTGATTTCTTGGATATGACATTAAAAGCACAGATAAGAACAAATAAATTGGAGTTTGCTGAAATAACTTTTGTACATTTAAGCACACTATCAAGTGAGTAAAGAGAAAATTCATAGGATGGGGGAATCTATGTGAAAAATTATATATCTAAGAAGGGGTTAATATCAAGAATATATAAATGACTCCTCAGCAATAAAAACAAACAACTCAATTCAAAAATGAGCAAAGTACCTGCATAAACATTTCTCCAAAACAGATATAAAAATGGCCAATAAGTACATGAAAAGAGGCTCACCATCACTAGTTAGCAAAACAAACCACAAACAGATACCATTTCACAGCCTTTATAATAGTGATTATAAAAAAACCCTCCGGTCCAGCTGGTGTTGCTCAGTGGTTAAACATCAAGCAATGCACCAAAATGTCACCATTTTGATTCCTAGTCAGGGCAAATGTTCAGTTTTTAAGGCTGGATCACCAGTAGGAGCCAGCCAATTCCTGTTTCTGTCACTGATGTTTCTCTCTCTCTCATAAATCAATAAAAAGTTATTAAGCCAAGACGATGTTTCTCTCTCATCGATGTTTCTAACTCTCTATCCCTCTCTCTTCCTCTCTGTAAAAAATCAATGAAATATATATTTTTTAAAAACTTATTAAAAACTCAGAAAAGGTGTGCTGGTGATGATGTGAAAAAATTAGAACCCTGTCCATTACTGTTAGGAATGTAAATGGTACAGCCAAGTTGAAAACAGTTGGGACAGTTCAACAAAGATCTACCATATGTTCCCAAAATTCTACTCCAAGGACAAATCCAAAAGAATTAAAAACAGGGATTCAAATAGACAAAAGGTAAAAACAATCCAAGTGTTCACCAACAGATGAATAGCTAAACAATGGGATGTTGCCTACACTAATAAGAGTAAGATGCAAATTGGCTGTACCTTCATGATACCCACCAGTCAATCGGGAATATGCAAATTAAGCCAACAAGTATGGCAAGTGAATGTGCCTATGCAGGCATCGAGCGGCTAGGGGCAGGGTAGGACACTTGCATTGGCACCATGGCAACAGTGCAGGTGTTCTGCACCCCCCACAGCCCATGGGCAGCATGGGAAGGCAGAAAGGTGGCTCCGGCCAGAGTGAAGGTGGTGCTGGCAGCTAGGGGAAGGAAGGCCTATTCTTGCACAAATCTTCGTGCATCAGGCCTCTAGTTCAGCTATAAAAAGGAATGGAATTTTGATATAGACTACAATATGGGTGGACCTTGACAAGATTATACATAATAAAATAACTCAAATGAGGTACCTACAATAGTCAAGTCCATCCTATATAATAAAGAGGTAATGTGCAAATTGACCATCATACCCTCGCACAAGATGACTGACAGAGGAGGGCAGTTGTGGGCGATCAGGCCAGCAGGAGAGGGCAGTTAAGGGCCATCAGTCGGCAGAAGAGGGCAGTTGGGGGGGATTAAGCCTGCAGAAGAGGGCAGTTGGGGGTGACTAGGCCAGTAGTGGAGGGCAGTTAGACATCAATCAGGCTGGCATGGGAATGGTTAGGGGTAATCAGGCTGTCAGGCAGAAGTGGTTAGGGCAGCCGTGTGCAAACCACAGCCCGAGGGCCAGATCCGGCCCATTCGGCTGTTCTATCAGGCCCGCAGTGCTGAAAGAGCGGAGGGTTCTCTTGCTTTCCCCTCTGCTCCTTCACCAGCAGCCCAAGATGAGAGTGCCAGCATGGTCAGGTTGCTTTTGTTCCGGCCCTCTGGTCCAGTTTAAGAACCCATTGAGGCCCTCGAGTCAAAAAGTTTGCTCACTCTGGGTTAGGGGCTATCAAGCAAGCAGGCAGGTGAGCAGTTGCAAGCCAGTAGTCCCGGATTGTGAGAGGGATGTCTGACTGCTGGTTTAGGCCCAATCCCACAGGGACATCCGGCGGTCGGACCCCCCCCCCCCCAGGAGTCCCAGATTGGAGAGGGTGCAGGCTGGGCAGAGGGACAACCACCTGCCCCAGTGCACGAATTTTGTGCACTGAGCCTCTAGTAGAAACAGGAAGTAGAACAGCGTTTA
Organism: Vespertilio murinus; assembly: GCA_963924515.1. Taxonomy (NCBI): domain Eukaryota; kingdom Metazoa; phylum Chordata; class Mammalia; order Chiroptera; family Vespertilionidae; genus Vespertilio; species Vespertilio murinus. Next base: position 54,391,906 of record OZ004714.1, on the reverse strand, counting down.
CTAGGACTGGAAGGAGTAAAGGACGAGTCATGAGTTATTGTTTAATGGGTATAGAGTTTTTGTTGGAGATAATTAAAATGTTTTGGGTTACACAACATTGTGAATGTATTTAATGTCACTAAATTGTATATTTGTATATAATATATATTTATTGAAAAAATTGTTACTTTTTTAAAAAATGACATTTATTTTTTGCAAGAAAATTTATTTGCCTTAATGTTTGTTAGTATTTTTCAAATAAAAATATTAAGAGTTGAGCCCTCTAATAAAAATGATACAAGTCACTAATAATGCTTTACTTACCCGTTTGGGGCCACTAAAAATCTTTCTGGTATTTTCCTTCGATTTATCTCCTTGTTTACTTGGGGGCTTCTTCACATTTTCAGGAACACCAGGCAAGTCTTCTGTAAAATCCAAGTTTTCTGAAATGGTAATCAAAACTATCTAGCTTTCTAAGATTTCAAATTATCTACCAAACAATCTATGGACATTTGGTGGGGAGGGGAGATGGGCAAAAACAAAGGAATAAAAGTACCACACAGTTGATAAATACTGCCAAAAATACTATCTCATTCTCCGATTCTCACCCTATTTGTCACTTGTTCCATTCCCACCATCAAGAAAAAAAATTGAGAAACCTACTTGTTCCAGTTTTTATTTTGTATAAATGGCAAAATCAATTATTTTACAAAATAACTGCTGGATATCTATGAACACTGACATTGCTATGACCTAAACACACACACAATATCAAGTGGTATCTATCTTAAACATTTTCCTAGAATTTAAGGACACAATCATGTTGGGCTTCAAAGAAGGCCCACTTACATCTGCCAAGATACATTTAAAAATAAAATTTTTAGCCCTAGCCAGTTTGGCTCAGTGGATAGAGCATCGGCCTGTGGACTCAAGGATCCTAGATTCAATTACGGTCAAGGGTATGTACCTTGGTTGCAGGCACATCCCTAGTAGGGGGTGTGCAGGAGGCAGCTGATTGATGTTTCTCTCTCACTGATGTTCCCTCTCCCTTCCTCTCTGTAAAAAATAAATAAAATGTATTTTAAAAATAAAATGAACATTTTAAAGGATTACTATCTTTGGCAAAAGATACAAAATGACCAAATACAATGTACTTAAACGATTTGGGGGAGAGAGGTGTTCACACAAACCTAACCAAAAGGTCAGGTTAATTCCCAGATAGCTATAATTTTTTTTATTTTCAAGCTTAAAACAGAACACAAAAATAAGACTTTTCTCCAGGTCAAAATTTTAAAATGTTTGCTACTCCTGTATAATTATTATATTCATATTCAAATTTCAATTCCGGTCATATTAAATTCATACTCAAATTTCAACTCAAATGGTCTCTAATTTAAAATGATTTCTAATTTAATTTTTGGTAACAACCTGAAATTTTTGTAAGGGAGCCTAATGGTTTCTCATTTTAAAGTTTAAAAAATTACATATCCCAAGATGTAAACTTCAGCCACAGATGCTCAATTGCAGATTAAGATAAGTTTGCTATCAAGGTTAGCATACATTTTAACTTATCACCCCCATCCCACCATCCCAGAGAACAACTTTAAAGCTTATTGTCCAGTCAGCTCTCAGAAACTAGCAAGGTTCCTGCAATCATCAGTTCTCCAGAAGAGATTCAAGACAAAATTCATAATTCTGACAATATTGCCGAAGCTGTTTTGGCTCAGTGGGTAGAGCATCGGTCTGCGGACTGAAAGGTCCCGGGTTCAATTCCGGTCAAGGGCATGTACATTGGTTGTGGGCACATCCCCGGTGTGGGGTGTGCAAGAGGCAGCTGGTCGGTGTTTCTCTCTCATCGACGTTTCTAGCTCTCTATCTCTCTCTCTTCCTCTCTGAAAAATATCAATAAGATATATTTAAAAATAAATAAAGTGTGCATACATTTTTTAAAAATTCTGACAATACCATTTTATTTTATCTTATTTAATTTTAATTTTATTTTATTGCAGTGGGTGAGTCAGGAGTGAACCAGTAGAGACTACTCCTGTATAATTCTATTTTTAAAGATAAGAGTGATTCAAATCTAGCAAAACTATTTTTAGGCCAACTAAAGCAAAAAGATGGGTAGTCTCAGTATGACTATGAGAAAACCTATGTGGAAGAATACGATTAGAATTCTAGTTTACCATGACACTTTCTCTATGACCCTACCAAAAGCTTTATTTAAGAAGTGAATGGACACAGAAAAACTGTCTTTAGTCAAATACAAATAAACATAGCTCCTGTACCCCAGAGGCTTTCACATATCTTTCTCACACGGCAGTCAATCCACTTCACAAAACCCTTGTCAAGTAATGACTTAATTACAGCAAAGCTAGCCTATTTCTTTTGTCTCTCACAGTGGAGGCTATCAACTCTTTGAGGACCTCTAGTCATTGCTGGTTCTACTATCTTAAAGATAAATTAAATTTTGCCGAAACCGGTTTGGCTCAGTGGTAGAGCGTCGGTCTGCGGACTGAAAGGTCCCGGGTTCGATTCCGGTCAAGGGCATGTACATTGGTTGCGGGCACATCCCCGGTGTGGGGTGTGCAAGAGGCAGCTGGTCGATGACTCTCTCTCATCGACATTTCTAGCTCTCTATCTCTCTCCCTTCCTCTCTGTAAAATATCAATAAAATATATTTTTTTTTAAAAAAAGATAAATTTTCACCTTTGAGGATGAAAAAAATACTTAACTATCACTTTTTAATTTTATGAAATCAATTTAAGAGGGTAATTTTTTACATAAAGTTTTTTAATGTTTTTATTACTGATCTTAAGAGAGTGAGGAAGGAAGAGGAAAAGAGAAATATGTATGTGACAGAATAATAACATCGATTGGCTGCCTCTATTGGGGATCCAGCCCCACAGCCCAGGCATGGGCCCTCACAGAGTCAAACTTGCAACATTTTGTTGCCTGGGACAAATTCAACCAACTGAGCCACACCAGCAGGGGCTAAGAGGATAATTGTTAAGATTAAGATTTAATTAATATTTCTTTAGAGTGGTTTAAACATTTATTAGTTGGTTAGTTTTGAGCCAAATGCAAAGGCTTTTTATCAATTTTAATTTTTAATATTTCCCTCATTACAACCATCCTCTACAAGCATGTCAAACTCAAAGGCTAAGAGGGGCCAAATAAACAAGGTTTAAGTTTATGTGACCACAAAAAACAAAAGTTTCAATTTTCATAGAAATGTAGAGACTTGCTGAATACAAAAGGGTGAAATAAATGAGTAATTATTAACATGAAATAGAACATTTTAATAAAATTTAATATTTTTTCTTGAACATTAACTTACCCAACACTGAATAACTGTACAAATTAATAAGAGTAACACAAATAAAACTATTTTTCTTGTTCTCCAAAAGCAAAATATTTCCTGTTGTGTACATCCAAGTCAGTCCAAGACTAATGGCGTGGCAGTCGGCTGCTAAAACATTGGCTGCTACCGTAGTTATTAGTGGCGAGAAATGATGCTCCTGCGCATAAGGCGCGTAAGGGAAAGGAATTCAACACGATTATAGTAATCAGTCATTAGCAAACGTTGTAGTTCATTATCAATAATTATGTATAACAGGATACTATAAAAATTAAGTTATGAAATTTTTGTTAAAATGTTTCTTACATACTATTATATTTGCTGGGCCGCAAAAATATTTGTAGTGGGCCATATGCAGCCCATGGGCTGCGAGTTTGACATGCTTGATCTACACTAAATGTCCAAAATCTATCCTTGTCTCAAATCCCAAACACACACACTCTTAAAATTCTCAAGTGCTAATAGAATTAATAAACAAATATGACGCTGGCTAGTGAGGCTCACTTGGTTGGGCATCCTCTCACGCACTGAAAAGGGTGCAGGTTCAATTCCCAATCGGGTTATAAGCCCAAGTTGCAACTCAATCCCTAATAGGGGGTGTGCAAGGAGGCAGCCGATTGAAGTTCCAGGTGTTTCGCTTTCACATAGATGTTTCTCTCCCTCTCAAAATCCATAAAATAAATAATGAAGAAAAGATTCCAAAATCTACAAATTGGCTCCTTCCAATGTGGAACTTGATTATTAACATTTAAAATGTTATACCTTTGAATAAGCTAATCTGTAGTTCTAAATAGTATTTCTATTAAAATTAGACATAAGTTAAAATTGAGTATCTAGGAGGAAACTAAGTAGCTTAAGCCTGAAAAGCACTTAATACAAAAAAAAAAAAATGTTTAAGTCTTACCTGCGTTATTAGTATTGGACTGACTGTCCCGGGAATTATCATTGCTTTCTGGAGCAGGATGCAAGGAGGATGGAGCTGTTTTTCTTTTTTTGCTTGTCTTTCTTTCCACTTGACAGTCATCATCTTCATCATCTTCACTTTCACTGAGATCATCAAAGCCAAAATACTTAATTTTGTAATTAGAACTCCCTGAACCCCCTTCATCACCTCCTGTCTCATCATGAGCTTCAAAACCAAAAAATTCAAGTTTAACATCCTTTTTGGATTTAGTATTACTAGGTCGAAATCTAGTAGTGGTTTTAGAAGTTGCAATATCTGCCTTTTTTCTTAGGCGGCCAGCTTCCCCCAAATCGGCAGGAGTTGATGCAGTGAACTCATCCATGCTGCGTTCCATAGTATCCTGAATGGTAACATTACAAACTGACAAGCAAGATGGATGTAAAACAGTGTAATCTCTAGTCCGTCCAACTGTCCCTCTAAAACTGGTCCCACAACTTACACTGCCTTTCTTTGCCTGATTCAGGCCATCTTTACTTGACTCACTGTTTGCTTTGGCTAAGGCCTGACTGGTGCCATCTAATAGCTTATCAAAACTGGATGTTCCTTGTGAAGATTTTGCTTTATTGACCCTACAGTACGTCCTACAATTGCTTGGCCTAAGAACACTTTGCATGATGTCTTCTTCCTCAATGGCTTCGTTTAGGTTTTCCAACCGACTTTTTAAATCCTCATCCTTCATTTCCAAAAGAGGATCACTATCCAAATTTAAGACACAATCTTCTGATCTGACATCTTCGAAATCATTATCCCACTCATACAAACCAGTTCTTACAGATCCCTTAATCAGAGAGATTTCTGATGGAGATTCTAACCTTCTTCCAAGTTGGGAGTTCCAGGTATCATTTGTTTCCTTGATTTCATCAGCTTTGTATCCAGGAGCCACTATAGATTCTGCATTGGGTTTCTTAGTACTGTCTTCAGCATTTTTGTAAATATGGTGACTGTCCTTTTCATATTCGTCACTAAAATTCTCCACTTTATCTATAAAAGTTAAATAAATCAAGGATTAAAAGCGAGTGACATCAAAAAGTTAACAAGTAACAGTATATGTGGCTAATTAATACCACAGAATCAATTAACCTTGAAATGATTGCAATAATTTTAAATTAAGACATTAATGTTTACATAGTTGATATTTCTCCTTACACCTTTTATATATATCATGTCTTCTAGTGACCTCTTCCTAGGCAACCAAATCCCTTAAAATTATTACCCTAAATTCATGAGATTTCAGTTGCTAAGCAACTGGATTCAATTCAAAATGATACTTCAATGACTCAGCCAAACCTGAGGTATAAAGGGTTTTTCAAATTTAAAAAATGCTTAAATTAAAATGTATTTAGAATAAAAATAGAATAGCACAATAAATAAAAACATTCCAGTGTGTCTGTGGTTCTCTGGGATAAGACTGCCCGTAGACTGATCAGCTCTGTCTAGAAACCTGTCCCAAGACGAGGCTTCTTTAACTATTTCTGCTACCCATTCTTTGTTCTAATCTTAAAAGCCATAGGATTTCAATAGTTTTTTTTGGTTTTTAAACAGTGGTTCTGAGGCCCAAGTTAAGTGACTACAGTAGTTATTTATGCATATCAGTCAGGAGTAAATTTTAAAGTCCCTATTCATTTTGTGCTTGAAGAATTCATTATTGTTGTCTTTAGTTTTTATCATCAGAGACATTTTTGTTAACACTTTCTAAATGAGAGACAGAAGTATGATTCAAACTAGTATTATGATTAATTCTCCCAGGACTCACTGATAGAAAAACACTGGCAAATATTTATGCCAAAAAATAAAGCCCGTCCTGGCTCATGGGCTAGATTCCTGGTCAAGGACATGTACCTAGGTTGCAGGTTAGATCCCCAGCCCCCATCAGGATGTGTGTGGTAAGAAACCAATCAATGTGTCTCTTTTACACCAATCTTTCTTTCTTTCTCTCTCTCATACCCCCTTTCCTTCCTCCCTTTCATACCCTCTCTAAAAATCAACAGAAAAAATATCCTCACGTGATGATTAGGAACAAAAAAAGGTACCTACAACTGTTAATGCTATCCAATGGGTTTAAATATAATTTAAGATTTGTATTTACTTACCTTTAGAAGGCATCTAATTTACAGGTATATCAGTTTTATTCTTAGATATTTCCTAGCTGAAGGCAAAAGGAACTATAATTTTCATAATCTCAGAAGTACCAATCGTTTAAGTATAAAATACTAAAAAACAAAAATTAAAAGCTGACTATGACATCTCTTACTTTTAAAAGGCATGGAAGCAAAACTTAGTATAAAAATCAAACCTAATAGCTGCTTTTGTAACGAGTGGGAAGAGCGCTGACAGCTGAGCCCGGAAACCAGCTGCCCTGGTTAGACCAGTTCTTTGGAGCTCAGGCACTGCCCCTCACTTGGGGAGTTTTCCTGAAGGCTCCAGGTTTCTCACCTGTTCAAAAAGGAAGCCACTGACCCAAACTACTTTCTACTGTTACTGAAGGAATTATTTATAAATAAATGCCTATGGGAACGCTTATAGTATTTAGCTATACAAAGGCCTATGAGATGTCACTGAATTCCATACTACATCATATTTGTAACTAGATTTCATTGTATTAATGTCACAAATTTATTGCGGCTGCTTATGATTATGTAGTAAACATCTCTGACTTAAAATAAAAAATTTAAGTGAATAAACTTTATTACTCATGTTTTTAAAAATTACTAATCCAGCCCTAACTGGTTTGGCTCAGTGGGTAGAGCAGCCGTGGGCAAACTACGGTCCGAGGGCCAAATGTTCGGCTGTTCTATCTGGCCCTCGGAGCCAAAAGAGCAGAGGGTTCTCTTGCTCTCCCCTCCGCTCCTTCACCAGCAGCCCAAGAGGAGAGTGCCAGCATGGTCAGGTTGCTTTTGCTCCAGCCCTCCGGTTCAATTTAAGAACCCATTGTGGTCCTCGAGTCAAAAAAAGTTTGCCCACCCCTGGGATAGAGCGTGGGCTTGCGGACTAAAAGATCCCAGGTTCCATTCCGGTCAAGGGCATGTACCTTGGTTGCGGGCACATCCCCAGATGGGGGTGTACAGGAGGCAGCTGGTCGATGTTTCTCTCTCATCTATGTTTCTAACTTTCTATCCCTCTCCCTTTCTCTCGGTAAAAAAAAATCAATAAAATATATTTGAAAAAATAAATTACTACTCCAATTTCCCTTAAAATCAGAAAGAAGAATCCATATTATGTTTTAACAGTAACTACTCTCATAACCAGGCTACCTTACATATAAGTATTATGAGCCTATCTTATAAATTTATTTTAAATGCAGAGAATAAAGATCCCTATACAATTAAGTTGTATTAATAAATATAATTCAATTATATAGCATAAACAGTCCTACAAATGAAATACTCAAGTACATTACATATTTAAACTTCTAAAATATACAGAGAAAACCAATTTAATCAACAAAAGTTCTGCATAAGAAAAGCTGTCCAAGTTCTCCACAAGAGTATTTCAACATAAAAAGAAAAGCTTTCTACAGCCCTTGATCCTTTAGCTCTCCAGTGTCGGTAACTATACCTTCAGAAGATAAGGCAAGGCTATCTTATCCTAAAACGCAGACCAACAATTACTTTCAACTGTGCTCCTCCCTTAAACATGCCAGCTTCTCGGTCAGATAAACCCATTTAACATCTCAAAACATCAAGTATTTTAAAAAGAGGTAAATAAAGGTGATTTTTAAAAGAGAGGCTAAGTATTACTCTTTTTAAATCTAATATTATACATGTATATGTTTATAAACAAAATGCACTTCTAGCTCCAATAACATTTTAGGAATTAAGTGAATAGTGTCAATTTTACCATTTACTGGCAAAAATGAGGTCTTAAGTTCAGACAGTTCCTTCACCTAATAAAATCCATCTCAGGGCAGGTTGAACAGATAAAAGAATGTAACCGGCTAGTGTTCCCGGTGGTAAGAGCATGAATCTGGAGGTCATGGTTCAACTCCTGGTTCAATTCCAGTTTAGGGCACATGCTCAGGTTTCAGGCTCTGCGCCCCCAGAGGGCGTGTGGGAGGCAGCCAATCAATGATTCATTCTCTCTTTTTTTTAAAAAAAAATTTACATGTATTTTTAAAAAAATTTAATATATACTTATTTTATTGATATTTTACAGAGAGGAAGGGAGAGAGATATGGCGCTAGAAACCTTGATGAGAGAGAAACACCAACCAGCTGCCTCTTGCACACCCCGCACCGGGGATGTGCCAGCAACCAATGTACAAGCCCTTGACTGGAATCGAACCTGGGACCTTTAAGTCCGCAGATCGACGCTCTACCACTGAGCCAAACCGGTTTCGGCCAATGATTCATTCTCACTGTTGATGTTTTTTCTCTCTCCCTTCCTCTCTGAACTCAATAAATATATATAAAAAGGTTTTCTTAAAAAATAAAAAAATATATAATACTAGAGCATCACACAAATGCATATTATCATAACTATTACAACTTTGCCAGAATACAGGATATATTTTTAATAATCTATTATCAAGGCTTAGTGGAATTTAGCCTGCAAGTTCATCAATACTCCCTTATGTCCTATATCTATCAGCTTCACACAAGGAATCCAAAACTACATTCTAAGGCCTACTGTTTTTCCTCAAGCTAAAGGATGAAGACTGGATGTATAGAAAGTTCAATACAAGACTTAGCCAAGCACCATCTGCAATCAGATACTTAATGCCTTTTAACATCACTACATTTTAGCATCACTAGACAGTTACTCAATATTTAATATATTAGGTAACACATAGGGAGGGCATTGATCTTAATGAAGACTACGTGCAATCTGGAAGTTCTGAGTAGCAGGGGGTTGAACCACACAGCTAAGCCAATAATTAGATGTGTAAATATTTGACAAGTCATATTGCTCCACTAAGCCCTATTCCTGCTTACCTAAAAAACAGTGAGCAACTTCTAAAAGATTAATTAAATGCCCATTATTTTCTTAAGGATTCTTACGTTTGAAAGAAAACAGATGATTCCCTTGAAATAAAAACACAAACATATCAGTACTTGCAATAATAGGAGTGTATACATAGTTTCATAAAGGAAATTAAACGGTGAGATGATTCCAGGCTTCCATGAGCCAAGTGAATTCTCTGAAGTATTTTAAAAAGTGGGAAAGGAAGGGAGGCTCTCCGTGCCTGGAGAGGACCCTTGCCCTCCCCTCCCCTCCCTCCTCCCCTAGGCACTTTACCATCGGCATATACATTTATAAAGTTGTATGCATCTTTGTGTGTGTGTCACGAGCCCAGCTTCAATTCATAACCAACCTTATTTTATTTGATCCCCACTTATTTTCTTTTTATAATGGGTTATTTTGAAGCAAATTCCAGACATAATATTTTATGCATAAACTAGTGGCCCGGTGTACAGATTCACACACATTGAAAGGAAATTAATTAGAAGGTGGCCTGATCCCCCTAACTGCTCTCCCCTGCCAGCCTGGTCACCCCTAACTGTTCTCCCCTGCTGACCTGATTACCCCTAACCACCTCTGCCTTGGACCCTGCCATGACCATGGCTTTGTCCAGAAGAATGTCGGGAAGATGTCTGATCTAATGAGCATATTACCCTTTTATTAGTATAGACCAGTGATGGCTGCTAAAAAATTGAATAACTACAGTAGATGAACTGTATTTTTTTTTATTGCTGACCTTCATTCTTACTTAAAAAGTTATTTTTAATCCTCACCCAAAGATATTTTTTCCATTGATTTCTAGAAAGAATGGGAGGAAGGGAGCGTGAGAAAGAAATATCTACATAAGAGACACACATCAATTGGTTGCCTCCTGCACTGCGCCCGGGCTGGGGAACTAGAAACAGAAGTGGCCTTGACTAGGAATCGAACCTGAGGGCCAATGCTCTAACCACTGAGCAAATGGCCAGGGCTACAGTGATTTTTAAAAAATATATTTTTATTGATTTCAGAGAGAAAGGGAAAGGGAGAAACAACCATGATGAGAGAGAATCATTGACAGGTTGCCTCTTGCACACCTACAATGCTCTATCCACTGAGCAAATGGCTAGGGCTATAGTGGCTTTTTAATCCACATTAACAAAGGATACTGTTAAGAGAAAGCCACAGACTTGGAGAAAATGTCTGCAATGAATATATCTGATAAAATCCCTGTATCCAAAATACACAATAAAGAACTTTTGAAGTTCAATGAGAAAATAAACCACCCAATTATAAATAAGCATAGCCCTAGATGGTTTGGCTCGGTGGATAGAGCATCGGCCTGAGGACTGAAGGGTCTCCTGTTTGATTTCGGTCAAGGGCACATACCTTGGCTGCAAGCTGCAGGCTGGATCCCCTTCCTGGTCAGTGTGCATATAGGAAGCAACCAAGAGGTTTCTCTCTGTCTCTCCCCCTCTCTTCCACTCTTTCAAAAAATGAATGGAAAAATATCCTTGGGTGAGAATTAACAACAATAACGACAAAAAAAATGTCTCCTGAGTATCTCAGAGTGGGATGGTTTTAGGGTCACTGGCATGCTGTCTCTCCACTCCACTATCCTCATAAAAGCCAATTATTTTGAGTCTTGTACCACCTAGGTAGTTACCCTCCAATCTTCTCTATACCTGTCATCTAACAACCTCTAATTCATTTAAGAATTTTACACAAGATTTATAATCTACCTCTTCATTCCAGTTTTGCTATCATCCTGAATTCCACCAAATCAAAGCTCCCCTAACCTCCCAGTTCTTTAACTTCCTATCAACAGTCTTCTACATTCTATCTCAGCCACAAGTTCTCACAACTTTATCAGGACCTTCTGTCCTAAAAGGCTTCATTTCTTAAGTATTAAAATCAAAGAACCCACTTTCATTTTTTTAAATATATTTTATTGATATTTTACGGAGAGGAAGGGAGAGAGATAGAGAGCCAGAAAGAAACATCGACCAGCTGCCTCTTGCACACCCCACACTGGGGATGTGCCCGCAACCAAGGTGCATGCCCTTGACCGGAATCAAACCCGGGACCCTTCAGTCCGCAGACTGAGGCTCTACCACTGAGCCAAACCGGTTTCGGCAAGAACCCACTTTTAAATCACAACCTACCTACTATCCAACTTGACTATTCAGTAATGCCATTGTTTTTATTTAACAAGATTCTCAGTATACTGACCCCTCTTTCTCTCCTTCCTCTTATCTACCAGGCTTATTCAGATACTAATCATTTTAAATCCCCCAGTCCATCACTTCAGTCACTTTCTGGGCAATATCCTAAATTCTTTCTTCTGTATTTGTTCATTCCACAACTTGTCAAATAAAAATGCCAATTTGGGATAATTCTAATTATCCTACCCAATATTGTATATTCTGTGTAGTTTCTTACTAATAGGACCTACTGAGGGGGTGGGAGGGAGAGAGGAACACCTCTCATATAGCAGGTAGATTAGTGACCATGAATTTCTAATGGCAAACTTCAACTGAGAACCCAATAATGTCCAGACATCCTCTCTCTGGACAGTGTCTTCTCCCATTTTCTGCAATATTTGAACTCTTTGCCTTTCCCCTCCAGCCCCAACATTACTCCTGCCCTATCTTCTCCCTTTCCAAGATGACTGCTCCTGTCATTGTATGGGAGGGGAAAAATGTTTCTGTCCACAAACCACCTTATTTTCCATCCTCCCACTAAGCTCACAGTTCACCCATCCTTCCTCCTGTCCAGGAAATGCAGCATCCCTTCTCCAAGACCACTTTCCCCCTAGGCTTCCGGGGTCTTTCATACAATTAAATCTTCCAGAACCCCTCCGATATCTCTAGCTGCCCTTTTGTTGTTGTTAATCCTCACTGGAAGGTATTTTCCTTTTTAGAGAGTATGGAAGGTAGGGAAGTAAGGAGAGAGAGAGGGAGAGAGAGAGGGAGAGGGAGAGGGAGAAGGAGAGGGAGAGGGAGAGGGAGAGGGAGAGAGAGAGAGAGAGAGAGAGAGAGAGAGAGAGAGAGAGAGGAGAAACATCCACTGGTTGCCTCCCGAACTTGCCCATTGGGCAGGGGATCAAACCTCAACCCAGGCACATGCCCTTGAACAGGAATCAAATGCTGGCTATTCAGTCCAGTCCATGGGCCAATGCTCCAACCATGAGCCATGCTCACCAGGACTTTAGTTGTCCTTTTAAATCTCCCCTCCAAGCATCTTTAACAACTGCATATACTTGTTACCTCTATTTCCTCACGGTGCTCTCACTACGCAGACAATTCAATTCAGTATCAGCACTCCCATGCCTACTTTGTAGTCTCTGACCTCACTGACTTTGCAGCAGCATTACAATTCAGCTGGTCCTCCATGAAACAACTGGCTGCTGGTCTCCATAAAATATCACTTGCTTGATTTTCCTTCAAGTGCTCTAGCTGCTCCTATTCAGTTTCTTTCTAGTTTTTCTTCCTCTTCTCTCCATCCATTAACTATTACAAGTTCTTCACAGCTCAGTTGATTTTCCTCTCACATTCTTCTTGACTAGATCTAATCCTATATGCTTAACCTCAAATTTATCATCTCCAACCAAGAGTTCCACACCAGCAGATCCTAGTAAGAAAATCTTCTACAAGAAATTAAAGTTCTACTTTAAAACAAAATGAATTTAATTAAAATTACAGCGCCTTCTTTGAAATTTATATACTATTGAATTTTCATTTGTACACAGCTCAAAAAAATAGAAAAAATGATATTACTTGTAAAAATAAGGTCAGTTATAAGTAGTTTGAACATCATTCTTATTATTTTTAAGAATAACTTTTAAATAAAGGCAAGACAGAATCTATATTTTTTTCTTTATCAAAATAAAGATTTTGATAAAAAAAATTTCCAACATCAAGACAAAACTGATCATACAATGATAGGCTGTTAGTTGAAATACAAGGATTTATAATAAAATTAAGATTATTCACATCAGAAGACAGCAGCACTTTGTATGTTCCTCATAGCTTTTCCCCCCCTCTCTCAAGTCAATATTTATTTATTTATTTATTTTTATTAAGGTATTATATGTGTACATAGCTTACCATTGCGCCCCACCTCCCATTCATGCCCTCCCTCCCCAGAGTTCTGTGTTCGTTGGTTGTACTCATATTCATACATACCAGTCCTTCGGTTGATCTCTTACCTCCCCCCAGGTCTCCTTCTCCTCCCTGCTGTCATTTGACAATCTGCTTGTTTTACGGTGACTATCTCAGGATCACATGAATAGAATCCGCTCCTCATTTGGCAGTCTGCTTGTTTTATGGTGACTATCTCAGGACCACGCGAATAGAGTCCGCTCCTCCTCTGGTTCTCACCGCCCCTTCCCCCCCCCCCCCCCATAGCTTTTAATAGTCTCTCTAAACCAGCCGTGGGCAAACTACGGCCTGCAGGCTGGATCTGGCCCGTTCAGCTGTTCTATCTGGCTTGCGGAGCCGAAAGAGCAGAGGGTTCTCTTGCTCTCCCCTCCACTCCTTCACCAGAAGCCCAAGATGAGAGTGCCAGCATGGTCAGGTTGCTTTTGTTCCGGCCCTCCGGTCCAGTTTAAGAACCCATTGTGGGCCCTTGGGCCCACCCCTGCTCTAAACTGTACTTTAATATAATGGAAGTAAAGCCTGCCTTACATAGTTGTGACTAAGGATCAATCCTATATAATAAAAGCCCAATATGCAAATCAACCAAACAGTACAACAACTAACCGGTCGCTAGAACACACTGACCATCAGGGGGCAGACACTCAATGAGGAGCAGCCCCTAGCCTGCAGGCCTAGGCCAGCCAAGACGCGTGCCAGATCGGCCTTGATTGCCAGCCAGACCTAGGGACCCTACCTGTGCCGAATACCATGCACTAGGCCTCTATTTGATATATAAAGAGCTCAGCACAAAATAGGAACTTAAATAATAGGAATCTTACCCACTTTTTAAACTTTTTTATTAATAATTTACATCCCCAATTTTGTATTAGTTTCAGGCATACGGCACAATGGTCAGACAATCATAAACTTTACACAGTGCTTCCCCCAATATTTCCAATACCCACCTGGCACCATACCATATATTGACTATATTCCCTATTTTACATCCCTCTATTTGTAGCTACCAATTGGTACTTTTGGTACTTCTTTTATATATATATATACTTTTTTATTGATTTCAGAGAGTAAGGGAGGAGAGATAGAAACATCAATGATGAGAGAGAATCACTGATTGGCAGCCTCCTTGCAAGCCCCCTACTGGGTACTGAACCTGCAACTCAGACATGTGCCTTGACCAGAATCAAACCCAGGATCCTTCAGTCCATAGGCCCATGCTCTATCCATTGAGCCAAACCAGCTAGGGCCAATTGGTTATTTCTTAATGCCTTCACCTCTCACCCAGCCCTTTTACCTCCCTCCCCTCTGGCAACCATTAGTCAGTCTGTATCTATAAGTCTATTTCAATTTTGTTTGTCCATTTATTTTGTTCTATATTTCACAGATAAGTGAAATTATATAGCATTTGTCTTTCTCTAACTGTATTCTATTTAGCATAATACGCTCTAGGTCTATCCATGCTGTCGAAAGGGTAAGACTTCGTTTTTTCGTTTTTATGGCCAAGACTTAGTCACATATAATTGATTTTTTTACAGAGAAGTAGAGAGAGGGATAGAGAGTTAGAAACATTGATGAGAGAATCATCAATCAGCTGCCTCTTGCACACCCTTACTGGGGATGTGCCCACAACCAAGGTACATGCCCTTGACTGGAATCGAATCAGGGACCTTTCAGTCCGCAGACTGAAGCTCTATCCACAGAGCCAAACTGGTTTTGGCTACTCTCACTATCTAAATTGAGGCAAGTAACTCTTGCTGTTACTATACTTTCAGAATTAATAATTGTCATTAATCACCTGTGCTTTATCCAATGAGCGGATGACAATCTTATCCCAGGTCACAAGTTCCTGGCTTACTTTAAGCTTTCAGAATAGAACAATCATTTCCCTTTCTAAAAATCATCCTCAGTTCTAAATCAAAGTTAACTTCCTGACAGTAATATCCCTAGCTTACACCTATTTTCAGTATAGCTTTAAGCAAATGGAAGAAATTTTACTGGCTACAAAGACAGTTGTGCAAATTAGAAGCCTATGCAGTAGTTATCTCAATATTTGGCAAGATGCATAGACTGAATCCCAGCTGGCTGGCAAGTAAAGTGTGCCAAAGTAGAAATATAAGTCTTTGCGCACTTTATTCTAGACTCCAGGTTAAACCCTAGAGCAGATAGCACAGATGGAAAAATGGAAGTAGCCTCATACAAAAGGCAAGAGAAGCTTTCTTTCACCCTTAATGCACACAGCTCTGGATTCCACACCAAAGAATATGCCAAGGTCTCTTAGAAGGGCACACCTTTAAGTCCTATTAACAGTCACTTTTAAGTGGCACACTTGTTTGAGAACTCACTAGTTTTAATAGCAACTGCAACTAAGTATTGCAAATGAAATAGGGAATCCTAAATCTGCTTTTAAATAATGCAGGGGTAGAGGATAAAAGGTGGAAATAGTAGTGTGTAAAATAGATAAAACAAGATTTGCCATACACTGGTAAGTTTTTAGTTTAGTTTTTTAAAATCAAGAATTAGGACATTTTACCACGTGAATTGGATTTTGCAGTTCTCATTCAGTTTGTAATCTTGCTTCCTGTTCCCTTACCCATCACGCATCTATTAGGAAAATGGCAACCATTATCTTTTACCATGACCATTCTAAGTTACCAATTCAAATAAACCACAATTTTTAATATATTATCCAGTATAAAATATTTAAAACAGATTTTAATAGCACCTAAAAATTAACCACAAACTCCCTTAAAGAGCAAGAGATCACTAATATCAAGAGAAATGATGTAATAAGTTTAAGCTTGAATAAGTCCTTTACACTGATATGATGTACAACGGTCCTCCCACCCTTTTATGCAGTTCCGTTTTCCAGTTTCAACTGTCCGCTATTCACCAGAATCTGAAATTATTAAACGGAAAATTACACAAATAAACAACTCCTAAGTTTTATAATGTGCACCACTCTGAGTAGTGTGACGAAATATCTTGCCATCCCGCTCCAACCTGCCAGGACATAGATTATCCCTTTGTCCAGCATGTCCACACCATATATGCTGCCCATCTATTAGTCACTTAGTGGCCTTTTCGGTTATGACTGTCATGGTATCACATTGCTTGTTTCAAGTAAACCTTACTTTACTTAATAAAGACCCCAAAGCAATTCACCTAGCTTTTATTACAGTATATTGTAATAATTGTCTTATTTTATTGCTGTTGTTAATCTCTTACTGTAACTGATTTACAAATTATCCTCTACCATAGGAAAAAACAATATATAGGGTTCAGTACTATGATTTAAGCTATCCACTGAGGTCTAGATAAGGGGGACTACTCTAATTATACAGTAAAAAAGTGATCTGAATGAACAGGAACATTTTATTGGAAGGATGCTATGGAACTTAACTTGTACATTCTAAATATGCTTGATCATAAAATTTCTCAAAAATTCTTGAATAAAACGCCTAAAGCCTATGTCTTTAACATGACCTGCAAAGGATTTCAGAAATTCCTGGGACCTAAGTAGGTATATACTTTTATCTGAAATCCAAAATTTTATTCTCAAAAGGATCTCTAATTCAAAAAAGTTAGATCCACTTTAGGATTCCTTTTATCAAAAACTTAGGTTTGGCCCTGGCTGGTGTGGCTCAGTGGTAGAGTATGGATTTGCACACTGGAGGGTCTCAGGTCTCGGGTCCGATTCTCGGTCAAGGGTACATACCTAATTTGCAGGTTAGATCCTGGTCCTGGTGGGGGTGCATGCGGGAGGCAACCAATTGATGTGTCTTTCTCACATCTATGTTCCCTCCCTCTTCCTTTTCACTCTCTCTAAAAATCAATGGAAAAAATATCCTCAGATGAGGACTAATAAAAAACAAAAAAGAAAAAAAACTTAGGTTTGAGTTTCTAAGCTGCAAAACCAGAAGGCTTTCTATATGAGAATAAAGGCAATGACAACCTGACATGATGTAAGAAGAGTTTAGATACATGGGGAACTTAAAACAACACACACAAAGCTGATACAAGGGGAATCCAAATTTTACAGGGGAGAGGCAAAGGAAAAAAAGGTCATAACATATAAAATTCCCAGAACTATAACTAACTTGTAAACATACGAACTTATCTTTTATATAAGAACAATTTAGGATAAGACTACCATGAGACTTAAAAGCACTCCCTCGGAGTTCCCCTCTTATTGTACAGGGGCTACCAGTGTCGCCGCAGCTCTGGGTGGCCAAAGGAGAGGAGGCAAACAACAATGAAATATCCACAGTATACACCTATGCGGGTGCCTTGTAAAGAAAGAAAGAAGATGGACAAGAATATCCATCTACTCATGGGTATTTTAGTATACATTTTCTTCTGACAAACCCATTATAATGGAATTTGGATTTCCAGTCAGACCACAAAGTGTCAACACCAAAACTACAATTCAGCAACAGGAACCTAGGAAGATAATATCTCACTTTTACAGAAAACTGTTTCTAGTTCTCACCAAACAACTTCACACGGCAGTTTGGACACATACGTAATATAGATGTAACAAAGCTATATATGCAGTTGCTGCCTTTGAATATTTAACTTTCAGTTCCTGTTCTGCCTTTACATAGGGGTGGAGAATCTTTTCTCTGCCAACGACCATTTGAATATTTATAACATCATTCCTTTAATAAAATTCACTTAATATAAATTTATGTTGCTATGAAAAAGCTCCTAGATTTTGAATTTCGAGTCCCACCTGAAGGGCCTTGGCAGGGCCAGACCCAATGATTTTGTGGGCCTCATACAGCCCACCCGCAAGCTGGACGTCCCTGGTCCTGCTCTCCACACACATTCACCCTCTTGCTCCCCTCTGCCTGCAGTGATGCTATTCTGCAAAAGACAGCACGTGGAGAAGAAGCCTGTCTGCCTTCCATGACCAGCTTTACCACTTCCCAAGCCTCACCTTCCTTCCTCCAGCCTATCTGCCCCATGTGGATCACCTACCAGAGGACAGAAAGATAGGACTGTAAAAACACTATACAACTGAAGTGAAGCAGCATTCCCAGAGCCTTAGCACAGTGGAGGACACACAGTAGCTGCTCAACATACTGGAAATGAACAAATTAATCTCATCCCAATTCTAGCTGATCGTAGACCTCTTCCTCTTGGCTCAATTATAATACATTTTAGGAGCTGATCTGGGAAAGTTTTTATGATGCTCTGCCTTTTTCTGAAAAGTTATGAACAATGCTTCAGTGGAAATGTGAGCAAAGCATAAAGACAACCAAATGAGAATGGCCCAGGAGGGTCAAGAGAATGGCAGTAAGAGCGGGCTCAGCCTCCAACCCAGTGGGCACCAGCCTCTGGGACCTCACAGGCCACCGGTTGACAACCACGGCTCTAATCCAAAGGTGAGAAAGAGTGAAAAAAGTTCAGCATTGTTACTAAAACCTTCAAGGCAAAGACTTTTATCATATTGTTTGAGACCCCCTGATATTAAAAGCCTCAAAAAAAGATTCTTCTCAAGAACTGAATACTAAGAAAATATTACCTTAACTTTTCAAAATATGAGATCTGCATAACCTTTCATATTATATTACTAAACTCTGCCAATAAGTCAGTAACTAAGGTTGGCCATCCTTGTGCTATTGCTGATAAGATGCATGTTATCTCTCCTGCCACCTCCAATCTTCAGCCTTTTTTTAAACCCTCACCAGAAGACATGCTTAGAAAGGGAGGGAGGGAGGGAGTTATTTCCTTGACCAGGGATCTAACCTGCAACCCAGTTATGTGCCCTTACCAGGAATTGAACCAGCAACCTTTTGGTGCACAGGATGACACGCTCAACCAACTGAGCTACTTGGACCAGGCAGTTCTACAATCTTTTAGTTAACTGCACTTTTATCATTTACTGTAAGTCCCAATTCCTTTACAAAAGTAGAGATACACAACTGATAAAACATACTGTTTTAGGAATGAACACTAGATGCCAGATTTACAAATTAACATTTTAAAAACACATCTGCTTTTATAGATTAAAATTTATTAATAGAAGTTGCTACCTGTGCCAAACAGACTACAAACTAGTCTCAATTTGCAATGAAGTTTATTTCTTCAATGTTTGTACTCAGTACCTCCTTAATCTAAGTTAATTTAGAAAGCCTAACACTCCTAAACCTAATACTCGTTGTTAATGCTCATCTCATTTTCATTATCAGTAACCATCCACATCCTCCACAGTAATAAAAATTAGGTACTGTATAATCCTAACCCAACAGAAAGAGATGTTTCTGCCCAGCTGGTGTGGCTCAGTGGTTGAGTGTTGACCTATGAACCAGGAGGTCAATTCCCAGTCAGGACACATGCCCACGTTGCATGCTCAATCCCCAGTGTGGGGCGTGCAGGAGGCAGCCAATCAACGATTCTCTCTCATCATTGATGTTTCTATTTCTCTCTCTCCCTCTACTTTCCTCTCTGAAATCAATAAACATATATATAAAAGGTTACAAGTATAATCATGTAATTTAAAACAAACAAACAAAAAGAGATGTTTCTTATTGGAACTGGAATTAGGGATTTATGAAAGACTGTTCCCAAAATGAGTAAGTCTGGAAACATTATCCAAGTGTTGAAGTAAAATTTCAACCCCCAATTGGTTTCTTTAAAGTTTTTAAATCTTTTCTATGACATTATTTGTAGTCCCCATTAATCATAAAAGTAGAAAGAAAACCCAAGTATAAAGAATTTAAATCCTTTAACTAAATGGCTTACATGAAGCTCTGTAGCTCACCATAAAGAAAATAAAAACTTACCTAAAGCCATTAATTTAGCACAACTACTTTTGCTTGCATCGTCTTCTAAGATCCGGTTTGTGCTCTTTTCTTTCTCAACCAAAGTATCCTCCAAATGTAAGCATTTATCAGATTCAACACCGTCTTCATCCACCACATGACTAATTTTGCTATTAGCTTCAAGTACAGAAGTGAAGTCTTCCAGCTGAGCGGCTTCACTAGTTTCTGAATGAGAGGAACCCTTACCCTGGGCTAAATTCTTTGAAGAAACTGGTAGAGATTCATCATCGCTATCAAATCCAAAAGGATCGCCAGTATTTTCTTCTTCCACCTTAGGTTTCTTCGGAATTTCTTGGATATCTGATTTGAAATTGGGCCTCTTCTGCCCTAATTTAGCCATAAATGTGGTCTCTCCCCATTTTGTGCTAAGGGTAGTTCGTTTGTTGGAAAAGACTTCATCAAATTTGGAACTGCCATTTCCGCCTTTCCTACTGTATGTTTTCCCAAATCTGGATGTCATTTTGACACCTGTTTCATATTCTCTGTGAGAAAAAATAAAAAAGAATATATATAATCACCAAATACTTAAATGTTAACATTGAAAATAAAATTAAGAACTCAGGGATTCTTCCCATGTGACTTTTCAACATTCAAGATACAAATCTTGCCCTAGCCAGTCTGGCTCTGTACATACAGCACTGGTCTGTGAACTGAAAGGTCCCAGGTTCGATTCTGGTCAAGGGCACATGCCCCAGATGTGGGCTCGATCCCCAGTGGGGGGCTTGCAGGAGGCAGCCGATCAATGATTCTCTCTCATCATTGATGTTTCTCCCTCTTCCTTCCTCTCTGAAATCAATAAAAATGTATTTCTATAAAAAAGATACAAATCTTTAAAAATTGTTAAATTAAGGTGTTGAAAGAGAGGCTAATTTTTTACTCTGATTTCCATGTCAAATTTTTGTTTTTAATCTTTACCCGACCATATTTTTCCACTGATTTTAGAGAGAATGGCAGAGAGAGGGAAAGACTGAGAAATACCAATGTGAGAAACACACAGACTGGCTGCCTCCTGCATGTGCCCTGACCAGGGCCAGGGCTGGTGAAGAGCCAGCAATGGAGGTATGCACCCTAGACTAGAATTGAACCCTTCAGTGCACAGGCCAACACTATCCACTGAGCTAAACTTGCTAGGGTCCATGTCAGTTTTTTATATTCAATCCATCTTATAATACAGCATACACAAACCCAACTTCTAGTGGAATATCAATTTTATTTTGTTTCAAATGAATCTTACTATTCTTAACAGCGTCACTTTTACCTTTAAAAGGTAATCTTAAGGGTGATTTTCCCTAATATAAAACCTGAAGCACAAAATATTTACATTTTGCACCCAGCTGGCCTGGCTCAGGGGTTGAACAACAACCTATAAATCAGGAGATCATGGTTCTCAGTCAGGGCACACGCCCAGTTTGTGGGCTTGATCCCTAGCATGGGACTGTGCAGGAAGCTGCCGATCAGTGATTCCTTCTCATCATTGATGTTTCTATCTCTCCCTCCCTCTCTACAATCAATAAAAACATATTAAATATACATATTTACATATTTCAGGATTTCAGAAATATCAAATAATTGACTACATTTAGTTCTTTGAAATTTCAGAACACTTACTAACTTGAGGGGAGAAATAGGGAAAATTGTGCAATTTTCTCATATATTAAAACATGCAGCTTTTAACCCAACCTTAAATTCTAATTCCTGGTCTAATGTAATTTTGAAGTGTTATTTGAAAAATACTCGTTAGCCCTAGCAGGTGTAACTAAGTAGTTAGAGCACCACACAGAAGGGTTTCTGGGTTTAATTCCAGTTAAGGACAAGTACCTGGCTTACAGGTTCCATTCCCAACCCTTGTCAGGGTGAGTGGGAAAGACAGTCAATCTATGTGACAAGAATATTTTTCTCTCTCCCCCCTTCTTTTCTCCCCTCCACTTGATATAAAAATGAGTGGATACGATATCCGCTGGTTAAGAATAGCTATACATGTATATGTATATGTATATGTATATGTATATGTATGTACATGTATATGTATGTTTATTATTTAGTTGGTCATCTCCCTAAGCACAAGCAACCATACTTATTCTCTCATCGTTAACCCTATAGGCCTGTGATCATTGCTGAGCTACATTTTTTGGAGCTGGTGAACTCCAGCATATTACAATGGTCCTTGGATTATTAAACGAAGCAACAAAAACATATAACTTTATTTTCCTCTTCGCTTTACAAAAAACAAATGGTTTCATCTGAATTATCTACATTCTAATAACAAGTCTAGGGAAAAAAATTCAGGACAGTAAATCAGAAGAATCAAACATTTTTAAAAACAAGTTACCCTACAGTACTCTACCGACTCTTTTCCATTTCTTTGACATTCTAAAGTTTAAATATAATATTTAAATATAACTAGAAAAAATGAACAATTGCCTAGGGACTTGGAAAAAAATCTTTATCCTGGAATGATATCATTCAACTAGAATGATATCTGACTTACATATTTTTGTTTTTATTTTTCTTTTCTGACATTTTTAAATATACTTGATCTATCCTTTAAATGTTTTCCCTGTATTAATTTAATCACTATAAACTTAGTTTTCTATATATTCAGTAGAGAATTTCCCCCTCTCATGTTTGGTTAGAGGTCAACTCTAATTTGGCAAAATAATAATTTAGTCATCATACACACCTGAATTAAGATTAAGAGTCCATAAATTATTTGAAGACCTTTTAACATATCACAAAACTTTTTACTAGGAAAGATCTTTTTTCCCTTGTAGTGGAGATTTAGACTAAGGAATCTTACCGTCTTTTTAAAGTACTGCCTAAACAAAATTAAGTATATTTGGCAGCTACAAGAATTACAAACTGAAGTGATTTTGATTTATTTTCATTCCAAGAATGTAAAGCCTTGATCTATAGACCTACATTTACACACAGATCCATACAAAACTGGAATGTTCTGGATACACTTACTATGACCTAAAATGTTAACTGAAGGCCAAACCAAAAATCTAGACTTGAGATCCGTTAGGCCCACACCAGAAAAACTCATTGCAAAAATGGTCCTGGAACTACAAAGCATTCAATGGTCTTCGAATCAGCTGCAAGCTGAAAGTCTGAAGGTAAATATTTAAGGTTAAGGAGTTATTTTAAAAGTAAGAAAAATCATGTTTATATCTTTAAAAAGAACTTGTCTATTATAAATATATACTAAAATACTGATGAAATGATGTCAAGGATTCTCACTTCAAGGGGTGTGGAATGTAAAGTGTGTAAATGAGAAAATTTCAGTGGCGTTAATAACTGTTAAATCTGAGAGTACATGAGAGTTCATTATATAATATCCCCCTGCCGAAACTGGTTTGGCTCAGTGGCAGAGCCTTGGTCTTCCGACTGAAAGGTCCCGGGTTCGAGCCCGGTCAAGGGCATGTACATTGGTTGTGGGCACATCCCCGGTGGGGGGTGTGCAGGAAGCAGCTGGTCGATGTATCTCTCTTATCGACGTTTCTAGCTCTCCATCTCTCTCCCTTCCTCTCTGTAAAATATCAATAAAATATAAGAAAAAAAATATATAATATCCCCTACTTTTCATTTCCTTTTCAGTTTTCCATAATGTCTTTTTTTAAAAAGACACTAGACAGCCCTGGCTGGTTTGGCCCAGTGGATAAAGTGCCTGTGGACTGCAGAGTCCCAGATTCGATTCCAGTCCAGGGCACATGCCTGGGTGGTGGGCTCCGTCCCCGGTGGGGGGTTGTGAAGAAGGCAGCAATCAGTGATTCTCTCTCATCGATTTTTCTATCTTCCTCTCCCTTCCTCTCTGAAATCAATAAAAATATTTTTTAAAAGTCTCTAGACAGATTATTGTAATAATGCCATTATTACAATGCCAATAAAGCCTACAGTATAAAGTGTGTATACATTAAAAAATAAGTACGCGGACACACTTGACACTATTTTAAGTATATTTTAAGTACACAGGCTATGTTGCTCAGGCTTCCACTTCCAAAGAAGGAATGATTCAAAACTAAGTCTTTTCTGTCGTTGGGCCTTTTCCTTCCTTAGCCAAAGTCAATTTTCAGGGAAGTACGCTAAGTCCTCACACTTGCCCCCGTCCAAACCTACTCTTTCCGCTCCCCAAGGTTTTAGGGAGTCCCTTTAGGAAAAGACGCCGGAAGGGGCCAAGACAGCCCCCCAGAACCCCTCACCTGCGGCGGCCGGTGCGCCAGGGGGCAGCGCGAGCGGCGGCCCCACTCGCCGGAGCTCACGCAACTTTCCTGCTCCCCGCCCCCACCGCCCAGGAAGGACGTCGCTCCCGCCGCCCCGGAAGCCTCGGCCACGGAGTCCCGGCCGCCGAGGCCTCGGGGGCGCCCGGCGGAGGCGAGGGCCGGGCTCCGGGCTGAGACGGCGCGGCTCGGCGGGAAGTACGCCGGCAGCCACCCGGAAAGAACTCAGAAAAGGGGCAGATAATGGGGAGTTCGGTGTCCCTGCCCAACTTCCTCCGACCCGGGCGGGGAGACAGCCGGCCTCCCGTCACCGCCGGGGCCGCCTCCCGCCCGCCGGCCCGCTCCGGCCCAGGCAGCCGCCCGACCGCACTCACCCTCGGCGCCTGGCGGTGCTCTAGCCTCGGGCCGCCTCCGCCTCTCCCCGCCCAACGGCCCGCGGCGGGCGCGGCGTCCCGCGCGGAAGGACGGGGCCCGCTGTGCGCGAAGAGCGGCGAGGGCTCCGCCGCCGTCAGACCCCGCGACTCCGCTCGCGGTAAATAGGAAACCGGCGAAGGGGGGAGGAGCGGCGGCACCGCAACTTCCCCCGGGCCTCGAGCGCCCCAGCCGGGCCTGGGCCTGGGCCTCCGGGGCCGCCGAGCCCGCTACGTGCCGCCGCTGGGCCGCCGCCGCCTCCTGCGCCGCCGCTTCCGCCGGTGAATGGTCAGCGCAGGAGTTTGAACAGGGCCCTGAACCATCTCAACGCCATTTGCGCTCCGGCCCCCTCCTCCTTCCTCCAACAGCCGCTCGCTCCGTCACTCGCTTCCCACAGGCCCCGCGCGGCGCCCGACCCCGCAGCCAATCGCGCGGCCGCTTACTCAAACCGCCGCGCAGGCGCCGCGCCGCGCCCCGCACGCGCCCGCGCCCGCCATTGGTCCGGCCGCGGGGCCCGACGGGAATTGTAGTCCGGGTCCGCGCGGCGGCGGGTGCGGAGAGCCCCGCGCGGGAGCGGAATCGGGACCGGCGGCGGGCGGAGCCGCTCTCGCGGCCGTGGCCCGCCCGACTCGGAGCCAGTTCCAGCCCCGGCCCGCGGAGACGCACGTGGTGCGGGAGGGCCGGGCGCGGTGCAGGCAGCTGTGTCAATCGTTTCCCCTCCGGGGACCGCCGGTGTCTGGGGACGGTGGGTTGTGCAGCTGCGCCGGGCCTGCTGCGGCCGCGGCTTGGGGCGGGGAGGCGGGAGGCGGGGTGGGGAGCTCGCGTCTCAGCCGCCTCGCGGGCCCGGGCGGCGCTGGCCCGGCGCAGGTCACGACCGCGGGGTCCGGGAGGCCGGGTGCTGGGCACCGACGGCCCGCTTTTTACTGCGCGGCCCTTCCCTTCGCAGCTCTCCCTGCGTCGGCCCGCGCCCTGAGAGTGAACGGTGGTAAGGGGTTGTCGTTAACCCTGTTGGGAGTAATAGCGATAATGTGGTGTGTGTGTGTGTGTGTGTGTGTGTGTGTGTGTGTGTGTGTGTTTAATGCGTACTCAGGTGTTGACGGGTAAAGGGATACGGTGCTGGTGCCTCGAATGCACTTTGAAATAATTCCCGTAAAGACAGGCGGCCCGGCGGGCTAGTGACTGAGTGCACCTGTGAACCAGGGCTCAGGGCTGGATTCCCTGTTTGCGGGCTGGATCCCGGTGTGGCAGCCAATCAATGATTCTCTCATCATTGATGTTTCTATCTATCACTCCCTCTTCCTTCTTCTCTAGAATCATTTATATATATATATATATATATATATATATATATATATATATATATTATTTTTTTAAAAAAAGAAACAAACAAACAAACAAACCCAAACTTGCCCGGCCGATGTTGCTCAGTGGTTGTGTCAACCTCTGAACAAGGAGGTCAGGGCACATGCCCGGGTTGCGGGCTGGATCCCCGGTGTGGGCCGTGCCCGGATTTTCTTTCATCCCTTCCTCTCTGAAATTAAGAAGAAGAAGAAAAAAAAAAAAGAAACTGAGGGAGGAAGAATAAAACAAGCCAGCGGGATGGTTTTCATTGATGCTGCGTAATGTCTATACACGAGCTCATTATTTCGGTCTCTACATGAATATCTGTAACTTTTCATAATAAAAGGGTTAAAGAAATGAAATGAGTGAGTGCTGGGAAAACAGGGAGGTGGGTAATTATTTTTCGTTGTTTAATCTTTTGTGCCATTTAAGGTTGTTTCTGACTAGTACATTACTTATTCAGAAAAGCAGAGCCAGTGTGTGCTGAGGAGCAACTCCGTTCCTCCTGAGGGGCATGACTCATCTGCTCCGCCCCTGTCTGGCGGGTCTGTGCGTTTGGTGGGGTGGTTAATGGAGATCCTCCTGGGAAATTAGAAAACTGCCTGTTGCTTTCAGTGGAAGGCCTGCCTCCTCTTCCACAAACAGATAATTTACTTGCAGGGCACCCAGAAGATATCAGGTTCCTCTGATATATTCGGGAAACTCTAAATAAAGAAGAAAATTCAGAGATCCTGCAGCCCTTCCCAAAGGAATTTAAGGTGGATCTTAGCATGGTTGAAATGTTTTACTTTCTGCCGCTGCTTACAAAGTTAAAGTTCTGGCATTTATAATTTCCCAAATGCTATGTGGGTACTTCTTTGGCTCAGGTAGCCCGTGTGTAACAAGTCTGCACATTCCACTATCGTTGGTGTATACTTAACTTTTTTATTTGGGTCAGTTTTGTCTTTTTAAAAAATAAGCATAGAATCTTGTTTTGTCAGTTTGTTTGAAGCTGCCTTACTATAATTATTTAAATGACAAGTGGTGGGTGCTAATTAAGGGGTAATTATCAGAAGCGAAAAGGATGAGATCAAAAAAGCCAGAAGTGATGGTGACAGTTTGAAGATCTCCTGTGAACCAGGCCTGGCTGGTGCTGGGAGCTTGGCGGGGCAGTGACTGCACCAAGCTGACGGGAGAGTTCATTTTTGTAAAGAAGCAGACAATCTGCGAGCCCTTTGGGGGCTGTCTGAGGTTATGTTAAATAATGGAAGTAGCCAAAACCGGTTTGGCTCAGTGGTAGAGCTTCGGTCTGCGGACTGAAAGGTCCCGGGTTTGATTCCAGTCAAGGGCATGTACATTGGTTGCGGGCACATCCCCGGTAGGGGGTGTGCAAGAGGCAGCTGGTCGATGTTTCTCGCTCTCTATCTCTCTCCCTTCCTCTCTGTAAAATATCAATAAAAATATATTTTTAAAAAAAAATAATGGAACTAGTGGTGTTACATTCCTGTTACTCAAAGACATCCCAGCCAGCAGCATGGCTTCCCCCGGAGCTGTGGGCAGCGCAGCTTTCCTGTCCCCACCAGGGTCAGAACCTGCCCGGCCCGCAGGGGACTGGCCCACACGTGGTAGATGCTCAACAAGTATTTGTTGGTAAATGCCCCATTTGTTTTCTTTTTCATGTAAAATTGTAACTGAAAAGGGAAGGGCATGGAAGCAGCAGTTTGTTACATCTGTGATGTTTTCCCAGTGGACGTGGACGGGTGCTTTCTGGAGTTCCGTTTGTCCTTGCTTCGGACAGGTTTTCGTTCTGAGAGCTGAGGAAAGGAATACTACTGTCAGCCCAATTGCCGTGTTTTTCAGGGTAACTGGGACGTGTTCTCTGGAGACAGTGCCGTCCTCTGGGAAACGAGCTGTCTCTAGGCCCTTGAAAGACCAGAGAAATTCCCTGGGGACATGTTGCCTGACAAGGTGTCCCCACACATCTCTAACCTCCCAGCACCTGACTTTTTTCTTGGAACAGCTCCCTTTTCCCCAGGGTTTTCACCTCTTCCTCCCTCCCCCCCAAAAAGCCCTGCATCACCAAGAGGAAAACCCAAAGTCCTTAGCAGAGTCTGTAAGGTCCTGCATGATCTGCTCCCATCCCTTCCCTCAGTGCCAAGCCTGTCCCTATCTACTTCTAGAACCTGCCAAACCAGCTCCTGTCCAGGCCATTGCTGTTCCCTCCACTCGCCCAGGAGACAGGCACCTGATCCTCACCTCTTTCAGGTCTCCCCTCCTGCCTGCCCCCTCCTGCCTGCCCCAGCGCCACCCCCACCCCGATGGCTAAGCTCAGCTCCTCGCCTGCCGCCCCAGTGCTTCCTGTCCCTTTACCTGTCGTTTTCCTCCAGAGGAGTCATGTTTGCATGTTAACTTGATGGTTTTTTGTTTTCTTCCACTAGAATATAAACTGTGAGGACAGAGATTGTTGGCTTTTGTTCATTGCTGTATGCCCACCAGATCTAGAATAGTGTGCCTTAAGTATTTGGTGACCGAAAACCTCCTAGGTTGTAATAAAGTCTTCTGTATCTGGGCAGATGTTTTGTGTGCCTGACTTACCGATAATCACAAAAGATAGGTTGAAACCTCCCACTATGAGAGTCATTTTGTTAACTTCTCCCTGTACTGGTTTTATATTTTGAAGACAATATATTATATGTGTAAATCGTTATAACTTCCTGGTGAAATTGAAAGCTTTTTAAGTAGTAAGGGAGATTAATTGCAAAAAATGCCTGAATTTCCCACCCCTCTCTGTATGCACATCTTTTGCATTGTGACTTTGCAGCTCCTCTGAGAATCTGGGCTGACCTTGTGACTTGTGTGGCCAAAAAAATGTGGCAGAAATTACAATTCTGAGCCTTGAGCCTTAAGAATCCTTGAACGCTTCCACACTCTCTCCTGGACCCTGCTACATGGAGAAGAGCTGAGGTCATCCGACACCGAGCAGCAGCCAGCAGACCCCAGACTTGCAGGCCTCCCCGGACCGGCACGGCCGCCACTGACCGCAGCTGCCGCTGAGCACGTGTGAGCCTCCGGGACCAGGACCGCGCAGCTGCTCACAGGCTCATGAGCAGCAATAGCTGGTCATTAGGTTAAGCCTCTGCGTTTTGAAATGGTCTGTCCTACAGCATTATTGTGGCAATAGATAATTGATGCTCAATGCCTCCTCATTTGGATTTCGGCCTTGCAAAGGCTCTCCCCACTGTCCAGGCAACCTAACTCGCAGTCTCTGTATAATTTGGGTGGATTACTTTCTCAATAATACTTATACTCTCTGAAATGACTGTACTTTATCATCTGCCTCCCACCCAGTCCAGTAAACTGTGAGGGTAGAACTGATAGCCGCCCTGGTCCCTCTCTGTCCCCCGAGCTGCAGTGCCCACTGAGCGCTGGAAGCGCGGCCAGCCCGGCTTGAGCTGTGCTGACATGAACGTGCCAGCTGGCTGCAAAGACTCAGGACAAAAGCACGTACAGTGCCTCAATGTTATACTGATTAAGTGTTGAAATATTTTCAACATATTAAGTAGAATATGTATTAAAATTTCATCTCTTTTTACCTTTTTTTATGCAGTTACTAGAAAATAAATCTGGTTTGCATTATATTTCTATGGGAGAGTACTGGCTCAGTAAATATTTATTGAAGGAAAATATAAAATAGACTTACTGACATAAATGAGCTATCAAGCCACGGGTTCAGCGGGAGGGAGGAGGAGCGATGAGTGAATGATCAGGGTGTTGAAATGATTCTGTGTGACACTGTGATGCATTTTGAAACCCAGAGAAATGGACAACCCAAAAAGTAAACCTCATGTAAACTGTGGACGTTAGTGAATGCATCGATATTGGCTCATTAATTATAACAAGTATACCACACTAATGCTAGACATTAGTAAGAAGATGTGAGGGTGAGGGTCGAGGCAGTTGGGAGCCCTCCATACTATCATATGCTCAATTTTTCTGTGAACTTAAAACTTTTTAAAAAGTCTTTTAAAAAATGAATCCACTCATGCAAGCCACCAGAATGGTATTTCTAAACATAAATTTAATAAACCACTTCCCTCTTTAAAAACTTCAGTGGCTCCCCTCTGTCTCCCAGAAACAAGTCACGTCCATTGTATTTGCAGTGGCATTTCCAGCCTTTTGCCACCCTGCTGCACCCTGCTTCCCACACCTCCCAGCTCCAACCAGACGGCTCAGTCCAGGCTCTCGGGCCTCCAGTGCTGGACTCCCGCGTCCCTCCGGCCTGGATCACCCTCACTCTCCGCTTGAACCTTATCCTGTCATGCACTCTCCCACAGAAGTCCATCATGCTGTCGTTCTTAGTTCCGTGGGTTCTAAATTAAAAGTAGATACAGAGCCCTAGCCAGTTTGGCTCAGTGGATAGTGTCAGCCTTTGGACTGACAAGTCTAGGGTTTGATTCCGGTTGAGGGCACAGGCCTGGATTGCGGGCTTGATCGCCCTTGGTGGGTGGTGGTGGGGGTGGTGTAGGAGGTAGCTGATCAATGATTCTCTGATGTTTCTATCTCCCTCTCCCTTCCCTTCTAAAATCAATAAAAATACATTTTTTTTTAAAAAGTGGATACAGAAAACCAGGCATGCCACTTTTTAATAAGTTTGGGAAATGAATAATATGAGTTGATATACCGTATTTGCCGGCGTATAAGACGATTTTTTGGCCCTGAAAAATACGTATTTGCCGGCGTATAAGACGACTGGGCGTATAAGACGACCCCCTAACATTTCCACTAAAAATACAGAGTTTGTTATATACTCGCCATATAAGACTACCCCCCACTTGGAGGCATATTTTTCAGGGCCAAAGGGTCGTCTTATACGCCGGCAAATACGGTATTAATCTTGGAAATGTTAGAAAAGAAGTCTGACAGCCATGGGCGGCTCGGTGCTGATATTCTTAAGGTGGGAGCGGTGGGAGCAGAACAGGTGTGAACGCCAGTGCAGCCCCGCCTGGGCCCAGCTCCTGCGCGGGAGGCAGGGGGCACCTGCTGGAAGCAAGGTCCACCTCGGCAGTGAGGGGTGTGGCTCACTGCCTCCGGGCTGTCACCTGCTCTGAAAGCCAATCTGCCTCTGACTGCGGCTCTCCCAGACCAGGTTGCCAGGGTGATGGGTTTCGGGTGTCTCACTTCCAGGGCTGATGGCGGTGCGCAGCGACGTGCCCTCTCCCAGCTTCCCTGGAGCCGCCGGAGAGCTTGTAGTGACAGCTGAGCAGGCCGCCAGGCGCGGAGTTTACAGTGCAGACTTCTCTGCATCTTCCAAGGGTGTACAGTATCCCACCACTTTGCTGATGGGAAACTTAAGGAATACTGAACAAAGAGATGGCCTGCTCGAGGTTAGCCAGCCACTTCCCAAGGGTTACAGGCATGAAGCATGTGCTATCCTTGGCCCTAATATGCAGGTAGAGGAAACTCATCCTTCTGTCCTTTCAAGCAGGAGGCACAGACCTGTCCCAGGGGTTGAGGATCCAGTTGAGACCTTGGGGGTATTTAGAGGAAAACGGCCTCTTTTTTCCTAAAAGGGGAGTCAGGAGTGGCCTGGAGCCTGCGGGAAGGCGGGGCAGACCGATGTGTACAGAGCTAGGCTCAGTCACCAGCCCAGGCCACAGTGCTAGTCTTACAAGGTCAGGCCCGTCTCTTCCCACCCTGCCCACTGGGTTCTCTGGCGGCACCCGATGCCTCCCTGGATGGAGGGGGCGGGCTCCTCGCTACAAGCTGTTCTTCCTTCCGTATTCCTCAGCTGCACCCCGCAGCCACAGTGCCCTTGGCACAGAGGACAAGGAAGACGTAGGTTTCTAAGAAATGCTTATGAATAGCCTGGGCTGGGATTGCTTTGGTGACCAACTCCAGCCGGTGGTGTAGGAGGGCTCCTCCGCAGCCCCACCCCTCTGGGCGCACCGGCCTGGCCCATAGTTGGGCAGCTCTGAAGAGCTCCCGGGCCGAGGGGCTTCTCCCAGGAGAGCAGGAAAGAACCCTGTCCCTCGAGTGACTTTTGGGCTCCCGTGGTTGGAAAATGATCATTCCTCTCTTGGACTTGCCTAGCTTGAGGCACAGATTTTGGAAAGCCAGAGACCACCTGCTTGGTGGAGGTAGTGGATTAAAGAACCTTGAAGCTGAGGAATTGTGGGCGCCTGGCAGCGTCTTGGGACCGGGATGGCGCCTGGGAGGGCAGCAACAACCCCTGGGCCTGGGTTATTCCTGCACAACTGGAACCCCATAGGCCACCCGGGAGTCGCGTGCCCACTCTGTTCTCGCCCCACGAGAATGGATGCAGAACAGGTGGTGTGCACTTTCTAGAAAGAATGGAGTCCGTGACTAACGTCTGATCACAGGTTAATCCACGGGAAGGGCTTCGAAAGTGCCCGGCTCAGTTCTGCGCTCCCGAAGCCGCCCCGCTGCGGAGCCCGCGCCGGCCTGGGCTTGGCTCCGCCCGCGGCCGGGCCCGCCCTCCGCCCTTGACCCGGTTTCCTCCGGGCGGGCGGGGCCGGCCGCGGCCCGGACCTCCGCCTGTGGGTGCCGACGGCAAACTTACCCAGCCGGCTGGGTGCCCTGGGAGTCCGGGGGGAGGCCGGTGGGTGACGTCCACCCGCGTCTGTCCACCTGTCGCCTGCCTCTCCTGAACCCACTCCCGTTTATCCGGTGCCCACCGGCCCAAATGCGGACTCGGCGCGGCCACTGCCCCCGGGCCGCCGCGGGCCGCGTCCTCCGGGCACGTGCCCCGCGTGGGCGGAGGGGCTCCCGGTTTGTTTGCCAGGCGGAGGCCCGCTGGCGGCGGCCGGCGCTGCTGACCTCCGGCTCCTCGGGGCGGGGCGGCGGCTCCCGGGCTGCGGGCTGAGCGCAGGCGGCCTGGGGCTCCCGCCGGCCCGCCCTGGAGCTGCCTGGTGGCTGCGAGACCGGCCTGCCCACCTCCATTTGGCTTCCATCTCCGGTCTTATGCTTTTGAACCCAAAACTGCTTAGCCACATGCACTGCTCGCCCCGAAGAGGGGACACCGCACCTCGGCGCCGCCGCCGCCGGGAGGAGCGGCTCGGTCCCGGCGCTGAGCGGCGGGTCTGGGCCTGGCGCGCTCTGCGCTCCGTGCTCCGCCGCTTCCTCCGCCCTGCGGGGGTGATGGACACGGAACCCACAGCCTCGGCCGAGGCCTCCTCTGCCCCCAGGCCCTGGGCGAGCCCTGGGAGCACTCGCCGAGGTCCCAGGCCTGCGAGCTGTGCGCCCTCGGCCTCCCGGAGCGGGAGTGTTTCTTCGGAATCACAGTGACTCCCCGGGGTGCCCGTGGGCCGGGCTGTGCGAAGGGAAGCGGTGCGGGTGGGATAAGATGCGGCAATGCCGGTGCCGGTGCCGTCCTCTCCGCGGGGCCGCCCCAGGCCGCCGAGAGCTAGAGCAGGGCGGGCTGCGGGCTGGGTCTCCGCCCCGGAGCGCGGCTGCGGGCAGTGATGGAGACCCCCGTACTCTCGGCCTTTGAGAGGGGGCACCCGCGCTCTTCAAACTCTGTGCCTTGGGAAGTGCACGTGGTCTCCCAATTCTGCACCCAGTTTCAGGCTCCAGCCATGAAATCAGTCCAGGCCCAGCTACAGTCCCAGGACCTTCCAGACAGCACTGCCTGCTCACCCGCCTTTCCTCTGCCACGCCGCCCGCCCTCAGTGACCCCGCAGGCCCCGGGCTGCCAGCTGCAGGGTTTTCCCTGTCAGGACGATGCCTAGCGGAATGCCTTCCCTTGAGGAGCTCGGCCTCTCACGCCCTGCAGCCAGGGGTCCGCACCTCTCACGTGCTCCCATGCTCCCCGAGAAAGGGCTGTGGCCCTAAGGACCATCAGAGACAGCAAGGCCACCCCCCAGGGACTGAGGGCTTAGAACCCACAGAACAGCTCCATCCAACACGGCACTAACTTCCCCCGTGGTGCCCCAGCCTCATTGTACCTCATTGTAACGCATTGGCACACCAGCCACGCCCTCCCCGGCCACCAGGGTCCAGAAGGAAAGCCCATAAACGACGCAGAATGGCCACAGGCTCTTGTACGAAGTCTCCAACCCTTTCCCGGGAGAATCCCGAGTACCCCCTTTACAGAACGCCCCTGCCTTTACTCAGTGAACCTCAGTAAGAGAAGCTGGCCCCGCCGGGAGGGCTGCTGTGCCTGTGGCGTGGCCACTCTCTGTCTCTTCACTAATAAACTCTCTTTCTCTTTAAACTCTGCTGGCTTGCATTTGAATTCTTCCTGCTCGAAGCCAAGAACCCACCGTGGGCCACGGCCCCGCGGGGACAGACCCTGGACCCTGCACCACTGAGCCTCTGGTGGAACCTCTGCCAGGAGCCTGCCGCCTCCGAGCCTGTGTCGTCAGGGACCCCGCTCATCCCTGTGGCTGGCATGCTTCTGGGACAGCGCTTTCCTTTTGCTCTTCTCACCACCACCACCACCACCCCCGTTAATCCAGGCATGCAGGAGCCGCCAGAAGCCGAGCCCCAGCCCCGGCCAGCACTGCCGGAGAGTTCAGCCCTCAGTCAGAGGCTCCGGGTTGAGGCCCAGCTGTCACAGACAGCAACAAGCCCTTCCCGCTGTGCCGTCTGAATTCCACAGACACCGTGAGGCGGGAAAAGATTACTGTTCTAACCCACTAGCTGGGGGGTAATTTCTTAAGCCTCAGGGATAACTAGCACATGATTGCCCGTCAGGCTGTGACACCTTGCTGAGCAGCTCCTCTGGGTGCTGTCCTCGCCCTTGTGGGGCTGTGGCACCCAAGCAAGCCCAGCCCCTGTGTTGACGCCCCTCAGCCAGCTCAGGGGCTGACTCCGCGGACAGCCTCCCTCACAGATAGATGCTCTTCTGGCCCGGTTCAGGCGCAAAACCCCACTATGTGCCTCCCAAGCGCCTTCCTGTTCAGGCACAAATGCCTTCCTTGCTTTGTTCTATCTAATGTCCTCAGGATGAATTTTTAAGGAAGGCAACGGAAAAGAAGAGAAAGGAAGAGTAAAAGTGAAGGGAAGCAGAACAAGAACTTATGAGCTTGTGTTTCTTGATCTCTTGCCTCACACTGTCCGGCTGAGTTCAAAGCAAGGGAATCACGTCTAGTCCTTGAATTCCTCGTTTCCTACATGATGTGTTTGGTGGCAGCCACTGGGTCCCCAAGAGCCTTGTTTCAATTTCATTATTGAAAAACCTAAAGAATAGTTAAATTACTAACTTCATCACCATGTGCCATTATTTGAAAGTTCCCATCCCTGAATAATTATTGTGCTAGTTATCTATTGGTGCATAACAAACTTAGGGTAAGGTGACCAGACATCCCGCTTTAGGCAGGACAGTCCCGATTTTTAACAACTTGTCCCGCATCCCGAGGCATTTTTTAAAAGTCCCGATTTCCAAAAATCAGGACTTTTTTAAAACGCCTCGGGACGTGGGACAAATTGTTAAAAATTGGGACGTCTGGTCACCTTAGTTTAAGGACTTAACACATACTTATTATCTCACAGTGTCTAGGCAGGAATCTAGGCACAGCTTGTCTGTCCTCTTTATGTCAAAGTAGCAATCAAGGTGTCAGTAAAGGCGTGGCTGCTGAAGGACCCAGGTTCAAGCTCACTCACGCGGTGATCGACAGGATTCAGCTCTTGGGCAGAAATTGCCCTCCATTCTTGTCATCTGACCTCTCCAATATGTCAGCTTACTTCATTAAAGTGTGCAAACATAGAAGGCAATAGAGCAAGATGGAAGTCCTATCATAGTCTTTGTAACTAATCATGGAAGTGACATCTTTTGTTAGCAGCAAGTCACCAGGTCCGGGTTATAGAATAGCCTGAATGGCAGGAGAGGAAAACCTTTGTGAGCCATCTATTTTTAAATATATATTTTTTATTGATTTTTTTTACAGAGAGGAAGAGAGAGGGATAGAGAGTTAGAAACATTGACCAGCTGCCTCCTGCACACCCCCCACTGGGGATGTGCCTGAAACCAAGGAACATGCCCTCGACCGGAATCGAACCTGGGACCTTTCAGTCCACAGACCGATGCTCTATCCACTGAGCCAAACTGCTTTCGGCTTTGTGAGCCATCTTATTATTATTTGTTGTTGTTGTTAATCCTCACATGAGGATATATTTTTTCCATTGATTTTTAGAAAGAGTGATAGGGGAAAAGGAGAGACAGAGAGAGATGAACATTGATGTGAGAGAGAGACATGAATTGATTGCCTCCCACATGCACCCCTACTGGGGTGGGTATTGAGCCTGCAACTGAGTTATGTGCCCTTGATTGGAACTGAACCTTTGACCCTTCAGTCCTAGGGCCAACGCTCTAACCACTGAGCAACTGGCTAGGGCTGGGAGTCATCTTAAAGACTGCCTACCACAATTATCTTCAACTCTATCAAGGGACGATGACCAATCTCAGATTCTCTCCATTCCCATGAGACTATTCTTACACCTCATACCTCATATGAACCCTGTTTTATTCAGGATTCTTCATTGCAAGATTAAAAACCAATTTGGGTTGCCTAGCTGGTGTGATTCAGTGTTTGGGTGTCCACCCATGAACAAAGAAGTCACTGGTTCAATTCCAGATCAGGGTATGTGCCTGGGTTGCAGACTCAATCCCCAGTAGGGGATGTGCAGGAGGTAGCCAATCGATGTATCTATTTCTTCAATGTGTAGGTCTCTGTATTCCTCTCCCTTTCTCGCCCTCTAAAATCAATGAAAACATTTTTTTAAGTTATTTCTTTGGCATATCTTATTTATCCATTAAAATAAAATTGCCTAACTGGCATAGCTCAGTGGTTGAGCTTCGACCTATGAACCAGGAGATCATGATTGGATTCCTGGTCATGGAAAATGCCCTGGTTACAGGCTCATTCCCAGAGGGAGGGCATGCAGGAGACAGCTGACCAGTGATTCTCTCTCATCATTGATGTTTCTGTCTCTCCTCCCTTCTTCCCTGAAATAAATAAAAATGTTTTTAAAAAACAACAACAACACACACACACACACAAAAAAAAACCCACATAATTTGGATTAACTTAAGCAAACATTGTTCCTGTAAAATTAGGCTTAGAGTGTCAAAAACTTCTTAATATTCTCAAAAACTATCACTCAGCATGTAGGGAACACTTTATGGTGGTTTGAATGAGCAAATGAGAAAATTAATGTATAAATGAATGAATTAGCAATTCCTCTGGTAGTAGGTGGATGTTATCTGTGACATATTCATCTTGGGGCACTTTTTTAAATGCTTGTTCTTAGTTGTTACTTTTACAAAACCTTTTTGGCCTGGACTCAGACTCGGCTGTGCCCCTTGGCCACCTGCCCCGGCGCTTCCTTTGGCCTCCCTCGTTCTCCGAGCCCAAAGCGCAGCACACCTGGGCCTCTTCATCCTTTTTCTTCTTTTTTCTTTTAACAAGCAGCACTTATTTTTTTATGTTTTTATTATTTTTAGAGAAAGGAAGAGAGAGAAGGGAACATCGATGATGAGAGAGAAACATCACCAATCATTGCCTTCTGCACACCCCCTACTCAGAATTGAGCCATTAACCCAGGCATGTGCCCTGACCGGGAATCGAACCATGATCTCCAGGTTCATAGGTCAACACTCAACCACTGAGCCAAGTCAGCCAGGCAATTTTTAAAAATATTTTGAGAGAGAGAGCCATCAATATGAGAGCAACATATTGATCAGCTTCCTGCTGCATGCCCCCTACTGGGGACCCATCCCACAAGCTGGTATGTACCCTGACAAGAATTGAACCTGTGACCTTCCGGTGCATGGGACAGTATCCAACCAGCTAAGCCACTGAGGCCGGCCGGCCCGGGTCAGGGTGTTTTGTTGTTTTAAGCGGGGTACCTATATTCACTCACTTGGAAAGCTGTCAACAATATATTACTTAGTGGGGGGGGGGGGGGGGGGGAAGCAAGTTACTCCTTCTGAAAAAGAATTCGGGTACATTTAATTCCAAGAAGTTAACTTTTAAAGTATCCAGGAGCAAAATCTAGGACAAGATCAGGTGGAGCTGACAGTGGGAGAGTTGGGAGTTTCTGAGGATGAGAAGAGTCGTCTTCCCGGACGTGCTGGACCCGCGGGCAGAATCAGTACTGCTGGCTCCGCTCTGCTCCGGGGGAGCTTCTCGGTGTCCTGCTGCCACACACATGAGCTAAGACAGACCTAGAACAGTGGCCTCCTTGTTCTGGCGGGCAGACCACGGCCGGGGCCGAGCCTCCCCACTCCTGGCTCTCCCGGGTTCGGGAGTGCGCGGCAGGGGGGAGGCAGCCCGGCGGCGCCTCCGGGGCCTCGCCCGCCCGGTGGGCCGTCCCTCCCCCGGGCCGCAGTCGCCGGGACCAGTGACTCCCGCCCGTGTTCGGGAAGGAGAGTTAGGCTCCTCTCCCGACCGACCGACCGACCGACCGACCGACGGGAGGAGCCTCCGCGGGCATTTGGACGGCAAACACCATCCGGGAACCGCTGGCGGAATGGCCCGCGGGACCGGGAGGAGGGGCCGCAGGGACGGACGGCCCTGGGCTCGCCCCTCGCCGGGCAGGCTGGGTCCTGGGTCCGGGGCACCGGGCAGGCTGGGTCCTGGG
The DNA here is from genome assembly GCA_963924515.1 of Vespertilio murinus. Lineage (NCBI taxonomy): Eukaryota > Metazoa > Chordata > Mammalia > Chiroptera > Vespertilionidae > Vespertilio > Vespertilio murinus. The sequence goes on along the minus strand of OZ004714.1, from coordinate 54,353,130 downwards.
TCCGGGCCGCCGGGCAGGCTGGGTCCTGGGTCCGGGGCGCCGGGCAGGCTGGGTCCTGGGTCCGGGCGCCGGGCAGGCTGGGTCCTGGGTCCGGGCCGCCGGGCAGGCTGGGTCCTGGGTCCGGGCCGCCGGGCAGGCTGGGTCCTGGGTCCGGGCCGCCGGGCAGGCTGGGTCCTGGGTCCGGGCCGCCGGGCAGGCTGGGTCCGGGCGCCGGGCAGGCTGGGTCCGGGCCGCCGGCACCGGGCAGGCTGGGTCCTGGGTCCTGGGTCCGGGCGCGGGGCAGGCTGGGTCCGGGGCACCGGCACCGGCACCGGCACCGGCGGCGGGAGTGGACAGACCGTTCCGGCCCGCACGCCGCACCGAGGCTCCCGCCGCGGTCCCGTCTCGGGCAGACGCGGTCCCGTGTCTCGGGCAGACGCGGTCCCGTGTCTCGGGCAGACGCGGCCCGGGGCTCGGCAGGAGACGGGGGACCCTCCCGGGTCAGGAGGACAAACCGGACACCGGGCCGGGCGCCGGGAGGTTCTGGGTGCGGAGGGGGAGCCGGCACCCCCGGGCCCCTCCTCCTGGCCAAACCCACGGGAGCCGGAGCCAGCTTGCGATGCCTCCGTCTCTGCGGGCGGCCTGGGCCCCGGGGGCCCCGGGTTCGGAGGGAAGCCGGAGACGGCAGCGGAGAGCAAGCAGAAACATGTATGCGGGCCCTCCGGAGACCTCCTCCAGCTCCCAGCGGAAGGTGCAGGGGAGTGGTGTGTCCAATTCACTGTTAAAAACGCGCACAAGCCCTGGCCAGTGTGCTCAATGGTCAGTGTCTGCGGCACACCAAAGGGCCTGGTTTGACTCCCCATCAAGGGCATGTGCCTGGGCTGCAGGTTTGATCCCCAGCGGCAGTAGACAACCAATTGTGCATCTCATTTATTTGCCCCCCAACCTTCCTTTCACTCTCTCTAAAAAAAAATCAGTGGAGGGGGGGAAGGAGGGACATCTGTCATAATTTCAGCAGCAAAGATAAATTTTAAAAATCAATGGAAAAAATACCCTCAGGTGAGGATTAACAAAAATAAACAAATAAATAAAACACATACAAGGGCCCCTCACACAGACATCTGAAGTGACTGTTCCCACCCCCAGGAAGGAGCACAGCCCCGGAGCCGGAGGGCGCAGCCACAGCCTGCAGCAGCACGGAGGCTACTTCCCGGGAAGTGTGGGGCGTGGGTATTCCTCCCCAGCCAAGCGCTACAAACCCTAGTGATGGTCTTCAGCCAGCTGGGACGGATCTGTCTAGGCCTCCTAGAATTTGGACACCATATTTCTAATCACACCCTTCTCAGAACTCATGGAACCAGGCAAAAAGCGCCAGCAGAGGATCCAGAATAAACTTCAAAAGGATAGTAAGAGACGCTGCTTGACAGAAATGGAAACTGCACAGCAGAGACCTCTCACCCCCGGTTACAGGGTGTTCCCGCCGGGGAGGGGGGGGGTGGAGGAGTGGTGTAAGAGTACACATGTGTGCCCAGCAGGGTGGCTCAGTGGCTGGGTGTACACCTATGAACCAGGTTTGATTCCGTCAGGACACATGCACGGGTTGCAGGCTCAACTCCCAGTAGGGGTGAACAGGAGGGAGCCAATCGATGATGACGTTTTTATTTCTCTCTCCCTTTCCCTCTCTCTCTGAAATCAGTATAAACATTTAAAAAAAAAAAAAAAAAGGACACATGTTTGCAACTAGCAGATAAATTGTGCTGGGGCCCTAAACTCAGTACTGTGATTATAGACAACTGGATTATAAACATTACACTTGCTAAGAGATGGGATCGTCCTTTTTTCCACCACTAGAAGTGGTAATTATGTGACATGCTAGCTAATGCTACAGTGGCAATCATATTGCAATCTAAGTGTATCAAATCAATGTGTTGTACAATGTTACATGCAATTATATGTCAATTTTAAAAATGAGAACAGCCCTGGATTGTGTGGCTCAGTGGTTAAAACACTAGCCCTCAAAACAAAGGGTCACTGATACAATTCCTAGCTAAGGGCATGTACCTGGGTTGCAGGTTCAATCCCCAGCCGGGGCAGGGAGCTTTCCAAGGCAACCAATTTCTCTCTCTCGTCTCTCCCTCTCTCTCTTTCTCTCCCTCTTTCTCTTTCCCTCCCTTTTTCTCTTTCTCTTCCTCCTTCTCTTTCTCTCCTCTGCTCTTCCTCCCTCCCACTCTCTCTAAAATCGACGGGTGAGGATTAATCAAAAAACAAAACAGAATGAGAACTGACATTTGGTTGTCCCTCATCAGGCAACCTCAGTGAGTGTCTGGCTCACTGTGTCCTTCCCTTTTGTTATTGGAAACACAGTGAGAGCACATGCTTAATGTTTTTCAAATCACCTAGAATGCCACACCCCAACAGCAACTTTTGAGGGGGAGTGTGTTCCTGGCCTTTGTTCCTGCAACTGCATTTATTATGGAACCAAAACTCACCGTCTCCAGAGGGCCCTCGGGCCTCCCTGTATCGCCCGGCACTTGCATGCGGGCCCTGCCCACAGGAGATGACCAGCACTGACCCGGCCAACTCTGCGGCAGGCCAGCTCCTCCTGAGGAAGTGTCTGCTCTCCTCAGCACCCCGCATGGACCTGGGAAGCCCCAAGGTGGTCCCCGCACCCCCAGCTGAGGGTGTCTGTGCCTCCGTCTTCCTTTCTGTCTCTGAGCCTCTCATGTATGTGGGGGATATATGTATGCACATATGTATGCATTGTATGAATTTGATTACTTTTCCTTGCTAATCTATTTCATGTTCATTTGATTATTAGACAGCCAGAGAACCTTGAGGGTAAAGGGAAGTTTGTTCCTCCCACACACTATTATTATTATTATTATTATTATTATTTGTTAATTGTCAACATAAGAAGCACTCAAACCCGTGAAGAATTTTTGTGCATTTATTTGAGCCAAAACAGTCAACAATGGTCAGGAAGCAAAAGCTCACCGGACTGAGATGCGCTCCAGAGAATGGCAGTTTTGCACCTTGTTCTATATTTATACATCACGATCAAAGGAGACAGAAGTGGGTTACATGAGGCCCATTGGTGATAGATTAGGGCGGCGGGAGAAGGTAAAGTAGGGAAACCTCTGGGATTGGATAAAAAGTAAAATGATAGGCACATATTATTTCACTTAGGTGGGTACAGGATAGTTAACCATCAACAGTTAACTGGGTGATGAGGGGGTTTGTAGTCTCTGCAGGGGTGCCTTGGGGGGTCTGAATAAAGGGAAATTCCTTTGACATTCCAGGATATGTTGTCTTAGATGCAAAAAGACAACAGACAGGCTCAGTTAAGGTGAAGCGTGGCCTTGTCAGGGACAATCCTGGCCTGGACATGACTTCCCGCCATAAACTGCGTTGAGTTTCAGACCGTCCTTTGTGGCCACCGTAGGCCTCTGAGTTTGCGAGCAGCAACGTGGGCCTTCCTCAAGCCAATCATGTTAGCACGTGGCTCTCTCATCCACATCATCCTCACCCAAGGATATTTTTTTCATTGCTTTTACATTTATTTATTTTTAAATACATTTTTATTAATTTCAGAGGGGAAGGAAGAGGGAGAGAGAAAGAGAGAAACATCAATGAAGAGAGAGAATCATTGATTGGCTGCCTCCTGCGCCCCCGGAGGGGTGTGCCCTTCGGCCTCGCTCTCTGCCACATGGCTTTGTCAGGGCAGGGGGCAGTCAGTCATTGCAGCGGATCGCCAACCCGGCCTGTGCTCTCTGGTCCCGGAGCTGAAATACAACTGAGATCCACATGTCATCTCCGGGAAGGTGACCTCTGCATGGGCTGTGAGTGCCTCCGCCAGTTTGTTAGCTCTTGTCTCAGTTTCTCCATTCCACTTGCCAAAGAATTTTCCTAGCTTCTTAGCATCCTCTTCCCTCCCTCTTCCTCTCCCCAACTCCCCATCCTCTGTCCTGTAAGATTGATAGGACGTCTGTACCCTCTTCTCTCCTTTCCACCAGAGGTACAGGCCTGGGGATCCCCACTGGGTTGTGGGCTCCCTTATTTGCTCTGATTTCCAGCTGGAGAACCCATGCGCAGTCCAGATGCATGGATTGTCTTCTGTAGAGTAGACCACTGATGAACACACAATCATTTGTTTATCCATTTTCCTGTTGATGAACATTTACACTGTTTCCATATTTTGACTCTTATAAACAAAGCTATTATGAATATCCACCTACAAGTCTTTACGTAAGTACATATTTTTGTCTCTTGGAAGTGTAATTGCTGTATTTTATGGCAGAACTATGTTAAATGTAATCTTTTTAACTGCCAAACTCCCAGCCAGTGTGGCTCAGTTGGTTGAGCATTGTCCCATGTACTAGGACATCACTGGTTTGATTCCTAGTCAGAGCACATGCTGTTGGTGTTTCTCTCATTGATATCTCTCTCTCTCTCTCTCTCTCTCTCTGAAATCAATAAAACCATTTTTTAAAAAACTCACACATACACACACCCACACACACACACACACACACAAAAAAAAAAAAAACACTGCCAAACTGTTTTTCTAATTGGGTTTAACAATCAACACTAAGACCAGAAATATATGCGTTCTGTTTAGCTCCATCGTCATAAACAACTGCCAGTCTTTTTCATTTTAGTTGGCTGGCAAAGTGCTCTCCGCGCTGCATGTCCCCGGGGACACCAGGGGGCCAGCTTTCCTGTCCCCATCAGCCACGCTGGTCTCTTCTTTGGTGAGGTTTTGTTCATGTTTCATGAGGTTTCCCTTATTCCATTTTTCTTAAGTCTGTCAGAGTTGGTTTCTGTTGCTGATAAATAGTAACTGTGAAAGAAGAATTTAGAATCCAAGAATAAACCCTTACATTTATGGTCACTTGATTTCAGCAAGATGCCAAGACAATTCAATGGGAGAGAAAGTGTTTTCAACAAATGATGTTGGGACAACTGAGTATCCACATGTAGGAAAATCATGTCAAATCTCCACCTCACACCATGGGGAAATATTAACTCAAAATGAATGGTAAGAGCAAAAGCCACACAAAAAAAAAACACAACGAAACCTTCATGACCTTCACTGGCTATGGCACCAAATGCACATGGAAACGGGAATAAAGAAAACTGGACATTATCAAAATTCAAGCCGTTGCGGATTCAAAGGACACCATTAAGAATGTGAAAAGACTATCAGACATGTAATTTGCAGTTATCTTTTGCCATTCTGTGATTGTCTTTTTATATCCAGAATATATAAAGAATTCTTACAAATTAACAGCAAAACAATCTAATTTAAAAATGGCAGTGCAGCCGAAACCGGTTTGGCTCAGCGGTAGAGCAATCGGTCTGTGGACTGAAAGGTCCCAGGTTCGATTCCGGTCAATGGCATGTACATTGGTTGCAGGCACATCCCCGTTAGGGGGTGTGTAAGAGGCAACTGGTCGATGTTTCTCTCTCATCGACATTTCTAGCTCTCTCTCTCTTCCTCTCTGTAAAATATCAATAAAAAATAGATTTATAAAAATAAAAATGGGCAGTGCAGGCAGGGTGCTTAGTTGATCAGAGCATCATTCTGCTATACCAAAGTTTTGGGTTTGATTCTAGGCAGGGCACAGACAAAAATCAACCAATGAATGCATAAATAAGTGAACAAATCGAAGTTTCTCTTTCTCTCTCTCCCTCCCTTCTCTCTCAAATCAATAAAACATTAGATTAAAAAGATGGCAGAAGGCTTGAATATGCATTTCAGCAAAAGGGATGATGTTATTGAATAACTATGAGGAGACTGGGTCCTAGTCACTAGGAGAACCGGGCCTGGGAAATAGGCAGCTCTGAGGAAAACTCCGCAGCCAGCAAAAATCATGCTGTAGCCCTGACCGGTTCGCTCAGTGGATAGAGCATCGACCTATGGACCTAAGGGTCCCAGGTTCGATTCCAGTCAAGAGCATGTACCTTGGATACGGGCATATCCCCAGGAGGAGGTGTGCAGGAGGCAGCTGATTGATGTTTCTCTCTCATCGATGTTTCTCTCTCTCCCTTTCCCTTCCCCTTTGTAAAAAAATCATGCTGTAAAATGAAACCGGGGTTGTGAAATGAGGCCACTGCTGCATGTATTTGATCTGTCAACACGGACCTGAGACATCGCCACTGGCAGCCCTGGACTCTGCTAGTGCTGGTTCCAGGTCCCTGCACTCTGCCAGGACCTGGATGGCACCTGGGTGCCACTGATGACCCTAGAAAGGTTCCTCAGAGCAGACTCCCACTTCAGGTTCTGAAGAGGCCAGGACGCAGGGGTCGAGCTGTGTCATATGCGCCCATGCCCTGTTTGCAAAGGAAGCTGGGAGAGTGCGTATCTGGCCTTCGTGGTTTCCTGAGGGGGAAGGACGGTCGCAGACTTCCACCTGGAGTCAGAGATACCGCCCAGTGGTGGGCAGCCTTGAAAGGAAGTCACAGCTCCAGTTTGTCGCCTACTTTTAAAATATATATATATATATATATATATATATATATATATATATATATTATTGATATTTTACAGAGAGGAAGAGAGAGAGACAGAGAGCTAGATACGTCAATGAGAGAGAAACATCGACCAGCTGCCTCTTGCACACCCCCTACTGGAGATGTGCCCGCAACCAAGGTACATGGCCCCGACCAGAATCGAACCTGGGACCCTTCAGTCCGCAGACCGACGCTCTACCACTGAGCCAAACCGGTTTCGGCTTGTCGCCTACTTTTTCTCCGGTTACAGACACATGTCCTGGTTTGTTCAGTGTGTAGTGCGTTTGAATGGGTGCTGGATAAAGACTTACACTGTTGAGTGCCTACATTTTGTTGTCTTTCTTTACCAGGTGTTGGGCTCTGTTCTCATATTCAATGAGGTTACCTGCAGTTCAATTTTATCCTTTTGAGGCTTTTAAAAAGTGTTGTTAAGGCTGTGAATATAGAGAGATGATAATCTAGGCCTTTCCATGAGGCATGGCCCCTGGGGTCTCTGCTGAATGCGTCACAGGGCTCCACTCCGGCTGCCGAACTCCAGTGAGTGTCAGCCATTCCATTTGTGAATTCGGGAGCCATTCCGCTCGTCGCTTCCGCTGCTCTCCACTCAGCCTTGTGGCGTGTTATCCTATGTGTTCCCACCTTGGTATTCAGCAAAGTTTATGGAGGTACCAATGGAGATTTCTGGAATTATTTTTCTGCATAATTCACTCCTCTGAACTCTGCCCTGCCATTCCCTGCCACCTTAGACACCTGGCCTCTGTCTGCCTCCTCATCTCAGCAAGAAGGTTGGGCTTTGCCCCGCTTCCTTCCTCCACAGCCTGACACGTGCCTCCCACAGACAGCCGTGATGATCACAGGGCCGGCCAGTCCTGTGCTTCCTTCCTCTCAGGTATCAGAGTTGCGTGTTGCCTGTAACTCAGTGTCTGAAAGCAACTGTTTCCATATACTTGGTCCAGTTTGATTTTTGGTGGGATGCTAACGCTGGTGCTTTTTATTCCATCATGGCCTGACATGAAGGTTTTTTTAATTCCCTTGGTTTTTAGTTTCATTTGTTGTTCATAATTTTTATCTTTATCTTCTTCTTCTTCCTAAATAGCCCCATTCAGTAATTCATGTAATTCTGGTTTGGCGGTGATGAACTCCTTTAGCTTTTTTTTTTAAATTTGTGAAGCTCTTTATCTGGCCTTCGATTCTGAGTGATAGCTTTGCTGGGTAGAGTATTTTTGGCTGTAGGTTCTTGCTATTCATCTCCCCGATTATTTCTTGCATTCCTGTCTGGCCTGCATGGTTTCTGTTGAGAAATCAGCTGACAATCGTATGGGTGCTCCTTCATAGGTAAGTACCTGCTTCTCTCTTGCTGCTTTTAATATTCTCTGTCTTTTGCTCTTGGGATTTTAATTATGATGTGTCTAGGTGTGGTCCTCTTTGGATTCCTTTTGTTTGGGGTTCTGTGGGCTTCCTGGACTTGTAAGTCTATTTCTTTCACCAGGTGGGGAAAGTTTTCTGTCACTATTTCTTCCAGCATTCTTTCAGTATCTTGCTCTCTCTCTTCTTCTGGGACGCCCATAATTCTGATGTTGGTTCGCTTGAAATTGTCCCAGAGGTTTCTTACACTATCTTCAACTTTCTGGATTCTCTTATCTTCTTGCTTCCACGGAGGAGTGTCCTCTGGCTCTTTGTGTTCTAAATCTTTGTCTTGGTTCTTGCGATTTTCCAGTCTGTTTTTAGGCCTCTGTGTAATATTTTTTATTTCAGACAATGTTTTCTTTATTTCTAGTTGATCCCTTTTTATTTCTAGTTGATCCCTTTTCATATCCTCATAGGTCTCATTTATTTTATTGGCCTTTTTTAGGATATTCTTGAAAAGCCTTATAACTGTAGTTTTAAACTCATTGTCCATTCTTTTCTTTTCCTCCATCTCCTTCCTTTGTGTCCTGCCTCTTGTCTGCATTTTAGTTGTTTTCCTGATTTGATGGAATAGTTTTGTGTGTTAGGTGTTCTGGTAGAGCCCAGTAGCACAGCCTTCCCAGTTACCTGAGGTAAACAGTCTCAGTGTAGCCCTTTGTGGGCTGTGTGTGCAGTCTTGTTGTTAAGCCTTGCTTATTGTTGGTATCACTGGGAAGCGTTGATCTCCCAGCCTATTGGCTCTGAGGATCAGCAGTGTCTCAGCTATGAGGGCTTCTGTACTCTGCTTGGATGGGGCGCAGACAATCTTTGGTTCCCTGTCAGTCTCGCCTTAGAAAAGTCCTGTTTGAGCCGAAACCAGTTTGGCTCAGTGGTAGAGCGTCGGTCTGCAGACTGAGGGGGTCCCAGGTTCGATTCCTGTTGGGGGCATGTACATTGGTTGCGGGCACATCTCCAGTAGGGGGTGTGCAGAAGGCAGCTGGTCGATGATTCTTTCTCATTGATGTTTCTAGCTCTCTATCTCTCTCCCTTCCTCTCTGTGAAAAATCAATAAAATATATTAAAAAAGAAAAAAAGAAAAGAAAAGTCCTGTTCCAGGTGGGTCTCCCAAGATTGGTTGCAGGCACACACACCTCTTTGGTAAAGGCGCAGACAAGCTCTGGATTCCGGCCAGTCCCTCCTTAGAGAAAGCCAGCCTCTGGGAGAGCTTCTGTGCTCAGCTTGGATGGGGCAGAGTCTCGGGTTGGTGCAGACAAGCTTTGTTTTCCCCTTGGCTCCTCCCCAAGTCCCGCAGTAATGGCCTCTGGCTTCACACACCTCCGGGAGATCTCTGCCTGCTGCCTGACAGTCTGGCCTCTCCCTGACTGGGCCGTCTATCAGGGAAATAGGGTGATTCTGTTTTCCTCTCCAACAAGAAAGCCAGCTGCCCGTTAGCTGTCCGCCCTCTCCACACGCCAGGAGTAAGCCAGCAGCGAATCAGCCCAGCCCACCCTCTTCGTGCACCAGGAATCTGCCAGCAGCAATCTCTGCCGGCCCTCCCTCTCGGCGTTTTCGCGCACACAATTCTCCTTTCTTTCACAGTTTCTAAGGGTCAGCACACCTTCTCTCTCCTCAGATGGCAGAGCCTCCTCTCAGCTAGCCGTCTGGTGCTTCAGGGCAATGCCTCCCCTGTTTTCCAGTTCTAAATTCAAATTTGTTGTGGTAGGCTGCATTTGGGTGTCTACCCTGTGCTGCCATCTTGGTTTCTCCGGAACATACTAGCTTTTTTTTTTTTTAAAAAAAAAATATATTTTATTGATTTTTTACAGAGAGGAAAAGAGAGGGATAGAGTTAGAAACATCGATGAGAGAGAATCATCAATCAGCTGCCTCCTGCACACCTCCCACTGGGGATGTGCACACAACCCAGGTACATGCCCTTGACCGGAATCGAACCCGGGACCTTTCAGTCCGCAGGCTGATGCTCTATCCACTGAGCCAAACCGGTTTTGGCCCTACTAGCTTTTTAAAAATATATATTTTTATTGATTTTTTTACAGAGAGGAAGGGAGAGGGATAGAGAGTTAGAAATGTTGCTGAGAGAGAAACATCAATCAGTAACCTCCTGCACACCTCCTTCTGGGGATGTGCCCACAACCAACGTACATGCTCTTGATTGAAATCAAACCTGGGACCTTTCAGTCCTCAGGCCTATGCTCTGTCCACCGAGCCAAATCGGTTAAGGCCTGTTGTTTGTTTTTTATCTTCACCTGAGGATACCCTTTCCACTGCTTTTCAGAGTAGAAGAGAGGGAGGAAGGAAGAGAGAGAAATATTGACTGGAGAGAGACACATCGACTGGCTTCCTTCGATGTGCACCCAGACCAGCGGGGGCAGGAGCACACTGCAATTCAGGTACATACCCCTGACCAGGAATCAAACCTGAGATCTTTTGGTGCGAAGGCCGATGCTCTAACCCAGTGGTTCCCAAACTTGTCTGCACCTTGGAATCAATGGAGCTTTGACAACTACTAATGCCTTTGTCCCAACCTAGAGATTGTGATGCACTAGTAATTGGTCTGGGCTTTGGAAATTTTAATAGATCCCTAAATTATTCAATTATCTAGCCACACTGTGGTCCCCAAACTTGGCTAGATAATTGAATAATTTAGGGAGAGTCTAACCACTTAGTACACCGGCCAGGGCAAGAACATACTAGTTTGTAATCATTTTTTTTTTAGGTCATATTGCCATACATCAAGAGGTATCTTTCTTATTTTTTAAAAATAGCTAGGTGGTGTTCCATTGTATGGTTATACCATAGTTTAATTAACCTATTCTTTATTTTAATTTGTTGATTTTAGAGAGACAGAGAAAGGGGGGAAAGAGAGGGGAAGAGAGAGAAAGAGATCAATTTGTCGATCAATTGGTTGGTTTTTGTTTGTGCCCTGACCAGGGGTCATACCCACAGCTTTGGTGTATTGGGACAATGCTCTAACCAACTGAGCTACCTGGCCAGGACTGACCAATCTACTCTTAATGTACTATCCCAGTGCTCAGCAAACTCATTAGTCAACAGAGCCAAATATCAACAGTACAACAATTGGAATTTCTTTTGAGAGCTGAAAAACGACTTCTGTGCATGGGCTACAAAGTTTCTCTTTCTTTCTTTCTTTCTTTCTCTCTCTCTCTCTCTCTTTCTTTCTTCCTCTTTCTTTCTTTCTTTCTTTCTTCTTTTTTTCTTTCATATATATATATAAATTGATTTTAGAGAGGAAGGAAGATGGAGTGAGAGATAGAAACATCAATGATGAGAATCATTGATCAGCTGCCTCCTGCACGCCCAACTGGGGATTGAGCCCACAACCCAGGCATGTGCCTGTGACCAGAACTGAACCTGGGATCTTTCAGTTCGCAGGCCAACACTCTACCCATTGAGCCAAACCAGCTAGGACTGGGCCACGAAGTTTCAATTGCACTGTTCCTGAGCACCCGTGGTATGTGGAAGAGCCACACTCAAGGGGCCAAAGAGCCACATGTGGCTCATGAGCCGCAGTTTGCCGACCACTGTACTATCCTGATATATAAAAACCCTGGGTCCATGACTACTGGAGGCTGGACCAACCAGAAGTCAGTCCTGCAGTCAGCGCTGGGTTGCCATGGTGACCCAGCACTGACTGCTGTGGCTACAGGCGGTGATACAGGGGCCTGCGAATCAAGCCCAGAGAGGTCTAAAGAGAGGAGCAGGGTCTGATCTGTAGCCTGTGTAGCAGCTGTTGATCAACACTTGCCTCTCTCTCTCCAGGCCAGGCCAGCAGCCAGGGCCTCCATTTCTCTCCTGGCTGATCAGGCTCTTTTGATTGGCCCAGAGATGCTAACTGGCATAGAAACTGACCAATCAGAACCAAACCTGGGTGAAGTGGGAGGAGCCAATGGCTGCCTAGGAGGTGGAGCTTTTGACGCTGACTAACATAGAAACCAACCAATTAGAACCAAATTGACTGGCAGAGGAGGGCAGTTAGGAGAGATCAGGCTGGCAGGGGAGAGCAGTTATGGGTGATCAGGCAGGCAGGGTTAGGGGCGATTAGTCAGGCAGGCAGAGGCAATTAGGGGCAATTAAACAGGCAGGTAGGTGAGCGGTTAGGAGCCAACAGTCCCAGATTGCGAGAGGGCAATCGGACATCCCCCAAAGAGTCCCTGATTGGAGAGGGTGCAGGCTGGGCTGAGGGAACCACCCCCCACAACCATGCACAAATTTCATACACTGGGCCACTACTATAGTAAATAATGCTACAAATAATGCTATAAGAAAAATCCTTGTACATATGTTTCTGTGTAGTTGGGTAGATGTCTCCATAGGATACATTTCAAGAAGTGGAATTGCCTGATCAAAGAGTATACATATTCAATATTTTGAAACTATTGCCAGGTGAAAGGACTGTTTAAAAACTATATGCATAGTCATATAAAGTGAGGGCCAGCTATGCCTCAGTAACCCTCAGCATTTCCTGACATTTTCTGAATTGTGCTTTTCATGTGTTTTGCCACTTTTCAATTGGGGTACTCCTGTTGTATTTGGTTTACATGAGCTCTTTATGTATCAAAGGTAATCCACAACCAAGCAGTAGGGCGCCAACAGTAAACGGAGGGAAAGATCAGGCACAGTTCAGCGGCCTACGTTCCCTTCTCAGTTCACAAAGGGAGCTCCGCGGGGGCAGCTTCCGCCGGGCAGGCAGGGTGAATCCCAGGTCCCAGGCTTCTGCTGCAGACGTGGGTGTGTGTGTTGGGGGAACCCTACCCTCCCCCCCCCTCCAGGGCAGTCTTCTGTGTGCGAAGGAAACACTCCCCCGGCCCTGGCCCCAGCCCACAGCTCCTTGTGGATTTGAGAACACAGCGACAACCTGACTACAGTGTGTGGTGCCTCAAAGCCCAGCCAAGCGTGTTTCCTGGTTTACTGCTGAGGGCTCCTTAATCCATCCTCACCCAGGCGCAGGGGGGTCACCGGGCGCAGGGGGGTCACTGGGTGCAGGGAGGTCACCGGGCGCAGGGGGGTCACCGGGCGCAGGCGGGTCACCGGGCGCAGGGAGGTCACAGGAAGGTCACCGGGCGCAGGTGGTCACCGGGCGCAGGGGGGTCACCGGGCGCAGGGGGGTCACCGGGCGCAGGGGGGTCACCGGGCGCAGGGAGGTCACCGGGAGCAGGGAGGTCACCGGGCGCAGGGAGGTCACTGGACACAGGCGGGTCACTGGGCGCAGGGGGGTCACCGGGCGCAGGGAGGTCACCGGGCGCAGGCGGTCACCGGGCGCAGGGAGGTCACCGGGCGCAGGCGGTCACCGGGCGCAGGGAGGTCACCGGGCGCAGGCGGGTCACCGGGCGCAGGCGGGTCACCGGGCGCAGGGAGGTCACAGGAAGGTCACAGGAAGGTCACCGGGCGCAGGGGGGTCACCGGGCGCAGGGAGGTCACCGGGCGCAGGCGGTCACCGGGCGCAGGGAGGTCACCGGGCGCAGGCGGGTCACCGGGCGCAGGGAGGTCACCGGGCGCAGGCGGGTCACCGGGCGCAGGGAGGTCACCGGGCGCAGGGAGGTCACTGGGTGCAGGAGGGTCACCGGGCGCAGGGAGGTCACCGGGCGCAGGCGGGTCACGGGGCACAGGGAGGTCACCGGGAGCAGGGAGGTCACCGGGCGCAGGGAGGTCACAGGGAGGTCACCGGGCGCAGGGAGGTCACCGGGCGCAGGGCGGTCACCGGGCACAGGGAGGTCACCGGGCGCAGGGCGGTCACCGGGCACAGGGAGGTCACCGGGCACAGGGAGGTCACCGGGCGCAGGGCGGTCACCGGGCACAGGGAGGTCACCGGGCGCAGGGAGGTCACAGGAAGGTCACGGGGCGCAGGGAGGTCACCGGGCGCAGGGCGGTCACCGGGCACAGGGAGGTCACCGGGCGCAGGGCGGTCACCGGGCACAGGGAGGTCACCGGGCGCAGGGAGGTCACAGGAAGGTCACGGGGCGCAGGAGGGTCACCGGGCGCAGGCGGGGACAGACAGCGCCACCCGCTGGTTCATTCTCCGGTGCGAAGCGCGGCCGCCAGAATGTCCAGGGCCCTGGGATTGAACCGTCCCCGTCGGCAAAGGCACCCGTCCCCGGGCCCGCGGAAGGCTCCTTCCCGCCCGTCACCCGTCCCCGGGCCCGCCGGAGCCCGGAGCCCCGAGGCAGACCGGGCAGCCGGCAGGGAGGATCGCGCGGGCTGCTGGCCGGCCCGTTGGCCCCGGGCTTCCGCACCTTCCCCGCCCACCACGTCTGTGCGCAGGAGCGGCCGAGGCCGCCACCGCCGAGCTGCCGGGGCCTGAGCCTCGCCCCCGCCTTCGCCCTCGGCCTCGGCCTGCGCCCCGGCCCGGCCCGGCCCCAATGGCCGGTGCAGGGAGGGGACCTCGAGGCTCACATGCCTCCTCTCCCCCGCGCCCCCCGCTGCTGAGACCAGGGGTTGAAAGAATTAATTACGTATGTTATTGGAGCAATTAATTAGTTACCGGTGTGTGCGCTTGACCGGCCGGCCGTGGGCTCCCGGAAGGCGGCAGCTCGTGCCTCTTTCCAGGCTAAAGCCCAGGCTTGGCTGGTGAGCGCTGTTCCCTTTGTGCGGAGCCGCAGCGCCGCCCCGCGGCAGGCAGCGGTACCGAGCGCTCACCGAGCCCTCCGCCCTGCCCCCTGCTGGTGGCAGGCGCTTACTGCAGGAGTAGAAGGCGACCGGCTTCCACCTTAGGGCCTCCTGCGCTCCCCAGCCAGGTCAGAATAGGGTAGAGCGAGAGAGCCGGGCCGTGCCTTTGGGTCAGTTCTCCTCCAGCCCTGCGGACCTTTCTCCCTTCCCAGTCTATCAGAGCTTCACAGTGAGCTCAGACCGCCTCCTTCTGCTCTGTCCTCCCTCCTGTTTGCTTACGCAGCCGGATGCACCTCCCAGCTCTGCTGCTACCTGTTGTGAGGCTGCAGGTAACTTACTACACTGCATTGGCCTCAGTTTGTTTGTCTGTAAAATGGAGAGTAATAATTGTACCTGCCTGGCCAGGTTGTGAGGAATAAATGAATCCATACAGGTGTAGACAAGAAGAAAAAAAAAGGCCACATATTAACTTGTCAAGCTCAGGGAAGGCAGTCTTGCAAATTTAAAGATCTAAAGTAACCACAAAAATGGTTTGAAATTAAAACTTTAACTAAAAGAAGTTATGGTGGGTAGTCACGGTCTAGGCCAGTATTTTCCCTGGCAAAGTCAATTTTTACCTTAACAGAGCCTATTGTCTTTGGGCATCTAAGATAGCATACCTATGTAACTTGTAGCTCCCCTTCCCCCAGTCTCCAGCATACAACCAATGTGCCTGGGCACCAGCACAGAGACTGTAAACCCCTTCATTGTTTTTTGTTTTTAAAAAAATATATTTTATTGATTTTTTACAGAGAGGAAGAGAGAGGGATAGAGAGTTAGAAATATCCATGAGAGAGAATCATTGATCAGCTGCCTCTTGCACACCCTCTGGGGACATGCCCACAACCAATGTACATGCCCTTGACCAGAATCAAACCTGGGACCGCAGGCCAACGCTCTATCCACTGAGCCAAACTAGTTTCGGCAATTGGTAAAATATTTTTAAATTTTTTATTTTTTGAAGCATTACAAATAATAGTACGTATGTCTCCTTTTTCCCCCCCTTGACCTCCCGCCAGCCTCCCCTACCCCCCAGCACATGCCTTCACCTGCCCCCCGTGTCTTCTATCCACTGGTTGTGTTTACATGTATGCACACAAGTCCTTCGGATGATCTCTCACAGCTCCCACCACCCCACAACCTCCCTGCCTTCCTGCCAGGAAAATTTGACAGTCTGTTCAATGGTTCTTTATCTCTATAACTATTTTTCCCCATTTCTTTTCTTTAAAAAATCTTTCACCTGAAGACTAGAAATAAACATATAATAACAAAAAGCGTTTGAGACCCCGTTTCCATGTCTAATAGTTCCTTACGTGTACATGTCAGCCATGGTATCTGGATGGTGGGCTTATTAGGTAAATTTATCTTTTCTGTTTTGGGTATCTATTGTTATATAACAAATCACTCCCAATGTTAGTGGTTATATACTAGAGGCCCAGTGCACTAAATTCATGCATGGGACGGGGGTGTTCCTCAGCCCAGCCTGAACCCTCTCAATTCTGGGACCCCTTGAGGGCAGTCAGACATCCCTCTCACAATTCAGAACTGCTGATTCC
Source organism: Vespertilio murinus (assembly GCA_963924515.1). Taxonomy (NCBI): domain Eukaryota; kingdom Metazoa; phylum Chordata; class Mammalia; order Chiroptera; family Vespertilionidae; genus Vespertilio; species Vespertilio murinus. The sequence goes on along the minus strand of OZ004714.1, from coordinate 54,337,013 downwards.
CAACTGCTTGCCTTCCTGATTTCCCCTAACCGCTTCTGCCTGCCAGCCTAATCACCCCCTCACCACTCCCAAGCCAGCCTGATTGATGCCTAACTGCTCCCCTGCCAGCCTGTTTGCCCCCAACTTCCCTCCTCTGCCTACCTGGTCACCCCTAACTGCCCTCCCCTGCAGGCTTGATCGCCCCAACTGCCCTCATTTGCAGGCCTGGTTCCTCCCAACTGCCCTTTCCTGCTGGCCATCTTGTGGTGGCCATCTTGTGTCCACATGGGGGCAAGATCTTTGACCACGTGGTGGCAGCCATCTTGTGTGTTGTAGTGATGGTCAATCTGCATATTACTATTTTATTAGATAGGATAGAGGCCTTGTGCATGGGTGGGGGCCAGCTGGTTTGCCCTGAAGGGTGTCCTGGATCAGGGTGGGGGTTCCCTTGGGGCGTGGGGCAGCCTGGGCGAGGGGGCTGTGGTGGTTTTCAGGCCAGCCACACATCCTGGTGACCCAAGCGGAGGCCCTGGTATCTGGAATTTATTTATCTTCTACAATTGAAACTTTGTAGCCTGGAGTGAAAACCTGAGCAGGCCAGGGCTACAGAAGCTTGGCCTCCTCAATCACCCAGGACAACCCTAGCCTCCTGCTCTTTCAGCTTCGTGGTTGCTGCCATTTCTGTTGGAATTTATTTACTTTCTATAATTGAAACTTTGTACCCTTGAGTGGAGGCCTGGGCCTGCTAGGGTGTGTGGAAAGCTTGGCTTCCTCCATTGCCAGGGAAACTCAAGCCTCCCTCCTGCTTTCTGTGGCCAAAGCCAACTTGGTTGGGGTTAATTTGCATACTCCCTCTGATTAGTTGGCGGGCATGGCTGGCAGGCATGGCTGGTGGGCATGGCTTGTGGGTGTAGCAGAGTGATGGTTTATTTGCATATTACTCTTTTATTAGATAGGATGACATATATTTTGCTCAGAAAACTACAACTTGGACAGGACTCAGTGGGGACAGTTGATCTCAGCTGGTGACTGGAAGACTGAGGTCTGGAATCATCTGAAAGTTCATTTACTCACATGTCTGGTTGTTGATTCTGGTTGGTGGCTAGAATTGTAGCTGAGGCTGTTGGGCAGAACACGTACATATGGCTCCTCTTTGTAGACCTGGCTTCCTCAAACCATGCTGGCTTAGTCCAAGGATGTCCATCATAAGACAGAGACAAGCTGAGGCTGTATTATTGCCTTTTATGACTTAACCTCCAAAGTCATACAAGTGCTCTTTCCAGTACATTCTGTTCATCCAGGCAGTCACAAAGGCCTCCCTAGATTCAAGGGCAGGAGAAATAAACTCTAATTCTTTTTTTTAAAGTTTTATTTTTATTTTTTTTCCATTTAAGGTATTATATGTGTACATAGCTTACTACTGCCCCCCCCTCCCATACATGCCTTCCCTCCCCAGAGTTTTGTGTTCGTTGGTTGTACTTATATGCATGCATACCAGTCCTTTGGTCCATCTCCTATCTCCCCCAGATCTCCCTCCCCTCCCTGCCATCACTTGACAGTCTGCTTGTTTTACGTTGGCTATCTCGGGACCACACAAATAGAATCTGCTCCTCCTCCTCTGGTTCACACTGCCCCCCACCCCCCGATCCCACCGCTTCCCCGGGGCACACGGCCCCCCTGGGGCACATGGCTCACCCGGGGCACACGGCCCCCCTGGGGCGCTGGGGTCACGAACGGAAGGCGCAACGCCAGCTCCTCCCTAGCACGGCGGGTGGGCTGAGATGGCTGCGGGCGGGGAGACTGCGCTCCAAAGTGTCTCGTTCCGGGAGGGAGTGGAGTGGCTGCGGATGCGGAGGCCAAGCTCCGTAGCAGCCGACTCCCTGGGTCTGGGGCGGAGCGAGCTCTGCTCTTGGTGGGCTTCCCTCACTCGAGGTGACGGCGGGTGCGGTGGCGATGGTGGCTCCTGTGGCTCCATTTCCACTGTAGTTTTAAAATCCACATGATGGTGGACCGAAACAAGATGGCTGCTTAGGAAGTCTCCTAAGCTGCCATCTCCTCAACAATTTGGAAAAAAACAACAGCTAAAATCGAAAGGGATCGCACCAGACCCATAGGAAAGCTGGCGAAATGGGAAGGCTACAACTAGACACAAAGCAGGACGCCACTGCTGCCACGTGGAGTTTAAAACTACAGTGAAACTGGACCTGCCAGAGCCGCTGCCACTGGGAATGAGGGAAGCCAGACCTCGCTCCGCCCCAGGGCCCAGGGAGTGGGCCAGTCCCACCAGCCGTCATGGGAGCTGATGCAGGCCTCCGCTGCGCCTTCAGTTCTTGCCTGGACGAGAAGCCCGTGAGCGCGACCCCCCTGCCCGCAACCATCCCGGCCCACAGCCATCCCAGCCCGCCCGCTGAACTGGTGAGGAGCGGGCTCAGCTTCTCCCCGCCTGCAGCCAGCTCGGCCCAGAAATGGGAAGGCTACAACTAGACACCAAGCAGGGCTCCGCTGCTGTCATGTGGAGTTTGAAACTGCGGCGAAACTGGACCTGCCAGAGGCGCTGCCGCTGGGAATGAGGGAAGCCAGACCTTGCTCCACCCTGGGGCCCAGGGACTGGGCCAGCCCGCCGGCCATGGGAACCAGGGAGCTGATATGGGACCTTCGCCATGCCTTCGGTGCATGCCCACAACCATCCCGAGGAGCTGGTGCGGCGTCTCCTGGCCTGCAGCCGGCTCGGCCCCATCTCCGCACACACCTTACTGGTGGGGAGCTGGCGCGGCACCTTCTGTTTGAGACACCTGGTGAGTCCCTGCGTAGCCACCGCCGCCACAGCTGGCTAGGCCCGGTCTCCGAGCTCCGTGATGGCAAAGAGATAGTGCGGTGTCTCCTTGCCCGCAGCGGACTCGGCTTGGCCTTCTGCTGGTGGGGAGATGGCACGGCGCCTTCCCTTTGCGCCCTGGCGAGTCTTTCTGCCACCATCACCAGCAGCCAGCTCCAAAGTTTTCGCCACTACCACCATGTGGATTTTAATACTACAGGGGAAATTGAGACACAGGAGCTATGGTTGCTGCCACACCCGCAGCCTCACCCGCGAATGGGAATCCACCTAAATCAGAGCTCACTATGCCCTGGGCTCAGAGAGAGTGTGGCTTCAGAACTTAGCCTCTGTGTCCACAGCAGCTCCGCTTCCGCACCAAAGGAGACACCATTGAGGGGGAACTCTTCGCCCGCAGCCATCTCAGCCCACCCACAACCTTCCCAGCACACCCACCGTGCTGGTGAGGAGCCGGCACGGCGCCTTCCGTTAGTGGCCCCAGCGAGTCCTCCCTCAGCTGCCTCATGGCAGAGCCGAAGCTCCCGCCACTGCCGCCATGTGAACTTTAAAACTACAGTGGAAATTGAACCACAGGAGTGACCGTCGCTGCCGCACCGGCCACCACCACCCACCACCACCACCACGAATAAAGGAAATCCACCGAGAACAGAGCTCACTACGCCCTGGGCTCAGGGAGTGGGCGGCCTCTGAATTTAGCCTCCACGTCCGCAGCTGCTCCACTTCCGCACTGAACAAGACACTTTTGAGGGCGGTCTACCCACCTCAGCCATCTCAGCCCACCTGCAACTGTCCCAGCCTGCCTGCCATGCTAGCAAGGAGCTAGCGCGGCCCCTCCAATACACTACCCCAGCGCCCCAGAGGGGCCGTGTGCCCTGGGTGAGCCATATGTCCCAGGGGGCCGTGTGCCCCGGGTGAGCCGTGTGTCCCAGGGTGCCCTGTGCCCCTGTGCCCCGGGCGAGCTGTGTGTCCCGGTGGAAGCAGAGGGACCCAGGGGGAGGGGCGGTGAGAACCAGAGGAGGAGCAGACTCTATTTGTGTGGTCCTGAGATAGTCACCATAAAACAAGCAGAATGTCAAATGACAGCAGGGAGGGGAAAGAGACCTGGGGGGAGATAAGAGAACAACCGAAGGACTGGTATGCATGAATATAAGTACAACCAATGAACACAGAACTCTGGGGAGGGAGGTCATAAATGGGAGGTGGGGTGGGCAATGGTAAGATATGTACACATAATACCTTAATAAAAAATATATATATTAAAAAAACTTAAAATAAGATAAAATAAAATCCACATGGTGGCAGCGGCACCCCTCCTCGGGGGCTCGGCAGAAGCTCCGGCCTGGCCATGCGGTGGCGGGACTGACGGACAAAGGGCTCACTGGGGCCGCGAACAGAAGGCGCCATGCCAGCTCCTCACCAGCATGGCGGGCGGGCTGGGATGCCTGCGGATGCGGAGGCCGGGCTGAGATGGCTGTGGGCGGGGAGTGCTCCAAGACCTCTCGTTCCGGGCTCCAAGGCATCTCCTTCCCGGTGGGAGCGGAAGGCGCAGCCGAGGCCCGGCATCGGTTCCCTCGCTCCCATGGGGGGGCAGGCCGGGAAGGCTGTGTACGAAGGCCAGGCTCCAAAGCAGCCCACTCCCTGGGCCTGGGGCGGAGCGAGCTCTGCCCTCAGTGGGCTTCCCTCGTGGTGGAGGCGGTGGCGGTGACTCCAGCAGCTCCGGCGGCTCCGGTTCCACCGTAGTTTTAAACTCCACATGGCGGCAGCAGAGCTTTTCTTTGTCTCTAGTTGTAGCCATCCCATTCTGCCAGCTTTCCTGTGGGTCCCTTTTGATTTTAGCTGTTGTTTTTTTCCAAATTGTTGATGAGGTGGCAGCTTAGGAGACATCTTCCCATTGTATATCTGTCACTCAAACTCTAATTCTTTTTAATTTTTAATTTTTATTATTTTTTTATTAAGGTATTAAATGTGTACATAGCTTACCATTGCCCCCCCCCACCTCCCATGCATGCCCTCCCTCCCCAGAGTTCTGTATTCGTTGGTTGTAATTATATTCATGCATACCAGTCCTTTGATTGTTCTCTTATCTCCCCCAGGTCTCCTTCCCCTCCCCGCTGTCATTTGACAATCTGCTTGTTTTATGGTGACTATCTCAGGACCACACGAATAGAGTCCGCTCCTCCTCTGGTTCACACCACCCCTCCCCCCAGGTCCCACTGCTTCCCCTGGGACACACGGCTCACCCGGGGCACATGGCCCCTCTGGGGCGCTGGGGTTTCGAATTGGAGGCGCTGTGCTAGCTCCTCGTTAGCACGGCGGGCAGGCTGGGACAGCTTCAGGCAGGCTGAGATGGCTGCAGGCGGGGAGACCGCCCTCAAAGGTGTCTCGTTCGATGCGGAAGCGGAGCAGCTGTGGACACGGAGGCTAAGTTCTGAGGCTGCCCACTCCCTGAGCCCGGGGCGTAGTGAGCTCTGTTCTCGGTGGATTTCCCTTATTCTCAGCAGTGGTGGCAGGTGCGGCAGCGACGGTCGCTCTTGTGGTTTAATTTCCACTGTAGTTTTAAAGTTCACATGGTGGCAGTGGCGGAAGCTTTGGCCCGGCCATGCGGCGGCGGAGGAAGGACTTGCCGGGGCTGGGAACGGAAGGCGCAGCACCATCTCCACACCAGCATGGAGGGTGTGCTGGGAAGGTTGTGGGCGGGCTGAGATGGCTGTGGGTGGAGAGACAGCCCTCAATGGTGTCTCCTTTGGTGCGGAAGCGGAGCTGCTGTGGACACAGAGGCTAAGTTCTGAAGCCGCACTCTCCCTGAGCCTGGGGCAGAGTGAGCTCTGTTTTTGGTGGATTTCCATTATTCGCGGCAGCGGCAGGTGTGGCAGTGACGGTAGCTCCTGTGGCTCAATTTCCCCTGTAGTTTTAAAATCCACATGGCGGTAGTGGCGGAAGCTTCAGCCCGGCCATGCAGCAGTGGAGGTAGGACTCGCCGGGGCCGAGAATGGAAGGCGCAGTGCCAGCTCCTCACCAGCATGGCGTGCGTGGAGGCTGGGCCGAGCTGGCTGAGGGCAGGGAGTCGTTGTGCCATCTCCTCACCTGCATGGCGGGCGGGCTGGGACAGCTGCGGGCTGGGATGGTTGCAGGCAGGGAGGCCGCGCTCAAAGGGTTCTCGTCCGGGCAGGAGCCGAAGGTGCAGTGGAGGCTCTGCATCAGCTCCCTGGTTCCCACGGAGGCCGGCCGGGCTGGCCCACTTCCTGGGCCCCGGGGCGGAGCGAGGTCTGCGTTTCCTCATTCCCGGCGGCAGCGGCTCCCCCAGGTCCGGTTTCACTGTAGTTTTAAACTCCATGTGGCAGCAGCGGCGTCCTGCTTTGTTTCTAGTTGTAGCCTTCCCATTTCGCCAGCTTTCCTGTGTGTCTGGTGCGATCCCTTTCTATTTTAGCTGTTGTTTTTTTCCAAATTGTTGATGAGGTGGCAGCTTAGGAGACTACCTAGGCCGCCATCTTGTTTTGGTCCATCCCATTAAAATCCCAAACTCTAATTCTTAATAAAGAAGTGGAAAATATCTGGAAGAGCATGTGGGACCAGAAAAATTTCTTTGGCTATTTTTGGAAAAATACAATCTCCCACATGTAGCTATATCAGTTTTCTTTTGATTAATATTAGTGTGGTATATATATTTTCCTACTCTTTTACTTTCAAGCTTTCTATTTCCTTATCTCCCCCCCTTATCTTTTAGATGTATCTTATAAAAACAGGATATATTTGGGGTTTTCTTTTTTATACAGTCTGGCAATCTTTATCTATTAACTGGTGTATACAGGCCATTTACATTTAATGTAATTTTTGATGTACACTGAGTGGTCAGATTATTATGACCACCCCATCAGTACTTCGTTGGGCCACCTTTTGTCCTCAATACTGCAGTGATTCTTCTTGGCATTGACTCCATGAGATATTTAAGGTGATGGAGGAATCTGACACCATGCCTGATGAATAGCACTGTCCAGTTCTGTGAGATTTGGTGGTTGTGGAACCAGCTGCCTGATGACTCTTTTAACTTTGTCCCACAAATGCTCAGTTGGATTGAGAGCTGGTGATGTGGGGGCCACCTAAGCCAGGGAAAGTCTCCCTCATGTTCTTGAAACCCCTTCTGCACAATACAAACACTGTGGCATGGTGTAGTGTCTTGTTGGAAGAAGCCATCTGAATTGGGATACGCCATCAACATGATAGGATGAAATTGATCAGCAATGATACTTAGGTATGTTGTGCTATTCAGACGTTGTTCCACACAAAGTAAAGGGCCCAAGTCATGCCAGGAAAACATGCCCCAAACCATAACACTGCCCCCACCAGCTAGAAGGGTTGTACTCATGCATGTGGGGGGCATGCTTTCATGCTGTTTCCAAGAAATTCTCACTCTGCCATCTGCATGATGCAACTGGAAAAGTGATTCATCAGACCACATGACTTTTCCAATGCCTGACTGTCCAATCCTTGTGTTCCTGTGCAAATTGCAGACTTTTTAAGTTAGTAACTGCAGACAGTAAAGGTGTTCAACCAGGCCTTCAGCTTCCATATCCTATACAAACGTCAGGTGGTCATAATAATCTGGTCACTCAGTGTATTTGGGTTTAGCTCTATCATCTAAGCACTCTATTTCTATTTGTCCTGTCTTCTTAGTATTCCTTTTTAATCTTTCCTTTCCTTCTTTTTGGTTGAGTTCTTTTGTGAAGGCATTTAAATTTATCTTAGACATTATAGTATATAGTTTTTGCCTATGATGTTGGCTGTAAGTTTGTCATATCTGACCTTTATCATGTTGAGATATGCTCCTCCTATTCCCAGTTTGTTGAGAGTTTTTATAAAAAATGGGTGTTGGATTTTTGTTGAATGCTTTTTCTGTGTCTATTGACATGATTGATCATGTGGTTTTTGTCTTTCACTTTGTTCATGTGATGTATCACAGTTATTGATTTGTGAATATTGTACAAGCCTTGCCTCCCTGGAATAAATCCCATTTGGTCATTGTGTATGATCTTTTCTATGTATTGCTAGAACTGATTTGCTAGTATTTTGTTGAGGACGTTAGCATCTACATTCATAAGAGATATTGGCCTCTAATTCTCTTTGTTTGTAGTGTTTTTTTCTGGTTTTGAAATGAGGATAATGCTGGCCTCATAAAAAGAGCTTGGAAGTGCTCCTTCCTCTTGGATTTTTTGGAATGGTCTGAGTAGGATAGGTGTCAGTTCTTTGGATGTTTGGTAAAACTCCCTGTAAAGCCATCCAAACCAGAGCTTTTGTTTGCTGCGAGGTTTTTTTTTTTTGTTTGTTTGTTTGTTTGTTTGTTTTTAAATGTATTTTATTGATTTTTTACAGAGAGGGCTAGAGAGTCAGAAACATCGATGATAGAGAAACATTGATCAGTTGCCTCTTGCACAACCCCTACTGGGGATGTGCCCGCAACCACGGTACATGCCCTTGACTGGAATCGAACCTGGGACCCGTCAAAACCGCTTCCGGTGTGTTTTTTTTTGTTGTTGTTGTTTGTTTGTTTTTGCTTCTATTTCATCAGTTGTTATGGCCTATTCAGGTTTTCTACTTCTTTTTGATTCAGTTTTGGGAGATTGTATTTATCTACGAATTTGTCCATTTTATCCACATTGTCCATCTTGTTGGCATATAATTGTTCTAGTTATCCTAGCTAATAAAATAGTAACATGCAAATTAACCATCACTCCACTATGCCAACAAGCCATGCCCACCAGCCAATTAGGGGAAAATATGCAAATAAACCCAACCAAGATGGCTATGTCCACAGAGAGCAGGAGGGAGGCTTGGGTTTCCCTGGCAATGGAGGAAGCCAAGCTTTCCTCCTGCCCTTGCAACCTAGGACTTGACTCAAGGCTACAAAGTTTCAATGATACCATGTTTCCCCCCAAATAAGACAGTGTCTTATATTAATTTTTGCTCCCAAAGATGCTCTAGGTCTTATTTTCAGGGGATGTTTTATTTTTCCATGAAGAATTTATTTATTGTACACATTTATTGTTAAATTAAAATAAAGGAAATTCATTACCTGTATACAGTATGGTAGTACGGTAGTTGTCAACACAAACCAGACAAACTGTGAATTCTACAGTATCAAGAATTTACTCATTTATTCAATGACAATCATGTCATCATCTTCTGGGACATCATCATAACAATCCAATTCCTGAATTTCCTGGTTGGTGAATTTCTTGTGACTCCATTTCTTTCAGAATCAGTGGACCAAATCTCTCATGTTCAGCAATAGCACTGTCTTTAAATGAGTACTTCTTGTCAAGGTAGCCTGCTCGCAGTGCATTTGCAATGCAACTGTCAGTGATTTTCTCCCATGAATTCTTCACCCAAGTCACAACTTCTTGCAGTTTAGGTTTCACAAAGTTTCCACGCTGATTTCTCTCCATTCACACAGCAGTGACGTCAGGACTCCACGTAATGTCACTGGTTGCTAGACGCCAGTTGGGGCGGCCCTAGCAACCAGTTTACGGTAAATTAATTTTCATTCTGAGACAGAGCCTGGGGGCCTTATTTTCGGGGGGACACCTTATATTTCACTCAGAAGGAAATCTGTAAGTAGGTCTTATTTTCGGGGAAACACGGTAGAAGATACATAAATCCAAACAGAAATGGCTGCCACCATGGAGCAAGCAGAAGGCTTGGCTCTGCTCCAGGCTACACAGATTCAATTGTAGAAGATAAATAAACCCCAGACACCACAGGTCTCAAGCCTAGGCCACCCCACACCTCAAGGGAACCCCCACCCTGATCCAAGACACCCTTCAGGGCAAACCAGCCGGCCCTCACCCGTGCACCAGGCCTCTATCCTATCTAATAAAAGTTTAATATGCAGATTGACCATCACTCCAACACACAAGATGGCTGCCCCCATGTGGACAAAGATCCTGTCCCCATATGGACACAAGATGGCCACCACAAGATGGCCAGCAGGGGAGAGCAGTTGGGAGGCACCAGGCCTGCAAGGGAGGGCAGTTGGGGGTGATCAAATCTTCAGAGAGAGAGCAATTAGGGGTGACCAAGCCAGCAGAGGAGGGAAGTTGGGGCAACCAGGCCTACAGGGAAGGGCAGTGTGGAGGGACCCAGGCCTGCAGGGGCGAGCAGTTGGGGGGGACCAGGCCTGTAGGGGAGAGCAGTTGAGGGGGACAGGCTGGCAGGGAAGGGCAGTTAGGGGCAAACAGACTGGCAAGGGAACAATTAGGCATTAATCAGGCTATCAGGGGAATGGTTAGGGGGTGATCAGGCTGGCAAGCAGAAGCATTTAGCGGCAATCAGGAAGGCAGGCAGGCGAGCAGTTGGGAGCCAGCAGTCTGGATTGTGAGAAGAATGTCCGACTGCCCTCGAGGGGTCCCAGATTGGAGGGTGCAGGCTGGACTGAGGCTCCCCCCCCCCCCCCGTGTACAAATTTCATGCACTGGGCCTCTAGTTTTCTTATAATCCTTTATATTTCTGTGTTGTCAGTGGTTGTTTCTCCACTTTTGTTTTTTATTTTATTAATTTGGGCTCTCTCTGTTTCTTTTTTTAAAAATATTTTATTGATTTTTTACAGAGAGGAATGAGAAGGATAGAGAGTTAGAAACATCGATGAGAGAGAAACATTGATCAGCTGCCTCCTGTACACCTCCCACTGGGGATGTGTCTGCAACCAAGGTATATGCCCTTGATTGGAATCACACCTGGGATATTTCACTCCGCAGGCCAATACTCTATCCACTGAGCCAAACTGATTTCAGCTCACTTTGTTTCTTGATGAGTCTGGTTAATGGTTCATCAATCTTGTTTATCTTTTCAAAGAGCTATCTTTTTAAAAAAAAATACAAAACACCTAATATCCAGTAAGGGATCAGATTTCTTTGATTGTCTCCAAGTGTTGGTTTGAGTCACACATTGCATTCTGTTGGCATTTCTTTTTATCAAATCCTTTTCTTTAACCTAAGGAGTGCTTTTAGATTCTCTGTCTGTAACCTAATCCGCTGTGACAGTGTCACCAGTCGGCCGGCGTCATTTGCTTTTCCCACCCAGCGGTGGAGTGTGCTGGGTATTCCCCGGGCGTTACACCAGCCTCGCACCCCCACGGCGCGGCCAGGCGTGTCCATTTCCACCTCTGGAAAGTGTTCCATCTGAAAACTCACTTCCTGGCGACCTTTTTAACGGTAAGCAGGGAACTGAAATTCTCAAGGCTTTTTAGTTTTTGTTGTTCTAAAAAAATGAGATTTGAAAAAAACTGTTGGATGACTCAACAGGAATCTTCAGATGATGAAGACACAGGGTTGTTTCAGAAAATGTGGAATGAAAAAAGAAACATTTGCAGATTGAAATATTGCTTTATAAAATACGCCCTTTAACTAAATAGAGTAAATGAGCCCAGGCATAACTACTTCTTTTACATCTCAGAGTTTTATATGTTCACAGTGAGCACACGTGGGAAGAGGAGACAGTCTGATACGGCGTTGTCACTAAGTAAAGAGCTTTTCTAGCAGCAGGAGGACAGACTCATTTCCCGAGAAGACTGCCTCCCTGTCCTTCTAGATTTCTTTTTAATCAAGAGAGGCTTTTTGTTTTTCTTTTTGTTTTTCTTCTTTCTTTCTGTTTTTAAAATTGAGCTCTTTCCTGGTCCCGCCTCCAAGAGTGACGTGACAGGTGGGAAGCGGAGGGCCATCTTCACAGCCTTCCGTTCGCTCACAGGCCGGACAGACGGCACAGGGTCTGTCACGTGAGAGTTCCAGCATGGGACAGGGGAGGAACAGGTTGCAAGTAGGGGTGTCATTAAAAAACCCCCACAAAAACAGGCCTCTCCAAAACGGAGGTGCCGGGGTGGGGAGACTTGGTCTGTTTCAACCCAAGAGGAATCAGATCAGAAGCTGTTCGGGAAGGCCAGAACGGCCAGGGGTGCAGGAGAAGGAAGGTCCAGGGGCGGGTCTGGCAGAAGGGGGCAGCCTGTCCCCCCCCCCCCCCCGCAGGTGTGGGGCTGCCGGATGCTCCAGGCAGGGGCTGGAGGGGCTCGGGAAGGCTTGCCCTCCAGGGGGAGGACAGTACTGCCCCAGCTTCCCTGCCCAGGGGCGGCCCTGCACCTCCTGGGACAGTCTGCTGGGAGTTCATGCTCATCCCTCAGCTTCTCCTGGGGCGGCCTTGCAGCTGGCAGAGCTCATTTTGCCCTAAGGGGCTCGGACTGGGGTCCAGAGACAAACACCGGTCCGCTCTCCTCGGCCTCAGGCTGCGTCCCGCAGGGCGGTCTGTGCGCAGCCTGGGGTTGGGGTGGGGTGGGGTGCGGAGGGGTGTCCTGTCCGGCCACAGCACCCATCTCCTCGCCCCTCCCGGAGGGGGCTCTGTCCTCTCGGCGCCTCCGGGTGGAGGGCTCGCCCTGCAGCCTTCGCACCGGGCCGCACCGGCCGGCCGGGCCGCAGACAGCCACCCGAGGCCGGGCTGCAGACGGCCACCGGAGGCCGGGCGGGCCGGGAGCAGAGCCGGGAAAGGGGGCGCCGCCGCCCTCTAACTCTGTGGAGTCACTGCTATGGCCCCGGCCAGGCCCACCTCCTCCGCACGGGGTCGGAGCTCCGGATGGGGTGCTGTGGCTGCATCCCGGTACCGCCCTCTGCCCCCTCGCCGGCCTGTGCTGGCTTCTCACTGGCTTCCGGGGTGCACCCCCTTCCTGGAGGGGAGCCATCGCTCAAGTGCAGGCCCTGCGGGAGGCGGCGCTGCCACCTCAGCCTGGGATCGGTGAGCTTCCTCCCTCCGCCCCCGCGGCCAGGGGGGCCGGGGCTTCACCCGTGTTTGCTGTCGCATTCTGCCATAGAAGCCCCTCAGCCAGGCCGTCCGCATCCGCCTGCTCCCCGTGCACAGCCAGGCCCTCCGCCTGCTCCCTGTGCACAGCCAGGCCGTCCGCATCCGCATCCGCCTGCTCCCTGTGCACAGCCAGGCCGTCCGCCTGCTCCCTGTGCACAGCCAGGCCGTCCGCACCCGCCTGCTCCCTGTGCACAGCCAGGCCCTCCGCATCCGCCTGCTCCCTGTGCACGGCCAGGCCGTCCGCATCCGCCTGCTCCCCGTGCACAGCCAGGCCGTCCCCCTGCTCCCTGTGCACAGCCAGGCCGTCCGCATCCGCATCCGCCTGCTCCCCGTGCACAGCCAGGCCGTCCCCCTGCTCCCTGTGCACAGCCAGGCCGTCCACATCCGCCTGCTCCCCGTGCACAGCCAGGCCCTCCGGCATCCGCCTGCTCCCCGTGCACAGCCAGGCCCTCCGGCATCCGCCTGCTCCCCGTGCGCAGCCAGGCCCTCCGGCATCCGCCTGCTCCCCGTGCACAGCCAGGCCGTCCCCCTGCTCCCTGTGCACAGCCAGGCCGTCCACATCCGCCTGCTCCCCGTGCACAGCCAGGCCGTCCGCATCCGCCTGCTCCCTGTGCACAGAGGCTGGGAACGCTGCTGCCAGGCTGCAGGGGCTGCTGTTCGCTTTGGTTAAAGCTTCATCACCTGATGCTCTTTCCCAAGTTGGTGGTCTGAGCATTAGAGATTGGCTTTACCTCAGAGCCAGGGCCCATCGTGACCATTTGGGAGTTCCCGCTTTACCTGCGGTTACTGGGCAAAGCCGCTGCAGGGGCCTTGGAGAAGACTGGGAGAAATGGGCCCAGTGTGGGCATGCGCTGGTCACGGGCCTTTTGGGTCTGGAAATGGGCTTACGAGGGGCTGCAACTCTAGTCAGGTTGTAGCTCTAGTAACCAGACCTGGAACATATGTGATTATCTGGTTACCCAGTGCGTGCCGTGGGCTCATGCTCTGGACTGAGGATTTCCTGCTGCTTGCTTCCCGGCCCCGGCGGTTAGGCAGACTAGTTCCGGGCTGTTTGTTGTGTGACATCTCATTGCCAACATGGCACTCTCCACAGCACCACCTCTGCTCTCAGTCCGCATGACCGCTCCCTCAACCCGGCCCTGGAGGGAGGAGGCGTGACGTGCAAGCGCCCCAGCAACTGGCCACAGACGTACCGCACAAGCCAGAAATAAGCCTGTCACTCTGTGTCGTTAGATTTTGACGTCATCTAGCATGACTTGGTTGATATAGAAATGGAAGCTGAGAGATGGAGTGTGTCTTAACCTGAGTTCTGTAACATTGACTTGAGAATCCCAGGGCAAGAAGGATTTATGTTGTTACATTTGTACTAACATTATGTTGGTACGTTTGTTAAAATTGTTACCTATAGTAACTTGGAAGTAGATCTTAAACCTAGTACGTTGGTAGCTCCATCGGAAGAGACCAGAAAACAAAATGCTAATAGCACGTGTTGGTCACGGTTGGCTGCATATGACAAGATACCTCAGGTAACAGAACTGCTCAGGGAGTAATGGACTAACTTATTAGAAGCAGGAATGGAGGGAATAGAACATATAGAAATTCAGGACATTGTAGGGTTGGAAGTGGCAAACACTTGTCATTCTCAACAGGTAAGCTATAACACTGACATCCTGCTAAGCGAAAAAATGCAGGCAGAACGAAGCCTGTAGGCAAGGGACAACCAAGGTTTTCCTGCCACATCCGTCATGAAAATCCTTCCAATTGGACAGAATTGCTCAGAAACAAGAGAATAAAGGGGTTGTTCTCTGTACTAGCTTTCTAGGACTACCATGACAAAGTACCACAGACTGGGTGGTTTAAACAGTAACAATTAATTTTCTCACGTTCTAGAGGCTACAGTCCCAGACCCAGGTTTTGGTGGTTTTGGTTTCATTCTGAGGCCTCTCTTCTTGGCGTTTGGCTGGACTGTCTTCTTCCTTGTCTTCACGCAGTCTTTCCTGGTCTTATAAGGCCACCAGCCGCACCTGACCACAGGCCACCCCAACGAGCCGTCTAACGTGAATTACCTCTTTAAAGACCCTATCTCCAGACACAGTCCCATCCTGAGGGCCTGGGATTAGAACTCCCCCCTGGGTGGGGGGAGAGGACAGGGGGCAGCGAGGCCGCTCAGCGCACAGCCATGGGGCTGAGGCTCGGTACCCATTCTCCCCCTGCCTCCCCACCGCAGGCTTCCTGGCACCTGCCGCTCACACCTACCCTCTGAGGCCATCTCACATGGCTGTGGCCCTCTGAGGACATCTCACATGGCTGTGGCCCTCTGAGGACATCTCACATGGCTGTGGCCCTCTGAGGACATCTCACATGGATGA
Organism: Vespertilio murinus; assembly: GCA_963924515.1. Taxonomy (NCBI): domain Eukaryota; kingdom Metazoa; phylum Chordata; class Mammalia; order Chiroptera; family Vespertilionidae; genus Vespertilio; species Vespertilio murinus. The sequence continues at coordinate 54,322,001 of OZ004714.1, read as the reverse complement.
GGCCCTCTGAGGACATCTCACATGGATGAGACCCTCTGAGGTCATCTCACATGGATGAGGCCCTCTGAGGACATCTCACATGGATGAGGCCCTCTGAGGACATCTCACATGGATGAGACCCTCTGAGGACATCTCACATGGCTGTGGCTCTCTGAGGCCATCTCACATGGCTGTGGCCCTCTGAGGACATCTCACATGGATGAGACCCTCTGAGGACATTTCACATGGCTGTGGCCCTCTGAGGACATCTCACATAGCTGTGGCTCTCTGAGGCCATCTCACATGGCTGTGGCCCTCTGAGGACATCTCACATGGATGAGACCCTCTGAGGACATTTCACATGGCTGTGGCCCTCTGAGGACATCTCACATAGCTGTGGCCCTCTGAGGACATCTCACATGGATGAGGCCCTCTGAGGACATCTCACATAGCTGTGGCTCTCTGAGGCCATCTCACATGGCTGTGGCCCTCTGAGGACATCTCACATGGATGAGACCCTCTGAGGACATTTCACATGGCTGTGGCCCTCTGAGGACATCTCACATAGCTGTGGCCCTCTGAGGACATCTGACATGGATGAGGCCCTCTGAGGACATCTCACATGGATGAGGCCCTCTGAGGACATCTCACATGGATGAGACCCTCTGAGGTCATCTCACATGGATGAGGCTCTCTGAGGACATCTCACATGGATGAGGCCCTCTGAGGACATCTCACATGGATGAGACCCTCTGAGGACATCTCACATGGATGAGGCCCTCTGAGGACATCTCACATGGCTGTGGCCCTCTGAGGACATCTCACATGGATGAGGCCCTCTGAGGACATCTCACACGGCTGTGGCCCTCTGAGGACATCTCACATGGATGAGGCCCTCTGAGGACATCTCACACGGCTGTGACCCTCTGAGGACATCTCACATGGCTGTGGCCCTCTGAGGACATCTCACATGGCTGTGGCCCTCTGAGGACATCTCACATGGATGAGGCTCTCTGAGGACATCTCACATGGCTGTGGCCCTCTGAGGACATCTCACATGGATGAGGCTCTCTGAGGACATCTCACATGGCTGTGGCCCTCTGAGGACATCTCACATGGCTGTGGCCCTCTGAGGACATCTCACATGGATGAGGCCCTCTGAGGACATCTCACACGGCTGTGGCCCTCTGAGGACATCTCACATGGCTGTGGCCCTCTGAGGACATCTCACACGGCTGTGGCCCTCTGAGGACATCTCACATGGATGAGACCCTCTGAGGACATCTCACATGGATGAGGCCCTCTGAGGACATCTCACATGGATGAGGCCCTCTGAGGACATCTCACACGGCTGTGGCCCTCTGAGGACATCTCACATGGATGAGGCCCTCTGAGGACATCTCACACGGCTGTGGCCCTCTGAGGACATCTCACATGGCTGTGGCCCTCTGAGGACATCTCACATGGCTGTGGCCCTCTGAGGACATCTCACATGGATGAGGCTCTCTGAGGACATCTCACATGGCTGTGGCCCTCTGAGGACATCTCACATGGATGAGGCCCTCTGAGGACATCTCACACGGCTGTGGCCCTCTGAGGACATCTCACATGGCTGTGGCCCTCTGAGGACATCTCACATGGCTGTGGCCCTCTGAGGACATCTCACACGGCTGTGGCCCTCTGAGGACATCTCACATGGCTGTGGCCCTCTGAGGACATCTCACATGGATGAGGCCCTCTGAGGACATCTCACATGGATGAGGCCCTCTGAGGACATCTCACACGGCTGTGGCCCTCTGAGGACATCTCACATGGATGAGGCCCTCTGAGGACACATTGATATTTTACAGAGAGGAAGGGAGAGAGATAGAGAGCTAGAAATGTCGTTGAGAGAGAAACATCCACCAGTTGCCTCTTGCACACCCCCTACTGGGGATGTGCCCGCAACCAATGTACATGCCCTTGACCAGAATCGAACCCGGGACCTTTCAGTCCGCAGACCGACGCTCTACCACTGAGCCAAACCGGTTTGGCTGTACGACTTCATTTTAAAGGATGTGCCGCTACCAATCAGATCACACCAATAAGCCACAAAGAAATCCAGGACCCTTGCCTGGGCCGCCCTCTCTCCATCCATCCCGGGTCCCGTCCTGAGTCCTCACCGGCGGTGCGCCGCCGCCAGAGAGGCAGGCGCTGCTGGGAAATGGTGGCCCCGGTCCTCAGCCCCAGGGGGAAGCTGAAGGGTTCTGCTCTCAGAAGTGGGAATGGGAGGGCTGGCCTCCCGGCGGGCGCCGCCTCTCCCAGGGAGGGTGGAGGGTGGCGGCTGGAGGCCGAGTGTGGGCCGAGGTGGTCCCCATGCCCTTCGCTGCCGGGGGCGGGGGCGGGGCGGGGCGGGGAGCCAGGAGCTGCCAGCCCTGGGCCTGGCTCCCATGGCCTGGTCTGCCCAGCTCTCCCGGGACGCAGCAGCCCCGGGCGGGGCCCTGCCCCAGCAGAGCCTTGCATCCCAAGACAAGAACCAACCAATGGCCCTGGCTGGGTAGCTCAGTTGGTTGGAGCATCGTCCTGTACACGGAGAAGTGGTGAGTTCTATTCCTGGTCAGGACACGTACCCAGGTTGTGGGTTCGATCCCTATTATGGGCACATGTGGAAGGCAGATGACCAATGTGAATGCACAAATAAGTGGAACAAAGAACGGATGTTTCTCTTTCTCTCTTCCTTCCTCTGTCTCTAAAATTAAATTAAAATTAAGATATAATTCACCCATCACCCATTTTGCCCACCCTAAATTTTATATTTTAAATCCACTGGTAAGTCATGGTCTTCGAGGGGCTGCTGGGGGAGCCCATATGTGAAATACAGGCTCCCGTTTGATGGCCGTTTTTTAAAATGTCAACTTGTGGGTCTATGTGTACCTTATTTTTCTTTTTAAATTATATATATATATATGCCCGCAACCAAGGTACATGCCCTGACCAGAATCGAACCTGGGGCCAATGCCCTCTCCACTGAGCCACACCAGTCAGGCTGATGGCTGTTTTTACACACACGTGACCAGTGGTCGGCAAACTCATTAGTCAACGAGCCAAATAGTAACAGAACGATTGAAATTTATTTTGAGAGCCACTTGAACTTCTTTTAAAACTTAAACTTCTTCTAACGCCACTTCTTCAAAGAGACTGGCTCAGGCTGTGGCATTTTGTGGAAGAGCCGTACTGAAGGGGCCAAAGATCCTCCTGTGACTCGCGAGCTGCAGTTTGCCGACCATGGCTCTAGGGTATATAATCATTTTCAAGTTAAAAGTTTGCTCTTTTGGCCTCCTTCATGTTTTCCTTGACTTCCTGTTTCCTAATTATTCTCCCACACCTAGTAACTGGCCCTGCTCCCCTCAACAGAGGGAGGAAGAGGCCACACTCTGGGTGACTGTCGTTCCCTCCTGGTGACAAAGCACGCTCGCCTGCAGCTGCTGCGCCTGAGGCCAGGCCAGGCACGGACGCTCCAAAGGGTGCCGAGTGCATGGCCCTGGGTGAGTGAGAAGTGGGGACCCAGCCCGGACTCACAGGAAGCACACATGGACCCGGCAGGCGGGGCATCGGGGACCACTCAGCGCATCCTAGCTCAGGCCCCGGGCCGGAATGTGGGGCTCTGGCGGCACCGGAAGCAGCCCCTCAGTGCTGGGGACACGGCCTGGTTCCCCACTGCCAGCCCCCCTTTGCTAGTGTGGGCAGCACAGGAGGGAGTTCAGGGGGAGCACCGTGGAGCGGGGAGTCGGATGGGAGGAGCCACCGGAGGGGTGGCCTCTGAGGACATTAGCAGGGCCGCTGGACACCTGGCGGGCGGCCCTGGGGGCACGGTGACCCTCTGGGCACAAGGCGGTCGGAAGGCGGAGCGCTGCTGGCTGCTCTCTGGTGCCAGGCAGCGGGAAAGCCGGGTTCTGAGTCCGCGCCTGGGAAGGGCCGGTCCTGGCAGCTTTGCCTGAGCCAGCAGGTGCCGGGAGGGAGGCCGGGGCGCTCCTGCTCAGTGCTGGCGGGACCTTAACAGCTCCCAGGAGTTTTCCAGAATCTCTGGGTAACCAGACAGCCCTCGCCAGCCTGGGGTGAGGAACCCGATCCCCTGGGGGCCGGCTGGAGGGCAGAGTCCTGCCCAGACCGGGGCTCCAGGCGGAATGCAGAACCGAGGGCGGGGGCCTCGGCCTGCAGTCGGTTTCTCACGGGCTCTCAGGCCTCGCCAAGGTCAGGGCTCTGGGCTCAGGCAGCGGGGCGTCATTGGGCCTGGGGACCGCCCGCCGCGGGCTGCTTCCAGCCCCACAGCAAGCGGCGGGTCGCCGAGGCCATGCTGACTGCGTGCAACTCGGCTTCATCTAACACAGACGCCCCGCTCCCGCCAGCCGCCAGCCACTCGGCGCCGCGGGGAGCTCAGCCTTGCCCCGGCACCTGGCACCGAGGGCAGGAAGGCTTTTCCCACCTCCAGGCGCGAGGAGAGGCGGCGTCAGTGCCGGCTGAGCACGCTCCCTCGGGCCGCCCTGCGGGGCTGGGTGGAGGAGCCCCGGCCCCCGCAGGCGGAGCAGAGACGGCTCGGGATGGCCCACGGGGCCTCGGAGCCGCCTGATGCCGGCCGGGGCTCAGCCCCCCCTGAGCAGCCCCTGCGGACAGGAAGTCAGGGGGACCGGGAGGGCAGCCTGGGGCCCAGGAGGGGACCCACGGCTACAGGGGCAGACGGGGCAGGTGGAGGGTGACGTTCTGCTCCCTGTCCCACTGCTCCCGTCCCAGGACCCCGTCTCGAGGCCCGCCTCTGGTGCCAGGTTGGCTGGCCATTGGGAGCACCTGCGGGAGACAGGCGCCAGCTCCCACGCGGCGCCTCCCTCTGGCTCCTGCTGGCAGCGCCCCCGTCTGCCCACCTGGGCGTGGCCGTGCGTCCTGCGGGCCCATCTCTGGCGGCCTGTGTCCCACCACCTGTTCCCTGTCCCCAAGTCCCTGCAGTCTCCGCAGCGCCTACCGCTGCGTGTGGGAGGGCCGCGGGCGGCCGGAGGGGCACCTATAACAAGCTCGGGGCGCCAAAGCTGGGGAGCAGGGCCGGGGAGGGGGGTGTTTCCCTGAAACGGTGGGTCACAGAGGTCAGACTAAAGCCCTGTTTACAGGGGAGACAGCCACGGTAAGTGGAGCCGGAGGACGCCAGGGGCTGAGGCAGTGGCTCCGGGACCAGTTTCCTCGCAGCTTCTCCGGTGGTATTTGACCGGAGGCCCAGAGGGGCTGGGACGCAGGGACAGTGTGGACTCTGTCAGAGAGGAGGCCGCCGGGCTAGAGCACAGGGAGGACTCCTGGGATGGGCTTTCCCGAAGCTCGGGTCCCAGGCTCCGCTGGCTCCTGTACTCCAGCGAGAGGCCTGCACCCGAACCTGATGCCCGGGACCGGCCGCCGCCCCAGGGCAGGACGAGGCGTCCAGCCTGCTCCCTGGAACAGGGGCCAGGGCCGCAGACACCTCTGCCTCCAGCAGCCGCGCCCCGAGGCCTGGCCTGGAGGCTCATGGGAGAGGGCGGGAGCACGGCAGCCCGCAGGACAGCAGGGCCAGGCACACAGCCCGGGGCGGCAGCTCCACAGCTGACTGTGGTGTTCGTGTCCCCAGGAAACCCCCTTCCCAGCCCATATACCAGGGACACCGCAGTATCCCTCCCTAACCCCATATACCAGGGACACCGCAGTATCCCTCCCTAACCCCATATACCAGGGACACCGCAGTATCCCTCCCTAACCCCATATACCAGGGACACCGCAGTATCCCCCCCTAACCCCATATACCAGAGACACCGCAGTATCCCCCCCTAACCCCATATACCAGAGACACCGCAGTATCCCCCCCTAACCCCATATACCAGAGACACCGCAGTATCCCTCCCTAACCCCATATACCAGGGACACCGCAGTATCCCTCCCTAACCCCATATACCAGAGACACCGCAGTATCCCTCCCTAACCCCATATACCAGGGACACCGCAGTATCCCCCCCTAACCCCATATACCAGGGACACCGCAGTATCCCCCCCTAACCCCATATACCAGAGACACCGCAGTATCCCCCCTAACCCCATATACCAGAGACACCGCAGTATCCCCCCTAACCCCATATACCAGGGACACCGCAGTATCCCTCCCTAACCCCATATACCAGAGACACTGCAGTATCCCTCCCTAACCTCATATACTAGGGACACCGCAGTATCCCTCCCTAACCCCATATACCAGGGACACCGCAGTATCCCTGGTTTATGGGGTTTATTTGAGCCAAACTGACAACATAATTGAAGACAGGGTCACCAGTGCTTCGTCTCTAGGGGGCAGAGGGACTGAGGGGCTGTGTGTGTGTGTGTGTGTGTGTGTGTGTGTGTGTGTGTGTGTGCAGCCCCAGGAGGTCTGCGGAGGAGGCCGGAGGAATGCCAGCATCGCTGCTGCGCGGGCAGCGCCGAGGACGCGGTGACGGAGGACGTGGGGCGGCGGCCGGGCTGGGTGCGGGTCTCTGAGCCGCTAGCTGGCTGGTGGCCTGCGGCTCTGACCCTGAGGAGCAGCGGCTGCTCCGCCCGCAGCCCGGTTCGGGCTGGAGGAACCGCTCCGGCTGGCGTCGGTGGTTAAGCGCCCGCAGCCCGAAGCCAGCGCCGGCAGTCCCCGTGGCGCTGCAGGAGGAAGGAAAGCCGCGCACAGCCACGGGCACCACCTGAGCCGGGACCTGGAACAGCGGGAAGGGTCGTGGAGCCTGAGGTGCCCATGCACACCGCCCCGGGCCGATCTGCAGCTCTGGGAGCCGAGGGGGACCTCAGAGAGGAGAGGGTGTGGCTCCCCTCCGTGAGCGTCCTGGGGAGCAGACAGGAGGCGAGGCGGTGCTCAGGGCTCCGGCCGGGAGCCTCGCTCCCTCCGCGCTGGACAGCCACTTCCTCGGGCGGGGCTGCAGGCGGGCTCCGCGGCCTGGCCAACGCCCTCTCCGTCTCAGAGGCTTGCGTGCGGGAAAGAACAGCAACCTGCCCATGGCCCGTGGCCCCGCCCGACCTCCTCGTCCAGATCCTGGCCGGCTCCGCGCCTCCGAGCCAAGGCTGGCCAGCCTGGCCCGCCAGGAGGGTGGCCATGGGATGCTCCTGTGGGCGCCTGGGCCTGGCAGAGGCTGGTTCGTTGCCACTGGACAGCACTGGGTCTGGGCTGGAGGCTATTGATGCGCTCCAGAGGGGAGGACACGGCCTCCTGCCAGGGTCCAGAGCCTAAGCCTGGGGTCCCCTGACACACACAATCACACACACTCACATTCACACTGACACACACAATCATACACACACATTCACACTGACACACAATCATACACACTCACAGACACACAATCATACACACACATTCACACTGACACACACAATCATACACACTCACATTCACACTGACACACACAATCATACACACTCACATTCACACTGACACACACAATCATACACACACATTCACACTGACACACAATCATACACACTCACAGACACACAATCATACACACACATTCACACTGACACACAATCATACACACTCACAGACACACAATCATACACACACATTCACACTGACACACACAATCATACACACACATTCACACTGACACACAATCATACACACTCACAGACACACAATCATACACACACATTCACACTGACACACACAATCATACACACTCACATTCACACTGACACACACAATCATACACACTCACATTCACAATGACACACACAATCATACACACACATTCACACTGACACACACAATCATACACACTCACATTCACACTGACACACAATCATACACACACATTCACACTGACACACACAATCATACACACTCACATTCACACTGACAAACACAATTATACACAATCATAGACACACTGACACACAATCATAGACACACATTTACACTGACACATAGCCTCATATACACACACATTCACACTGACACACAGCCTCATATACACACACATTCACAATGACACACACAATCATAGACACACATTCACACTGTCACACACAATCATACACACACACATTCACACTGACACAAAGCCTCACACACACACATTTACACTAACACACACAATCATACACACACATTCACACTGGCACACACAATCATACACACACACATTCACACTGACACACAGCCTCACACACACATTTACACTAACACACACAACCATACACACACATTCACATTGACACATTCATACATGCACATACACACACATTCACACTGACACACATAATCACACACACTCACACCTTCACACTGACATACCCCCTCATACACACACCTTCACACATTCACACTACACATACCTCATTCACGCACTCACACTCACACATACATTCACAGTAACACACACCTTCTTCATACACACACTCATGCTGACATACATATTCATACATGCACACAGTCACATTGACACACCCCTTCATACATGTACACACACACTCACACTGACCCACACCCTCACACATGCACACATTCACTGACACACACCCACATATATGCGCACACTCACACTGACACACACCCTCACACATGCACACATTCGCGGACACACAGCTTCATACACACACTCACACTGACACAGCCACACACATGCACACACTCACACTCACACATGCTGTCCTCAGAGGCCCTGTGCGGAGGGCGGGCTCACAGAGCTGGTGTGCGTGTGCGCGCCCAGCCCCGCTGCTTAAAGGTGGGGACAGACCCTGAGTGAGCTGAGTCCCCGGGCGGCGGCTCTCCTCCTGCGCGCTCCGCTGCACGCGCGGCTGCCAGCCCCCTGGCTGCAGAAGCGGGCGCCTGCAGCCTGGCAGCGAGGAGCTGGGGGGCAGTCGGGAGCCTGGCACCGCTAGCATCCTGGGCACTTGCTTTGACTTTTCTGTGGGCTCGAGAACAGACCACCCACCTCAGGATGAACCCTCCTTCAGGACCAAGAGCCCCCCTGGACCCCGCCCGGGAGCCTGGCTGCGTGGCCACCCCGGCCTCACCCAGCGGCTCCTCCAGCGTGGCCCCCCCTCCGCCCACCAGCCCCGCGGTAAGCTTCCCTCCTCCGCCTGAGCTCCTGGGGCCGAGGGCGTGGAGGGATCGGAGGGCCCGTGCCTTGCTCTGAGCATGGGGTGCCACTGGGCGTCTCGGAGCCTGCCCTGCAGAGGAGAGTGGCGCCGGGTCCCCGGAGGACAGCATCCAGTCAGAGAGCCTCGCCCGAGGAAGGGGCTGGGAGGGCCCCCCACCCTGGCGGCCCCCTCCTGAGCCGCGGCCTTCCTTCCGCAGAAGCAGGCTCCCTCTGGGCGCTGGGTCTGCCCAGCCGAGGAGGCCTTCCCCCTCGTTCCAGCCGGAGTCCCGGCCACGCCCACAGCTGGGGAGGCCGCGGGCACCTCCGGACCGGGCCTGGCAGCTACAGAGGCCAGGGCAGGGTGGAGGCTGGACCGGCTCCCGGAAAGGAGACGGGGGAGGCACCTTCAAATCTCTGTACCGGCCCCCTGAAGACACCTGCACCTCCATCGGTGCCATCTTACCCAGTTATGGGGGCACGCCTCTTCCCGGAGGCTCTGGCAAGGGGCTCCCCCCCCACCCCCCACCCCGTCGAGGGCCTGGAACGCCATTGCCAGCTGTCCTGGGCGCTCGGAGCAGCCTTGTGCAGCAGAGAGGGACCAGCTCAGCTGGCTCTGCCTTCTCCCGCGGGAGGCAGAGGCGTCCGGCGTGGGCCAGGCTGTCCTTCCGGCCTCACATGGGATGGGAGCCTCCCAGAAGCCTTACGCCCTGTGCCGGGTGTGGGAGTCTGGGCTCGACTTTAGGGAGACCTGCATTTCCATTCCAGCCAGCCCGCGCCAGCCGAGCGGGAGGGCCGGCCCCGGGGAGCCGCTCTGCAGGGCGGCGTGGGGAGGACGGCGTGGGGAGGAGCGGGCTCTGCAGGGCGGCGTGGGGAGGACGGCGTGGGGAGGAGCGGGCTCTGCAGGGCGGCGTGGGGAGGACGGGGCACGTGACTCGTTTCCCTGGCTTCCTGCAGGCAGCCGGGGCTCAGGCCTCGGCGTGGGCCTTCCCCACTGTGGACGTGCCGGACCACGCCCACTACACCGTGGGCGCAGTGATCCTGCTGGTGGGCCTCACCGGGATGCTGGGCAACCTGACCGTCATCTACACCTTCTGCAGGTGCCTGGGGGTGAGGCCGGGCCTGGCCGAGAGGGCAGCCAGCCACAGAGGGCGGCGCGGCGGCACTGCTGGCGCTGGCTGCCGGGCACTGTTGAGCTCGGGCAGCGAGGCCGAGGCCGGGCCCTCCATCTTTAGGCTCAGGAAAGGGGCCCAAAAGTAGTCCAGGCAGCTCAAGTGGCACGTGCCCATTGGGCCCGGGCACACCTCTGCCCAAGGCGACCTTCCCTAGGAGCTCAGGCCCTGCCTGTTCTGCCTGCCGTCAGCTCACCTCCACCACCACGTGCCCGGGCACCCTCCTGCCTCAGCGAGCTGCCCTCACACCAGGGCCCTGAGCCCTCAAGCCCCTCGGCAGCACCCCTTCCTTCCTTTTTCCCTCCCTCCCTCCCTCCCTCCCTCCCACCTTCCTTCCCTCCCTCCCCCCCTGCCCTGTCACCGGCCGAATGGCCGACAGGCAGGCGGAGGAGCGGGGCCCTCGCTTCAGTGTGAGTGGACGTGGCGGTGGGCCAGGCCTCCGTGTGGGCCACGCGTGCTGCCTGCAAAGCGGGCTGCGCTCTCCTGCGCGGAGCCCGTGCCGCGGTGAAGGGATGGGCAGTGCCCAGTGGGCTGTGTGGAGCCTGCTGTGCCGCTGGCTGAGTGGGGTGTTCTGGGGCCAGAGCACCGGTGGGGCCTTGGTGTTCTCACCTGGGAAACGGGGTGGGAGACGGGGGCCTGCCTGTGGAGCCAGCGCAGCTCCGTCACCCCAGCCACGGCCACGTCCATGTCCACGGCCACGGCCACGGCCACGGGAGGGGAGGAATGCGGGCACAGCTGCGCTGAGCAGGGCCCAGCCTGAGAGCGGACGAAGCGGGTGAGAAGGTGCCTGAGGAAGAAGGGTGCACGGTCCAGCACGGGCACGCGGGAAGAGAGAACTTGGCCTGCAGGGGCCGGGGAAGTGAGTGTCCGAGGAGAGTGTGGGGTCGGGCACGGGCAGTGCCGAGGGTGAGAGCCGACACCACAGCCCGCTCCCGCGCTGAGCGGCGGCTCGGCGCCCGCTCTCCGCTTCGCTCCGCACGCCGCCCTCGGAGACAGGCTCACTGTCAGCCTGCGCTCCGGGCACCACAGCTGCTTGCCCAGCGGTGGGTCTGTAGAGTGCACACGCGTGCAGGTGTGCATGTGCGTGTGCGTGTGTGTGTGTGTGTGTGTGTGCGTGTGCGTGTGCGTGTGCACCGTCGTGGAGGGGAGCCCCTGACAGCGCCGCCCCACAGGAGCAGAGGCCTGAGGACGCCCGCCAACATGTTCATCATCAACCTGGCGGTCAGCGACCTCCTCATGTGCCTCACGCAGGCGCCCGCCGTCTTGGCCAGCAGCCTCCACCGCCGCTGGCTCTTCGGGGAGGCAGGTAGGCCCGGGCTCCCTGCTGGAGGCGAAGGCGTGGCCGGGGCTCCCCGTGTGCGGGTGCCGGGAGGGGGTGGCTTCCTCTTTCTCGGCGGAGTGAGCGGCTGTGGCCGTCCCGTTAGCCACAGGAACGCTCCGGCTCCCGCTCCGTGCTGAGGCCGCCGCCGCCGCCAGTGCCGCGGGAGGCAGCGGGGAGGGCGCCGCCGCGCCGCTGGGGAGGGAGGCCGGGAGCCCAGCACCTCTGCCCGGCCTCACCCCCGGCTCTGCCGGGCTCCCTGCCCAGGCTGAGTCGGAGCCGTGTCCACAGGCTGTGAGTTCTATGCCTTCTGTGGGGCTCTGTTTGGCATCACCTCCATGATCACCCTCACGGCCATTGCCCTGGACCGCTACCTGGTGATCACGCGCCCACTGGCCATCGGCATGGTGTCCAAAAGGCGGGCGGCGCTGGCCCTGCTGGGCGTCTGGCTCTACGCCCTGGCCTGGAGCCTCCCGCCCTTCTTCGGCTGGAGTAAGTGGCTGTGGGGCCGGGTGCGGGCGGGGGAGTCTGGGAGGGGCATGTCCAAGGGCAGGGCGGTAGAGGTGGGTTGGCCGGCTGGCAGAAAGGGTCCAGGCGGCTGCCTGAGCCTCAAGACAGATGAGCCTCGGGGCCTGGCTCTCAGCAGGGGGCACCGAGGCAGCAGCATCAGCTCTCCGAAGATGGCCGGGGCTCCCATCCCTCGGCCCGGAGGGACGCCCATGGGTGCCTGGGTGCGGGGAGGGACGCGGAGTTCGCAGGGAGTCAGACAGGCTGTGGGGTCAGCAGCGGGAGGGTCAGCGGCAAGGGCGGAGGCCTCCGGGGCAGGGCCGGAAAGTGGGCTGAGGAGGGAGGAGTGGGACCCCGGGGCTCTGGTGAGGCCCCTGCCAAGGATGGGCGGCCACGGGCTTGGCCGGCCGGCTCCCCCCGCACTGGGCCGGCTGGTGCTGCCAGTGCTCCGGGCCCCAGGCCCCACATCCAAAGCCCCCCTCGGCGGGAGCCGCGTGGGCACCGCCAGATGCCCAGAGCTGCCTGCCCTGCCCCCAGGTGCCTACGTGCCCGAGGGCCTGCTGACCTCCTGCTCCTGGGACTACATGAGCTTCACGCCGGCCGTCCGCTCCTACACCATGCTGCTCTTCTGCTTCGTGTTCTTCCTGCCGCTGCTGGTCATCATCTACTGCTACGTCTTCATCTTCCGGGCCATCCGGGAGGCAGGCCAGTAAGAGCTGGGCTCGGAGGTGGGCTGGGGAGGGGCCATGCTCCTGAGCTAGGGGCTCCCGTCTGCACCCCGCCCCCAGGCACCCCGCTCCAGGTGGGCAAAGCACGCTGAGCGCCGGTGCTCGTGGGGCAGGCGCCCAGAGAAGTCCCAGGAGGTGGGGTCTGCTGAGGGGGCTTTTGGGCCTGTCAGGAGGTCTGGGGGCGGGGGCGGCAGAGAAGACACCCAGGTGGAACCCAATGAGGCAGCCTAGCAGGATGCAATGGAGAACTCTCGGGGTGTCAGGGCTGCCGGCACAGGCCAGGACCCTGGCACCCACTGCAACCCAAGAGTGGTCAGACCCGGACCGTGCACCCTCCCCAGGGCTCTCCAGACGTTCGGAGCCTGCGAGGGCCGCAGCGAGCTGCCCCGGCAGCGGCAGGGGCTGCAGAGTGAGTGGAAAATGGCCAAGATCGTGCTGCTGGTCATTCTCCTCTTCGTGCTCTCCTGGGCCCCCTACTCCGCCGTGGCCCTGGTGGCCTTTGCTGGGTGAGCAGCAGTGCGGGGCTGCGGGTGTGGAGGGGAGGGCACGGAGGGCTCTGGGCAGGCTCCCCGCCTAGCCCCGGCGCAAGCCAGCTGTGCTTACGCGGGAAGGCTGGCCTCCAGCCGTCCCCGCCGCTGAGACGCTCCCCTGCGGCCCGCCGGGACGCTCTGGACGGGGCCGCGTGCCTGTGAGGGTGCCGGTCCTGCTGGGCCCTGGGACCCATGGCTCTCCGGGGCTCCGGCCCTTCTGGTGAGAGGCGGGGACTCTGGCGTTTGCAGCGAGGACACGGGCCAGAGTGCGGAAGCACTGGTGAGCAGGGAGAGCTCCGAACCCTTGGCAGTGGTGGGCGAGCGACCGCCTGCACACGGCCTCCTGTGAAGTCACTCTCGGAGCCGGGCGGCTGCTGGCGGCAGGGCTGGGTGCGGCGAGGGAAGAGCTGAGCAGAGGACCAGCGTCCTGGGGTGGAGAGGGTTTATTGCTGTCAGCACAGGCTCCGAGGGACAGTGAACCCCCGCCGGGCACACCTTCCTCCCAGACCCCCTCTCGCTCTCCCGGGCCACTCGCCTCAGATGGCCTCTCCCTGGCACTGCGCCCCCCCCCCCCCCCCCCCCCCCGGGGCTGACGTGGCCCAGCTGGTTGGGGCCGGGCCGGGCTGGGCCGTGGCGGGCCGGGCCTAGAGGAAGATCCCGAGAGCCGGTGGGCGGGGAATCTCTGGGAGGAGCCAAGGCGGGGAGACCCCAGCTTCTCTGTCCTAGGTACGCTCACGTCCTGACGCCCTACATGAACTCAGTGCCAGCCATCATCGCCAAGGCCTCTGCCATCCACAACCCCATCATTTACGCCATCACCCACCCCAAGTACAGGTGCAGCCCGGCCCCCAGGCCACCCTCATGGGCATGGAGGGCCTGCGAGTGGGTGTTGTCTCTTGTGGATGTGCGGGGCAGGGGGCCTCCCGCAGCGACAGGGTGGGCCTGGGGACCTGGGGCCGCAGTGACCTGCTGCTGCTCCACCTCCCGGGGGCTCAGCTCGGAGGGAGGGAGCCAGGGCTCCCTGGGCAATGTCTAATCCCGACGGGGGTTGGAGCCGAGGCCAGAGTGCTGCCCCTACAAGGAAAACCGCCAGGCAGCGACTCCTGGAGAGGCCCGGCAGGCGAGCTTCCCTTGGCGGGCAAGGTGCTGGCCAGAGTGCTCCCCGCCCAGGAGTCCGGCCGGAGCACTGGCCTCTCCCGCAGAGGCCCTCGGTGCTCCCCTTTGCTGGCGGTGTCAGTAACCCGCCTGTGGGCCAGCCGCAGCCGCAGCCTCTAAGCCGAGTCCCCACTGGCAGAGACGTGGCTGGAGCTGAGCCCCCGCTGAACCAGCTGCTCTACGGCTCTCCCTCCATGCCCATGGCCCCAGCATCTGTCTGTCTGTCCCCAGTCCTGTGAGTCTGTTCGTATCCTTCACCTCAGCATCCGTCTGCCCTTCGTCATCACTTCTCATGGCTCCCAGTGTCTTTCTGTCAGTTCCCAAGACCGCACCATTTGCGCTCACGGCCCCAGTGTCGGAACTCCCCGTTTCCCGTGGTTCTCTTCCCGCTCCCCTCAGCCCGTGCCAGCCGCCTACCCATCCCTGTCTCCGTGTCTGTCCCCTGTCCGCACCCCGGCCTCAGCCAGCCGTGCCTCCTGCAGAATGGCCATCGCGCAGCACCTGCCCTGCCTGGGCCTGCTGCTGCGCGTGTCGGGGCAGCGCACCGGCCCTTACGCCAGCTACCGCTCCACCCGCCACTCCACGCTGAGCAGCCAGGCCTCGGACCTCAGCTGGGTCTCCCGCCGGAGACGCCAGGAGTCCCTGGGCTCTGAGAGCGAGATGGTAAGCATGCCGGGCCCTCGAGGGCTGGCCACCCCTTCCTCAACCGGGCCAGGCTTGGGCCTCCGGGCGGAGCTGCCGCCGGCGCTCAGGAACCCCGGGACACGGGCCTGGTGGAAGCGCCCTCCCGCCCTCGCCGGCCAGCTCTCCAGGCGTCACCCTCCCGACGGGGGCACCGGGCAGAGGCAGCAGCAAGGCCAGCGCTGAGCAGGTCTCCCCACTCCAGTGTCTGCTCCAGGCTGGCACTACCCCTCAGAGCAGCGGCTCTCAACCTTCCTGGTGCCGCGACCCACAGGTTGAGAAACACTAGCAGGGTCACCTGAGACCATCGAAAAACTGAGATATTTACATTACGATTCATAACAGGAGCAAAATTACAGTTGTGAAGTAGCAACAGAAATAATGTTATGGTTGGGGTCACCACCACATGAGCTGTGTCAAAGGGCTGTGGCATGAGGAAGGTTGAGAACCACCGCCTAGAGCCACAGATGGAGAAGACTAGCTACTCTGGGCCCAGATGAGCCTCCGGAGAGACAGACAGGAGCTAGCTCAGGGCCTCGGCACGGAGCCCATCCTCCCGGAGCCCCGAGAGCCACGGTGCAGAGCGAGGAGCGCAGCCTGGGGCAAGCCTCAGCTCCGTCCCGTGCTGACCCCTGACCCCTGCGTCCTCCCGAAATAGCCGCCTCCACGTCCACAACTGGCTGGGGTGCCATGGGTGGAGTCTGTGCCCTCTTGGGGTCTGGAGCTGTGATGCTCCCCAGGAGAGCTCCCTGATAGGGGCCCCTGTCTCCAGCCACCCTAGCTCCTCTGCTCGGTGCCTGCAGGTCCCACGGCCCCTTCCCGGGGGGCTCAGTTGGGGGCTGAGGGAGGAGCTGTCAGGGTCCCTTCCCTGAACCACTGCAGTGGGAGATACGGAGGAGGAAGCTCATTTGTCTACAGAGGTCCAGACCCTCCTGAAGACACACCCATCACACCCCTGGTGCACACACTGTAGGGATTTGGCGACCAGCACCCTGCCAGCAATGGGCCTCACCCACGTGCATACGGTGGGGGGGAGGACGGAGCAGGCCTGGGCAGGGGCAGGAGCAAGCTGCCTCCCTCTCCCCCGCGCAGGGCTGGACGGACACGGAGGCGGCGGCCGTGTGGGGGACTGCCCAGCAAGGGAGCGACCCGGCCCCTTGCGGTCAGGGCCCGGAGGACATGGGAACCAAGGCCCCTGCCCAGTCCCCCGCCGCGTCCCCGGGACACGCAGCAGAGGATCCCCGGAAGGTGACACGGGCAAGGGCCGGGGGGGCCGGGAGAGCGGGGCTGTCCACGGTCCCCCAGCTTCCTCTGGGGGCCTGGTGGGCCTGGGAGTGTGAGGCCGCCAGACGCTCTGGGCAGGCCTGGGAGTGTCTGCGACTGTGACTGGCACGGAGGCACGCGTGAGTCTCGTGTGTGACTGTGCCCGCACATGCTGTCCCTGCCACACACAGGGGCGGCCCCACTGCGTCTCTCAGCCCCGCGTGCCAGGCACCAGGTGCGGGGCTCGCTGTGCGGGACGCGGCGTGCCTGGCGGGTGCCGCCCCCGCGTGTGCTCGCCGTCAGGCCCGCCCCCAGGGTGCCCTCCGGAGCTCGGTGGCTATTAAAGGAAAGCCAGCTGCCACCCAGGCCTATGGAACGGAATGCGGTGGCGATTAGAGAAGCCGCATTCTGGAACATGGAAATGCCACGGCCACAGGCCCAGGCTGCCCCCCACCGCCCCCACTCCACCACCAACACCCCGCCCC
This sequence comes from Vespertilio murinus, assembly GCA_963924515.1. Lineage (NCBI taxonomy): Eukaryota > Metazoa > Chordata > Mammalia > Chiroptera > Vespertilionidae > Vespertilio > Vespertilio murinus. The sequence goes on along the minus strand of OZ004714.1, from coordinate 54,305,091 downwards.
GGGCTTCTCGAGCCTCCCGGCAGGGCAGGGCACAGGCCTTTCTGCCCCCCCGCCAAGGCTGCCCGCCGCCCCAGGGCTGGCCCCTCGGCAGGCCCCCAGCAGGTGCCAGCACCGCCGCTGAGGACCCGCACACCGGTGTGCAAGCGGGCCAGCCCCAGCGCCCGGTGCCGGGGGGTGCCAGGCAGGGGGGAGCGAGGGTCCGGGCTGAGCGAACAGTCGGTGTGAAGGAGGGCCCAGGGCCACTCAGGATCCTGGGACAGAATGTTGCCCTGCGACCTCAGAGGCAGCCAGAGGGCCAGGGAGCCAGGGAGAGGGGGGGAGAGGGCGGGAGGTGGCAGGAGCCTTGGGAGGCCTCTCAAGTGCTGGCCAAAGGGCGCTCCAGGCCCGGCTGCGGGAGGAGCCCTGGCGGCGGGTGTGTGTGTGTGTGTGTGTGTGTGTGTGTGTGTGTGTGAGTGTGTGTGTACGCGCGCTGCCACGGCTCTCTGTGTGGCCCGCAAGGACAGGCTGAGTGAGCTGCAGTGGAGCCGGAGGATGCGGTGCTGAGCCGCAGGACGGAGGTGTGGGGAGCAGAGGGAGGAGGTGTGGAGAGCAGAGGGAGGAGGTGTGGGGAGCAGAGGGAGGAGGTGTGGGGAGCAGAGGGAGGAGGTGTGGGGAGCAGAGGGAGGAGGTGTGGGGAGCAGAGGGAGAAGGTGGGGGAGCAGAGGGAGGAGGTGTGGGGAGCAGAGGGAGGAGGTGTGGGGAGCAGAGGGAGGAGGTGTGGGGAGCAGAGGGAGGAGGTGGGGGAGCAGAGGGAGGAGGTGGGGGAACAGAGGGAGGAGGTGTGGGGGAGCAGAGGGAGGAGATGGGGGAGCAGAGGGAGGAGGTGTGGGGAGCAGAGGGAGGAGGTGGGGGAGCAGAGGGAGGAGATGGGGGAGCAGAGGGAGGAGATGGGGGAGCAGAGGGAGGAGGTGGGGGAACAGAGGGAGGAGGTGTGGGGGAGCAGAGGGAGGAGATGGGGGAGCAGGGGGAGGAGGTGTGGGGAGCAGAGGGAGGAGGTGTGGGGAGCAGAGGGAGAAGGTGGGGGAGCAGAGGGAGGAGGTGTGGGGAGCAGAGGGAGGAGGTGTGGGGGAGCAGAGGGAGGAGGTGTGGGAGCAGAGGGAGAAGGTGGGGGAGCAGAGGGAGGAGGTGGGAGCAGAGGGAGGAGGTGTGGGGAGCAGAGGGAGGAGGTGTGGGGAGCAGAGGGAGGAGGTGGGGGAACAGAGGGAGGAGGTGTGGGAGCAGAGGGAGGAGGTGGGGGAACAGAGGGAGGAGGTGTGGGGAGCAGAGGGAGGAGGTGTGGGGAGCAGAGGGAGGAGGTGTGGGGGACCAGAGGGAGGAGGTGGGGGAGCAGAGGGAGGAGGTGGGGGAGCAGAGGGAGGAGGTGGGGGAGCAGAGGGAGGAGGTGTGGGGAGCAGAGGGAGGAGGTGGGGGAGCAGAGGGAGGAGCTGCCACCCACAGGGAGAGAAATGAGGGTTGTGGCCAAATGGACAGTGGGGTGGAGGGACCTCAGTCCAGACCCAGGAGCCTGGGGGTCTGGGGGGCCCCTTCAGGCAGCCCAGACACTGGTGGCTCCATCTCTCCGGCCACGTGGTGTGTCTCAGAGTCAGCGCCGCCCCAACCCAGACAGCCTGCCCTCGCAGAGGCTCCCTCAGGGCGGGAGGGGGGGATGGGGAGGATGGGGGGGATGGGGAGGATGGGGAGGATGGGGGGGGATGGGGAGGATGGGGAGGATGGGGAGGATGGGGAGGATGGGGAGGATGGGGGGGATGGGGAGGATGGGGAGGATGGGGAGGATGGGGAGGATGGGGAGGATGGGGGGGATGGGGGGGATGGGGAGGATGGGGGGGATGGGGAGGATGGGGGGGATGGGGAGGATGGGGGGGATGGGGAGGATGGGGAGGAGGTCGGGCTGACAGGTGGTGCTGCTTGCTTTTCAGACCAAGGGGCTGCTCCCTAGCCTGGACCCCAGGGCGTAGGCCCCTTGGCTCTCCTTCTCTTCTGGGACACGTCCCCGAGGCCCCTCACACAGACCCAGGACCACGCGTGTCTGTGGGCTCTGAGTGGCCTGTCACCGTGGCGTGCCGGATTCACGTCTAAAACACAAATCGTCTGCCAGGCACCTTCTCCTCTGGGCAGCCCGCTCCCAGGCTCAGCCTGAGGAGGGCCAGGCCTCCCGCTTCGGGGCGCTGCTCCCGCAGCTCCGGAGTGACTGCGGGGACGGCGTGGCCACGCTCCACGGGCCCCGCGGCTGCCCACGGCCCCTCCGCTCCGCGGCGCTGCCCCCGCCACGCTCGGCAGCTCCCTGCGCCCACCGCACGCACCGGGCACGTGCACCCCCGCCTGTGATTCCTTCCCTCGTCCCCGGGCCGCTCCGACAGCATGGGAAATAAAAGCAGCGTCTCCACAAACCTGGTCTCTATCTGTCGACGCCAAATGGGAGGAGACTGCAGGCCTGAGAGGGAGGCCCACAGCAGTGTCTCTTCTCCCACCGGGACTCCCCCCGGGGCTCCTGTCCCCACCTGGGCGGGGCGGGGGGGCAGAGAGCAGAAGGGACAAAGATCGGGCTTGCCTGGCCATTCCCGGGGAGCTGCTGTCGCCAGAAGCGGTCCCCGCCTGTGGGTACCAGCTGCTCAGTGGCTGGCTGGTCTCTCCGGGGAGGCAGATGAGGGGGGCTTCTTCCTACCAGCCGCCTCTCCCACGGCAGCACCAGCAGGCGCCCGGGTCCAGCCTGGCCCGGGCGCCCCCCTCCTTCCTTAGCCCACACTGCTCACACCCCGGCCCCTCCAGCCTGGAAGGACAGACCTTCCCGGGGAGGGGACAGGCTGGGGTCGGACCTCCAGAGGGCCGGGCCGGGAAGGGCGGGGCTGCGTGAGGGAGGGAAGGGCGCTGGAGCGGGGGACCGGGCAGCTGGGCCGCTGGGCCGCAGGGCGCAGGCAGAGGGTGGTAAGGTGAGGAAGGAGCTCGGCCCTCCTCGGCCCTCACAGGGCCCGGCTGTGATCTCCGCCAGCTACCAAGAGCTCCGTGATGGGGGGCTCGGTGCACGGCCCGCAGTCTGTGCCGGCCAGGCCTGAGGCGCGGTGCTGGCAGCGGGGACGTGGTCGCTCACACCACCGCCCGGGCCCGGCCCAGGCCAGAGCCTGCGGGGAGGCCGGGCACAGCCAAACCAGCCGCCCTCCCTGAGCCTCAGTGTCCCCGGCCAGCAGCCAGGCCCGGCAGCCCGGGGCCTGAGGCCTCTGCTGGGGGAGGCTTCTGAAGGCACCCTGGCCAAAGCCGCGCTGGCAGGCGGCCGAGGGTCCGAGGCCTCCCAGAACACGCTGTCTCTGGCTCACGGCTGAACACACTGAACACGCCGCCCTCCCTCCCCCCTGGCCCCAGGCCCCAGCAGCTGAGCGAATGGCATCTCCTCTCCCCCTCCTGCCCCTGCCATTCCGGCGCAAAGGGCACGGGCAGCTGGAGCTCTCCGTGCTGCCGTCAGGTTTTCCAGCGCAAGCGAGCCAGGAGGGCCAGGAATAGCCCTGGCCCGGGGTCTGGGCGGCCTGAGCCTGCGGGGCCTGTGCCGGGGGCGCAGGCAGGACCCCCTCCCCCGAGGCCGGGCATGGGGGGCACCTGTGGCCACGGGAGCCATTTCTGGAACCAGTGCCGGGAACCAGCCCAGGCTCGGAGGCCTGACCTTGGGAAAGGCCGTCCCCCTCTCGGCCGAGGCACCCCCAGTGTGAGGGGTGCGGTGGGAAGGGCCGTGTGCCCACAGCTGCCGCTGTTAGGACGAGCTGTTGTTAATCCTCACCCAAGGGTATTGTTTCCACTGGTGTTTCAGAGGGTAGAGGGGAGGGGGAGAGAAAGAAAAACATCCATTGTCTCTCTCCCACTTGTGCCCTGACCAGCTGGGCAGTGGTTGAGCCTATAACCCACATGCCCTTGACCAGGAATCAAACCCGCAGTCCTCCGGCGCTCGGGCTGACGCCTGAAACGGAGCCACGCCGGCCGGGGCATGGTGGTGGCCGCTGCGGCTGCACCACCCCGGGCAGTGACTGGTCTCCGGAGCGGAGGCTCTGTGCCGGCCGGCCGAGGCTCACTGGGCCCAAGCACCACCAGGTTGAGTCAGACAAGGCGCAGCCTTTCACCAGAGAGCACAGGGCGGCAGGACCAGAATCCAGAGCCCCTGCCACGGGCTCAGCTAGGTCTCTGGGCAAGGGCTGGCGCAGCTGGGAGAGAGGTGCGCCCTGCTCTCCCGGTCAGAGGGAGCGATGATGGGAGAACAGGACGGCGAGAACATTATCACTGACCCGGCCAGGCCCCGTCCTGGCCCCGGGGTGCTGGGTGCTGGACACCCCTCCCCAGGGGCTATATTAGCCGAATGAGTCACGGAGGGCCGCTCGGGAGGCCTGGGCGGGCGGGCACAGTGTAGGGTTACAGTCCATTTATGGGCGCAGCAGAGGGCAGATATCAGTGTCGATGGCATTTGTTCCCAGCTATTCTTAGGAGCCTCTCAGGAGCCTCACAGCCCCGCCGCCGACAGCCAGGGACAGAGCAGGCACGGCCGGGGTCGGGGCTGGGGGCCGGGGCAGAGGCCTGGGCGGGGAGGGTGCCGAGGGCCTCACTCCGCTCCTCCCGTCCGCAGAGGCCGCCGCTGTCCGCACAGCATGTCTTACAGCGTGACCCTGGCCGGGCCGGGGCCCTGGGGCTTCCGCCTGCAAGGGGGCAAGGACTTCAACATGCCGCTCACCATCTCCCGGGTGAGTGTGCCCGCCCACGGCCGGGCCGTGGGCTGGCATGTTCAGAGAATGGCGTGTCTGTCCGTCTGTCCGTCTTCCTCGAGGCTCTTGAAAGTCAGAGCACTCCCCACCCGTTGGGGGCTGGGATTGGCGCCAAATGAATGCTGCCGGCCATAGCTCCCGGTCTGCCGGACTGGCCGGCCTGCAAACGAGAACGTAATGGCCACGCCGAGGGTACTTTGAGCCAGGAAGGGCCGGCAGGCAAGGGAGGGGAGGATGGCAGGGTGGGCTCAGGGTGCCCCAGGCCCGGAGCGTCTCCCTGGCAGTGGGCTCTGGGGAGGGAGCACCGCAGGGTGGAGCGGGCAGGGGGCAGGGGCAGATAGGTAGATGGGCCTGCTGCCCACTCGGCTGTCAGGGCTCAGGGCTCAGGGCTGGTTCCTGGGCTCCAGCGCCCACCCTGTCTCAGAGCCTCCCGCCTCCCTGGCACTGGCTGCCCCTTCTCCAGGGCTGCTCACCGGCCTGTCTCTCACCTTATCCCCATGCCACCAGCCCGCCTGCCCGCCGGACAATGACCCTGTCCGCGGGGCTGGGGTCTGCCTGATCGGGAACAGCACTGCGGGCACCTCACAGACTGTTGGCTGCCGGGGTGCCGAACCCGGTGAGAGGAGCAGCCGGAGCTGCTGAGAGGACCTCGCGGGTCTGAGTGCCCGGAGCCCGCCTGAGGGCCAGAGCACGGTAGATGCGCAGGCAGCATTTGCCAAGCCAAGGGCCTCTCCAGCCTGGCAGAGCGGGGCTGAGGGCCCGGGCCCGGGCGGACTGTGAGGTGTGTGATCAGCCCCGGCAGTGCTGGGCCGGCGGAGGCCCGCTGTCCCTGGAGGGCGGGCAGGAGCGTCTGGCTGCTGCCCGCCTGGAAGGCAGCTTTTTCTCGGGGCAGGCAGCGCGGAGGGGGAAAGCTGCTTGGCAGAGGAGACAGAGAGCCATACCCGCTGCAGGAGGAGTCCTGGCCGGGGCCTCTGGAGGACCCCAAGGGAAGCCCCTCGGGGTGCTAGGGAGGCTGCATTTCTCGGGGGTGGGGTGCTGGCCCGGGAAACGACCTTAGCCTCGCTCGTCCTGGCGAGCTGGCTCATTCCAGACGAGGGGCCGGGCGGCGCAGGGTCATACTCAAAGCGCAGCCGAGGCGGCACGCCCGCCTTGGGGTGCGGGGACATGGGCCTGCGAGCCGAGGACCCTGCACGTTGCTACTCCAAGGCTGCAGTCTCCTCCCCGTTCTCTCTCTCTCTCTCTCACAGGCCCCCTGGCCACTCCAACCCTGCCCCAGGCCAGCCCCAGGTCACCATCCTCCAGGCCTCCTTCCGGTGCTCCCTGCCCGCCCCTGGGTGGAGATCAGCCTCCTGGCTCAGGGGCCCCGGGACGCCATTCCCTCACCCAGGGGCTGTGTGCCACCGGGCCTGGCCGCGGGGCCTGGAGCTGGGCAGGGAGGAATGTCCCGCTGTGGGCACCGGCTGGGTTGGGATGGGCTGGAGCCATGACTGGGGACTTTAAAAATAGAACCCGCAGCCCAGACAAGGCATCGGGGCCGCACAATGGCCTCCCTGCGGCCTACAGGGGCCCGCCCCACCTACCAAGCCGCGGGGCCGCTGGCTGGGCCCGGGCCTCCTGGGCTTGGAGTCTCTGGTAAGCTGCTCTGGTGGGCCGCTGCCCCCGGACTGGGCGCCCCGGCTCCATGTTAGAGCCCTGCCCGCCCGGCCCTGCCCGCCCCAGCTCTGCCCGCCCCAGCTCTGCCCGCCCCAGCTCTGCCCGCCCCAGCCCTGCCCGCCCCAGCCCTGCCCGCCCAGCCCTGCCCGCCCCAGCCCTGCCCGCCCGGCCCTGCCCGCCCGGCCCTGCCCACCTAGCCCTGCCCGCCCCAGCGCCGGGTCTGCCTGCTGGGCCTCTCCAGGCCCTCCTGCACCAGGAACTTCTCCCCACGGGGGTGCGGACCAGAAACCCACTCCCACTCCAGCTGCAGCTCCCCCCCCCCGCCCGGGGCCAGCGGAGCTCCAGGCCTGGAGGCATACCGTGGAGGGGGTTCCCGGAGGCAGGGCTGCCCCTTCTCAGCAGGGCCCCCTCAGGAGACCGCAGTCCAGAGGGGTGGCCGGCCAGCCGGGGTCGGAGCCAGGCAGGCAGACCTGAATTTGCACAGGAGCTCCTGCAGCAGGCCCTGCCCCGCACCGCCGCCCCTCCCACTCTGGCCGGGCAGGGAGGGCCTGAGGGGGCCAGGCGCTCCGTCCACAGGCTGCCGCCCGCCCGCAGGCTGCTGGGAGCTCGGCCACAGGCCCCTCGGCATCTCCCCCGGGGCAGCTCCGTCTGATGGGTGTCACCTGAGGACCCATCGGGAAGGGGGTTCAGAGAGGAGCCTTCTTTATCCGGGACAGGTGCTGGGCCTGCAACCGGAGCGCCCCGCCCGCCTGCCGCACCCAGCCAGTTCTCCAGGAAGTGGGAGGGGTGGGAGCGGCAACAAAGGCTGCCCACCCTGCGCCACCCTGTGCCACCCTGTGCCAGCCGCCCCGGCCGCTAGGCCAGAGTCTGGGCCTGCTCTGGGCCTGGCCCCTGGGTGCGTGCGGTCCTCCACTCTGTGTGTGCTTTGTCCGCTCTGCTCCTCCCAGCCGGCCCCTGGGACAGGTGCGGACGGCGTCTGTGGGAGATGCTGTGGACCAGGGGCACTTGTGCAGTCCCTGGCGCCTGCGGTCCCGGGCACGAGCGAGCGTGGCGGGAGGGCCTCAGCCTCTGCGGGCAGGCCAGGGGACCGCCCCGTGGGCCAGCTCCCGGGCAGTTTTCAGTGCCAGGATTTGCCAGACCCTGCCAATGGGGACCCGGAGGACAGAGGGTCCCCAGGGGGGGGAGGCCAAGATTATTCTGGGGCAACGGTGCCGGCAATTCCTGGAATCCAGGGCCGCTGGAGCTGCTCGTGGGCAGCGCCTCCAAGTGCTGACGGCCGCGCTGTTTATAGCCCCCAAGGTCAGGCGGCGCCGCGCCCCGCCCAGGAGCAAACGGAGAGCCGAGAGCCGCAGGCCCAGCCGGAGCGTCCGCGGCCCCCAGCGAGGCCGCCCTGCCGGCTCCCGCCCCTGCTCAGAGCTGGCCCGGCCCGTGCCCTGGGACGTGGGCAGAGGCTGCCTGGGCTCCTAGAGACCAGAGCCTCCGAGGCCCTGGACCAACTCACGGCCCGCCCGGCGGCGGCAGCGGGAGGGGGCCTGGCCCTGCCGGCGGCCCTCCAGGCGGCGAGCTCTCCCCAGCCCGAGGCTCCGGCCCTCTGCACAGTCCCCTCCCGTCCAGGGCAGAGGCTGTCATTGCAAAGGCCCAGGACCACGCCCCACCTCCCCAGCAGCCACCGTAAGAGGCCCCAGCCTCCCCAGCAGCCACCGTAAGAGGCCCCAGCCTCCCCAGCAGCCACCGTAAGAGGCTGGAGGGCTTTGCGTGCCCGGGACTCTCCGGCCGCCCACCGGGAGGGACGTGCCCGGAGCCTTCTGCAGGGGACCCCGGACCCACGCGGCTGTGGGCCTGGGCAGGAGGAAGGAGCTCGAGAGAGGCCCTCGAGGGCCGGGAAGGGCATGGTTGGTCAGCTGGAGAGGACCCAGTGGGCACGGCTTGGGCACAGGGAGGTCCCTGTCCTGGTGGAGCGTAGAGGCAGAGCCAGAGGGCACTGTGGGCGGCTGAGGTGGCAGCGGTGGGCCGCCGTCACTTCTTCAGGCGAGGAGGGCGGGAATGTGGCAGGAGGCGCTGGAGCAGGCGGGCAGCGGGGAGAGGCTTTATTTTTAGACTATTTTCTTAGAGCAGTTTTAGGTTCACAGCAACATTGAGGGGAAGGAACGGAGATTCCCCCTCCCGCTCCCCCCCCGCCCCTGCCTCGCACGGCCCGGAGGTCAGCATCTCCCGCGGAGCGGCCGCTGTTACCGCTGGGAACCCACGTGCACGCTGGGTGTCACCGAGTCATCGCGCTCACTTGTCACACAGCCCTGGCTGGGACAGATGTCCGAGGGCACGCGTTTGCCATCCAGCGGACAGTTCCCTGCCTAGAACCCCCGTGAGAAGCTTAGGTGAGGCTCTGCCGTGCTTGTTGGCAGGTCGGGGTGGAAGTGGGGCCGCAGGGAGACCGGTTTCCAGGAGGAGGCTGGGGGGGGCGGGGAGGCCCTAGGGGAGTCCAGATGGGACTCAAGAGCTCCGCGGGCGGTAACGTGATCGCACGTGTTTGTTAGAGGCACGGGGCTCCCCGGGAGGCCCCGGGGAAGGGTGGAGAGGAGGTGCTGGAGGGGACACCTTCCCCACATCCACCAGCTGCCCTTGCTCCCATTCCCCCTCCTCCCTGTCACCCCAGCATGGACCAATCTGGGGGGGCAGGCAGACAGGGCTTGTCGGTTTTGAGCTCGGCGAGAGGTGACGGGGCCGTTCTCCGGGAGGCCAGCTGCCCTCCGCTGCCGGCTGCCTGGGAGCTGGGCAGACAGGAGCCAGTCGCACGGGGCCCGGAGCCCTTGCTTGCCGGGGGCCTGGACGCAGCATCTCTCCCGCTGGTGCGAGGCCCTCCAGGGCAGCTGTGGCTGAGGCAGCTCGACCAGCGACGCCCTGTGCACGGCTCTTCCTGAGCCAGGGACGCAGCCTCCAGCCCGGGCTATGGCTCCTCCGGGGGGGAGCTGGGCAGCTCCTAGCTGCTCAGTTGGGAGCTTCCTTGAAACTCCGTCCGCGCTGGGCTCTCCCCACACGATTCCCTGTTTAAGTGCAACGCGCACCATCCTGGGACAAGGGTGTCTTTCTCTCCACATGCACAGGGCCCGGGCTGGCACCGCAACCTCAGGTCTGGCTCAGACCAAAGTCCACGCTCGTCCCTTCACTTCCTCCCCACGGGCTCCTGCAGGTGGCGGGCCACAGCTAGCCCTGGGCCCCTTAAGCCCCACTCAGCGAGGTGGGAGGGCTCCCCGGGCGGGCACTGTGAGCCCCTGAGGCCGCCCCGGCTCAGCACTGTGAGCCCCTGGGAGGGAACCTGTGATCGGGCCTGGAGCTCTGCCAGCGCTGCTTTCCCAGGGGGGACGGGGGGCTGGGGCGGAGGGCTGGAAAGGCGTGCGATGAAGCAAGGATCACAAAGAGCCCTCCAAACGCTCAAGAGGAGAAACACTAAAAAGAAACCCAAGGATTTAGCTGCTTTGGGTCCTTCCAGGGTGAGGAGAGCAGAGAGGGAGGGGGTCTGACAGACCCATGCGTGTGTTATGCCGGACCGCACCCTTCACAGCGCTGGGCTCTGGGTAAGAGTGCAAGGGTGCCCCCACCCCCGTTCTGTGGGCCGCCTCTCGGCGGTGGGGCGCAATCTGATGACCCTGGGGCCCAGCTGGAGGGCCCAGCCTCCACCCCCTCCTCTCCGCGGAAAGCTGGCAGAGCTGACGAGCACTCCCTGCAGGCGGGCGGCGGCCAGGGCCAGGCAGCTGAGCCGGACGGGCAGACACGGGCGGAGGGAGCGAGGCGCCGGGGGCAGAGCAGTCTGGTCCTGACCAGGCCTCAGGGAGGCGAGCTCTGCCCTGGGAGCAGGCACAGTGGGTGCCTGAGGTGCAGGAAGTTTGGTGAGCTAGTCCCTGCCTAGAGGTTCCAAACGCAGGCCATTCGGTCCCCGCCCTCCCCCACCCCTCCCCGAGGGGAGCCCTCACCCACCCTCCCCGAGGGGAGCCCTCACCCACCCTCCCCGAGGGGAGCTGGCCGGGCCTCCTCTGGAGCCGCAGGCGCTGGGGCAGAGGGGGAGGCCGGCCTGGGAGCGTGGAGTGACCCGTCACGCCGGCTAGAGCGCGGGGACCTGGTGCTCAGAGGGAAACCGTTCGCTCTGTGCACAATGTCTGTGTGGGGTGCTGGGGGAGCAGGCGGGAAGCCCCAGCAGTCCCTGCTCAGCCCACGGGTGTGCTTCCCGTGGGGTTGCTTTCGGCTGCTTTGGCCTGTGGTGGAGGCTCCAGGCCGGGTTGGAGGGGGGTGCGGTGTGAGAGGCGGGCGGGTGGTGGCGCAGCCCCTGGGAGCAGGCCGGGCTGCAGGCCTCCCGACCCCCCGGGATCCGCCCCCGTCCTCCCGGTCTCAGCAGACGGGGCGGCAGGCTGCTCCGGGCAGAGGTGGCGGTGCAAGCAGGTAGCACTCTCCTGTGGTCACGGGTCACCCGCCCGGTTCCGGGGGGGCGCCCTGCTGAGCACCCTGGGCACAGGCTGGCGGGCGGTGGCCGCAGGGCTCTGGCTTCGGGGAGAGTCAGGCTTGGCACCAAGATGGCCACGGTGCCCGGTCCCCTCCGCTCCTTCTAAGCTGGTCCCGGACCTCGGCCAGAAGAGAGCGTCTTCGGGCATCCGGAGCCGGCCTTGCCCCGGGCCCAGCCCGGACGGTGGGCCGTGTGCCCAGAGAAGCCAGGAAGGCTGGGGGGCGGCCGCCGGGAGCTAAGCCGGCTCCGGGTGGGCCATTCCAGCGACGCGCAGCGCCACCTGGCGCCGGGGGTGAGTCTCAGGCGCGTCTTTCGAGGTGGGTCTTTATCGCATCCCCGAAATGTCCCCAGCAGCGGCCACCAGACTGTTTCAGGTGATGTCACGAGGCCTCCAGCGTCTCCTGTGATGGCCCCGCGGGCAGGTCTCCACAGCCCCCTGCCCGAGTCCCATGTAATGCTCCTGGGGTGTGGCCTTCCTGGCATTGTGCGGTGCTCCAGGGGGCAGAGGCCTGGCATTCTGTGGTCACGGGGGGCGGGGGGAGGAAGCGGGGGAAGGGGATGCAGACTCTAATGTTCTGTGTTGTCATTAGGGCGCAGGGTTAGGGCGCTGGCCCCCACCGGCACAGCCCCCCTCCGGGCCTCAGGGCCCCGAACCCTGCCCGTGTGCCCTGCTCACCGGCGGGTTGGCGGCGCCCAGCCCGCTGGGCCCCGGCCTGGTGGCTCCGGGCACTCACATGAGGATGCTCCGTGAGGGGCACTCGTCCTGCTGGGCGGCAGCCGCTCTGGGTGCTGAGCCTCCGCTCGGCCTGTCCCCTCTCCGGGCCCGGGGCGTGCTTGGTGGCACAGGGGCGCCTGGGGGAGCCGGAGCCGCGTGGCCAGAGGCGCGCAGTGGGGTCAGTTCTCGCTCAGGCGGCGCCCAGCGCAGTGCCCGGTGGGCATGCTCCTCTGCACGGCCAGGCGCGGGCCTCTGCTGCGAGGGGCTCGGCTGCCCCCTGGGCCCTCTGCATGCAGCCAGCCGGCGAGAAGAGAGAGTGCAGGGTGCAGGGTGCGAGACCGATGCTGGGGACGGGCTGGGAGGGCGTGCGCCGCCTCCCTCGCCTGCCACCAGCCACAGGCAAGGCGCTGGGAGACGCGGCGGCTGTGTGCCAGCGGAGGGGCCGCCTGGGGATCCGCGGTGCCGGCCACCTCCACCCGCGGCCCCGGTGACTCCCCGAGGCCTGGCTCAGCCTCGGCCCACCCCCCTGAGGCTCCCCATCTGCGTCCTCTCAGATCACCCCGGGCAGCAAGGCCGCCCAGTCGCAGCTCAGCCAGGGGGACCTCGTGGTCGCCATCGACGGCGTGAACACGGACACCATGACCCACCTGGAGGCCCAGAACAAGATCAAGTCCGCCAGCTACAACCTGAGCCTCACGCTGCAGAAGTAGGTGGAGCCCCGGGCGGGGGGGGGGGGGGGGCGCCTGTGCCCCGGGCCCCGCAGGGGGCAGAGGCCGGGCTGCCGGTGCCCACGGCCGTGCTTTTCCACCCTCGTAGCCGCTCCCGGAGCCGCCGCCGCGGGCAGTGGTCTGGGCGCTCTGCGGGCCGCGGGCTGCCGGCCCTCCGAGGCGCTCCTCACGGGGCTCATTTCTGTTTCTCCAGGTCCAAGCGGCCCGTGCCCATCTCCACGGCGGCGCCCCCGACCCCGTCTCCTCTGCCGGTGATCCCCCACCAGAAGGTAGGTGCCACTTGGCGGCGGCTCCTGGGTGCAGGCCCGGGGCAAGGGGTCCGTCCTGCCCACCACTGCCCGCTGTCGCCGACCCGGGAGAGGAGTGCCCGCCCGGTGCCACCGGCCAGCAGCTCAGGCTGTCCTCACAGCAGGACACCGCGTCCAGGGCTCTGGCCCTCCCCTTCCTGAGGCGGGGCAGGGCTGTGGCAGGAGGGGGCAGGGCTGTGGCAGGAGGGGGCAGGGCTGTGGCAGGAGGAGGGGGGGCAGGGCTGTGGCAGGAGGGGGCAGGGCTGTGGCAGGAGGAGGGGGGGCAGGGCTGTGGCAGGAGGAGGGGGCAGGGCTGTGGCAGGAGGGGGGCAGGGCTGTGGCAGGAGGGGGGGCAGGGCTGTGGCAGGAGGAGGGGGGCAGGGCTGTGGCAGGAGGAGGGGGGCAGGGCTGTGGCAGGAGGGGGGGCAGGGCTGTGGCAGGAGGAGGGGGGCAGGGCTGTGGCAGGAGGAGGGGGGCAGGGCTGTGGCAGGAGGAGGGGGGCAGGGCTGTGGCAGGAGGGGGCGGGGCTGTGGCAGGAGGAGGGGGCAGGGCTGTGGCAGGAGGGGGCAGGGCTGTGGCAGGAGGAGGGGGGCAGGGCTGTGGCAGGAGGAGGGGGGCAGGGCTGTGGCAGGAGGAGGGGGCAGGGCTGTGGCAGGAGGAGGGGGGCAGGGCTGTGGCAGGAGGAGGGGGCAGGGCTGTGGCAGGAGGGGGCGGGGCTGTGGCAGGAGGAGGGGGGCAGGGCTGTGGCAGGAGGAGGGGGGCAGGGCTGTGGCAGGAGGAGGGGGGCAGGGCTGTGTCAGGAGGAGGGGGGCAGGGCTGTGGCAGGAGGAGGGGGCGGGGCTGTGGCAGGATGAGGGGGGCAGGGCTGTGGCAGGAGGGGGCAGGGCTGTGGCAGGAGGGCTGAAGGGCCAGCCGCAGCGGGCATCCTGGAGGAGCTCGTGGCTGTGGAGGGGCTGCTGGCTCCTGGGTGTCTCCTCCGATACCAGCTCTTCCTCTGACTTCCGTTCCTCCTCCCCCCGCATGGCCATCGCCATCGCCATGGCCGCAGAGCCCAGCCCCAAGCGCAGGTGGTGACCTCGGGCAGGAGAGAGGGGGGAGCCCTGGCCACAGACCCCGCCCTGCCCCAGGCTCCGGCCTCTTCCTCCGAGCAGCTCAGCCCTGTGGGCCCGAGGCCTGGCCCCCCCGCCCCCCCCGTGGCCAGGACTGACCCTGTTTCTTCAGCGAGGCGGAGCGGGCGCGGGGCAGAATGCGGGGGGAGGCGGCGGGGGGGGGGGCGCGGAGGGGACATGGGGGAGCAGGCGGAGGCTGCTTGGTTGGGGGAAGTTGCAGAGGTGAACCAAAGGGGCCAACGTCAGCCCTACTTGCTCAGTTTCTCCTCCTGCACCTCCACTCTGCCTGTCCACTGCCAGCGAGGGGGCCCTCACTGGCCATGAGGGGGCACCACAGTCTGGGGTCGGAGAGTGGGGGGCTGGGCTGTGCCCCCCAGGGCCCTTACTCAGGAGAAACAGACATGAGTGGAGTCGGTGCCCTGCACCCGCCCACCGCCCTGGCCCCAGCTCCTCTAGCGCTCAGGCAGCAGCTTGGCGTGGCTTGGCTTTCTGCCGGGGGTGGGGTGGGGGGGTGCCAGCCTGGGCCAGGAGCTTTGTGCCCGCTCTTCCTGGCAAACCCCTCCTCCAGGAGCGCTCTGCCTCGGCCCGCACTAACCTCTGTTTCAGGTCCACACAGAAGCGCAGATAGACGCGTGTGGCCTCTCACTGCTCTCTCCTCTCTCCCCTGCATGGCGGCCGCCCTGTGCCAGGACCCTGCTCTGGACACCGACCCCGAGGCGCCGGCCGGCCCGGGCGCGGAGGTCAGGCAGACCGTTAGCGCCTCCTCCTCCTCCCGCGTGCAGGCCTCTGACCCTGGCCCTCCTCGGGGCAGCCCCGGGGCCACGACCCGCCCGGAGGGGCGCCGGCCGGGCCAGTATAACAGCCCCATTGGCCTGTACTCGGCGGGGACGCTGAGGGAGATGGCTCAGCTGTATCAGACGAGCCTCCGAGGAAAGGCCGCGGGGGCCGGACTCCCAGGCGGGTAGGTAACGGGCGCGGCTCTGCCAGGCGGTCGGCCGCCGGGTCCTCAGTGCTCAGTGGCCTGGTCAGGTGACCAGGAGTGCCAGGTGCTGGCGTGGCGGCCCATTGCTGCCCGGCCACCAGGGGGCGGTGCGCGGGGAGCAGGCTCGGAGAGGGTTGGCTGAAGTCCAGCTTCCAGCAACCAAGTGGCCCCGCTGGGCCTGACACCCAAGCTGCCCCCCCCCCCCCCCCCCGGACAGGACAAAGCCTGCTGCCCGCAGCTCCGCGGCCTGGAGGCGGGGCGAGGAGGAATCGGCAGGCCGGAGGGCAGCTCCCTAAGGCCCTGGAGGGCGAGCGGCTCAGCTGGTCCAGAGCCCGGCGGCAGTGAGAAGGGGTGGGCTTGCAGGCTGACCCCGCTGGGTGGGGCTGCAAGGAGGCAGGGCCCCGGGAGCCGGGACTGTGCACACAGTACCACCCTGCCTGCTGGGCCTGGCTGGAGGACCCTGTGAGCACTGGCGTTACAGGCCCGGAGCCGGCGGGGGGCGGGCGGGGGGGCAGCCTCAAGCAGAGCCTGCGGTGTCCCTGAGTGCTTTCTGCCCGTTGTCGCGTCCTCGTTCTCCATGGCCCCGTGCGGTGGGTCCAGCTCCCCCGATACGTGTGCTCGGAGCAGAGCGGGCTGCGTGGAGGGTGAGGTCCAGTGGTCAGGAGGCAGCTGGGAGGACTGAGGGAAAAGCCCGTCCAGCGCTGAGCTCCGTTCTGGAGGCTCAGTCCACACTGCCCTCCACTACCTGGGGGCGCACAGCTGGCACACCAAGAGCCGGAACTGCAGCCAGATCAGCCTGACCCAAGCCACGCCCTTCATTCGCCGAGCCAGAGAGGGTGCCGGGCGCCCCGCGGCTCACGGCTCCCGGCTCCCGGGGAGCCTCCCCAGGTCCCCAGCCCTCTCCGACCCTGAGTGGAGCCGCCTTGGCACTCCCGGGGGAAGGTGGCAGAGCCATGCACCGGCTCTCTCCCGGCAGCTTCTGCCGGAACCCCGGGATCGGCATAGAGACGCCCTCTGCCTGGGTGTGCTCACTCTTCTTGGTCCCCGGGGCTGGCCTGCTGCGAGGCCCCCTCCGGAGCCCCAGTCTGGCCTGGGCCCTCCCGCAGCCTGTGCTTTAGTGAGCACGTCTCTCAGCAACTGGAGAGGTGGCATCGCTTCCCCCGTTGTACTGCGGGGAGAGAGAAGCCCAGAGACAGGGAGTAACAGGCCCAAGGCCACACAGCTAATGAGGGCAGGGTGGACTGCACTGGGTCGACTTGACTTCTCCCTGCATGGCGACAGGGACCCACCTACCTATCCGGGAAGCCAAGGCCAGACCCACCCCCACCTCCACGGCTTCCAAGGTGCCCCCTCTGGCACAGGGACTTCGGGAACCTGACAACTGGACCCTCAGAGCACCGGCCGGCGTGCCCCCCCAGGGGAGGGAGTCCCCTCTGGGGAGGGAGGCCGGTGCTGCGGCCCCGGGCAGGGCCGGGCAGGGCCGGGCAGAGCCACGGGCAGGGCCCCGGGCAGAGCCACGGGCAGGGCCACGGGCAGGGCCACGGGCAGAGCCAAGGGCAGAGCCACGGGCAGGACAGAGCCTGCGAACTGCGCCCACCTGAGCAGCTTCTGCTGGGCCGAGGCGCTGCCTCCACCAAGTGTCCAGATGCTCTGAGTCTGTCCACTGGACACGGAGCCACCGAGGCTCTCCTCTCAGTACCTGTCCAGTCTGCACTGCCCCTCCCTCCCTTTCACCAATGAGGAGCTGAGACAGGCGACTTGCCCAGTCACAGCGCCAGGAAGAGGCAGCGTCAAGGTTTGGCCTCTGTCCAGCCTGGCTTTAAAAGGAAGTTCCTCCCCCAACCCTCTCTCTCTCTCTCTCTGAGCAGTTTGCAGTGTGGTTTCTTGGCAGCGCCTCCTGGGGGCGTGGGGAAGGGACAGGGGCACAGAGACAGGGGGCCTGAGCATGCCTGCGGCCCCTTCCTGCTCCCCAGGGCTGGGCCGGGGCCGCGTCGGCAGGCCACCCTGCGCTGAGGTGAGGCCTGGGCCGGTCGCACCGCTCTGGGCCTCTGAGCAGCGCTGCTCCAGCCTCGCAGCCCGCAGGTCCGCAGGCGGAGCCGAGCAGGGGCAGGAGTCAAAGCCAAAGAAGGAGCTGCCTGCCCTCCTGGGGCAGGGGCAGCCCAGAGGCCAGCGCTGCCCTTTGCAGGGGGCACGGCCGGCCAGGGCAAGAGCTGACCCTGCAGCTGTCAGCACTGGCCAAAGATGGAGAAGGGACGGAGCTCTGTGCCGGCCTCTCCTAATATAGCTCCCCGGCAGCTATTTTGAGGCGGGAGGACAGAGGACACTTTATCAGCTCGGACACTCGGCGGGGGCCGAGCCGGGCCCTGGCAAGGCTGCTCAGGGGCCGGGCTCTGGCCTGGACCCCACGGCCTGGGCCACAGGGCGAGCAGAGCCAGGCCGGGGGGCCGGAGCCTCCTAGCTCCGCACCCTGCCCGTTGCCCGCCCAGGGTCTGCAGGAGCCGTCACCAGAGTCTGTGCAGACCCCCACCCTGTGTCCAGGAGGACCTGCTCCTGCCTGAGAGGGAGGGCGGCCCGGGTGCTGTGGGTAACCCGCCTCACCCACACCCGAGCCCCACGCAACTCCTGCAACAAGGGCGCGCCCAGAGCTGCTGTCGGGCCTTGGCAGCGGCGGCCAAGCGTCTCTGCCAGGCTGTGGGGGGTGCGTGTACACGTGCCCTTAAAGATGGACCGGAGCCCTTCTTCCTGGCAAAGCTTTGGGCACTTAGGGACCCGCCGAGGATACGCCGCGGTGGGACCAGCTCCTCGCCCCTCTCGGCACTCTCTGGCTGGCGCTGCCCTGCCACCCCCGCCCCTGCCCAGCCTCCTGACAGCCCTCCCTCTGCTCTCTCCCCCCAGGTGGTAGCCAACTCTCCGGCCAAGTTAGTATCAACGGAAAGCATGTGTGTGCTCTTGCGTGCATATCCCAGCATGCGTCGGTCTGGACCCCGTGTGCCTGTGCCAGCATGTGTCCGTGTGTGTGCATGCGTGAGAGGGGGTGCATTTGTCTCCAGTGCGCCTGCATGTGTGAAGCCGCGAGTGTGGAGGGAAGCGCGGGGAGGGGTGCTAGGGCCCGGCCTGACACCCCTGCGTGCAGTTCTCCGTCCGTCCGGGCAGCTGCCCAAGGCCTGCAGGGGGGGGGGGGGGCGCCGCCTGACCGGGGTTCTCCGTGAGCCTGAAGATCTGTCCTGCGGGACCCTCAGCGGTTGCCCCTGACTTGTCTTTGCGTGGGAGCTCCTGCCTGTTGGGGGGAGAGCCCCGATGGTAGACCGAGGCCATACAGCAGGCGGGGCGCGGGGCGCGGGGCGCGGGGCGCGGGGCCTGGGCCAGCCCTGCGGAGGAGGAAGCCCGCCGAGGCATCCGGAGGGGCAGACGTGGCCCCCGGGCGCTGCCAGAGGAGCGAGGCCGCCGTCCGTGCCCCCAGCAGGCTGCTTTCCCCTTGTCCGTCTGTCTGTCTGTCCGGGACTCTGCTTGGGCTGCTGCTGCCTGGCCCGCGCCCAGCGCCCGCCTCTCCCCTGCTCTGTCCGCTCGGCCGGAGTGAGAGCCCCGGCGCCTGCTGCCCGGGGCGGGCCGTGGCCAGGGCTGGGCGGGCGAGGGTCTCCGCCGACCCAGGACCAGACTCCGGGAGGCCTCTCCCCGGCACGGCCCCCGAGGGCCCAGTAACCGGCCCGTGCCCTCTCTCCCCGCCGCCCCGCCGCCCCAGTGCGGACTACCAGGAGCGCTTCAACCCCAACGCCCTGAAGGACTCGGCCCTGTCCACCCACAAGCCCATCGAGGTGAAGGGGCTGGGCGGCAAGGCCACCATCATCCACGCGCAGTACAACACGCCCATCAGCATGTACTCCCAGGACGCCATCATGGACGCCATTGCCGGGCAGGCCCAGGCCCAGGGCAGCGACTTCAGTGGGTAAGCGCCTCCCCGCTGCTCCGCTCGCCGCCCGGCGCAGACGGGCACCGAGACCAGCGCTCCTCCGGCCTCGGCTTCCGCCCCGGGCCCAGCACGCGTCCTCTCAGGACCAACTCCTCGCGCTGTCACAGCCTCTGCCTTGTCCGCCGCGGGCTGGGTTAGAGAGAGACTTCTGGACTTGTTCACCAGAGTCACGCTCTCTCTCTGGAGCGCCCAGGCCCCTGACGAGCCTTTCTTCCAAAGATGAGGGCGACTCGCATGTGTGGCTGCCTCTAGTGCAGGAAGGGCTGCGGGCTGCGGGCTCCGGCTCCTGCTCCCCGGGCTGCCTGCAGCCTGACCCCGCCCGGGCCGAGGGCCAGAGGCCTGCAGTTCCTGAAATGAGCCTGTTCTCCACTTGAGGGCTAAAGAAGGAAAGAGTTGGCTGAAAATCATTTGTGGATGAAACTGCTAATAGTGCAAACATTAATGAGGACCTCTTCCTCTTTTAAAAAATAATATATTTTTATTGATTTCAGAGAGGAAGGGAGAGGGAGAGAGATATTAATGATTAGAAAGAATCATTGTTTGGCTGCCTCTTGCACGCCCCCTACTGGGGATCGAGTCTGCAACCCCAGCAGCGCCCCGAATGGGAATTGAATTGTGGCCGCCTGGTTCACAGGTGGAGGCCCAACCACTGAGCCACAGGGGACCTCTTCCTCCTTTTGTCTTTCTCCCTCAGTTTCTCTTTCTCTCTCTTTTTCTGTGTGTGCTTCTGCCTCTTTCACTCTGTTCTCTGCCTCTCTCTGTCTCTCTTCTCTCTCTCTCTCTCATACACACACACACACACACACACACACACACACAGTCTCTGACAGTTTTCTGCTTAGGAATAACATGAGTTTTGATTTTCAGAATTGACAGATTATCTCTTTGGCCAACATCTTATCCCTGACTTAGTATCCCCAGCAACTCAAGGCAAAAAAAAAAAAAATCTTAAAATGATGTACTTTTTAAAAAAATCTAAGAAAAACAAATGTTGTAATGTTGTAAGAGGGATAAAGGGTTAAAAAGTCCCAGAACTCCAATAGTGTTAGACCATGCTGTGAGTGCAGGCTGGTGGGGGAGGGCTCCGGGGGGGGGGGGGGGGCGGCGGTGCTTCCTGGGGCCACCAGGGGGCGGAAGCTGCTCACCCTGGAGCTGAGGGTCTCAAACTGGCCTGGCTCGGGAAGAATTCCAGACAGTGTTGATTTAATTCCGAGGCTCGAAGCAGAAACTATCACAATGCATTTAAAAACACAAGCTTTGTCTCACGTGTACCTGGAAAAACAAAGCCGAAGCGATGACGGGGATTTCCTCTAACACTGGTTGGCCCCGCACGTGGCAGACGTGTCCGTGGTGTGCTCCTGAGGGTGGCCTGGCCCCCGGCAAGCTCAGGGGCAGATAATGAAGAACTGCTCTGTGAAGAACTTGATTCTCTGCGCTGGGGAAAGAGCGCTATTGTTGGGTCTTTCTAACGTGATGCCCCAAGGACCTTATCTAGTCTTCTGGAAGGCCGTTCCTGCCCTGCGGCCTCCGGCCCTCCCCTCCCCTCCCCTCCCCTCCCCTCCCCTCCCCTCCCCTCCCCTCCCCTCCCGGCGCAGCCGCCTGGGTGCGGAGCTCCTTCCTGTGTGAATTTCCACGGTGCCTTCCTCACTGACGTTTTCTTTTTGTCTCTCTCTTCCTCCTTCACTCGTCCCACCCCCTAACTCATTTCTGACCCCCAACCCTGCCACCACCCCTGCCGGACACACACCCCTGCTGGGCTTCCTCTGCTTGGCAGGGCGTCGCCGCTGGCGTAAGTAGACCCCGGTGTCTGTCCGTCGTCCGTCTGTCTGGTGTGGGCGTGCGGGTTGGTGGGCGTGCCTGCGGACCGTGCCCACCTCACAGCCACACCACGCGCCTGCAGGCCGGCCAGGCTGGTCTTGGGGGTTTGCCCAATGACGGCCCCGTGGACACACGAGGGGACAGGCACGCGTGCTGGCCCGGTGGGGTCTCTGCTCCCCTCGCCGTGCTTTGCGGGCTCACGGCCTTTTCTGTCGCACTGGGACTGTGTAGACCCGGCGACCAGCACCCACACTGGCCATCACTCGGGCCGAGGGTGATAAGGGGGTGATTAGAGGCCCTCTCCAGACCCCAGAACCTGGACCTGAAGGAGCCAGTGTTGCCAAGGCCACCCGAGGGGGCCGACGAGGGGTCAGGCCGGAGGGCAGTGTGAGCCGGGAAACACCCCGGGTGGCCTTAGCTCGCGGTGACTCTGGAGTTTTTGGTGGCCAGAAGGCTGTGCCGGGAGGGGCTGTGCCGGGAGGGACTGTGCCGGGAGGGGCTCCAGAGGACAGCCTCGGACCCAGGGTCCCGGGACAGCCGTCCTGCTCTGCGTCTCTTCCCCTGAGCCCGGGCTTAGCGGGTGCAGAGTGCCCTGCAGGCTCCCCAGCTCGCTGCGGGCTCGCCGGGTCTCCGTGCGGGTGGTGCTGACAGAAGCCCCAGCGACACATTCCCTGTAGCCCGGAGCCCTGGGAGCTCTGGGAGGACTGGGGGGCCCAGGGCACATTCTGGGGAGACCGCAGCAAAGGCCTCCGGCTGCTTCCTGGCAGATGCCAGTGTGGGCAGGCTTACAGGCCAGGCCTGGCCCACGGCACAGTCCACACCTCCTCCTGGCAGAACAGGGCGCCCCGATGGCGCCTTCCCATCGCTGCCTCACCAAAGACAGTAGGCACAGCCTCTGCTGTGAGACGCTTGGGAAATCGGCCTGGAACTGGCACCCCAGCGAGACCCCACCTCCTCTGCTCCTGGCCCGACCCCGAGGGATTCCGTGGTCTTCCCCACGGGCCAACCGCAGGCGGCCACGCAGCTCCCTGGCCAGCGCGCCGCCTTCAGGCAGGGAGGCAGCTCCCGTGTGGCCTCCTGTGCCACCTGTCCTTACTGCCGCCGTGGCCACCCCGGCCCGGACACACGGTGCCAATCCCAAGAGGCCCCTCTTGAGGGACTAGACCAGTCCTGGAGGCTCCGTGGTCGGAGAGTAGGACGTGAGGGACTGAAGGCCCTCAGCCAGCTGCCCTGGGCTGCAGGGAGAGGCAGGGCGGGATTCGGACAGGGCCGGTCCCAGGCGTAGTGTCTGCACGTCCGAGGCCAGCGGGCTGCAGTGGCCTCCGAGCCCTGTCCCGCTGAGGTCTGATGGAGGAACTGGGCTGGGCGCTGGGAAGCTGGCTCTGACCCCGTGGGGGCCTCCGTGCGGGAGCCGGAGTCGGTCCCTGTTCTCTCTGGATCTGATCTGAGCGGGGCCTGGGCTGGGCGCCGGGGGGAGGCGGCGCTGGTGCTGTGAGCGCCACCTGAGCCCTGGCAGCCGGCGGGCTGGGCGCCCGCACCGGGCCCTCTGGCCGGGGGAATGGGCACCCGGAAAGCTGGCCTGCCTGCCCTGCAGGCCGGTCCCGGCTGGGAGGCAGCTCGGGGCCCTGTGTCTCTGATTTAGGATTAATTTATTTAACTGCATCTAGAGCATGTGCCAGATCTTGGGAGTCTGAGGCAAGGGAAGGCCACCAGGTCCCCCAACAGGCTGGGCAGAGACGGGGAAACCTCCTGCAGCTCCACGCCCAGCTCCCCCGGGCAGAGCCCCATCTGCAGGGCATACCCTCTCCTGGCCTCGATGCTGTTCTCACCATGCCCACCCTGTTGTGCCTGCCTGTGTGTGGCCTTCAGCCTCTCCTAAGGCAGGCGCGGCATTGGGGAGGGGGTGTCCCCAAACTCGGGGCCAGCTCAGGGCGCTGGAAATTACTCCTGATGCCTCCTGCCTCCCGGCTCCTTAGCGGAGAGGTGTCCTCAGGTCTGTGCCGGCCGCTGCCGGGGAGGGTGTGGCCGGGCCCCCGTGAGAGGAAGCACTGGCTCACTGACCACCCTGAGCACTGAGCACCCCGGTGACCCCGCCCGGCTCTCAGAGGGCACTGGGGAAAGGGCATGGTGGGTTCAGACAAGTAGGGGCCACCTCGGGGGCTGCCAGGGAGTCATTGGGGGGGGGGCGGGCCCGCCCCCGCCCAGCCCTCGCCCACTGTCACCCTGCGTCGCAGGAGCCTTCCCGTGAAAGACCTGGCTGTGGACAGCGCCTCTCCCGTGTACCAGGCCGTGATTAAGAACCAGAACAAGCCGGAAGACGAGGCCGACGAGTGGGCCCGCCGCTCCTCCAACCTGCAGTCCCGCTCCTTCCGCATCCTGGCCCAGATGACGGGGACCGAGTACAGTGAGTGGGGCTGGGGGGTAAGGAAGGGGAGGCCCTGGTCCCACGCCACAGTCCACAGGCGCCAGGGAGAGGAGCCCGGCCCTGGCGCTGGGCTGGCCTTGAGATGGCAGTGGCAGGAGCCTGCCTGCGCTCCGGCGGGCGAGTGGCAGGAGCCTCTGCTCTGCGCCCGGCCAGCAACGGGCAGCCGCTCGCATGGTGTTTCCCGGCGAAATGGCGGCCCGGAGCTGGCCACGTCTCTGACACTCGCACCCAGCACCCTCTGCCCGGCACACAGCCTTCCCCTTCCTAGCCCATAGGCCGGGAGAGGTCACGTCCAGTCATGGGTGGGGACGCTCTGGAAGCTTTCTCTCTCCTCCTGACCGGCAGCTTTCTATCCACAGTGCAAGACCCGGACGAGGAAGCTTTGCGCAGGTCCAGGTAAGGCCTGGACTCAGGCTCTGCAGCCTTCCCCTCCTAACCCACCCCTCCCGGCAGCCCCCGGTCCCATGACTTACGAAGGCACCTCTCAAGTCCATGCATTTGGAAACTCTGGCCCCTAAGGTACTTCAGCAGACGCAGGGGTGTTGACCAGGCCGGTGAGGTGGGTGCCTGGAGCTGAGTCTCCCCCCCCTGGGCCCAGGTGTGAGGACTGGGGCTCCCCCGGTCTGCCCGGGGCCGAGGGCAGGGCTGCTTTGGCCTTTGCTAGGCTGTTGAGAACGAGGGCATCTCTCCCTGTGAGGGCACCGAGCCAGCGCCTTGCCTGCGCACCCTGGGTCCGCGGCCAGGCGCCAGGAGCAGGCGCCAGGACTGTGCTGGGCACGGGCATGGGCGCCTGAGCCCCGCCTCCTCGTGCAGACAGTGAGGTATCGGTGCCATCAATTGCTCAAAACACAACAGCTGCTGCAAGGAAGGGCGTGAGGAGGGGCTTGTGAAGGACTAGGTGTCTCAAGGTCAAGATAGGGTTTCTGAAACACCGCAGGTCTGAGGCCACAGCCACTAACTAGCCGCCTGTGGCCTGTCAGGCGCTCATGGACCATGCATGAGGGGGCACGCTGCCCAGGCACCCACTGGAACCCACGAGGGTCCTCCGTGGTGTGGCATCGAGCCCCGCGTGACTGCGGCACTGCACTCTGGGGGCAGATGTCACCTGCATGTTCCTCCTGAGAGCTCCGTCCTGGAAGTGCACCTGCGTGGCTTCTGTGGGAGGCTGGCCTCAGAGCCGCCCCTGCTCCGGGCCAAGCTTTCTCCTTGCTAACCTGCGTGGCGTGGCCGCAGGACGGGGCGGGAGTGGAACTCGGGCCGCTGGAGTTGGTGTGGACTTTCTGAACCTGTTGCTACTGATCCGAAGTGCTCCCACTCTTTGCCCGGGCTTCCCAGCCTAACGGGCCCGCTGCGCGTGCTGACGGCGCTGCCCAGCCTGCCAGGGCCTGCGCCCTGCCCGCTGCGCCTGGTGAGGTGATGGTCCATGTTGCTCGAGAGTTAGTATCTAGCTATATTTTTAAATTTTTATTTATTAGATCGAGAAGCGGGGGGATGTTGTTCTACTTACTTAACTGCATTCATCTGTTGGTTCTTGCATGTGCCCTGACTGGGGAGTGAACCCACAACCTTGGCATATGGGGATGATGCTCAAACCAACGGAGCCACCGGCCAGGACCAGCACCCTGCCCTGCCCGCGGCCCACTGCTCCTGCGTGCTGGTCCGTGTCCGCCCCACCTCCCCTCTGAAGCCACCCCCATACTAGCAGATGCGGGCGTCTACCTTACCGGGCCTCACAGCACCCCCCCCCCCCCCCCCCACACACACACACAACAAGCCCTCTCAAGTCCCCAGGCTCCTTCCACAAGAAGCCGGAGGGGCCTGCTCCCTCCCCCGAGGCGGCCTGCCCGGCCCGCCCCCTGGTGTGCTCTCCGCGGCCCCCACAGGAGGGCGCTGGTGGGGCAGCTGCAGAAACTCCCCTTTGCTGTTCCCTGGGGTGGTCTTAAGCACGAGGAGACACAAAGGGCAGTATTTGGGGCCCCAGGCCTCCTGGTGGCCCTTCCGGCTCTCAGAGGCACTCCTGCAGCCGGCCTGCCTGGTTCTGCGGACGAGGGAGGCTGGTTCCTCTCGGCCGGCCGCTGGCCAAAGCCGTGGGCCCGCTCCCTGTGGGCGGGTGGGCAGGCTGGCGGGCGGTGGACGCCGCCTCTGGGACCACAGCACAAAGGGCCCCGCACGAAGCGGAGCTCCAGGCCCAGAGCCGCGGCAGCCTCCCCGGGACAGGGAAGGCCAGGTCCTTGTGAGGCAGCCCTGATGGGGCTTCGTCCCCGCAGGGCCGGACTTGGTGAGGAATTGGGATCCCTCTGGTAGCCTTCTCAGAGGACCCAAGGTGTGGAGCTCCCTGGCCCCTGCCCGCTGGCCACTGTCCAGGGCAGTGTCTTTTCCCCTGATGCTCCCGGTAGGGCCTCTCGGGCCGGTGGAGGAGTGAGGCTGAGGCAGGGGTGAGCTCACAGGAGATGGAGGTGGAGGGAGGGCTGCCTTGCACCCCCTCCACAATCAACACGAAACCCCCCCCCAATCCCTTCCCCAAGCCCCTCGGGGCTCCTTTTCCTCTCCTCACCTGGCCCTCCCAACAGCCCAGGACCTCGGAGTGTCCTCCCTCCCCTCTCCACTGGGTCCTCCTCCCGGGAGCACTCAGCTGCGTCCCTGCCCCGGCCCGCTCCGTGCTCAGGGCCTCCGCGGAGGGAGCCTCGTGAGGAGCAGTGGGCAGCTACCGGCAAGGAAACGGCCTGCGTTCCGTGGACACGTTGTCCTCGGTGTCCTGCCAGCCTCGCAAGTGTGAAGCCGTAGCTGGAGAGGCCGGAACGCCTGGGTGTCCCTGAGCAGCCCTTGGGAGTCCAGACCTCGCTCCTCCCTCCCTCCCTCCCCTCCCCTTTCCCTCCCCTCCCCACTCCTCTGGCTGGCCGTGGGTTTTCAAACAGCTCCGAGCAGAGCACGCTCCCTGGACTCGGCGCTCCCTGCGCTTCCCCGCAGGCCCGGCTGGGCGGCGGTGGCGGCGGCGGCGGCGGCTGAGCCGGGGTGGCTCTCTGGGGTGGTCTCTGGTGCTGTCGGCAGGGCTGTGTGGCCAGGCTCTCTGGGGTGGTCTCTGGTGCTGTCGGCAGGGCTGTGTGGCCAGGCCCTCTGGGGTGGTCGCTGGTGCTGTCGGCAGGGCTGTGTGGCCGGGCCGTGGGCCTCTGTCCGTGCTGGCTTACCCCTTCTCTTGGCCTCGGAGGGGCTGGCACGTGGAGGGGGGTTCCGATGCTGAGTCTCCAGGCGGCTCAGGCCATTCCCGATGCCTCTGGGCTAGGCTCCTCTTGGCATGAGGACGTTTCCAACGTGCCAGCCGCGGCCCTCTGTCCAACAGAACGTTACAGAGACCACGTATGCAGGGCTCGGCGTGGGAGCCCACCAGGTAACGCCGACGGGGGCGGGTGCCGAGGGTAAATGTGGGGACCCGGGCTGTGACATGGAGACGTGGAAGATGAGCGTCCTCTGGCTTTTAAAGACCTAACACTGGCCTTCCTGGTTCACTTTCCGAGCCACTTACTTTGAGATAACTGCAGGTTGACACGTGGCTGTGGGGAATAATGCGGAGAGCACCCTTTAGCCGGCGGTGGCGGCCAGCTGGCGGCACTGCAGCCTGTGCAGAGCGCTTCCGCCCGAGCCCCCGCGGCTGCTGTTTTATAGACACCGCCCCCCCCTCCCCGCCGTGGCACGTCCACCGCTGAGCGGTGGTCTTCTCTCGTTCTACAATCCGGCCACTTGGAGAACGCTGTATAAGTAGGATCATAACGCCTTCGGCCTGTGGGGCTGGATTCTTCCGTCGGCTAATTCGCTCCTTCTCCTCAGACTCATCTCTTCTCTGCCCCCCCCCCCCCCAATCCTCTGGATTCTGACTCTTCCCAGCCCCTGGCCAGTCCTCCCGAAGAAGCAGCCTGCTCTCGTTTTCCCCGCGGGTGCCTCTGCTTCTTGGTCTCAGCTGAGACCTGCCCTCAAACCTAGACCGTCGCCTCCAAAAGCCCCTCCCGCCCAATTGCCCATCTGCCCGCCGCTCCTCGCACCCTCCTCGCATCTCCCCGTGCCCACTGAGCACTGGTTCTCGGGTCTTTTGTGGGTGAGTGTAGTCCGTGGTCTGGTGTAGCAGTTCCACGTGGCGGGCTGGGGCCCCGGCAGCCACGCGCCTCTGGCCGGAAGCGGCAGGGTCGGGCTCGGCGTCCAGCTCTCCCTCCACTCCTGTCTCTGGCTCCTCCTCCCCTGCTTTTCTTGGGCCCCAGAGCCCTGCTGGCAGGAAGTGGAGGAAGTCCTGGCCCTGTATGTGTGCTGGCAGTCTTGTGAGGACGTGTGCACGCGTGTGCTGGCGTGTTCAGGCCGGAAGGGCAGGGCCAGGCATGGTGCCGGAAGGCTTCTCTCTGGGGACAGACAGGGTGGCAGAGACGGGCAGCACAGCGGGTGGCAGGCCTGCTGGCCCGGCCTCTCACAGGGACAGGTGTCTCTCCGTCCTCACGCCCAGGTGCCCCGGCCTAGGTGGGTCAGCCGCGAGACCCTGCAGCCAAAGCAGCCCTGCCCGCCCTCACCGCGAGCCAGGGAGAGCCCGCAGGCAGGCGGCAGCCGCCACCCGCTCGGGCCCGGCTTCAGGCCCCCCAAACTGGTCCTTGGGACTCGGGTCTTGGCCCAAACCAGGCCTGACCATCTAGAAAGCTCCCCCGGAAGGCAAAGCCTCCCCACGCCAAACCCCGCTCCCATGACCTCTGCCCCCTCCCTCAGACACGAGGCTGGCGGACACGTCCCCTAACCCCTTTCCTTCCCTCTTCTCTTCTCTCTGTTTCTCTGTCTCTGGCTCTGTGTCTGTCTGTCCCTCTCTCTCTGCCTCTCTCTCTGCCACAGGGAAAGGTTTGAAACGGAACGTAACAGCCCACGTTTTGCCAAATTGCGCAACTGGCACCATGGCCTTTCAGCCCAAATCCTTAATGTTAAAAGCTAAAGACTGCCTGGAGCCACCCCCCCACAGATCTGGCGTGTGAGCCCACGCGATGCTTGACTCTAGAGCTGTGCCCCTTCGTAGCCGGGGCGGCACCGCACCCGCACCTCCTCCTGCCCCCGCCCCGCAGCCCGCGCCCCCGCCCCCGCCCCGGGCCGTAGCCTAGTTCAGAGGATGTGAAGGGTTTGCTGGCCTGACACCCCAGAGCCAGGGGAACAGCTCCCCCGGTGGATTCCCTGCCCCCCCCCCCCCTGCTGCGGGGAGAGGCGGCCTTGCCCAGTGCGTGGTCCTGGGGGGAGGCCGGCTCCCCCGTTCCCTCCCCGCTGGGGCGGAGGAGAGCCCTCCGCCTGTGGTGAGGCCGGATTGCTCTCCCTCTGACACCTCTGTGCCGTGTGCTAGCTGCCCACCCTCTCCGTACAGACAGCATGCGCATTCTGAAATAAAGAGGATTTGAAAGAACAAACCAGCCTCGGTGTTGCTGTGCCGTGTGCGTCACCCGGAGGCGCAGGGCCAGGGAGGGACAGGCGCCCGGGGCCCTGCTGTCCACCAGTCCCCCCCAGGGCCAGTCCGGCTGTGAGCTCGGCCGGAGGATGCACATGGGAATCTGGCTGTGCCAGGTGGGCAGCCCGGGGTCCCCCGGGGCCGTGTACATTGGTGGGTGCTCAGGGGCCCCTGCCTCTGCTGCCACCCCAGCTGCAGCAGGCAGGCGCTGCCCCTCTCCGCCCTGTGCAGGGAGCGGAGGTGGAAGGGGTGCGGTGGAGGCCAGCTGGGTCAGGAGGGCACAGGGGCCCTGCCACCAGAGGGTTTGGGAAGGGCCAGGCTGGCAGGCTCATCTCCCCCCCCCCCCTCTGCCAATCCATCAGCCTGGTTCCCGAAAGCAAAACCCACTGGCTGAGAACATGGCACCAACTGCCCTCAGCAAACAGAGGCAGATGCCACACCCCCCGGGTGCCCTTGCCACCCCAGGATTGGCCAGAGTCTTGCTCCGCTCCTGCTGCCTGGGCACAGGCCCCCTCTGCCTCCAAGAGTCTCGCGATCCCTTCGGGAAGGGCTGGAGGGCGGCTGCTCTAGCCGCCCACGTCCCGGTGCTCTCCACCCCTGCCCGGCTCCGTCTGCCTCCTGTCCCTTCCCGTGTCCAGAGTCTGCCTGGGCCGGGCGGCCAGCGTGCTGAGGGCTGCAGAGAGAGGCCCGGGCAGGAGTGTCCTGGGCTGACAGAGGACCTGAGCAGCCAGTCTGAACGGGTGGCCTCGCAGTTCCCTGTCCCAACCCCGGCTGTGGCAGCCCTCCTGGCGCTCTGGAAGGTGCCCAGGGCCACCCACTGGCCCCTGCAGGCAGCCCTCTGTGCGTGGCTGGCCTCACACAGCAGCGTGCGTGTGTGCCTGGCTGCTGGGGTGCCACAGAGGTGAGAAAGTGCTGCCGTGGCCGTGCCTCCCTGTGGCAGGGTTGCTTGCGTGAGGTCTAGAGACGGGGTGTGCCCCTCGACTGGGTATCAGAGCGGGCTTCCTGGAAGAAGGGCCCTAACTGGCCCTCAAGAGCAGTTAGGGTAGCTGCGCAGGTAGGCAAGGCTGGACAGGGAGGAGAAGGGGTGTCCCAGAACCCCGAGTTAGCCACTGTGGCCGGCGGAGGCAGTGCAGCGGTGTTGGCTGTGGGCTGTGACTGGCTGGAGCGGTGAAGGGTGCCGGGCGCTGTGGCCGTGGGGAGCGCGGGCCTGATCCCGAGGTTGTCCTTTGCGCAGACGGCAGCGTCCACGGGCCCTGGCGGTGACCCCGCGGAGTGACGCGGTCAGGGCGCCTGAGCCACAGCCAGTCCTCGGGCTGCGGGAGGAAACGCTGGCAGGCGGATGGCAGCATGGACACTTACAGACCGACCGACTGGGCTCTGATCCAGTCAGTGAGATGTTCATGCTCCACACCCTGAACTAACACAGTAAGCACCGCCACCCCAGTAACAGCACCCCCAGCCCCCTCAACCACACACCTCCACCGTCACCAGCAGGCAGCCTGAACCCCGAAACCACAGGCCGCGCCCAGCACCTCACCAATCCGTCCACAATGTCCTTTCCACACCCAATGCCACTGGCATCAGCAAAGGCCAGCACAAGCAGGGCACAGGTTTGGCATGCTCCACCTTGATGCCAACTGGGCCGAGGCACAAGAGGGCCTGCAAAGGGGGCGGAGCCAGCCTGCTCCTCCCCCCCCCACGCCCGCCCGCAGCCCGTGTGGTTGAAAGCGGTTGGTTGGGTCTGGTTCCGGTTAGACATTTAGAGGGAACATGGCCAAGGCGAGGGCGGTGTAGGGACGTCAGCCTGGCGGGGGGTTCGTGGCTCCGGCTTCACGCGCAGCCGGGCCAACTGAGTGAGGGCTCTGCTAGCCCGCCGGGACCCTTCCTTGGGATTTGGGGGCTAATGAACCTCCAGGCGGGAAACAGGCAGACGGGACCCGTGCTGCCCGCTGTCCGGAGCCCGCCGCGCGGGGTCTGCACACAGCGCTGCCAGGGAGGGCGCCAGTCGTCAGGCCCCGGGCGGCTCTCGCCTGCCCCGGGCCACCCTGCGGGCGGTCATGGGCGCTCCTGGCCCACGCGCCGAGCCAGGCTCGGGGGGGCTGTGCCGGGGGACGCCAGGTAAGCTGGTGCCACTGGAGCTGGAGCAAAGGGGACAAGCCGGCTTTGGGTTGTTTGTGCAGCACGTCCCCGCCCAGACCTGGGCGTCCCCCCCGGCCTGAGCAGCCGCCTGGGCTCCCAGAAGCCCCGGAGCCCGGCCAGGGCCCGGGAGACGCAGACAGGGCGGGGGGTGTTCTCGCGTGCCCGTGGCCTCCTGGCGGCTGGGCAGGGTGGCTCCAGGGACTGCAGCCGCTTCCCGGAGAAGCTGCCAGAAGCCAGGTTCCTGGAGGGCGGCCGGCAGGCGGCCGGCCCCAGCGGGGTGTCCGAGGCCTCGTTTCTGAACGAAAGCGGGGAGGGGCTGGCAGGACATGGCCACGGCCCTGCCTCAGGGGTGCTCCCCGCTAGGGGGGGCGGAGCATTCTCCAGCCCGCCCCCCGCCTCCAGGGCTCCGCGGCTCCCGCTGCCGTACACCCCACTGGAGGAGCAGAGATGCCTGGTCAACAGCTCGTGGCCTCTGCGTTCCTGCCTGGGCCTGAGAGGGCAGCGCCTGGCCGCTCCGGGCCGCCCTCCGGCCGCGTCACCCAGGGCCCCTCAGCCTCCGAACCCGGAGCTGCTCTGGAGCAGGATCCGCAGGCCTCCCCCTGCTGTCAGCCTGGGGGGGCTGCAGGGGGCGTCCCCCTGAGCCAGGCCTGGGGGGGCTGCAGGAGGCGTCCCCCTGAGCCAGGCCTGGGGGGGCTGCAGGGGGCGTCCCCCTGAGCCAGGCCTGGGGGGGCTGCAGGGGGCGTCCCCCTGAGCCAGGCCTGGGAGGGCTCGGGGGCAGCGGGCAGCAGTGAGGGTTCAGCAGTGTTGCCAGCCTCGGGAATCAGCTCCTTCTGGAAAGTGAGGGGCTTGATGCCGATGGCCGAGGTGGAGGGGCAGAGGAGTGATGCTCACCCCCTGTCAGCACAGCTGGCGCAGGGCAAGCCCGCGCTCACCATCCTCTCCATCAGAGAGTGCCTTCTGTTGGGGGAAGGCCCTACTGGCCTGACTGGAAGCTTCTTCCTTCCACCAGGTCCCGCCGTCACCCCTGCTCCCGGAGCTCGAACTCTGTCCGGCCCCGTCTTGGGTAGAGTTGCTAATTAACATCCATGTCCGAGGGCGGTGGCGAGGACTGCAGACACAGGCAGGCACATGGCCGGGTCAACAATAGCCTCGGCGCAGGCCACCCGCGGCGGGAGGCGCAGCTCCTGTCTGAGCCAGCACCGTCAGAGCGGGCCAGGGAGCAGAGAACGCTGTCTTCGCTCTCCTGTAGCCTGGTTTGTTTCTCTGCCCGGTTCCCAGGGGCAGAAGTCAGCCCTCCAGCCCCGGCTCTGGTGCTCCATCTTCCTTGGAGAGGTTCGGGGAGGAGATGCCCACCGAGCAGCAAGGCCGGGTGGGCCCCTGGGCTCCTGGCCCTGGTCCGTCCACCCGTGTGGCACCTGCTGGGCTGTCCCTACCCACCTGGTCACACCGGGCACACCGGCACTGCAGTCCCTCCCCTGTTCCAACCACAGGCCTTTCCGATGTGCAGGCGCCCAGGGCCGGCACGGCGCGGCACGGCTCTCTTGGGCACGTGAGAACCCTCTTGCTGCCAAGGCACATGAGGCTGGGCATCTTCGGATGGTCTCAGATCTGCCCGCTCCTTCACCACGGGCACGGAGACCCTGCCGCCCCTCTAGGCTTACCCAGGAAGGGGCACAGTTGCCTCTATTCTGGAATCCCCACACCACGCCAACCCTGTCTGGTCCAGATGACCTTGACCAACCTGGCACGGCAGCTTTCGTCCACCTTCCCACTGTGCCGGCCTCCCACCGCCTAAGACCCCAGGCTCTCGCCGCTCTGGAGCCTGACCCGCGGACATCCACCTCTGCTTCCCCCAAAGGCCACGTGTGCCTCTGCCTGACTGAGAAGGGGAAAGCAGAATGGGGGTTGATAACTCAATCTACTTCCTATCACGCTGTGTTTTGTAATACGAAAAATCAGGAAGCAAAAAGAAGGGGGGGGGACCACGCGGGGGTCTTGCCCTGCCAGCATCACCCTGTGAACCAGGAGGTCATAGCTCGATTCCAAGTGAGGGCAGTGCCCAGGTTGCAGGCTCGATCCGCAGAGTGGGGCATACAGGAGGCATCCCATCAATGATCTCTCTCATCTTCGAGGTTTCTCTCTCTCCCTCTCCCCTTCTCTCTGAAACCAACAAATAGCATCTATCTGTTAAAATGGGGGTTCTTACCAGGCTTGAGGATAATTCTGATGTCGCTGTGACCCTCCTTGTGGTCGGAGCCCCTCCCTCCTGAGGGCCGAGGCACTCTTTCTCCGAGCTGAGCTGGGGGCAGGCTTCTGCGCGGTCCTGCTCGGCAGCATGAACGGCGCCTTCTGCCCAGCGTCCTCTGTGCAGCCACCGCCGCCGCGCAGAGGGCCCCCCTGACCTGTGTCTTTCTCGGTCCCACCCATCAGCACCCCTACTGAGCATGCTCCAGTGTGCACCAGCCAGGCCGTCACCCCGCCGCTGCCCGCTTCTGCCCAGCCGCCCACTGCCCCTCCCAGCGCGGCCTCGCCACCCCTGGCTGCAACCGCTGCCCACGCTGCCGCTGCCGCTGCCCCTGCCCCGGCCTCTGCTTCCAGCCCCGCGGACAGTCCAAGGTAACCGCCCAAGGCGCACGCGGTGTGGGGAAGGGAGGCCGGAGTGGCCGCACCCCGGCTGTGTGTGGGCGGCTGGGTCTCACCCCGGAAAGGCCCCCGTGCTCAGGAGCCCAGGCTAGCACCGCCTGCGCGCGAGTGCAGGGGCGCGGGTGTGGCTGAAGGCCCTGCCCTCTCCGTGGGCAAGAGAGGGACCCCTTCCTCTGTGGCACACACAAGCACATGCACCCGCACACACACAGCACAGGAAGACAGCGAAGGGAGGCTGGACCTCTGTTTCCGGAACTGGGGCAGGGGAACGGAAGCTGTCTGTCTCCTGGGCTGGGGAGCCGAGGAAAGCTCGTGGAGGGAGGAGCATCGGCCTGGTCACAGAGACAGGCCAGGCACTTGGCGATGGACTTGCCCTTGACCCTTGGCCTCTGCTCTCCGGGCAGAGAAGCAAGACGCACGGGTGCAGTGCGGCTTCCACCTCTCCCCGCCACTTCCTGTCCTCAATCTCCCGGAAGTCACCCAACTCCCAGCGTCAGTTTCCTGTCCAATCAGGGAAGGTTTTGTAGGGTTTTGTAGGGAGGGGGCAGAAAAAGTGTGCCTAAGCCACCAAGCACACAAAGTGGTCTCTGGCTCTCCGCCCGCCCTCCTGGTGTTAGGGTCAGAGCCAGCTCTCAGTCTGCACACACACACACACACACACACACACCCCACCCCCCCGGGCTTTGTGGAAGGATGTGCCTCTGAGCTGGGTGCACAAGTCCCCGGTGCAGCCTGAGGAGGGGGCAGATTAGCCACAGGCCTGTGGGCTGTACCCACCCCGGGGCTGACAGCGACCCCCCCCCCTGAGGTGCCAGGTGCCCAGCCTTCCCCAGCCCAACTCAGCTTCAGGGTGCCCGCCCGCCCTCAGGCTTCCTGTCCCAGCTTCCAGGGGTCCTGGCGAGTGCTCCCCACACCGCAGGATGGCTCCCGGGAGCACAGAGGAAGAGCGGGGTAGAGATGTCCTGGGGCTGAGACGAAAGGTGCCCCGTGTGGACTGGGGGGCCCTGCTCTGGCTCAGGCCTCTGTCCTCGGGGCAAACCTCCCTTCCCTTCGTCTGGCAGGAGAGTGAGCCTGGGTGAGGCTGGGCGGCCGGGGCTCCCTCCGGCTCCAGGGCTGGGATGGAAGCAGAGGGAGCAAGTGGGAGGCAAAGGGCCACCAAACTGTCGCTGGAGCCTGGCCCCCGAGTTTGTGCCCCATAGGTACCTCCCCCCCCCCAGCGGCCCCGGGCCCACCCAGTTCAGGTGGAAGGAAGGCCGGAAGCCATGGGCGGGGGGGACAGCACATTTCCAGGGGCTCCCGTCGCTAGTACCCCACTTCCACTGGATGTGGCCACATGGTCCCTGTTGGGATCTGGAAAATGTAGGGAGAGACGAGGCATGCTCTGTACCTATTCCGTTTTCAATGAGAAAAGAAAAGGGGACAGGGTACACAGACAGATGAAACTGGGGGGCAGTGGGTCAGCCGGAGTAACACGAGCTGCTGAGCTCCGGAATTCTCCGAGAAGAGGCCGGCACAGCCTGTCCCGGGGAATGAACCGACACTTCCTTCTTCTCTTTGGCCCCTTGACCCCGGGTCACAGCGGAAAAAGGCTGCTCTGGCTCGGGGGGCTGGCCCCGTGGAGAGGCCAGGATTCCACATGGAGGAGAAGCGTGTTGGGGTGAGGGTCTCCCTCTGGAGCACTGTTCCCAGAAACCCGAGACTTGCTCCCTCCAGCAACAACAGGGGGGGTGGGGGCGGGGCCAAGGCTGTGGGGAGCCCCCAGGCCAGAAGGTGGAGGGAGGGGCAGCTCTGACTGCCTCACCTCTCCTCTCTCCAGCCTCTGTCCTCCAGCCCCAGACTGCCCCTGGCAGCCGCCCCGGGTGCAGAAGCTGCCGTGCACCCTCCTGTCCAGCGGGCGGCCTGGCCGCTCCCGCTCTGCAAGGCGGTGGCAGCAGCGTGGCTCTATTTTTCGAGGCGTCTTTGCCGTTTTAAGGAAACTCACCAAAGCTCCTCGCGGAGGAGCAGCCTCCGCCCTCCGCAGCCTCATGGTCTTCCCGCAGCTCCGGGCCACCTGCCAGAGGCCCTCTCTGCAGGGGCTCCCGAGGACGGAGAAGCAATGCGGGGGCCGCCAGCACCGAGGCCTGGCTGCCTTCTGGCTGCTAACTCTCCCCCTTGGTTCCAGGCCCCAGGCCTCCGCTCCGGGCTCGGCCACGGCGCCCGCCCCAGCCACCGCCGCCCAGCCGTACCCCGAAGCCCCAGCAGCTGCCGCGCCCAAGCCTCGGGTGGTCACCACGGCCAGCATTCGGCCCTCTGTCTACCAGCCAGGTGAGAGCGGGCGGGGCGCTCGGGCTGGGGTGGGCTGCAGGGGCGGCTCCCGGAGCATGGTGGTCGGGGTCCTGCTGCTGAGGCGCCGTGGGGGCCGGATTCCTGCGGAGCCTGCCGCTGGCGCTGGAGAGACAGGTGGGCCGTGCCAGGCGGATGTAGGAGAGGGCACTCCTGGCTGGGGATTCAGGCTCAAGGCGAGAGGGGAGGGTGTAGGGGCAGCTGGTTCCCCCAGGAGTCTGGCTCTGGCTCAAGCCAGAGGGGGCAGCTACACCAGCAATGCCACGGGCTCTGCCAGCCCCCGGCCCGCAGGGGCCCGCACGCTGCTCGGCTGGTCGGTCTTCGGCTTCCCCCGCGGAGGCAGGCCTGGGGCGGGAGCACCGGGAGGGGGCAGTGGCTGAGCGCACGGCTCTCTTCCATCACACTGGCCCCACTCTCTTCACTCTGGGACCCCCTTCCAGGAATGAGGCCCCTGCCCACGACCCCCTCTTTCCTAGCCCAAACTGGGCCTGTCCTCAGAGCCCAGGCGGCTCTCAGGCGACCTTTCCTGCTCAGCAGCTGAGGGCTCTCGGCAGGTGCCTCCCTGCCGGGGAAGGCCCTGCGCCCGGTCTGCGGGATGTGCCCACGGGCCCGAGGGCTGGCAGCACCCACTCCGGCCCTCCACACCTTGCAGTGTGTGTGGGATGGGCCCCTCCGGAGCCCAGGCCGAGACAAGCCGGCAGTCATGCTGAGCCCAGGAGTCACTCATGTAGCGATACACATAACTGTGCCAGCCACTTAACCCCCATCACAGCCCTGTGAAGCTCGAAGAAGCATATTGCCATTCTTAGACAAGGAAACTCGGGCCCAGACATTAAGGCATCTGCCCAAGGACACAGCCTGGACCTGGGAGAGCTGTGCTCCCGAGCATGCTGCCTGCCGAGGATGGGGCCTCCTCCCTGCTGGCAGTTGCTCCTCATTCACACAGTACGCCAAGATTTTATGGAAATTGGGCTTGGATTCTTCTTATTTTTTATGAAATTCGTGCACGGCAGGGGGGGGGTGTCCCTCAGCCCAGCCTGCATCCCCTCCAATCTGGGACCCCTCAAGGGATGTCTGACTGCTGATCCCACACGGGGACATCCACTTCACAATCCAGGACTGCTGGCTCCCAACCGCTCACCTGCCTGCCAGCCTGATCACCCCTAACCACTCCCCTTCCAGCTTGATCAACACCTGACTGCTCCCCTGCCAGCCCGATCACCCCCAACTGCCCTCCCCCACTGACCCCAACTGTGCTCCCCTGCAGGCCTGGTCACCCCTAACTGCCCTCCACTGCTGGCCTGGTTGCCCCCAACTGCCCTTCCCATTTGTGGCAGCTATCTTTGACTACATGGGGGCGGCCATCCTTTGTGAGGGTGTGAGGATTAATTGCCTCTTTATTATATAGGAAAATTTATCTTTATTATTGAAACTATTATAGGTGTTCCTTTCTGCCCCCACTCCTCCCCATTCCCACCCCCACCCAGGCTTTCACCCCACTATTGTCTGCGTCCATGGGTTATGCATACCTCTATAGATGAAAAGCCGGCGACCAGAATCCTGTAATGACCAGTCACTACGATGCTCACTGCGGCTAGCAAACTGGCCCAATTTGGGGTGGGGCCGGCCAGCCAGCCTCTTGTGACCTCTCCCCCCAACCAGCCCTGTTCCCAATTGGCCACTCCCACCCGATGGAGAAGGGGGGCTGGCCAACCCCTGCACAGCCCCTCCACCTGGTTGGTCACGTCCCATTCACCCCCTTATCCCAATAGGGGGCGGGACCAGCCAGCCAACAGCTTGTGGCCCCTCCCCCTGAGGAGCCCTGCCCCTGATAGGCCCCTGATCGCCCCCTCCCAACTATGATGAGGGGCAAGGCCAGCGGCTGCCACCCGCGGCCCCGCCCCTGACCCCTCCCCCCCCAATCGGGAATGGGGCCTGCTGGCCAATTGTCCACGGCTCCTCCCTTCCAGCTGGCACGGCCCTGACTGGGCCCCCAATTGGGGCAGGCCAGCCAGCCAGCCAGCCTCCCACCACCTCCTCCTCCCAACAGTCCCAGCCCCAATCTGCCCCGATCAATGGGGGCTGGGCCAGCGGGACCCCACCCGTGTATGAATCCGCGCACTGGGCCTCTAGTACACATAGAAGTTCTTTGGTTATTCTCTTCCCGCCCCATCCTTCGCTCTGAGAATTCTGTCTGTTGC
This sequence comes from Vespertilio murinus, assembly GCA_963924515.1. Taxonomy (NCBI): domain Eukaryota; kingdom Metazoa; phylum Chordata; class Mammalia; order Chiroptera; family Vespertilionidae; genus Vespertilio; species Vespertilio murinus. Next base: position 54,267,386 of record OZ004714.1, on the reverse strand, counting down.
ATGCTTCCATGTCTCTGGGTATACTTTGTTTGTCAGTTTCTTTCCTTTAAAAAAATACTTTTATTGATTTCAGAGAGGAAGAGAGGGAGATAGAGACATAGAAACATCAGTGATGAGAGAAAAATCATTGATCAGCTGCCTCCTGCATGCCCCACACTGGAGGTTGAGCCTGCAACCCAGGCATGTGCCCTCACTGGGAATTGAACCGTGACCTCTGGGTTCATAGGTCTACACTCAACCACTGAGCCACGCCGGCTGGGCATGCCTCTGCTTTTTTATCCCCCCCGCCTACATGGGCCCTTGGGCTGTTCCAAACCCTAGCGATTACATGGACTTGTGTTCTTCACGGAGGCAGCGTGGGTGATAGAAAGAATAGTTTTGGAGACTTGCTGGCTCTGTCTGAGCCTCGGTGACCTCAGCTGTAAACAGGACTAGTGTGATCTGTTATGTACCGTCTGGCTCCTCGGTGAGTGGGAAGGAGATTCCTTGTGGGTGAAGCCAGCGTAGCTCCCAGGAAGACTCCAGGGCAGGGCAGTGGAGGTTTGGCCGCAGCTTCCCGTAACACCGGGCCCGGCGCCCTTACCCAGTGCGGGGCTCCGCGGAGCCAGCCGCCTGGGAGCAGAGGGCGGAGGTGGACAGCAGACCTCAGGCCCGGGGCACCCGGGTGGGAGGCCCGAAGCCCGGCCTGGCCTTTACCCTGAGAAAAGCCTTCCTTTCCCGCCGCACCTGTCGGCGGGGAGGGAGGGGTCAGAGCCTCAGCACAGCCACAGCCAGGCTCAGGAATGGGGTGAGGCAGCCCTGGCTGGCTTCACAGGGCGGGAGGCGGCCTCTTTCCACAGAGCAGGCTGATTGTGGGAAGGCATCTGGAACCTTCCTCACCGGGAGAGGGTGCTGGCTGGCTGGTGTGCAGGACACAGCGGGTCTGCCCAGCGGTCCACATGGGGCACAGAGCGCTGGGCCTTGGGTTTTGAAAGCCCAGGCCTCAGAGAGCTCTGGGCACGTAACTGCAACGCTCCGCTGTGCTGTCACCCCAAAGGTTTCAGCTCTCAGTGGGCTGGAGGGGGTCCGGGTGCGGCTGTGTGTTCTCACACTGCTCTGGGCGACTCTCCGGTTCCTGGGACCCACTCTTTCTACCAAGGATGGAGAGCACAGGTGCCCCAGTCAGGCTTCCTGAGTGACTTCCTCCAGCCCCCCCCCCCCCCCCCGCCCTCCCCCTAATCAGGCGAATGCGTTCCCGGGACAGTTCAAGCCACGGTGCTTTCCAGGACAACAATTGTAGCTGGTCCTGAGCCCGACCCGAAAACCCACTGCCCTGCTGCCCTCTGCGGTGTCCAAAGCATTTCGGACGTGAGGTCATGGGTCCGAGTGCTCCGGAAGTGCCTTCCAGTCAGGCCAAGAGGGCCCTCACCCCTGGCGAGGGCAGGAGACAGCTACAGCCCTGGGCCTGCTCCGGAGGCCCCGCCCGCGCGCCTGGGTCCCACTGCGAGTTCACACTGCCCAGGAGGCCTGGGCGTGCTGTGAGTTCACACTGCCCGGGAGGCCTGGGCGTGCTGTGAGTTCACACTGCCCGGGAAGCCGGGGTGTGCTGTGAGTTCACACTGCCCGGGAAGCCGGGGTGTGCTGTGAATTCACACTGCCCGGGAGGCCGGGGCGTGCTGCGAGTTCACACTGCCCGGGAGGCCAGGGCGTGCTGTGAGTTCACACTGCCCGGGAAGCCGGGGCGTGCTGTGAGTTCACACTGCCCGGGAAGCCGGGGAGTGCTGTGAGTTCACACTGCCCGGGAAGCAGGGGCGTGCTGCGAGTTCACACTGCCCGGGAGGCCGGGGAGTACTGCGAGTTCACACTGCCCGGGAGGCCGGGGCGTGCTGGGAGTTCACACTGCCCGGGAGGCCGGGGCGTGCTGGGAGTTCACACTGCCCGGGAGGCCGGGGGGCGTGCTGGGAGTTCACACTGCCCGGGAGGCCGGGGCGTGCTGTGAGTTCACACTGCCCGGGAGGCCGGGCGTGTCTGTGTCCGGAGACGGAACTGTCCTGCTCCCCCAGCAAGCCCCTTCCAGGGGGCAGGAAGCTTCGGGAACTGAATTCCTGACTCATTTTCTTTGGATCTTTTTGGCTTGCAGTGCCTGCAAATACCTACAGCCCATCTCCGGGGGCCAACTACAGTCCAACTCCCTACACCCCCTCGCCTGCCCCCACCTACACTCCTTCCCCCGCCCCTGCCAACACCCCCTCGCCTGCCCACACCTACTCGCCCTCCCCAGCACCAGCCTACACCCCGTCGCCGGCCCCCAGCTATGAGCCCGCGCCCTCGGGGCCCCACAGCCGGGGGCCCGCTGAGCCTGCCAGCCGCCCCCCGTGGGCCACAGACGACAGCTTCTCTCAGAAGTTTGCTCCTGGCAAGAGCACCACTTCTCTCAGCAAGCAGCCCGTGCCCGGAGGGCCCTCTGCCCACGCCCCGGGCCCCCAGGGGGGCCCCCTCGCCAGGGGCACCTTCCAGCGGGCCGAGCGCTTCCCAGCCAGCAGCCGGACTCCGCTCTGTGGCCACTGCAACAACGTCATCCGGTAGGACGCCGGGCCTGTGCTGGGTGCTGGGTGCTGGGCGCTGGGCGCTGGGCGCTGGGCGCTGGGCGCTGGGTGCTGGGTGCTGGGTGCTGAAGGCTGCAGCTGCTGGGACGCCACACGCCTCAGGTCCCTCTGGGTCAGCATCAGGTCGGGGCTGTGGCTTCCATCCCTGGTGGCACCCACTGCCCTGGGGAGCTGGCGGTTCAGTGAGGGAGTCTGTGCGGCCCCAGCGCCGCGTCTGCCAGGACCCTGGGCTCAGGCAGTCCTCGCAGCAGCCATCGTGGGGGGGGGGGGAGGGGGAAGGGGGGTTGGGGGAGGTGGGAGAGGTGGGGAGGTGAGGGTGGGAGGTGGGGGAGGTGGGGGGAGAGGTGGAGTGGGGGTGGGGGAGGTGGGGAGGTGAGGGTGGGAGGTGGGGGAGGTGGGGGGAGAGGTGGAGTGGGGGTGGGGGAGGTGGGGAGGTGAGGGTGGAGTAGGGGTGGGGGGAGGTGGGGGGAGGTGGGAGAGGTGGGAAGGTGGGGGTGGGAGGTGGGGAAGGTGGGGAGGGGGGAGGGGGAGCCTGTTTGCTGACCATGGGGGCAGGCTTGCTGGCCTTGCAGGTTAGCAGCCAGCTCTTTTTGGGGAGCCCTGGTCCCAGGCAGGCTGTGTGCTCAGGCGATGGGGGCACCTGCCCAGGCTGACACGTCATTCCAAGCCTAGAAGCCAGGTGCTGGCTGGTTTGGGTGCCGTGTGTTGGCAGTATTGTGTCTGTTGTTGGGCGGGGTGCTGGGTGTGTGTACTTACACGGATGTGAAAAACACACTTTTATTTATCAGTAAGTAACGCATCCTCAGAGGAGAATTGGAAAATCCAGAATGAAATATAACACATTTCCCCATCGTCCCACCCTTCTAACTGCCACGGGGAAGGAGACCCCCGGGCCCGGTCCTGGGTGCCCCCCAACCTGGCCTCGAGCAGCGTCAGCCTGGCCCGGTCCTCACCCCAAGCGGGGGCTGAGCCCAGCAGCACCCGCGGCTCCTGGCCGCGCCTGGGGCGGGGGGGGGCCGAGGTCGGTCCGCCGGGCCGCCGAGCTCTCCCGCAGGCAGGCCGGTGTGGCTCCGCTCCGGGGAAGGGAAGCCACGCCAACGTCCGTCCAGGAGCTGTCTCTGAGTTTCCATGACTCCCTTAGAACAGTCCCAAGTCAGGTTATTGGGGGTCGCAAACGAGCTGGCCTCAGGCTTTTGGGGCGCCCTCGGCAGGTGCTGTTCTCTGCTCCCCAGGGGCCCCTTCCTGGTGGCCATGGGCCGCTCCTGGCACCCGGAGGAGTTCACCTGCGCCTACTGCAAGTCCTCGCTGGCCGACGTGTGCTTCGCGGAGGAGCAGGGCGCCGTGTACTGCGAGCGCTGCTACGCCCAGTTCTTCGCCCCCGTCTGTGCCAAGTGCAACACCAAGATCCTGGGCGTGAGTGGGGCCTCCCCCTGGCCCTGTCTGCCCCACCGCCTCCCCCTCCTCCCTCCCCCCTCCCTCTCTCTTCCTTCTCCTCCCTCCCCCTCCTCCCTTCTCATCCTCCTCCTTCTCCCCTCCTCCCTCCCCGCCTCCCTTCTCCCCCTCCTCCTTCCTCCCTCTCCCCTCTTCCCTCTACCCTCCTCCCTCTATCCTTCTCCCTCACCCCTCCTCCGTCTTCCCTCTTTCCTCCTTCCCTCCTTCCTCCCTCCCCCTCTCTCTTCCTCCTCCTCCCTCTGCCTTCCTCCTCCTCCTTCTCCCCTCCTCCCTCTGCCTTCCTCCTCCTCCCTCTCCCCTCCTCCCTCTCCCCTCCTCCTCCTCCCTCCCCCCTCCTCCCTCTTCCCTCCTCCCTTCTACCCCTCCTCCCTACCCCTCCTCCCTCTCTTTTCCCCCTCCTCCCTCCCTCTCCTCCCTTCTCCCCCTCCTCCCTTACCCCTCCCTCCCTCCTCCTCCCTCTTCCCTCTGCCTCCTCCCTCCCCCTCCTCCCTTTCTGGGAGGGCAGCCGCTCTGCTCTGAGGGAAGGCGGTGTGCACCAGCGAGCTGGGGGCTGGGGCCACAGCTCCCCAGGGCCGGGAGCTCCTGCGAAGCAAGTTCCATCCTCACACCGACCCCCCGCCCGCCCGCGGCCCCCCCCCCCCCCCCCCCCGTCCCTCTGGGAGGGCTGCCGGCAGCACCTGCCCCGGCCTTTCCTGGGGTGGGGCCTGCCTCAGAGGAGGCCACACACACACACACACGCACACACACACACACACACCCTCTCACACACACACACGCACACACACTCTCACACTCTCACACACTCACACACGCACACGCACACACACTCTCTCACACACTCACACACGCACGCACACTCTCTCACACACTCACACATGCACACACACTCTCTCACACACTCACACACGCACACACACACGCACACACACTCTCTCACACACTCACACACACACTCTCTCTCACACACACACACACACACACACGCTCACACACGCTCACACACACTCACACACACCACACGCTCACACACACACACACACACCACACACACACACCACACACACACACACACACTCACACACACACACACACACAGCTCACACACACACACTCACACCACACGCTCACACACACATACACACACGCACACACACGCACACACTCACACACGCACACACACACACACACACTCTCTCACACACACACACACGCTCACACACACACACACCACACGCACACACACACACACCTCTCTCTCTCTCACACACTCACAGCACACACACACACACACACACTCTCTCACACACACACACACACACACCACACGGGCGGCACACGCCAGGCCTGACGGAGCCGCCCTCCGCAGGAGGTGATGCACGCCCTCCGGCAGACGTGGCACACGGCTGCTTCATCTGCGCCGCCTGCAAGAAGCCCTTCGGGAACAGCCTCTTCCACATGGAGGACGGGGAGCCCTACTGTGGAGAAAGGTGGGTGCTGTGCCCCCTCCCATGGAGGACGGGAGCCCTACTGTGAGAAAGGTGGGTGCTGTGCCCCCTCCCATGGAGGACGGGAGCCCTACTGTGAGAAAGGTGGGTGCTGCGCCCCCTCACATGGAGGACAGGGAGCCCTACTGTGAGAAAGGTGGGTGCTGTGCCCCCTCCATGGAGGACCGGGAGCCCTACTGTGAGAAAGGTGGGTGCTGCGCCCCCTCCCATGGAGGACGGGGAGCCCTACTGTGAGAAAGGTGGGTGCTGCACCCCCTCCCATGGAGGACGGGGAGCCCTACTGTGAGAAAGGTGGGTGCTGCGCCCCCTCCCATGGAGGACGGGGAGCCCTACTGTGAGAAAGGTGGGTGCTGTGCCCCCTCCGGGAGAAAGGGCGGCACAGGGCGCGCCTGCGGACACCCTGGAAACCTCGGGGCTCCGGGGGGCAGCTGGGGCCGCTCTGCACAAGGCCGGGCCCCCGCCCCGCCGGGCCTGCAGCGCTCCTGGGGGGCAGGCGGCGGGGGGCGAGGTCAGGGCTGGTTTTACACATCCAGCCTCCGCTCCCTTCCGGCACCGTCTCGTGGGTGGAATTGGAAGCTCTGCGGGTGGAGCCGGCAATCTGTGCAGGCTGCTGGCCTCCTGGGTTAAGTTTATCCCTAGGTACCTTAACTGTGTTGTTGCAGTGGTAAATGCGATTATATTTAGTTTCTCTTTCTGTGAGTTCACTATTGGTGTATAAAGATGCCTTGATTTCTGGGTGTTAATTTTTTATCCTGCTATATTGCCAAATTGATTTATTAAATCTAATAGTTTTTTTTTATGGTCCTTAGGGTTTTCTGTGTACAATATCGTGTTATCTGTGAATAATGAGTTTTACACCCTCCTTTCTGTAAGGTTTGAAGGGTGCCGGAAACTGACCACCAAGGAATTTTAAAGTAAAGTTTATTCCCCGGTAATGAGCAGGACTCATTACAGAGATAGAGAGACCAGAATTGAAGGAGTGGGAAGGGGACAGGGGACCCAGCCGGGCTGCCTCGTGGACATGGAGGAGCAGCAGCACGTGGCTGGCCTGGGGTCTTTTTAAGGGGAGGAACAGGACAGGGTTGGACCCAGGGCGAACAGGAAGGGGTGGGCTCCAGGACACTTTGGCACGTGCTGATTGATGGTTCAATGTCTTGGAGATGTCTCTGTGACAGGTGCCAGTAAGGGGTAACTCCGCCCACCAGTTGGGAGGAGGGAGAACCTTACACTTTCCAATTTGGATGCCTTTTATTTCGTTTTCTTGTCTGATGGCTATGGGTAGGACTTCCAGTGCTGTGTGGAATAAGAGTGGAAATGGGTTTAGTTTTTGCCCATTGAGTGTGATGTTGGCTGTAGGTTTGCCATATATGACCTTTATTATGTTGAGGTATTATCCCTCTATTCCAAGTTTGCTGAGAGTTTTTATCAAAAATAGCTGTTGGATATTGTCAAATGCTTTTTCTGTGTCTATTGATATAATTGTGTGATTTTTGTCTTTCAATTTGTTTATGTGATGTATCAAGTTTTTGATTTGCAGATATGGTACCAACCCTGCATCCCTGGACTAAATCCCACTTGGTCATGGTGTATGATCTTTCTAATGTATTGCTGGAAGCGATTTGCTAGTATTTTGTTGAGGATTTTAGCGTCTGTGTTCATCAGAGATGAACCTGGCTGTAGTTCTCTTCCTTTGTAGTGTCTTTGCCTGGCTTTGGGATTAGGACAAAGAGAGCTTGGAAATGTTCCTTGCTCTTGAATTTTTGTAATAGTTTGAGGAGTACTGGTGTTAGTTCTCCTTTAAATGTTTGTTGAAACTCCATGTGAAGCTGTCTGGACCTGGGTTTCTGTTCACTAGGAGGTTTTGAATGCTGCTTTAATTTCATTAGTAGTTATCAGCCTGTTCAAGTTCTCTGATTTTCCTGATTCAGTTTTACAAGATTGTATTTTTCTAGAAGTTTGTCCTTTCATCCACATTGTCCAGCTTGTTGTCATATAGTTGCTCATAGTATTTTCTTACAATCCTTGGCAATCTGTGTTTTAATGAACCATCCAGATGATTCTAATGTGTGAGAACCATCCTATATAATAAAAGCCCAGCAACCAAAACAGTGAAACAACCAGAGACCAGAACACCATGGCCCTTCACCCCCACTTGCACCCTGCCAGGGAGCAGTTAGGGGCAATCAGGAATGCAGGCAGAGGTGGTTAGGGTTGATCAGGCAGGCAGGAGAGTGGTTAGGGGCAATCAGGTAGACAGGCGAGTGGTTAGAGGTGATTAGGCAGGCAGGCACAAGCACTTAGGGGTGATCAGGCAGGCAGGCAGAGGTGGTTAGGGGTGATCAGGCAGGCAGGTGAGTGGTTAGGGGTAATGAGGCAGGAAGACAGAGGTGGTTAGGGAAGATCAGGCAGGCAGGCAGGGTGGTGAGGGGCAATCAGGCAGGCAGGCAAGCAGTTAGGAGCCAGTGCTCCCGGATGGCAAGAGGGATGTCTGACTGCCAGTTGAGGCCTTATCCCACAGTCGGACATCCCCCAAAAGGTCCTGGATTGTGAGAGGGTGCAGACTGGGCTGAAGGACCCCCCACCCCACCCCATGCACAAATTTTGTGTTCTGAACCTCTAGTTGTCTGATAAAGCACTAAGCCATTTTTCAAAACAGAGCATGTGATTTGATGGGTGGAAATTCTTTTATAATAGCAATAAACCCATTAAATAGAGGGTATTAAAAACAATGATAGCTCAGTCTTGCAGGGATTTCACAAAGGTTAATTTCACTCATTGATTTATTGATCCATTGGTTCATCCATTCACTCATTCATCCAACACATATGTGCACTGAGCTGGGAGTACAAAGACCTTGACACTGAGATACCAGTAAATAGTATCATCTACGTGAGAATGCTTGGTAAACTATAGAGCATTATACAAATAATATTTGTTTTTATTATCTCCTTGGCAGCGAGGAGTGGGGGGGGGGTCTGGCGTGGGGAGGGGAAGGGTATGTGTCCCAACAAAGTAGCTCAATTATTATTTCCAGGATTTAAAATTTGCTATTAAAACAAATGCCCAATAACAAGACGGACCAAGCAAAGAACATTCTATAGCCATTACAAAGGTTAAGGGCTATCATTCTTCCAAAATCAGCAGAGTTGCTGAGGAAGTTTTTCCTCTTTCTCTGACTGCCTGGCTGGCTGTCAGAGGGAGCAGAGGCGGAGGAGAAGCTGCAGGAAGCGAGTGAGTTTGAGAAAGTGCTCGCACGTCAAACAGGCACAGGGTGCTGAGCCTCAGCCGGCACGATTCCAGCTCTTATTGGAAAAAGAAAAATAAATCTTGTGGCTGAGTGTTTTGTCTGCAGGATGAGCAGTAAGCGGTTGTCCCCCCCGGCCTGGCCCGGGGGCTGGCTGGCCCTGGCGGGAGGCTCCTCGCGCCGGATGCTGGTCCTCACTCTGCCTTCCTTTCAGACTACATCACTCTGTTCAGCACCAAGTGTCACGGCTGCGACTTCCCCGTGGAGGCCGGGGACAAGTTCATCGAAGCCCTGGGGCATACTTGGCACGACACCTGCTTCATCTGCGCGGTATGTTTTCACCTGGGCTCTGGCTTTCTGAGGAGGGGCCGGGGGACCCAGAGGGCCAGACCCACACTCTGCATCCTCCCAGCGCTGGCATTCTGATATTCTGATTGTTTATGAAAGCTGGCAAATGCCGTGATGCCTTGGTATGTTGCAGCTGAACAAAGTTTTTATTACTAATAATTTTCATTAACCCGTGTGGCTTTGTTACTGTCCATTTCCTTAAGGACAACAGAGAGCCAGGCTCTGCCTCCAGCGCCATTCCTCGTAGGTGAGAGCGGCGAGCTATGCTGAGATTTACAGAGGCAGATGCTCCCCGTGGCCATACGTTGTTTCAGATATGATGAAGTGACTCAGAGCTTCCCCCTAAGTTTTCATCGGGATCACTAGATTGAGCTTATTGATTGGTCCTATGAAAAGCTGAGATAAAGTTTCTTTTGATACAACCTCTAGAAAGTAGGATTGAATGTCATTTCACTTTCCTAAATGGTCTCCTTCTTGTTGTGGAGCTGCCAGAGATAAGGCCCAGTTAACTGTTAGCCAAGTGCCGTGTATTTTGCTGAACAGCCGGTCACTTTTATCAGGGAGATTGGCATTCTCCTTCCAAGGGCTTTGGGCTGGGGAGGGGTCACAGCAATGAGCCTGCTGACATTTAGCTTCTGCATTAGAGTCAGGAATAGCCAACTTAATTTGGGAAATTTAATGTGCTCCTTTTTTAAAAAAATATTTTTTATTGATATTTCACAGAGAGGAAGGGAGAGAGATAGAGAGCTAGAAACGTCGATGAGAGAGAAACTTCGACCAGCTGCCTCTTGCACACCCCCTACCGGGGATGTGCCCGCAGCCAAGGTACATGCCCTTGACCGGAATCGAACCTGGGACCTTTCAGTCCGCAGACCGACGCTCTACCACTGAGCCAAACCGGTTTTGGCTACTTTTTTCCTTTTTATCAGAGCTGATCAAGGTAAATTTTGGGGATGTGTGAAAGATCTGTTTAGTTTAAACTTGAAGCGTTTTTATAAACTTATGACATAGGACAACCCAAATCATAAAGCTTACTGCTATACACTTCAGATTTTACAGTTCATTTCTATACCGCCCCTCAAATTAGTGGGGTGCACTGTATTCACTCTGTGTAGCAGTCTGCTAGGCCTGCCATCACACAGTACCTTGAACCAGCAGAAACGTACTCTCTCGCAGTTCCGGGGCTGGCAGTCCACATTCAAGGTGCCAGCAGGGCCGCTCCCTCCTCGGCCTCCCGGGTTCTGCCTGCAGTCCTCGCTGTGTAACCGTAGTCTCCAATCCATCGTCACATGACTGTGCCCTGGTGTGTCTGTCTTCGCATGGCATTCTCCTGCGTGTGCCTGTGTCTCTGTGTGCTGCTCTGAAAAGGACGGTGGTCCTACTGGATTAAGGGCACCTCCCTCCAGCATGACCTCTTCTTAACTGACATCCCCATCACTCTGCAAAGGCCCTACTTCCAAATGGATCGCGGCCGCTCCCGGGACTTCAACAAATGAAATGGGGGGACCGCTTTTCCAGGTCTTCGCCCAGATCCTCTAGTTGGTTTTATAGTCTTGTAAACGCATCAGGCCTGCACGCCACAGAGGGACAATGACATAAACATGCTGACTTTGGGGCTGTCCCCAGTTCAGCAAGGCACAGACCCTTACATTCCAGCCATGGCTTGTGTGACCCTAAGATGCTGCCTACAAGTCTGATTACCCAACTTTGGCAAGAATCCAGGAGACTTGGAGAAGTCCAGGGGAGACAGAGGCACAGCGGCCTTTTCTCCTGGGCAGGCGGATGTGGTCTGTGTCGCATGGGGAGGGAGCATGGCAAAAGTGGGTGAGGAGCCGAAACCGGTTTGGCTCAGTGGACAGAGCGTTGGTCTGCAGACTGAAAGGTCCGGGTTCCATTCCAGTCAAGGGCATGTACATTGGTTGCGGGCACATCCCCACTAGAGGGCGTGCAAGAGGCAGCTGGTCGATGTTTCTCTCTCATCGATGTTTCTAACTCTCCGTCCCTCTACCTATCTCTCTGTGAAAAATCAATAAAATATAAAAAAAAAGTGGGTGTGGGTCTGCTCTCTTAAGCCCTCTGTGTTTGGCTGAGAGGCATGATAGCAAGCACAAGTCCCGGAGGGAGAACCAAAGCAGCAGTAAGGCTTGGGGCTGTTCAGACTGAGATTACAAATGAGTTCTAGTCAGTGTGAGACCCATGGCTCTGCCCAGAGGACCCGCCCAGAGGACCCGGGCAGAGCCCTTCCTCACATGGAGAACCATGTCCTCCCCGACTAGCCCTGTGTGTACCCACTGCCCTGTCAGGATTTACCGAAGTGGGACATGGCTTGAATTTTTGGAAAACAATCTTTTAGTTGGAAAACTCTGAGGATTTTCCTTGATTCTCTTTCCAAGTCACTTTTAATGAGAATATATTTTTCTTTTAATTAAAACACACACACACACACACACACACACACACACACAGTAAGAAAGGAAGATCAGGACTAGCTCCCCCAACTGATGGTGTCTCCCGAAGTTCTATCTCAGGAGGGCACATCCTTTAGACTAATTCCAATGACCAAGTTTTGGGAGCACAAGAGTATTCCAGAACTTCCCTGTGAAAGAATTTAGAATCTTGAAAGGAAAGCAAAGCTAGCATATACCAATCCAACAGCAGTCAAGACAGCATTGCTGAGTCCCAAGCACATGAATGAAGGCTCAGAAAGCAGAGTGGGCCAGGGTGAGGGTTCAGCTCCCGTCTGCCTTCGACACATGAGTTCCAAGGAAAGGGTTTGGCTCCGCCTTCCTGGGGGAAGGATGTCTTCCTGGCCCCTTGTTTCCTCCAAGTTTAGTTGTTTCTGGCTCTTCCTCACCAGCGTGGGTGCCGGGAGGGGACGCTGGTGCCATAACTTCTGTGGTCAGTGCTCAGGCTGCCGCACCGGGCTGTGTCATTGCCTTCCCCTCCAGCCGGCGCTGCTCATGGCCACCGCTGCGCCCCAGCCAGGCCCTGATGCTCCTAGCCCCCGGAGCTGGGAGGCCCTCCCCGCTGTGGCCGGTGCTGAGTGGCCCGGAGACGCCTCCTCCATGAAGCTGCCATGCATCCTGCCTGCAGCCTCCTGGCCCAAGACACTCACCTCATAAGGGAGCCACCTCTGAGGTTCTGGCCCTGCTCATCGCTGGCCTTCGATCCCCCCACTCCCTGTCCAGCCTGACTCATCCGAGTTGGCACGGGCAGCCGGCCCTCTCGCAGACCGGGCAGGGTTGGCAGGCATCTCCTGGCCAGCTCACTCCCGAGCTGGCCTTCTGTCTGCATGAAACCTATCTCCAGTTGGATGTTGAGTGCCACCTTCTTGGGTTTGGCTCCAGGCTGTCCTCGGCAGCCGGGGGCCACCAGGAGCCTGGCTCTTCTCCTGGCTGCATCGCCTGGGCTGTTTCCAACACCCCCAGGCCATTGTCTCCGGAGCCCCCGGCAGGGCTGCGGGACCCTCAGTGTGACCTCAGAGCTTTGCACACGGGGCCGCCAGGATGCCTCTTCTCTTTCCAGCTCTCTTGGTGGACACATGCCCAGTTCATCTCAGAGGGTGACTGCTCCATCCCTGTGCCTCCCCATGCGGCAGCTCCACCGGCATTTCTTCACCCAGCGCTAGTGTCCTGGAGGTGGCCCCGGTTCTGCTGCCGTCAGGGACCCTCATTGCCCTCTCTGAGGCTGGGCCAGTCCCAGCCAATGTGGCTTCCCAGCTGACTCTGGCACACTGGCATCACTGCCCACCCAGGGCCAGCCTACATATTGGTAGTCTGAAAGCTTGGAGGGCTAGAAGCATTTTTCTTTTTTTTAAATGTATCTATTGATTTTGTACAGAGAGGAAGAGAGGGGGATAGAGAGTGAGAAACATCGATCAGCTGCCTTGCACACCCCCTCCTGGGGATGTGCCCGCAACCAAGGCACATGCACATGCGAACCCGGGACCTTTCAGTCCGCAGACCGACGCTCCATCCACTGAGCCAAACCGGTTTCGGCCTGAAAGCATTTTTCTAAATCTGTTGAGATCTTGCTTCCAGATGAATCTTCTGTTTGGCTCAGATAATTTTTTATAAAGCTTCACTACAGGTTTGGACATTCTTACATCTACAACTGAGCAGGCCTTTGCTGAACAATGAACATAAATCCCCGTCACCAGACCGCCGTGGCGGATGCGCACGGAGCCGGGCTCCTGGGCCGTTCCCTCTCCCTTCCTCCTCATCGTTCTTCTCTCCGTGTCCCTTCCTCCGGAGGCAGCGCCAGGCGTCTCTGCTCAGTGGCTGATGACGTTTCCTTATGGAAAACACTGTCATTATTTTCTGTTTTGTATGTATGGAAAGGCAGGCTCAGAAAGGCTAAGTAACTTGCCAAAGGTCACACAGTGAGTGATGGAGCCTTAATGCTATTTTAGGTGACCTGACTTCCCAGGCCACGTGCTTACCCAGTCACACCATGAGGATGAGTTCTGACACGGGGACACGGGGCTAGCAGGAGTGGTAGAAATAAACACATTAAAAATTAAAGAACTTGAGCCGAAACCAGTTTGGCTCAGTGGATAGAGCGTCGGCCTGTGGACTGAAAGGTCCTGGGTTCGATTCCAGTCAAGGGCATGTACTTGGTTGCGGGCACATCCTCAGTGGGGGGTGTGCAGGAGGCAGCTGATCCATGATTCTCTCTCATCAATGTTTCTGGCTCTCTATCCCTCTCTCTTCCTCTCTGTGAAAAATCAATAAAATATTTTTTTTAAAAATTAAAGAACTTGGAAGGCTACCTCTACACAAGTTTGTAAAGTAAACATAACCCTTCTCTGCTGTGGCTGTGGGGAAATGGCTCAGATTCAGAGTCGTGCAGACCTGGACACGGGCCCCTAGCTCTGTGCTTACTAGGTCTGTGGCTTAACCAAGACACTGGGCTCTCCGAGCCTCCGTTCTCCGTGTGAAATGGGGCTTCTGTGGAGACGAAATGGATCCCGCACATAGATGCTCCATCCTGCTCGCCTCAGCACCTCGGCAGGTCTCACCTCCCACCCTCTTTTAGGGATATCTCCATCTTCAGGCTGTGCTCGTGGCACCGTCATGGGAAAATGTTTTGCCTTTTTCTCATATAACATTTTCCTGCGTTCACTTTTCCACATGTGATTTATCTTTTCCATGGTGGCATTCCATTGGGAAAATGCAGCATAAACTCTTTTTAGTGCGCACAGGTTGCTTTCTTGTCAGCACGCTAGTTTCTGCCAAACCAACTTCGGCAGGGCCTCCCCTGGTGCCGGGCTGGCTCCGCCTCTGTGCTAGCCACACACCCCCCCCTGCTGGCCAGGCTGTGCACAGGAGGCCTGTCCCATTGGGCAGTGCAGACTTCTTTTCTTTGTATTGTTTTTGTTTTTGTTAATCCTCGCCGCCCGAGGATATTTTTCCTTTGATTTTTAGGGAGAGTGGAAGAGAGAAGGAAAGACAAAAACACCTATGTGAGAGAAACACATGGATTGGTTGCCTCCTGCATGAGCCTTGACCAGAGCTCAGGATGGGGAGGAGCCTGCAACCAAGGTACAAGCCCTTGACTGGAATCCAACCCAGAACCTTTTGGTCTGCAGGCTGACGCTCTATCCACTGAACCAAACTGGCCAGGGCGGCAGTGAGGACTTTTACTTACTTTTTTTCACTCTTTGGCTAGAGAGGTATATAAGGTTAAAGGTGACAAGCTAGGGAGGGATTTTTGTCTTGTTTGGTTTTTTATTTTACTAAAGTAAGAGTTCTCCAGTGGTATTTGTGGAGCTTTTGTTTTTCCTTTAATTGTAAGAATAATTTTCTGACGTGTTTGCTAGTTTACTGACGGTATTTTTCTAGATGTTAACCATCTCTGTGGATACTGACGTATGAACTAGTATTGGTTCCTTGTAAATTTGTGGTCTTCGGCATGTATAGTTCTCTATTCCATTCATTTAATTTAATTTGAGTGTATTCCATGTTCCTCTTTGGAAGTCTTTACATAGTTTAACCCACCGAGTCTGCTTCCGTAGTTAAGGCTTTGTGTGGAGTAAGGGCTGCTGCCTCCCCCATCCGCCCAGACAGTGCTTTGCCTAAAGGGGCGGCAAACCTTTTTCGGGCTCCCGCCTGTGCCCTGCGTCACGCCGTCTGTTCTCTGTGCCAGGTGTGCCATGTGAACCTGGAGGGGCAGCCGTTCTACTCCAAGAAGGACAAGCCCCTGTGCAAGAAGCACGCGCACGCCATCAACGTGTAGGCCGCCGGCCGGCGGGGCGCCGCTGCTGCTGGAGGGGCGGACGGACGGACGGACGGAGGGACAGCCGAGCTCTTCTGCAGAACCACAGTCTCTCCGCGCAGTCCGCCCAGAAGGCCACGGAGGTTCCTAAGTCCCGGCAGCGATGGACCCAGCCCCGGCTGCACCGCGGCGTTTACACACGGTTCTGGGACAAAACGCCAACTTTCCCGCGGGCGGCCCCCCTGCGGCCCGGAGCCCGGCCGGCGGAGGCCCCGGCTCGGTCCTCCCCGGGCGGGCGGGTCCGCGGCGCCCTCCGGGAGGGACTCCGGCCGCGGACGTGGCGGAGCCGGGGAGCCCGGGAGCCGGGGAACCGCCCGCCCCAGCCGGGGCCCCGCCTCCCCTCCCCGAGGCTCAGCTCCTGCCACCGCCGGGAAAGGGCCTGGGGGTCCCGGCTTCGCTTTCCTGCGCGTGAGATCGAAACCGGCTGGTTCTGTGCGGCCTCGTGCCCGGCGGGTGGAAGCCCGCCGCCCCCCCCCCTCACCCCCCGCCCCCGTCCCCGCAGCCCCCGCCGCCGCGGCCGCAGCCTCGCCGCCGGCCGTGGGAGGGAGGAGGCGGCGGGCAGGCCTCCCCGCCCGCACCGGCCTCCCCGGGGTCCTGGGACCTGGCCGCGCGGGGCTGGAAGAGGGACTGGCACAATCGTGGCCATTGTGGCGAGCGTTTTGAAAATGTATGAGCTGGGTTGATCAAGCAATTGCTTGTAAACGTCTATTGAAACGGGCCTTTAGCAGTAGCGCCGAGCGGCTTCCCGGAGCTGATGGGGACACAGAGAAGCTTGTGCGGAGCTGGAACCGGTACCCGGTCTCCCCTCGGGCAGCGCGTCCCGCTCGCCACAGGCGGCGCCGCCGCGGAGGCTTCCGGCTGTGCAGACACTGGGGCCCCTCCTCGCGCACTGACACCTCTCCTGCGAATGCCTTACAACGCTGCAGGGCCCGGAGCTTCCAGGCACTCGCTACCGATATGTCCCTTCTTCCGGAGAGAGGGAAGCTGCCAGATGTGTCCCTTGCAGGAAGCCCCCAGCCTCCCCCCCCCCGCCCCCGCCCCCTGAGCACCAGGAGGGACATGGATGAGCCCCGGCCAGGCCCTCAGGCAGAGAGAGCCCAGCACAGGCACAGGCGTGCCTGCAGGTTTTGCAGGAGCTGCAAACCAGTGCCTTGGAGCATTCTGTTATTTTTGGAAAGTTCAAAGGCACGGGGACAAGGAGGTTGCAGGCTGTACAGAAAGGCTCTAGGCAGCTTTCTCTAAAACAAAACAAAGCAAAATAAAACAAGACAATTAAATTATCAGGGACTGATCATGAGGAAAGGAAAAAGTTCCCTAGAATTGTTTCCAAAAATATCTTTTAAAAAGGTACACACACACACACACACACACACCATGTGGATGATCAAAAAGTGTGTGATCATAGAAAAGTGAAATATCTCAAAGGAGAACTTCGGAATCCTTTATTGAGTGGGTGTTGCTACATCTCAGAGCTAGTGTAGATTCTGAGGAACTCTTATTTATCAGAACACAAAACAAAAAGTTTTTCAGGGCAGCAGGGAAAGGAGTGGTTTTGAGCTCGGTTTCTTGGTGTTTCTAGGTTTGGTGTAGCCTCGGTGTGAAGGCTGTATCTATTTCAGGTTCACGCCATGGCCGGCCACAACACTGAAACAGTTCCCAATAGTCCTGGTGCGGAGCACACTTTGGGTCTGCAGTTTCCGTCTTGGTATTGCTCACGTTTATTTAACATTTATAAACACTGACTCTGCGACAGAGTGACTTGGGCTTGCAGTGTTTGGGTTAGGAATCTAGCTTTTCTAATGTTAACTTTTCAACACATACTTTTTTTTTTGCTTTGGGATTTCTTTTTTAATTTTAGGATTTCAGAAGTGGAATGTAGTGTGTTATAAGTGTGCACAAAACTATTTGGCATGGTTTTTGTTTTGGTTTTTCTTGCCATGTTAATTCTACTTTTTAGCAAAATAAAACTTCCCAAAGACTGCAAAAACAGTTTTCTGTGTGAAGTGTTTCATGAGACACCAAAAGCAGGGTTTTCTATGTGGCCACAAAAGCAGGGTTTTCTATATGGCCACAAAGGCAGTGTTTTCTATATAGCCACAAAAGCAGGGTTTTCTATGTGGCCACAAAAGCAGGGTTTTCTATATAGCCACAAAAGCAGGGTTTTCTATGTGGCCACAAAAGCAGGGTTTTCTAGATGGCCACAAAAGCAGGGTTTTCTGTGTGGCCACAAAAGCAATGTTTTCTATGTGGCCACAAAAGCAGGGTTTTCTATATGGCCACAAAGGCAGTGTTTTCTATATGGCCACAAAAGCAGTGTTTTCTATATGGCCACAAAAGCAGGGTTTTCTATATGGCCACAAAAGCAGGGTTTTCTATATGGCCACAAAAGCAGTGT
The DNA here is from genome assembly GCA_963924515.1 of Vespertilio murinus. Taxonomy (NCBI): domain Eukaryota; kingdom Metazoa; phylum Chordata; class Mammalia; order Chiroptera; family Vespertilionidae; genus Vespertilio; species Vespertilio murinus. The sequence goes on along the minus strand of OZ004714.1, from coordinate 54,249,581 downwards.
TTTCTATATGGCCACAAAGGCAGTGTTTTCTATATGGCCACAAAAGCAGGGTTTTCTATATAGCCACAAAAGCAGGGTTTTCTATATAGCCACAAAAGCAGGGTTTTCTATGTGGCCACAAAAGCAGGGTTTTCTATATGGCCACAAAAGCAGGGTTTTCTGTGTGGCCACAAAAGCAGGCTTTTCTATGTGGCCACAAAGGCAGGGTTTTCGATATAGCCACAAAAGCAGGGTTTTCTGTGTGGCCACAAAAGCAGGTTTTTCTATGTGGCCACAAAGGCAGGGTTTTCGATATAGCCACAAAAGCAGGGTTTTCTGTGTGGCCACAAAAGCAGGGTTTTCTGTGTGGCCACAAAAGCAGGGTTTTCTGTGTGGCCACAAAAGCAGGCTTTTCTATGTGGCCACAAAGGCAGGGTTTTCTATATGGCCACAAAAGCAGGGTTTTCTGTGTGGCCACAAAAGCAGGGTTTTCTATATAGCCACAAAAGCAGGGTTTTCTGTGTGGCCACAAAAGCAGGCTTTTCTGTGTGGCCACAAAAGCAGGGTTTTCTGTGTGGCCACAAAAGCAGGGTTTTCTGTGGCCACAAAAGCAGGGTTTTCTGTGTGGCCACAAAAGCAGGGTTTTCTGTGTGGCCACAAAAGCAGGGTTTTCTGTGTGGCCACAAAAGCAGCCGGAGGATATGAAATGCCTGTGCTGGCCCGTGGCCCAGGAGCATACACTGCTCACAAAGCAAAGTTTCCAGGTAAATGAAGCCCCGCCCTGGCCTTTCTCTGGGAAAGGTTTGTTTATTTAGCTACTTGGTGGTTAAATAATAGTTCATATTTATTTTTGTTCTGCTCTACATGGCTTCATATCTTAAAAAGTTGCTATGTTTTCTTCCATATCTTTAGTTTTGAAATAAACTCAGAGAAAATTCCTCTCATGGCATTAAGAACAAAAAGACCTTTCTGGCTGAAACTGGTTTGGCTCAGTGGATAGAGCATCGGCCTGCAGACTGAAAGGTCCTGGGTTTGATTCTGGTCAAGAGCACGTACCTTGGTTGCGGGCACATCCCCAGTAGGGAGTGTGCAAGAGGCAGCTGATCAATGATTCTCTCTGATGTTTCTAACTCTATCCCTCTCTCTTCCTCTCTGGTAAAAAATCAATAAAATATATTTTAAAAAACCCACACCTTTCTGACGTACCCGTGGTTAACAAAACCAACTCTTTTCCAAGGTATTCCGTTTCTAGGCATTACTTGAAAAGAAAGGACATTTTCATAATTTATTTTTAAGCATCTAAATTATATTTTGAAAGAGCTATGAAATTACAAGTAGAAAGAAAATCTCATTATTTTAGTACGTTTTAAAGCTATAGCCATTTCTGCCGAAGCCGGTTTGGCTCAGTGGTAGAGCGTCGGTCTGCGGACTGAAAGGTCCCAGGTTCGATTCCGGTCAAGGGCATGTACCTTGGTTGCGGGCACATTCCCGGTAGGGGGTGTGCAGGAGGCAGCTGGTCGATGTTTCTCTCTCATCGACATTTCTAGCTCTCTATCTCTCTCCCTTCCTCTCTGTAAAATATCAATAAAAATATATTTAAAAAAAAAAAAAAAAAGCTATAGCCATTTCTAAAATCAGTGAGGCAGGAATTGAAATTTGGGAGGGATCTCAGAGATCGCCTGGACATCCTCCAGATCCAGAGGAGGTGGGGCTGAGGCCCAGAGGGAATGGCTTCCCAGGATTCACCAGCCACCGATGCAGTGGGAGCAAGAGAAGAAACATGGACTTGGACATGGTAAGCCAGGCTAATAGCAAGGCTGATCTAATCCTACCTACGTGGCGCCGGCACAGTCTCTCCAAGCCTGCCTCTACCTGAAAATGAGGCATTAATACCTGCCTCACCGTGACAGTTTGAGAACCACATGCAATAACTTTTGGAAGAAAATTGCAATACAAATGTTAGTTATTATTATCACCGATAAAGTGGTGTCAGAACCCAAGCCTTCCCTCCTGCTTCATTTTCTTAACTTCTCCATCCAGAACGAAATCCGTTGGGAAAGTCAGCAGCGAGAATAACATGACACAAACAGCCCAGGAGCATGAACCACATAGATCAAAATTTGGTTTCCAACAATTTCCTTTATCCATGGGGGATACCTTCCAAGACCCAGGTGGATGCCTGTATATACTGAACCCTATACATACTTTGTTTTTTCTATGTATACGTATTTGTGGAAAAGCTTAATTTATAAATGAACAATAATAAAATGGAGCAATGATAACAATATACTGTGGTAAAAGTTATGTGACTGTGGCCGGTCTCTCGCAGTCTCTTACTGTACTGCACCCTGCAGTATAGACATGCTGGCCAAAAGGGGGTGGAGTCACAGCTCAGGCGAGATTCCGTCATGCAACTCATGCAATTTAAAACTTATGAGTTGTTTATTTCTGGAAATTTCCACTTCATATTTTCAGACCACAGCTAGCTGACTGTGGGTAACTGAAAGCACGGATAAAGGGGGGCTACTGCACCTTGTACCACCATTTCTGTCCTCTTCACTGGGGACTTATGAACAGAATAAAAACTGTTTATTTATTTGCCCACTTACTCGTTCTTGTAACAAATATTTAGCACTGCTCTGGACACTGGGAACATGATAGTAAACAAAAGACAAAATACACTCTTTTCATGGGACTTAGATTCTAGTAGTTTGGAATCAGCAACCAAGATAAATAACTAAATTATGCTGCATTATTTTTGAGGAGGAAACTTTCCACAATTTAAAGATTCTCTCCAGAGTAACACCAGCACTGAGCTGGACTTAAGACTCCTTAAAATAAAGACATGGCGTAAAGGATGGGCTTCGGATCCAACGCCAGGAAACAGCCAAGCGCACGCAGGCAGGTGAGCAGGAGGAGCACTAGAGTCTGCTGAAATTACGTGTGCACAGGGCCTGGGACTGCAATGTGGAGGACACCGCCTAGAGCGTGAGTCAGTCTTTCCTGAGCTCTCTCTTTCCCAGACAATCCCAATAGCAAATCGTCTTCCTTGATGTTCCACTTACACGTCTGAACCATTTTTTAAAAATATATTTTATTGATATTTTACAGAAAGGAAGGGAGAGAGATAGAGAGCTAGAAACGTCGATGAGAGAGAAACATCGACCAGCTGCCTCTTGCACACCCCCTCCCGGGGAAGTGCCTGCAACCAATGTACATGCCCTTGACTGGAATCGAACCTGGGACCTTTCAGTCCGAAGACCCACGCTCCACCACTGAGCCAAACCGGTCTCGGCTTGAGCTTTATTTTTATTTTTTTTATTATTTTTTTTTTAAATATATTTTTATTGATATTTTACAGAGAGGAAGGGAGAAAGATAGAGAGCTAGAAATGTCGATAAGAGAGAAACATCGACCAGCTGCCTCTTGCACACCCCCTAACGGGGATGTGCCCGCATCCAAGGTACATGCCCTTGACCGGAATCGAACCTGGGACCTTTCAGTCCGCAGACCGACGCTCTACCACTGAGCCAAACCGGTTTCGGCTTGAGCTTTATTTTTAGAGTCACTTTAAGTTCACAGTGCAATTGAGCAGCAGGCACACAGATTTCCCGTGTACCCTTTGACCCCACTCATGATAACCTCTCACATTATCAGCATCCCCACCAGAGCAGTGACTTTATTACAATCAATGAACCTACATTGACCCATCATTGCCACCCAGGACCCATGGTTTACATTAGGGTTCATTCTTGGTGTTGCACATTCTATAGGTTTGAAAAACATATTATGACATGTGTCCCTCATTATAATATCATACAGAGTTGACCTAAGAATCCTCTGTTCCACTCACTCATTCCCATCCCATCTTAACCCTGGCAACCACTGATCTTTTCACTGTCTCCAGAGTTTGGCCTTTTCCAAGATGTCAGATAGCAGGAATCATACAGCATGTGGCCTTTTCAGGTTGGCTTCTGTCACCTACAATATGCACTTAACTTTTCTCCCTGTTTTTTTTTTCTTTAATAAGTCTTCATTATTCAGATTATTACAGTTGTTGTTCTTCCCCCTGCCCCCATAGCTCCCTTCCACCCGGTTCCCACCCACCCTCTGCCTTTACCCCCTCTCCCCCTACACTGTCCTCATCCATAGGTGTATGATTTTTGTCCAGTCTCTTCCTGCACACACCCCCAACTCTTCACCCTGAGAATTGTCAGCCCACTCCCTCTATACCCTTGATTCTATTATATTCATCAATTTATTCTGTTTGTCAGATTTTTTATTCACTTGATTTTTAGATTCACTTGTTAATAGATAGGCATTTGTTGTCACTTTGTTGTTCATAATTTTTATCTTTACCTTTTTCTTCTTCTTCCTCTTCTTAAAGAATACCCTTCAGCATGCCATATAATACTGGTTTGGCAGTGATGAACTCCTTTAGCTTTTTATCTGTGAAGTTAAAAAGTTCTTTATCTGACCTTCAATTCTAAATGAGAGCTTTGCTAGGTAGAGTAATCTTGGTTGTAGGTTCTTGCTATTCATCACTTTGAATATTTCTTGCCACTCCCTTTTGGCCTGCATAGTTTCTGTTGAGAAATCAGCTGACAATCATATGGGTACTCCCTTGTAGGTAACTAATTGTTTTTCTCTTGCTGCTTTTAAGATTCTCTCTTTGTATTTTGCCCTTGTCATTTTAATTGTGACATGTCTTGGTGTGGTCCTCTTTGGATTCCTTTTGTTTGGGGTTCTCTGCACTTCCTGGACTTGTAAGTCTATTTCTTTCCCCAGGTGGGGGAAGTTTTCTGTCATTATTTCTTCAATAGGTTTTCAATATCTTGTTCTCTCTTCTTCTGGCACCCCTATAATTCGGAGGCTCCTTGCAGTATCCTCATATTTTTGGATTCTTTTTTTTTTTTGCTTTTCTGTTTTTTTGCTTCTTTGTATTTCAAATCTTTGATTTGATTCTTGGGATCCTCTAGTCTGCTGTTGGTTCTCTGTATATTATTCTTTATTTCAGTCAGTGTATGCTTAATTTCTAATTGGTCCTTTTTCATATTCTTAATGGTCTCACTATATTTCTCGGAGGTTTCTAGAAGATTCTTGAAAAGCCTTATAACAGTGGTTTTGAACTCTATATCCAGTAGTTTGCTTTCCTCCATTTCTTTCATTTGTGACCTGTGTCTTTGTCTCTGCATTTTGGCTGCTTCCCCGTGTTGATAGAGAGGCTTTGTGTGCTAGGCGTCTTATAGGGCCCAGTAGCTCAGCCTCCCTAATTACTTGAGGTGGACACTCTTGGTGCACCCCTTTGTGGGCTGTGTGCACAGTCTTGTTGTAGTTAAGCCTTGAATGCTTTGGTATCACTGGGAGGAATTGATCTCCAGGCCAATTGGCTGTGAAGATTGGTTGTATCTACAATGGGACAACTTCTGAGCTGGAGAGACCCTTATTGGGCAAGACTTGCTTCAGTGGGGCTTTGGTGCTCACTGCGTCTGTCCCCTGAGTGTGTCTCTTATGGATGTGAAGAGTTGTAATCTGCATGGTCTCACTCTGACCACTGGGTACACGAGATCCAAGGAGATGCAAAGTCAGTCACTGCCTGAGGCCACCCAGCAGGAGCTACAGAGAGATCTGCAGATTCCTCTTCTTTGTTTGGGGTTTGGAGGTGCCCAGATGAAGTTCAGCTGTGAAGCAATGCAAGCTGCTAATGAGCCTTGAGACTTCTTTTCGAGGCTCTGGGGCTCTCAAACCCCGCTGCAGTTTGTTAGGTTTTAGATTGCAAAAGGCTAGGCCATTCATATGAAAAAGCTGCTGCGCACAGCTTAGGTGGGGTGGTAATTGGGTGGGGCAGGGTCTCAGGGAATCACCAGGGTGGAGCAAACAGCAATGGCTTCCCATCAGCCCTGCCCCGAAGAGGTCCCTGGGTCTCTGCATCTCGCATCACCATGCAGGAACAATGATCACTGTGAGCACCTCTGAGAGGAAGCTGCCCTTGTGTTCCGGCCTGATGTCAGACGCCTAGTTTCTTCCCGTATGAGTCTGGGTCCCCAGAGTCTCACCCAGAACTAGAGTTCAGAGCAGTCGGGAGCTTGTATCTCCCTCCCAGTTGAAAAAGACAACAGTGTACCCAGTTGCCAGTCCTTTTCTGCACACACCTCTGTACCTCCACATTCACATCTGTACCTCCACACCTCCTACCAGTCTCAGTGTACTTTCTCTTACCTTCTAGTTGTATCAATTCCACTCAGCCAGCCTTCCCATGGTTCTGGATGGTACCCGTTTTGTCTTTTAGTTGTAGTTTTGAAGTGATTGTGTGAGGCAGCAAGTTCAGGTGTTTACCTATGCTTCCATCTTGATTCCTCCTCTCCCTGTTTTTTCATGGTGTGAGAGTTAATATCTTTTTAGCGCTGGGCAATATTCCAGTGTAGTGGCCAACCCGTTCTTCTCTGACATCCTGAGAATTAGGCTTTGTCGCAGGGATGGAGGATGATGGTGCAGAATAGCCTCTGCTCCCACAAAGCTCACCCTTTAAAGGGAAGAGATGAGCAATAAACATGTAATGTATAATCAATTGGAGATAGTGAGCAGGGTGATGTGTTGAGGGTTGTAGTAGCTACTTTTGGTTGGGTGGTCAGGGAAGAACTTGCTGGTGGAGGGGGGGCATTTTGGCTGAGGTGAATGATAAGAAGAATGTAGAGTGTCCCAGTCAGAGGGGAGCTAAGTGGGAAGGCGTTAAGGTCAGTTTGGCATGCATCAGGCACAGGGCCTGAGAGCAGAGGGAAGGAGAGGGCAGCAGCAGGAGGGTAGCAAGCACAGAGGGCCTAGCCAGCCATGGTAAGACATTCAGGTAATGACTTCAAATGCCTGCCAATGCGGAGAGAGAATATTTGACTATGAGAATCTCATTTGTTGTTGTTGTTGTTGTTGTTGTTGTTGTTGTTGTTGTTGTTAAACCTCACCCAATGATATTTTCCCCACTGATTTTCAGACAGAGTGGAAGGGAGGGGGAGAGACAGAGAGAGAAACATTGATGTGAGAGAGACACGTTGATTGGTTGCCTCCCACATGTACCTAGAATGGGCTGGGATTGAACCTGCAACCAATATATGTGCCCTTGACCAGAATCAAACCAGGACTCTTCAGTCTGAAGTTTGACAATCCAACCACTGAGCCAAACTGGCTAGGAGCAAGAACCTCACGTTTGATAGAAGAGTGGAGTTTATTTTTCCTATGAGACTTTCACTTGAAAAAAATGTCTAAATTGTTTATGAAGTAGTTCTGGAAGAATATGGCAAAACGGTCCCAGTTGTTAAAGTCAGAAAGCCCATTTCTGTGTGGGCACGGCACACACCTGTTTTCCTGCCTCTGGGACCCAGGGGCCTATGCTGAATGCACACCTCACAAATGCTGTGCACACACTATTTACTTCATCAGAATCACACTGTACGTGCTATTTGGAGATTTGCTGTTTTAAAAAACAATTTATTTGGGGGGGGGGATCATTTTGTAAGTTATATAAATGTCTGTTATAGCCAATTAAACAGACATCAGCAGAGCAAGGACAATGGGCCAGGTACAGAAACTCACCAGGGCAGAAAGCCCCGGTGCCTAGTAAGGGGCAAAACGGGAAAACAAGAACCTCACCGCCAGGGCAACCTGTCTTCCCCTAGCACATCGCTGGTCACGCGGTTTGGACCCCGGACCTCTTCCTCCCTAAAGGTAACGTCTAGGCCTCAGGTGTACTGCAGCTCCAAAAGCAGCACAGCCAGACAGTGACACTGTGGCTGCCTCAGGACCACCTGCCCCGGTGCCAACTCATCAGTGGAGACCATGACCCTGAAAGCACCCCTGGAAGCTGATGAATATTCTGTTGAGACCCTTCCCTGAGAGCAACCCTAAGATTCCCACCTGCCAGGTAGGGTAAATATGCTCAGGACAAAGGACCCCCAGAGAGCACACGCACACCATCCCTCCCCCCTTCTTTCATCGAAGGGACCCCAGGAGACTTGCAACCAGGGGGCAGTGAGCAGTGGCCTGTCAGGCCCCCTTTTCTCTGACTTCAGTGAGCACAGCAGCCCAGCCCAGGCCCTCCTGTAGCTTCTTCTAGTCTAAGCCCTTCCTGGTATCACTGCCCTGAGTGTGTTTTTGCTGCAGCCAATAAAGTCTTGCTTGCTTTGCTGCACTTTGTCTCTTGATTGAAATTTTCCTTCAAGAGGACAAGAACCAAGTTCTCATCATCACGCTGGTAAGAGTGCTATATATCTAAAACTACGGTAATATAATATTGAATGTTAATTGTAATTGAAAATATTTTAATTCATTTTAAATATATTTTTATTATTGACTAGAGGCCTGGTGCATGAAATTCATGCATGGGGGGGTGTCCTTAAGCCCAGCTTGCACCTTCTCCAATCTATAACCCCTCGAGGGATGTCTGATCCGGTGGGATCGGGCCTAAACGGGCAGTCAGACATCCCTCTCACAATCCAGAACTGCTGGCTCCCAACTGCTCACCTGCCTGCCTTCCTGATTGCCCCTAAACGCTTCTGCCTACAAGCCTGGCTAACCCCTAACTAAGGTGACCAGATCGTCCCACTTTTGGTGGGACAGTCCCACCAAAATCTGGACAATCTAGTCACCTTATGGCCTAAACACTCCCATGCCAGCCTGATTGATGTCTAACTGCTCCCCTGCCAACATGTTTGTCCCCAACTTCCCTCCTCTGCCAGCCTGGTCACCCCTAACTGCCCTCCCCTGCAGGGTTGATCACCTTCATCTGCCCTCCCTTGCAGGCCTGGTGCCTCCCAACTGCCCTCCCCTACTTGCCTGATGTCCCTTGCCCCGACCAGGTGCCATGCAGCCTCAGGTCCCTGCTGTTCGGTCAAGACATTATGGCATCATGGCTAATTTGCATATTCCTCTCTTATATAGATAGATTGTAAATAACACTGGATGAGCATAGGGTTGCATATGTTCTTTCTGATTGGTCTTTGGGGTTTGGGGATATATTCCCAGAAGTGGGATTGCTGGGTCAAACAGAAGTTCCATTTTTAATTTTTTGAGGAAGCTCCATACTGTTTTCCATTGTGGCTGCACTAATCTGCATTCCAACCAGCAGTGTACTAGGGTTCCTTTTTCTCCACCAGCACTTTTTGTTTGTTGATTTGTTGATGATAGCCATTCTGACAGGTGTGAGGTGTTATCTCATTGTGGTTTTAATTAGCATTTCTCTGATGATTAGTGACTTTGAGCATTTCTTCATGGGTCTTTTGGCCATTTGTATTTCCTCTTTGGAGAAATGTCTCTTCAGGTTTTCAGCCCATTTTTTAACTGAATTTTTTTTGTCTTCCTTTTGTTAAGTTGTGTGAGTACTTTATATATTCTGGATATTAACCCCTTATCAAATGTATCATTGACAAATGTGTTCTCCCATGCAGTAGGTTCACTTTTCAGTTTGATGGTGATTTCTTTTGCAATGCAAAAGCTTTTTGTTTTTATGTAGTCCTATTTATTTTCTCTTTAGTTTTCTTTGCTCTAGGAGATATATCCATAAATATATTACTATGTGAGATATCTGAGATTTTATTGCTAATGTTCTCTAATATTTTATGGTTTTACTAGAGGCCTAGTGCATGGATTCATGCACATTGAAAGGAAATTAATTAGAAGTTGGACAACAGGGTGGGACTGGGTGAGATGGACCAGACATGCCCTGGTCCCTCCCTGGCTGGCTGCACCTGGGGCAACACTGTGGCTCGAGAAGGGCGTCTGCGTAGTGAGCGGGGTCCTTCTAACAGGTGGGGTCCCTCAGCCTGGCCTGGAGTATCAGACCAAAATGGCAGTCCAACATCCCCTGAGGGGCCCCAGAGTGCGAGAGGAGACTGCAAAATTGCTGTCGCTTGGCAACTTCTGTGTTGAGCGTCTGTCTCCTGGTAGTCAATGCACATTGGCTGTTAGACTGGCTGGCCAGTTGATTAGCCTTTTATATATATAGATGCCTTATATTTAAATCTTTTATCCACCTTGAGTTTATTCTTGTGTATGGTGTAAGTTGATGGTCTAGTTTTATCTTTTTGCATGAGTCTGTCCAGTTTTCCCAGCACCATTTGTTGAAGAGACTGTCTTTACTCCATTGTATGTTCTTGTGTCCTTCATCAAATATTAGTTGACCATAATGGTGTGGGTCAATTTCTGGGGTCTTTGTTCTGATCCATTGGTCTATAAGCCTATTCTTGTGCCAGTACCAGGCTGTTTTGGTTATAATGGCTTTGTAGTAGAGTTTGATATCTGGTATTGTGATCCCTTTTGTTTCATTCTTCTTTCTCTAGATTGCTGCAGCTATTTGGGGTCTTTTATGGCTCCATATAAATTTTTGGAGTATTTGTTCTAGCTCCATGATATTTGCCATGGGTATTTTAATAGGGATTGCATTGAATATGTAGATTACTTTGGGTAGTATAGACATTTTAATTATGTTAATTCTTCTAATCCATGAACATGGTTTATGCTTCCATTTGTTTGTATCTTCCTCTATTTCTTTTTTCAATGTCCTATAGTTTTCCAAGTACAGGTCTTTTACCTCTTTGGTTAAGCTTATTCCTAGGTATCTTTTTGTTGTTGTTGCAATGGGATTGCTTTTTTCGTTTCTCCTTCTGAGAATTCATTATTGGTATATAAAAATGCCATCGATTTGTGGATGTTGATTTTTGTATCCTGCCACCTTGCTGAATTAATTTATTAAGCCTAGTAGTTTCCTGGTAGAGCATGTAGGGTTTTCTATGTACAATATCATGTCATCTGTGAATAATGACAGTTTTACTTCCTCCTTTCCAATTTGGTTACCTTTTATCTCTATCTCTCTCTTTTTTTTTTTTTTTTGTCTGATTGCTATGACTAGGACTTCCAGTGCTATGTTGAATAAGAATCGTGAAAGCGGACATCCTTTCTTGTTCCTGTTCTTAAGGGAAACGTTTTCAGTTTTGCCCACTGAGTATTATGTTGGCTGTAGGTTTGTCATATATGGCCTTTATCATGTTATGGTATGATTTCTTTATTCCCACTTTTATTTAAAAAAAAGTTGCTGGATTTTGTTGGATGCTTTTTTGCATCTATTGATATGATTATGTGGTTCTTATCTTTCAATTTGTTTGTGTGGTGTAACACATTTATCAATTTGACAATATTGTACCAGCTTTGCATTCCTGGAATAAATACCACTTGGTCATAGTATATTACTTTTTAATGTATTGTTGGATCTGATTTGCTAATATTTTGTTGAGGGTTTTAGCATCTGTGTCCATCAGGGGTGTTCTACATAATAAAATGGTAATATGCAAATTGACCCTAATGGCAGAACAACCAGGAATGATGGTTTGCTATGATGCATATTGACCACCAGGGGGGCAGATGCTTAATGCAGGAGCTGCCCCCTCGTGGTCAGTGCATTTTCACGGGGGAGCGCCACTCAGCCAGAAGCTGGCTCATGGCTGGCCAGTGCAGCAGTGGTGGCTGGAGCCTCTCACAATTCCACAGTAGCACTGAGGATGTCCAACTGTGGCTTAGGCCCAATCCCCTAAACCATCAGTCGGACATCCCCTGAGGGCGTCTAGGCTGTCAAAAGGATGTCTGGCTGCCCCTGGGGAGTGGGGCCTAAGCTGGCAGGTGGACATCACCTGAGGGGTCCCAGACTGCAAGAGGGCACAGGCCAGGCTGAGAGGCCCCACGTAGTGCATGAATTTTCATGCACTGGGCCTCTAGTTGGCCTATCATCTTCTTTCTTTGTAGTGTCTTTATTTAGTTTTGGAGTTAGGATAATGCTGGCTTTGTAAAAAGAGCTTGGAAGCGTTCCTTCTTGAATTTTTTGGAATAGTTTGAAGACGATAGATGTTAGTTCTTTTTTGAATGTTTGGTAAAATTTACATGTAAAGCCATCTGGTCCAGGACTTTTGTTTGCTGGAAGTTTAATTATTGCTTCAATTTCATCAGTTGTTGTTGGCTTACTCAGGTTTTCTGATTCTTCCTGAGTTTTGGAAGATTGTATGTTTCTATGAATTTGTCCATTTCACCCAGGTTGTCCTGTTTGTTGTCATTTAGTTGTTCATAGTATTTGCTTACAATCCTTTGTATTTCCATGGTGTCCATTATTATATAGCCTCTTTCATATCTGATTTTATTTTTTGGATCCTCTCTCTTTGTTTCTCGATGAGTCTGGCTAGGGGTTCACCAGTCTTGTTTATTTTTTCAAAGAACCAGTTCTTAGAATTATTGATCTTTTGTACTATTTTTTTGTTTTTTGCTCATCTCTGTCATTTATCTCCACTCTGATCTTTATTATTTCCTTTCTTCTACTTTCTCTGGGCTTTCCTAACTGTTCTCTTTCTAATTTGATTAGTTGTCAGGTTAGTTTATTAGTCTTTTTTCTTGTTTCTTGAGGTAGGCCTGTAGTGCTATGAACTTCCCTCTTAGGACTGCTTTTGCCATATCCCATAGGTTTTGGGTGATGTGTGTTCATTTTCATTTGTTTCCAGGAAGTTTTTAATTTCTTGATGGATGTCATTGGTAACCCACTCATTGTTTAATAACATGCTATTTATCCTCCATGTGAGTGTTTTTGAGAGTTTTTTTCTGTCATTGATTTCTAACTTCATGCCATTGTGATCCAAGGAGATGCTTAATATTATATCAATCTTCTTGAATTTCTATAGACTTGTTTTGTGCCCTAATATGTGGTCTATCTTTGGGAATGTTCCATGTGCACTTGAGAAGAATGTATATTCTGTTGTTTGGTGTAAAATGTTCTGTAAATATTGGTTAGATCCATCTGATCTAGAGTGTCATTTTAAGGCCTTTGTTTACTTAATTTTTTATCTTTCCAGTGATGTCGGGGGGAGGAGTTAAAGTCCCCCACTATGACTGTATTGCTGTCAATCTCTCCCTTAAAGTCCATCAAGAGTTTTTTAATGTACTTGGTGCTCCTATATTGGGTGCATATATGTTTACAAGTGTTATATTTTCTTGCTGAATCATCACCTTTAGTATTATGAAGTGGCCTTTTTTGTTATGGCCTTTATTTGAAGTATATTTTGTTTGATATAAATATTGCTACTTTGTTTTTTCCCCTTTTCATTTCCATGTATTATATTTTTCTATTTCTTCACTCTCAATCTATGTATATCTTTTGTTCTGAGGAATGTCTCTTATAGACTATATATATATATATATATATATATATATATATATATAATGTTTTCTTATCCATTCAGTCACCCTATGTCTTTGGAACATTTCATCCATTTATATTTAAGGTTATTATTGATAGGTATTTATTTATTGCTATTTTTATCTTCTTTATGCCTATGATCCTTTCTCTCCTTTTCTTCTTCTGAAAGCAGTCCCCTTAACATTCCTTGCATTGTTTGTTTGGTGGTAATGTACTTCTTTAACCTTTTGTCTGGAAAGCTTTTTATTTCCCCTTCAATTTTATTTTATTTTATTTTATTTTATTTTATTTTATTTTATTTTATTTTATTTTGCTTTAGGTGGTATGGGCATTTTAACAATCTTTTTTTTATGTCTGCTTTTTTATTTTTATTTTTAAATAAATCTTTATTACTCAGATTATTACAATTGTTTCTCCTTTTTCTCCCCCAAAACTCCCTACCACCCAGTTCCCTTCCCACCCTCTGCCCTAATCCCCTCTCCCCCAATTGTCTTCATCCATTGGTTATACAATTTCAATCCAGTCTCTCACTGCTTCCCCACCCCCTTATCCTCCTGATAATTATCAGTCCACTCCCCTTCTTTGCCCATGATTCTACTATATTCACCACTTTATTCTGTTCCTCAGATTTTTTTTTTCCTTCTCTTTTCCTTTTTTCCGTATATGAATTTCAAGTGGGACACTCTCTCTCATTTGTTTTTGTAGGGAAATACAACAGAGTGTTCTGTAGCTAATGGCTGCAGACTGTCCAAATGTCTCAGGACCACACGAATAGAATCCACTCCTCCTCCAGTTCACACTGCCCCCTCCCCCCGGTCCCACCACTTCCCCAGGGCACACAGCTCTCCCGGAGCACACAGCCTCCAGGGGCACACAGCTCTCCTGGGACCCACGGCCCCCCTGGGGCACACGGCCCCTGGGGCACACGGCTCTCCCAGGGCACACGGCCCCCTGGGGCATATGGCTCACCCGGGGCACTTGGCCCCCTGTGGCACTCGGCTCACCTGGGGCACATGGGTCCCCCAGGACCCACTGCTCATGGTGGGTAGGCTGAGACGGCTGCAGGCGGGAAGACCACACTCCAAGGCGTCTCGTTCCGGGCGGAGGCGGAAGGTGCAGCTGAGCTCCGGCGGGTCCGGTTCCACCGTAGTTTTAAACTCCACATGGTGGCAGCGGCGGTTTTCTTTGTCTCTAGTTACAGCCATCCCATTCCGCCAGCTTTCCTGTGGGTCTGATGTGGTCCCTTTCTATTTTAGCTGTTGTTTTTTTCCAAATTGTTGATGAGGCGGCAGCTTAGGAGACTACCTAGGCCGCCATTTTGTTTCGGTCTCTCCCCTTCAATTTTAAATGATAGCTTTGCTGAATACAGCAGTCTTGAATTTAGGCCCTTGCTTTCCATTACTTTTTGTATTTCATGCCACTGCCTTCTGGCCTGAAGTGTTTCTGTTTCTCTTGAGAACTCAGTTGACATTCTAATGGGAACTCTTTTGTAGCAAAATTTCTGTCTCTTTCTTGCTGCCTTTAAAATTATTTATTTGTATTTAACATTTGCCATTTTAATTATAATGTGTCTAGATATGAGTCTCTTTGGGGTCCTCTTGATTGGGATTGTCTGTGCTTCCTGAATCTGTGTGACATTTTCCTTCACCAGGTTGGAGAAGTTTTCTGTCATTATTTCTTTAAACAGGTCCTCTGTTCCTTGTTCATCTGTTCCTTCCCCTTCTGGTATTCCTATAATGCAGATGTTGTTATGTTTCATGTTGTCCCAGAGCTCCCATAAGCTATCTTCCTGCTTCTTAATTTTTTCTATTTGTTGCTCTAATTTGGTATTTATTTCTATCTTGTCTTCCAGATCACTTGCTGGAAGCTGATGCTAGCAGATCATAAATACAAAAAGTTCATCAAAAGGTTGATGAACCTTAAGGCTTCAACAGGGCTGAATCATATTACCTGCTGCTGAAATAGCTGGAAGCATTTCCCCAAACTGAAAAATCTGCATGTATATATTATTGCTTGCTGCCAGACAGCTGAGGCAAGTTCCCACAACCTCACCAAACCTTACCTTTGATATGTATATCTGCTTTGCTATAGGGAATATCTATACTAATAAAAGGGTAATATGCTAATTAGACCGAGACCAGACATCTTCCTACTGTCTGACTTCCAGACAAAGCCACAGTGTGGGGGCTGAGACAGAGTTGGTTAGAAGTGATCAGGCCAGCAAGGGAGGCCAGTGGGGGCCATGAGGCCAGCTGGGAAGGGCAGTTGGGAGTCATGAGGCCAGTCAGGGAGGGCAGTTGGGGGCCACCAGGCTGGCCAGGGAGTGGTTAGGCAGCAATCAAGCCAGTAGGAAGGCAAGTGGTTAGCAGCTGGTGGTCCTGGATTGTAAGAGGGATGTCCAGCTGCCGGTTTAGGCCTCATCCCTGGGCCTAAGCGGGCAGTCAGACATCCCTCAAGGGGTCCCAGATTGAAGAGGGTGCAGGCCGGGCTGAGAGTCCCCCTCCCATGCACAAATTTTGTGTACCAGGCCTCTAGTGTGTGAATTAAAAGCCCTGGGTTCAGAGACTCAGAGAACTCAGCTAAGCCTTCCCTGGCTCCCCTGAAAAATGCCTTCCAGATTTATTTTTTATGACTAGTCTCTTTATTATTTTACTCATAGCCCCTTCTCTAGGTTCCTGAACCCTTCTAGATGCGGATAACACCCTGGCGATCACTGATTTGGTCCTTTGCTTTATCTAATCTACTTTTAATATCTTCCAGTTGTTCTTCATGTCAGATATATCATTCTTTATTCCTGTCTGATTTTTCTTAATGGCCTCTACTTCCTTTTTCATGCTCTTCTAATTTGCACTAAGTTCCTTATGCACCTTTATAATCATTGCTTTGAACTCCATGTCGGATAGGTTGCTTGCCTCCATCTCATTTAGTTCTTTTTCTGGAGAGTCTTTCTTTTCTCTCATTTGTGGGTTCTTTGTCTCCCATGTTGGCTGCCTCTTTGTTTTTGTTTCTATATATTGGGTCAATCTGCTACGACTCACACACTGCCTGTGGCTTGCCCTGGTTAACCTGTTTGGAGCTCCCAGGGATCCACAGTTTATAGCTGCCTCTGCTGGGCCTGGATGCACTCAGGAAGGAGTAAGCTGCTCACCAAGGCCAGCTTTCCACAGCACAGGGCCCAGGAGCAGGTCAGCAAGAGTACCAAAGCACCCCGAGATCTGCCTCTACCTGAGTCCATCTGCCAGCTGCTTGTTAGGCTCAGTCACTGGAAGACCCTCTGGCTATACTCCTCAGCTGGGCATAAGCTCCACAGGGTGAGGTGAAAAGTAGTCTAGAGGGTGGAGCTACTGCTTTCCCCGGGGTAATGCCACACAGAGGGGAGTGCTCCACTTAAGAAAGATGATGACTGTGGTATTGAGAATGACTCAGCAGAGAGATCCTGATGGGTGGCCCTCAAGCTCTCTCTCTTAAGAGCCACAAATCCCAGACTCTCCTCATGGGATTCTAGTCTGCTCTCCCTCCCTCCACTGAAGCCCAAGGTGAGTGACTGTGATCAAAATTTTGTGCTTTGGCCTTTTAAGAGGGTGCATGTGTCTCTAGCCATCTTTCTCTGGAGGACAGAACCCCGCTGCTTTTCAAAGCCTGTTATGTACTCTTCCCAACTTTGGTACTCTTGATAGGGGAGCCTGTCGTGGGGTTTATTTTTATTTTATAGGGTTTTTTGTTTTATTTTTTTAATAATTGCTTCAGTTTCTCTCTCTCTCTTTTTTTAAAAAAAATGTTTTATTGATTTTTAGAGAGAAAGGAAAGGAGAGGGCAAGAGAGATAGAAATGTCAATGAGAAAGAAACATCAAAATTGACCAGCTGCCTCCTGCAAGCCCCCTGCTGGGGATCAAGCCCGCAACCCAGGCATATGCCCTGACTGGGGATGGAACCGGTAACCTCTTGGTGCACAGATCAACACTCAGCCACTGAGCCAGGCCAACCAGGCTGCCTTGGAGTTTAGACCCCACATTTCTCAGGGGGAACCTTAGCAGATATCCCTCTGGAACCTTAGCCACAGCCTTTGGGAGCGGGGCCTGCCCTTTTCATATCTTTGCCCTTCCTACCAGTCTCAATATGGCTCCTTCAGTAAGTCCTTGGCTATAAGACTTCTATTCAACTAGTCTTCAATTGGTTATTCAGGATGGTGGTTCTATAATTCAGGTGTAACTCCAGTTTGGTTCTAGAACAAGATGAGTGTAGCTTCCACCTATCCTGTTGCCATCTTGGATCTTAGCCCATTATTCATTTGCTTTAGAAATTAACAGGATCTCCTTCTATTCCTCACAAATGCCATCTTTCCTTGAAAAATTAGTCCAAACTGTATAAATATTAAAAGTTTTATACACAGAATCATCTGATCATTAATTTAAAATAATGGGAAGTAATTTGAAAAACTATTTGATAAGATTACAGCAAAAACAAAATATTTCTAATTCTACTCTATTACAAATAATCATAGGATTCTGCCCACACCCCAATACTACTGGATTTTCTTTTTCTTTTGCCCTAATTTATTCCTACTTATAAAACTATCTCATTCTTTTAAATAGCTGCACCATTTCCCGCAGTACAAAGTCTCATAACCTTTTACATGTTGAGGGACATTTAAGTTACTTACTTTTATTTGTCCTTTTATATTATAAACAATACAATAAACAGTAAGGGGGGTGGGAGGAGGTGGAAAATGAAGTGATAACAGAAACCTGGAGAAGGTTAGGGTTAGAGAAAAAAATACAACATGATTGTAAAAATAATTCCTAATATATTAATTATAACAAATATAGACAATAAAAAATTTCCTAAAAAGAAAAGAACTTTCTGAGCACTTACTATGTGCTAGGTTTTCAGGGTACAGAAATAAACAAGTCTTCTAGAGCTACATTCTTGTGGGAATTTAAGAATACTGATAAATATTTCTGTGAATAAATTACATGATTCAGTGAAAAAAGGAGAAATACCTTACACCTCTCCCTCTTTATTTTTTAAACATAATTTTCAATTGATTTCAGAGAGGACAGTAGAGGGAGAGCGATATAGAAACATCAATGATGAGAGAGGATAATTGATTGGCTACCTCCTGCACATCTCCTCCTGGGAATTGAGCCTGCAACCGGAGCATGTGCCCTGACCAGGAATCGAATCATGACCTCCTGATTCATGGGTCAATGCTCAACCACTGAGCCACACCAGCTCATTAGTACCTCCATAAGCAAATAATGTTCTACAATATTCCATAGCTAAAAAATGTATAAATAGTGTAACCTATATAAATTAATTCTTTCAATAAATACTTATTATAAAGTCTTATTTTGTGCGAAGAAATGCAGAGTAGGAACTATTAAAATGAATATAACAATTTCTGACAATACTATATGCTAAATTAAATAACAATTTCATTAACCATTCATTTAAATAGTTATTAAGTGCCTACTATGCTCTAGGCTCAGTTCTAGCTGTGGGGGAGGGTGGGATGGGAAATCGATGAACAAAGCATATTAAACTCCTTAACCTCGTGGTGCTTATAACTGGCAGGATTTAATACTCTGATCAAGTAAGTGCAGTGTTCAAAAATGTCTTAAACAAATCAGAGTAGCATGTTTCATTCCTACTCTGAAAATTTTATTCAAAAAATTACCTTTTGTGTTCTGGGTCCTCATGACTGTGTGCTCAGGGCTGTGATAGAGAAGGTGGCACCACTATTTTAATCTGGAATAAAGTCCATAGTGTTGGACAGATTGCACTTCTGTTCCACAGCTTTCCCTGTGGCATTCAGAGTCAGGCTGGCAATGCCACTGAAAACTCTACCTGAGAAAGATCCAAATCTCTGAAGGGACTTAAATGATAGCTCAGAACTTGTAACTTTTAAGACTCCCTAGTTTAAGGATAATAAATACTTTGATGCCCATAATATAGTACTCTAATTTTAGAACCTCTACAATAAATAATAATAGCATTTAAAAACTTACTATGGCCTAATCCTGAGTAAGCACTTCACATAGATTGTAACTTCATCTGCAGAACACTGTGCAAAGCAGGCACTATCATTTACTCCTTTATAGATTAGGAATCAGTCACATAGCCTGCCCACATAACCATAAATTAGTAGCAAAACCCAGATTTCAACCTAGAAACTATGATTCCAAAAGTGGGCTCTTAATCAATATCACTCAAGTTCCTTACAAGACAGAAGAAAAGAGAGTCTTAACACTGCATTGCTGCTATAGATGAAAACATTTAGGTAATGTTATAACCCCTATTCTAACTATAGTCTAGTAGACAATTTCCACTGTAATTTACTATAATTAAGTTCTTCATCATCATATACTAGTATTTCCTTGCATCCTCTCCCCAGAAATAACACTATATTTGACACTAGAATTCCTTAGTTAAAAATCTGAACATACCACTATCTTGTTTATCATGGTGTGTTCTGTTTAACTTTGATGATAGTCACTCTAATTTCTCCCAATTCTAACCAACCTATTTTCCAAACTGGTGTCACCTATAAACATAGCAAATGTACTCCCTACTTTCTCTCTCTTTTTTAAAAGAAAGTAGAGTGAGAGAGAAAGATCAACGATGAGAGAGAATCATTGATTGGCTGCCGCCTGTACACACCCCCTACTGGGGATAGAGCCCACAACCCTGCAACCCAGGCATGTGCCGTGACCAGAAATCAAACAGTGAACTCCCGGTTCCCTGGTGGACGCTCAACGCCTGAGCCACACTGGCCTGCTTTCTCAATTCCTAAGTCAGTGATGAAAGCAAGCCTCCCAAGGCCCTCGTGTAGGGTGACCCTGAGACTGCTCTCATCCTAACAGCTCTGGAGTAGTGGGCATTATGAATAGCAACTGAAAGTGACTAACTCAGGCGCTAATGCACAGTCCAGACGTCTGTCTAAAGGCACCCGTGTGTGCTCTTAAGGTGGATGTGTGTCACTGTGTGCATTTGACCTCAAATGTAAAAAAAAAAAAAAAAAATGGTGGCGTGAAAATCACAAGTTACAGGACAACACAGACTGTGTGACAAGAAAGTCAAAAGCAATGTGTATTTTCTGTTAGGGACAGTCACTGAGACAGAAGGGACAGAGAAGACCCGCAGGACCCTGTCGCTGAAGAAGGCTCCCTTGTCAGGCCAAGGTCAGGCCTCCCTGCGTTCCCAGGTGCCCCCATGGGGATGCCACTCCCAACCCATGTTGCCCAGAGTGGGCCCTTGTAATTGATTCTTTTTTTTTAAATATATTATTTTATTGATATTTTACAGAGAGGAAAGGAGAGAGAGGGCAAAAACGTTCATGAGAGAGAACCATCGACCAGCTGCCTCTTGCACACCCCCCACCGGGGATGTGCCCGCAACCAATGTTACATGCCCTTGACCGGAATCGAACCCGGGACCTTTCAGTCCACAGACTGACGCTCTACCACTGAGCCAAACCGGTTTCGGCTGTGATTGATTCTTAACCTTGCCCATGCAGTGATTCCCAGGCCCTTAGCATGGTTGTCCCACAGCGCTGTATGCTTTTGATGGAGCGGACCAGGTTGGCCTAATGACCTCCTGGTTTGGTGGCTTTTGCTCTGGCTTAGGCCATTCCTTGGGGCAAGCGGGTGGCAATGTGGCTTCTTTCACAGGCCACATCTCTAACTTCACAAAAGATGTGCCCATGAAGGGACCCAAAAGCAGGAAGAGTCACCTGATTCTACGAGAATGGAGATTGGAGCCACTAAGACACCTTAAGGCCAGAGAATGAAAGACTTAACTTCTTTGTAGTGACCGAGAACAGAAGTAGGAAAGATCAGAGTTTCAAATGAAGCAGCAAACTGCTGCTTACTGACATCAACTACAACAGGAAGACCGAAAAGTCCAGGTTCTGAAAGGGAGATGGCGCTAAAGAACAAATTGCCTAAGCTGCACCTGGCCACTCAGTCAGGGATTCTGGGCTGGCCTTGTCCCTAACCCATCGCCCCTGCACCACCTTCACTGCATTACTCACCAACCATCAGCATCAGCCTGCAATGGAGATGACATGACTTGGTTGACCACATTTCTTCACAACAGGAAATAAACAGACTGTTGAATAAAGTTCTAAGACTTAAGGCTGAAGTGAGCCTTTGGAGGCGTTTTGCTCAGACTTCCACATCAAATGGCTTGATCACAATGAAATCCACAAATTGCAAGATACCATCAAGAAACTTAGAAGTGAAACAAGGAAATTGATGGCCATCAACTTGTAAGGCAGTATTGCATCAATAGAAACTGGCAAAAGTAACTCATAGGCATGAAGATAAAATAAATGAATATGAAGAAAGAAGTAAAGAAAAGGAAAAGCTGTTACAGCAGGGTGGCTTGGGAATTCAGAGTCACTGATGGCTCTAACATTTGTGATATGAAAAAAAAATCTTATAAGTTCTACAAACTGAAAAAGAAAAGTTTATCAAGAAGATTGAAGAACTTGAGGTTACAATTAAAATGTCAATTAAAAAAATTATCTTCTGGCCTTGGCCTGGTGGCTCAGTTGGTTGGAGTATCATCCGGTGCATCAAAAGTTGTGGGTTCGATTCTCAATCGGGCACATTCCTCGGTTGCTGGTTCTGTCCCCAATCAGGGCACATATGGAAGGCAAATAGTCAATATTTCTCTCTCACATCAATGTTTCTCCTTTTCCTTCTTTCTAAAATCAATAAAAAAATGTCCTCAGGTGAGGATTTTTAAAAATTCTTTTCTGCAAAAAATGAGAGAGATGTTTCCAGGAGAGAACAAGACCAGATAAAAGAAAAGGAAAGAAACAATTGAAGAAAGTGAATTGAAATCTTATATTAAGAAGCAAAGTGACACTGTGACAGAAAAGGACAGTTCGCTGAGGACACTGTGAGAGAACTCAGAGTCAGCAGTGCTGATTCTGAAAATGAAATGAGACGAGGAGCTTAAACAGGTGACAATCTCATTGACAACAGTCTGACACTTAAAGGAGGAGTTCAAGCTTTAGAAAACAAAAACTCATGACTAAGTCCAGAAAAGGAAGATCTTCAACTACCACTTTTAAAACTGAATGAGTGTGAAGGAATTTAAAAGTACAGCTATAAGAGACATGAATTCAGATTCAGTAAGATGTGACTTGAAGGCCAAAGATCAAAAACTCAGCCAGGTAATAGCTGATTTAGGAGAGCTGGCCCAATAGAAACAAAACCTGCAAAGCACACAGTTTTCATGAAAGATCAGCTGTCAAAACACCAAAACGAAGGCGAGAGAGCATTATCAGAAAAGTAAAACAAGCTCTGGCTGATGAAAAAAAAAAAAAGCTCATCAACTTGAAGATGATGAAGTGAACATCACTGACAAGTCAGGCCTGCAGAAAGAACAGTTAATTCAAAGGGAGTTGGCTGTTAGTGATTTGTATATAGCCAAGGAGAGGCTTGAGAATAAAATAGAAGATTTAGTAATCAAAATATAATTTAAAATATAGTTATATTTAAACATCCAAAAGAACTTTAAGTAATATATGAAACAAAATGAAAAGGAGCTTTCTAGAGTCTAAAATTTGAAGAAGAGATTAGCACAGATTCAGCTCAGCATACAGCAGCTTTGCAATGCTAAGGCTGCTCCTCCAGGTAAATTGGAGCTATTTCACCACAGCTCTCCACAGGACCAATAAGTTCAGAATCCATAGACTCTCTTAAGGCAATTAAATCTGATGAACTCACCCTAGCCGGTTTGGCTCAGTGGACTGAAAGGTCCTGGGTTTGATTCTGGTCAAGGGCACATGCCCAGGTCTCGGGCTCAATCCCCAGTAGGGGGCATGCAGGAGTCAGCTGATCAATGATTCTCTCTCATCATCGATCTCTCTCTCTTTCTCTCTCTCTCTCTCTCTCTCTCTCTCTCTCTCTCTCTCTCTCCCTCCCTCTCTCTCTCTCCTTCCCTCCCTCCCTCCCTCCCTCCCTCTCTCTCTGAAATCAATAAAAAATACATTAAAAAATAAATCTGATGACTGTGAGTTTTTTAGTTGCTCCAAGAAGAGGTACAAGAACTGAGAAAATCAACACAGGAAAAAAGAATGAGAACACTCGAGAAAAATAATCAGAGATTGTCTGATTCAATTGCTGCCACCTCTAAACTAGAAAGAAAATAACATGAATAAACTTATTCACAAATTAAGCAGCTAAAGGAGAAATAAGATGTTTTACAAAACTTAAAAACTCTTAAAGCAAAGAGTGATGACTTTTCTTTAAATGAAAATTTCACTAATGAAGTGAGCAAAAATAAACTTTTGAGGCAGGAGTGCCCAACCTGAAGGAGAGACTTATTGAGTTTTGAAGTGCACAGGTAGAAACTTAAACAGGAAAAAGAAAAAATAGTAGAAACATATAGGGGAAAGAAAACAGAAAAGCAAACACTATCAGAGGCAAATATGCAACTTTCTCTACTGAAGAAAGAGAAAGAATTGGAATATGCTGCAATGAAGAAGGCTCTTGCTGTAGAGCAACTATTGAAAGAAAAAGAATAGGTAAGATGTGGGAATTAAATCGATCAACCTCTAAATGCAGTTACATTAATGCAGGAGAAGATAGCTATGTTGCAACAGGAAAGAAATTAAGTCACATTGGCACTGAAACAGAAACAATTGGAAAACTGTTCCTTAGAGGAGGTTCAACATTTACATGACAAAGAATTACACTTACACCAGGAGCTGGTGAGATGGCTTAACCATGCTTTAGAATCAGGAGATTCTCCTTTGCCAGAGGCTGGCCTGCAGAAAGAAGATAGGGTGGCCAAACTAAGAACATAGCTTTTCCTTCATAGTACTGGAGAAGGCAAGCCATCGAGCCAGTCATTGTGGAAACCCCTGAATTTTGTCGCCAAGGAGAGAGATGAAAGTGCACCACAGCTTTCTGTCTCTCAGGAACAAGAAAAGCAGTCTGCTCGAGCACTAGCTAACCTGGAGTTGGTACTAGCTGAGTGGATGGAGAAGACAGAGGGCTAGCAGGAAAAATGGTTGTGTTACAGGGACACCTGCAGCAAGCAAATGCTGGCTTAGCTCTGAAGGAAGAACAAACAGAAGAATTTAAACATGAGGTCCAACAGGATATACAAAAGAAATTGATGAACTTACTAAGTAGCACGGAAGGAAAAGTCGGCAGAGAACTTATGAGAAACCTCTTTATGGGATACTTTCAAACATTAAATCGTGACTGTCATGAAGCGTTACAATAAATGGAAAGTACTTTAGGCGCCAAAAGTCAAGAAACGGAGCAGCTCTTCAATGAAGATCACGAGGGTGTTACCAGGTGGACTGGGTCAAAGTGTTCTTAACATACTTCTGAGACCAAGGCAGTGGTCCATGCATAAGGGTTCTTTTTCCGAATTTTATGTTAAAAATCCAGGAGCAGAATCTCATTCAGCTTCCCACCCACAAAGCCCTCTGCTTGGGTAGCCCTGTTCCACAGCTGTGTCTCTTATTAACCTACTTAGACCTGGTACTGTCGGGTCTGGGCATCTTTTTTATTTTTTTTAAATATATTTTTATTGATTTTTTACAGAGAGGAAGGGAGAGATAGAGAGTTAGAAACATCGATGAGAGAGAAACATCCATCAGCTGCTTCCTGCACACCTCTCACTGGAGATGTGCCTGCAGCCAAGGTACATGCCCTTCACCAGAATCGAACCTGGGACCCTTCAGTCCAGAGATCAATGCTCTATCCACTGAGCCAAACCAGTCAGGGCTGGGCATCTTCTTTTAAATGCTGTTAATAATCATTTGCTCACACACACATTGCCACAGTCACCTGACCAGACAGCTCGTTTCACGGAGACCTTCCTGAGCAAGTAGATGATTCTCAAGCCAGAGAGAGCACTCGAAAGCAGTCAACTTTTGGAAAAGTCACATATTTGTTTGCAGCTTTACTTTATCTAATAAAAATTTTATTAATACTTTAAAAAGGAGTTTTATAGTTTCTTTTCCTTTTCCTTCAACTTAAACACCAAATGGACCAACACTTTCTAGAAGGAAAAGGAAAGGTAACTAAAATTAATTTTGTTGAGTCAGATTTTATTTAATATATGTTTCCCATATATTCTTAGTTAACTTTCATATCTGTCTCATTAGAGTGATATTATATATCCCTATTTTATAGATGAAGAAACTGGGATTCAGATATGTTGACAAACTCTACTGGAGATTTAAAAAAAAATTAGGAAATTCAGAAAGAATTCTGACTCAAGTTGGTGTTCTTTCCCACCAGCTTGTGCTGTTTCAGAAGTGTCTCTCTAGAGGGTGGGTGCAGTAACAGTCAAGAAAACAGAAGACTGGCTTCGCCTTTCAAGGACAAAAGAAGAGAAAAACAGCTTTCTATGAGCTCTTTGGCCACCTCCTTTCGTCATGGAAAGTCTGGAAAGGGACTTTCAGACACTCTGCTGGCACGGCGGCACCCTACCTCACCAGCCACATCTGCTGAACCTGGATTTGGAGTAAGGGTTCATGGACACCCTTTGGGAGTGTCCACTGGGGTCTGCTTTATACAGTTCATAGTTTGCTATAAACAGCTTGTTGTTCCTAATTAAACCTGTATCATCAAGCCTGAGCTTTTAGGAAAAGAGGACTTCTTTTTATGGTTCTCCCCTCTTCAAGTCCATGAACCTCGTTAACCTATTGGGCCTTGATTTCCAGACTCTGGACTATCGTCTAGAAACGTGTGGATCCTGGCAAAATGCCCAACAAGTGCCTCGCGAGAACTGCTGGTGCTCACAAAGGTGTTCTGTGGTTCTAATTTAGTGGGGTTCTAGGGTACCCAATGCAGGCTCTTTGATGCTTTCCTGCTGAAATAGAAGGGAATACAGATCTCTCAACTAAATGATGTTGGCTAAGAGTAATTTTTTACTTTTATTTTTTAATTGATTTTTTACAGAGAGGAAGAGAGAGGGATAGAGAGTTAGAAACATCCATGAGAGAGAAACATCGATCAGCTGCCTCTTGCACACCCCCTACTGGGGATGTGCCCGCAACCAATGTACATGCCCTTGACCAGAATCAAACCCGGGTCCCTTTGGTCCACAGGCTGACGCTCTATCTACTGAGCCAAACCGGTTTTGGCTAAGAGTAATTTTTAAAGAAACAGTTGCTCAAAATGACTATTTCCTCCCTTAGGGACAGGGGCTATTTAAAACCACCTTACTTTGGCCCTAGCTAGTTTGACTCAGTGGACAGAGCATCAGCCTAGGGACTGAAGGGTCCTGGGTTTGATTCTGGTCAAGGGCATATGCCAGGGTTGCAGGCTTGATCCCCAGTGCGGATGTGCAGGAGGCAGCCAACCAATGATTCCCTCTCATCATTTTTGTTTCTATCTCTCTCTCCCTCTCCCTTCCTCTCTGAAATCAATAAAAATAAATAAAAATAAATAAATAATTAAAACTACCTTAGTTTGAAATCGGTGATAAAAAAGAAGAATGGGTTTAAAGGTTTTAAATTTAATTTTTATTAATTAGGTAAGAAAGGAATATGTGCTTACTGAATAAAATCTGAAAAACACATGTAAATCAAAGAAGAAAAAAATAATTATAGTTCTACCACCTGGGCACAATCACTATTAGACTTTTGGCCAATTTTCTACCACTTAACAATTTTATTGTATGTGGTAAGAACACTTACATGACTGTAACTTGATACTTGTTGAACAGCAATCCCCCATTTCTAAGACTCTACATCAGGGTGGGGAACCTTTTTTTCTGGCAAGGGCCAGTTGAATATTTATAAAATCATTCATGGCCCATACAATATTATCAACTTAAAAATTAGCCTACTATGTTTGGTCAGACATTTAATTGACTCACCCCTAATGCTTTGGCAGGGCCAGGCCCCGTGATCCCGTGAGCCTTATCCGGGCCCCCCCCCTGCTCAACAAGCTTGGACAGACCACTCTAGTAAAAACACTAGAAATGATCCCAGAGAGTCCCAGTCTCCCCACTGTTTGTTTTAAATGGTGAGAAGGAAACACCAGTTTAGGAGAAGGACTCAACTACTGTTTAACTTGAGCAAGTCACAATCTATACCAACACTGTCCAACAGTGTGACAATGGAAATGTTCCATTTCTTCACTCTTCCAATATGGTAGCCACTAACCTCTTGTGGCTATGGAACACTTAATAGGCTGAGACTTGAGAAATTTAATTTACTTTTAACTGATTTAAAATTTATATAAGCACAGAGAGCAAGTAGCTAGTATATTGGACAATGAAAGTCTATATCGAGGATTTATAAGAGTCCCCTGATGGTCTCAAGGTGTATGGTGAGCAGGGATTGAAAATTGCCACATCTGTCACTTCAAATTATGACAGTATTCACACTATTTCTCTACATTGAAAAAGGCCACTCCAAGAAAAAGTGTAGAGATGAGTTCACAGTCTTTGAAGAGGAAGTCAGTCATTAGCTACCTTCTGACATTCTAGCAATTAACCGGTCCTGGGAGAAGAGCAGGTAAGTCCAGAGAGGTCCAACGTCAGAGGAGATAAGAGACTATAAAAGTGAAAAGCCTCTCAGGCTTTCATCACAGGATAATCCAAGGCCTGTGAATTAATGGCAAAAGACTCAATAATGGCCTTTGTGAGGAAATAGGAGTGTAGCAGGATATCCTTTTTCCGCACTAAAGCACCCAATTCTTTCAATATTATATACAGCGGAAGCAATTAATTGTACCAGAAAGAAATCCACAGCTGGCTTTTCCTGATGGCCCCATAAGCAACAAGCACTATTGTTCAGCTTCCGGGACAGATGCAAAGTCATTCCACCGCACTGCTGCGATTTTTCTGATTGTTTAGTTTCACTCTTCCAAAGATAAAAGCATGTGCAACATCTAAAATTCAGTTCTTCTTGTCATCACACATTTTCAGTATAAGCAGCTGTCAGAAAGTTAATTTTTATTTGTAATATAATCCAAGCACAGGACTTGATGCTAGTATTTCTTCTAAACTTTATATGACTGAATCACAAGTTATTCACTTTTGTTTGTTTTATGTGTTTATATGCTCTTAAACTGTCCTGTCTCTGCTTTTGTGGTTAACATTAATAGTGTGGCTATTTGTAAATAATTAACAAATAAGATTATAGGTAAAAAAACAAACAAACCTAGAAACTCAACATTTCAAGCTATTAGGCTGTATGGCATTGTTTGCCTTTTAGATGCATTAAAACATACTATATTTCACTATTTCCTAGCTACACGGTTTTTGACAATCTGTCATCCTGAAATTAGGGTGTCTCACAACTGATAATGTGCCCTTGTTTCACTGGCAGTGTTTTTCTTTCCTAGTTTTACATAAAATAATGATGCTTCTTATAATCAATCATATCTTAGTTTTGATAAAATATGGTTCACAGCATCACAATTTATAAGTAAAGTGTATAACACGTATAACTGCAAGTATAACAACAGAATAACTTTTATTAAAAATGTCCACATATTGGATTCTAACGGACATAATTTTGATAAATATGCATCTAGTCACTTTTATTTCCTCCAAATGACCTGAAAAGTATATGGCACTTGTAATGTAATGCAATGTAGTGCAATTTACAATTATATATATAATATCTAATGTGAAGCAATAAAAGCTGGTCCTTTCAGCGGACTGGGGACTCGGCCCCGGTCTGTCTCTCTTGGGTTGGCACTTCTGTGGCGCTCAGGAGGGAAGGTGCAGGTTGGTACAGCACAGCTCCAGGGAGCGCCTTTCACACAGGGCTGGACATAAGTGGTGCCCCCTGGAGTCGGCCAAAGGAGCCACCCCAGTGCTCAGTGTAGTGGCTACAGCAACTGTGGTAACTCTGGGGCAGGGAGGGTAGAAAGGAGGAAAGAACAAGAGTGCCTTCTTTGTCCCTGAGGGAGAGAATAGCACAACAGATGCATGGAGTTTGGACCACCCCCCACATGCAGTTGGACTCTGAAAACAAATGGAGTAGCAAGGGCAGGATTTCTATAATTACAATGGCAACCTCTTCTGGGGCTTCTATTTTGATAGCTTATATGTTGTGATTTCCCCTAAACTGTCCTTTCTCAGGCTGGGAGGCTGGGAAAATCCTATTCACATGTAAGTGAATAAAGATGTGAAATGTTATTTGGAATCCTATATAATAAAAGGCTAAATATAAAAATTGTCCCCTTGACTGGGAGTTCAACCGGGAGTTTGACCAGGGAGTGGGGCTGGCCAACCACCCGCAGCCCCTCCATCCAGTGGCCTGGCCCAATTGGCCCTGATCAGGGCAGGCTGGCCGGACCCCACCATGCACAAATTTGTGCACCAGGCCTCTAGTAATGACATAAGAGCTGAACTATGTGCAAAAAAAGAAAAAAAGAAAAGCCACTGGTAAAGACAATGGAAAAGAAGCCTGAGCTCAGGATGGAGCCGCCTAAGACAATTTCTACAGGAGATGGTGCTTGGGCCTGCAAGCAGCAGAGTGACATGAAGAGGAGAAGGAACTGATTTTGCAGGAAGGGTGGAGACCAGCCTAACAGAATGTTGCTAGATATCGGCAGTTTCCAGAGTTTGAAAAAAACAGTGTTTCGTTAAGAGAAAGCTGGGAAAATTGAGTAAGATCACTTGAGAGAATAAATGGCCAATTAGGAGGATGGCTAGTATCATGTCCGTCTACAGTGAGGAAGACAGATTTTAAGGTGGGTAGCAAACTAAATGTAAAATAATCTACATTTTAAAGAAACACTAAAAGGTTTTGGTTAACTGGTTAAATATACAGTTATATGTCCCCATGAAAAATTGAGGAAATGGTTTTAAAGAGGAAAGGGAACTCCAGAACTCAAGCATTATTTGTTGAAAACGAGTTATTAGGACCTAAAGTCCAGATGGTTTTGTGTTATGTATAGTATGTTAGACTCTCATTCCATCAACATTAATCTTCAAGAATACTAAACAAACACACAAAAGTAAAACAAGCAAAAACCAATTCTGCCTTGGTTGACAAAAATAAATCAGTGAGGGCAAATTATCAGTAAAGAACAAAATGAAGCATCAACTATCCTAAAGGCAATAAATTCTGCCTCAGAAACAAACATCAAACGAAGAAGTTATGTACATCTTATTTTTACTAGATTTTAAGTTTTCAGAGGACAGGAGTCCATTACACTGCCTTGTACACTCATTCGTTCATTCATCGTTCACTCAGTACGTTATTTACTGACTACTTGCTGCTGTGCCAGGCAGCACCCCTCATCCTGAGAATATGGGGTGAGAACAAGTCCGTTCCTGTGCCCTGGACTTCACATCCAGCAGAGGGACCTGCACCGTGTGTGATGGACAGACGAGTGCGCCTGGCCACACTGCTGGTACCTGCCATCCCTGGAGCACATCCGACCACCATGGAGACCATGCGCAGTAGGTAGAGTACAGCTGCTCCCAACTCAGTGTTCCTGATCCAGGATTGCATCTTCCAGTTTTCTCACTTTGAACCTTTATCAGGACTCCTTGTCTTCCTTTGGCTAGGCAATAATAGTCAGCTCCAGATGCTGGGATTTTTGGAATACTAGGCACAAAGGAATTCATGAGTTGAGTTAGTGTTTTGAAAAAGAAAGCAGAATCACGTATGAGTTGCTTACACATATACATGTATATAACTATAATGTATGTGAATAAAAATCATATACTGGGTATCCCAAAAACACATATAC
Organism: Vespertilio murinus; assembly: GCA_963924515.1. Classification (NCBI taxonomy): domain Eukaryota; kingdom Metazoa; phylum Chordata; class Mammalia; order Chiroptera; family Vespertilionidae; genus Vespertilio; species Vespertilio murinus. Next base: position 54,218,683 of record OZ004714.1, on the reverse strand, counting down.
ACACTTTTACAGCTGTAATTCAATTTTCACTCCTTTTTACATTTAACTGATTTGAAATAATGGGTGGAGCCAGACAAAACTTTGAACAAAGAAAATTTGTCCACTAAACATTCTTATGGGGATACATAAAAGATCAAGTTTATGGTACAAAACCTGCAACAGTTGACAAATTGAGGGCACACAAATGTTCAGAATGATTCTTGGTTTCTTTTTCTTTTGATTCTTGATGTTTCTGATTCCATTGTTTCACATTATCAACAGTGCCTGGATCAGAATGGTCATAAGTTTGAAAACAGGCATTGATAAAAAAAAATTATTAATTTCTGTAGATTCTTTTAAATTTTGAAAATGAACTCCATGTTAATAAATACTGACTTTATAATCATTCAAAATGTGTATACATTGTTTGGGACACCCTATATACACACACATAAATACACCTATTATACTTTGAAATTTAATTTGCTTAAGAAATAACCAAAGTGTAATAGGTCATAAAGCCTCTGCTGCTGGGACAGAGAAAGGCAGGGTGGGCGTGGTGACTGCTGCAGGGTGGAGGAGGCTCACAGAGCCGGTGGGAAGCCTCAGCTCCAGCAGCTCTGTGGGCGGAACTCCCGCCCTCCCTCTGGCAGCACCTGAGAGCCAGAGAACAGTGAGAAAACAACAGGCGGACGTCCCAGAGGGCAGCAGGCGGCAGGCAGCGGGGGAATGGAGGCCCTATCGATGGTAGGGTATGGATGCAGAGAAATTAGGAACAAAGAGCTGAAGGCAAGGAGGGCTGCCAGCAGCGGCTATCTGATAGCACACAGCAAAGTCTGTGTGCAAGAATGGAGCAGACTCCAGAGAGCAGAGTCAGGACGGCAGGCGGCAAAAACCAAGCTCCATGCAAGCTAACAGACCAGCACAAGTAAAGGGCTGTGCGTCATCACCTTCCGCAGCAGCCAGTTTTACTTTTCTATGGAACCTTGCTACCACTTTCTCGACATGCTTAGGAGTGTCACATCCTCCTCCTCATCTTCTGACTCTGCATCTTCCTCCACAGCTACCAAGTGCTGTCCACTCGTACGCACAGGCCCCGAACCACACTCCAGCCGTCACACCACAGGTGGTGTTATTGCAAAGCCATCAAGGGACACTGTTGGCTGTACAGACGTTTTCAAAATTGCCAGTGTTACTTCAGTTGGACTGCCTTCTAATTCATTGCCTCTGCTTCGACAATGTGAGCTCATCCTTTACTCCAGCCCCTACACTGACCGTTCGTAACGATAACTGGTGCTCATTTTCTTATTATCCACCTTAAAGTGACCATCTTTGTTGGCCTTTAGTTCTGGGCCTCAGAGGGCTCATGTCCACAGAATCTTTCATGGGGTGGTAGCTCGCACTTAGGTGAGAGAGAAGGCAGACGGAGATGAATGGCTTCTGTGCTGCAGAACAGACACCCGGGACAGAACTGCACCAGGGCAAGGTTTGTGGATAGCAGGGAGAGGAGGACTGGAGATCACGGACTAGGTAGGATCAAGTGATGGCTACTTTGCAGCAAGGGCCTCAGTAAAATGTCTTTTAACCAAAGTAAACAAGTGCTTTGAAGCAAAGATAAATGAAAAATGGAAATGGGAAAAGAAGCAAGTTATTTAGAGGTAAAAATAAAAGGGAAAGTAAAATATACAATTATAAAGAACAAATTTAGATTTTTAAACTTTTTTTCTATGTTGTGCACTGAGTTGTATTTATAAGCAATCTTTTTAAAAACATATTTTGTTTTGGTTTGGTACTTCTAAATCATGACCATATTGTTAACCAATAATGTAGTCATGTCCATGCTGAAAAATGTCCATTTCCTCTACTCTTCGTTATGCTTTTGTCCACTTAATACTAGGCGTGGAACCAACCTCAAGTATCCCTGCCAAGAGCATCCCTCCCCTAGGCTCTCACGTATCTCCATACCCAGAGACTTAGCACTGCCTTTGCCTCATAAAAGTCTCTACAACAGGAAAATGTCTTTGGATGGATTAACTTGGTTTAATCTATCGAACTACTGCCTTCCCTGAAACTAGAAGTCTCCATTTCACTGAAGAATGTATAATCCATAGCTTCCCTGACCTACCCTCATCCTTTTAAAATATATATTTTTATTGACTTCAGAGAGGAAGAAAGAGGGCAAGAGAGACAGAAACATCAGTGATGAGAGAGAATCATTGATCCACTACCTCCTGCACACCTCACACTGGGGATTGAGCCAGCAACTTGGGCATGTGGCCTGACCAGGAATCAAACCATGACCTTCTGGTTCTTAGACTCACACCCAACCACTGAGCTATGCCAGCTGGGACATCCTCATCCTTTTCAACATAGATCATGCCACCCTCTAAAACTGGGTCTTGATGACAAGGTTCAGAAATGCTTAGAGGAAACTCTATCCTTATCTCTAGAATTTTACAAGTGTGCGTATTTGTTACATGTCAGGAACTAAGCTTTAAAGAACCAGTTGAGAACAAACTTGGCAAGGTCTTTGCTCTCATGGAGTTTACATTCTAGTGGGGCAGAGAAGCTCAGATCAGACCATAAATGACTAAATGAGCAATGCAATTTCACAGAACAAAAAGTGGTATAAAGAAAACAAGCCCTAGCCAGTGTGGCTCAGTGATTTTAATTCCCAGTCAAGGGCATGTATATTGGATGGAGGCTTGAGGCAACCATTCACTGTGTTTCTCTCACATGGATATTTCTCTCTCTCTCTTCCTTTCCTCTCTTCTTTCCATTCTCTCTCTAGAAAAAAAAAAAAAGAAAATGAAATTGGAGTTGGGGTGCTAATTTAAGACAGGTGAGCCCTGGCTAGTGTTGCTCAATGGTAGAGTGCCAGCCCTGGAACCAAAAGGTCTCTCAGGTTTGATTCCCTGTCAAGAGTGCATACTCGAGTTGCAAGTTCACTCCCTGGCTCATCAGGGCCGATGCAGGGGGCAACCAATCAATGTCTTTCTCTTTCTCTTCCACCACCTCCTTCCCTTCTACTCTCTCTAAAAGTCAATGGAAAAAATATCCTCGAGTGAAAATTGAAAAAGACAGGTGATCAGGGAAGGTGTCCTTGAAGATCTCAGAACTGTATAAGAAGGGTAATTTTCAATTCCAAATTAATGCTCTATGATTTGGGCATGCAACTACCACTCTCAGGAACTGTACCTCAAAGTAAGTGGGCACAGAAGAAAGTCCATTTAATCTACTTAAAAACACATACATTGCTGAAACCGGTTTGGCTCAGTGGATAGAGCATCTGCCTGCGGACTGAAGGGTTCCGGGTTTGATTCCGGTCAGAGGTATGTACCTTGGTTGCGGGGGTGTGCACCCCACAGTGGGGGGTGTGCAGGAGGCAGCTGATCAATGATTCTTTCATCAATGTTTCTCTTATCCCTCTCTCTTCCTCTTTGTAAAAAATCAATAAAATATGTTAAAAAACAAACAAAAAAACACATACATAACTGCCAACTCCTTCGCATTAGAGAACGCTAAATTTGGACCTTGAGATGTTTGTTGTCTTTGAGTTTGGGGGCCAGATCATTTGTCTCCTTGGTTTTCCTGGCAGCTCTCTTCATTTAGCGGCAGGCAAACCGGAAGGACAGGCTGGCCTGCAAACACATGCCAGGAACCATAGAACCCCGAGCGCTGCTCATCATCAGCAGGTAGGATGCCCACTGAAATAATGATGCCAAGGATTTACGTTTGGGCACTAGGTAGGCCTTATCTAAGGAGAGCAAAAGGATGTCAAGTAAAATTCCCAAAGACTTTATTTAAAAAAATATTTTATTGATATTTTACAGAGAGGAAGGGAGAGAGATAGAGAGCTAGAAACGTCAATGAGAGAGAAACATCAACCAGCTGCCTCTTGCACACCCCCCACCGGGGATGTGCCCGCAACCAATGTACATGCCCTTGACCGGAATCGAACCCGGGACCTTTCAGTCCGCAGACTGACGCTCTACCACTGAGCCAAACCGGTTTCGGCAAAATTCCCAAAGACTTTAAAAGAAGATCCTTTTGTAGAGAAGAAAGACATCACTTAGAATTTGATGCATCAGTTTTGCTCTCATTTTCAGTGGCATATAACCATCCAGGCAATACTGACTTGTACATTTCAGAAACTTGATGTACTGAAGTTCCAACCCGAGCCTCTTGTCTATTTTAGACTGATTCTTGGAGTTAGGCTTTGTTTTAGAGGGTATAGGAACACACCTGTCATGGTTTCACCTGTCATAGCCTTCACTCACCATAATCAGTGAGTTCTTTGGTCAATCATGCTAAGTCTCCTTGAGCAAAAGGTTCAGCTTTTCCCTAAAATTAAAGTGATGTGGATGTGGAAAACCTGGAAAAGTGACATATTCTAGTTGATGGAAGGAAACTCGTGTATCATGCATTCCTCCTGCAGGCAAGATACTCTAGAGCCCAAGGCGGCTGGTGTTCAGAAACACACACATAGAACATTAGCAGTAAATAGAATTGAAAAAGAAATTGGAATTACAGAGGGCATCTAAGGTATTAAGGACAAAGATAGGTACTAGTAAAAGGAGAAAAGAAGGGCAGAATAAAAGATGGACAAAAGTCTTTAAGCAAGAATAAAAGGGACTATTCTGGAATCTAAACATCTTTTTAGGAAGAATGTGGATAAAAATAAATATTAGTGCCTGGCACATTCTTTTCCTACCCTCTTTCTTTTACTCACAGTTTAAAAAGTGATTTTATAAAGGGGACTTTTTAAAAAAAGTGTCTTTTGTGAAGAGACTTAACAGGACACATTCTTTGCAGATTTTCCAGAGAGAAGGGCTCACCTGTCTCTTCCCTCACAGAATGCCACCCAGATCTGGGGGCCGTGGAATAAAGATAACCACGGACGTTTCCGAAGAGGGGAGCCCGGGGGCGGTTTGGGGCGCGAGTGAGCCAAGGTGGCGGGGGCGGCTCCCCGCGCGCCTGGCGATCTGCGGGCGCCGCCGCCGCCGCCGCCGGAGCCACGGCGCGGCCCCCGCTTCGCCGGTGCGGGAGGCGGCCCCGGCGCCCTCCGGCGGGTGCCTCACCCGCCCCCACCGGGGCCTCAGCCGTCGGCCCAGACGGGGGCGCGGGGACGCGGGAGGGAACAATGGACAGCGCCCACGGCTCGCCGTTCTCGGCGGTCGCGCCGAGCGGTCGGGCCTCGGGGCGGTCGGGCTCAGGGCACCCGCCGGCCGGACGGCGCTCGCCTGCAGCCTGCGCGTCGGGGCTCCGGGGAAGGGCCCGCCGGAAAGGCCGTCCGAGGCCTGGGCGCGCGGCACGCAGGGCCCGCGCCACGCGGCTCCCAGAGACCAGCCGTGCCCACGGCCGCGGTGGGGCCGCTGGGGGAGGAGAGGCCCCCCTCCCGGCACTCCAGACGGCAGACCGGCGCCCCCGTGCCGGCCAAGGGCTCTCCTCCCCGGCAGCGGGGCGCCAGGCCGCGGGTCCTTCGGGCACTTCCGCCGCGCGCTCGGCTCCTTTCGCGTCCGGGGCGGGGCGCGGCGGGCGGGTGCGCCCAGTGCGCGCGCGCAGCCGGGTCCGCGGGGGCGCCCCCCGCCCCTCCCGCCCCTCCCCCGCCCGGAGTCTGAGGCGGCCGCGGCCGAGATTGGAATCCGCCTGCTGGCGCTCGGCGGGGGCGCCGGAGGAGGGCCCGGAGGAGGAGGAGGAGGAGGAGGAGGAGGGGAGGAGGACGACGACGAGGGGGCCAGAAGGCAGGCCCGGCTCCGGGGCGTCCGTCCGCGCGAGACGAGGAGCGCACGCCGCGCGAGGGCCACCGGGCCGGGGCCGCCGCACGCCGAGGGGGAGGCCGAGCCGGGCCCCGCCGCGTCCCGACGGCTCGCCGCGCGCACCCCGCTTGGCGCCCGGGCTGGATGATGAGTTCCGCGGGGTCCGGGTGAGTTGGCCGCCCGGAGGGTGCTGCGCGCCGGGGCGACCGTTGGGGAGGCCGCCGGGACCCCGAGGAGTTTCGGAGGGAGCCGGGCGGGCGCCCCGTGGAGTCCCCGGCGCCTCAGGCCGCGGCCCGCCGGGCCCGCCGTCCGCACCCCGCCGGGCCGGGCCCGGGCCCCCCGCGCCGGGAGCCGCCCGCCCCCCGGCCCCCTTTGTTCCCGCCGCCGGGCCCGGGCCGAGGGCGGGAGGCGGGGGGCGAAGGCCGCCCCCGCGGGCCTCCGCGAGTCCTTAAATGGGAAGCGCCCGCCGCCCTCCCGCGCCCGGGGCGGCGAGGCCGGTCCTGGCGGCCCGTCTCCGCGCTTCTGCCAAAAAGGGAAGAAGCCGTCCGCGCGGCGGGTGGGGGCGCCCGGGGAGCGGCCTCCGCGACCCGCCCGCGGGAGGTGCGGCGCCTCGGGTTCACCTGTTGTCCTCGCGGCCTCGCTGCCGTGTCCGAGCGGCTCCGCTCTCCGCGTCCGAAGAGCCACGGCCTGTGGCTCGAGCGAGACCCTTTTCTCTCTCTCCAGACTCGAGAGGAAAGGTTTGGCCAGGAAAAACTGGCTTGCGTCGGGGCAGGAAAAGAACGTGCTCCGTGTCGGGGTCTGGCGTCCTGGGACTCGTACTCTTCTGCACTTGGGTGTTTTAATTCGGTCACGGATTGGAGGTTTTCACTGTGAAACGGTTAGCAGACTGGTCTGAGCACATAGTACGGCCTCGGCACGCGCACCTGTGCCGTGTCAGTCCAGCCTTGGGGTGCCTGGCGGTCGCACTCATTTTTTCAGACGAGGAAACCGAGACGAAAAGCAGCAGAAGAGCTCGGCCCGGGCGCCGGGCCGGACCCAGGCCCAGGCCCAGGCCTGCTGCAGAGGAGCCGCGAGCGAGGGGCGCGGGCGAGGCAGCAGCGAACCCTCCTCCTGCGACACATTTAGGAGCTTTTCAGTTACTGGTACTTGAAATGGCCGCTATTTTGTTGCTTGAGTTGAAAACAACTCTTTTATTGTGTTTACTTGTAAGAGAAGAACTGAAGGCTAAAAATACGGCGGTTCCGAGCTAGAAAGAGGCTGGGTGTCTGAAAGGCTGGCTGGAAGTTAGAAAACTCCTTTAATAGACAGATCCGCTCCTGACCGGCGCCCCCTCCCCCACACTCTCCGGGAGCTCAAGTCTAACGTGTTCTTCTTTCTCCACTTCTCCAACTCTTGACGGAAAAGTTGGAGGCATCCAGTGAGAAGCTCCTCCCAGAAGTCACGAGAGCCCTTCTCTCATCGGCTTCTTTCTTTCCAGCTCAGTTGGAAAAAATTTTTTTTTTAAGTTCTACTAACACCTTTTTCATTTTTCTCTTTCCTATTTTTTGGAGTGTGAGTTGTCCCCTCTTTTGTCTTAGGGTTCTTAAAAGTACGAATGTGCTTAAGATTCCAGTAATTCACAAGAAGTACAAATTGGCAATTACAAAATAGTCACAGGGATGTAAAGTACAAGCATAGGAAATATAGTCAATAACGTAATAACTGGTTGGGTACTAGGATTATCAGAAGAATCACTTTGTAAGTTATATAAAAGTCTGTAACTACTATGATGCACACTTGGAACTAATATAATATTGAAGTCACTTGTAATTGAAAACTTGAAAAAAATTAAAAAAATGATTCCCTCAATTTACAAACACCTTCCCTTGAGTCTACTACATGTTATTGCTTTTCCTTTTCAAATCATATAAAAATTTTAAAAAATTGTCCTTATGAAAGTAATATATATTCATTAAAGAGTAATTTAACATAGAACAAAATTGAAGTAAAATTAAAATTCAGTCCTTCATAATCCCATTTTCAGGGATTGCCAAGAATAGTACACTTTTTCTACTGTTAGTTCCTGGCCATCTAATTCACTTCTTAACCCCTTGTTATCTGGATTTCACCGCCAGCTTTCTGTAGCATTTTGAAAGGCCTTTTCTTGGCTTTCATTCATCTATTAATTTACTCACCAAATACTATCATCTAGCACACCATGCAGAGTAATAGGCTGCAACAACAGGACGGCCCTTGCCTGGCCTAATGGAGCTTAACTAGTGGTGGAGACATACATTGCACAATGACTTCTGTAATTAAATATGATAATTAAAGTATAGAGTATTATAAGAGCTTAAAATGGAAACCTGATCTCGTGCTGGTGGTGCTGCAGAATCTGAGAAAGCCGCCTTGAAAATGTGACCTTGGGACCCTGGACAGTTCTGAAGGGATGAGTAAGAATTAACCAGATGAGAGGAGGGCTTCTCTGACTTACTACTACTAACTTAGTTTCTCATTGCCCTTTTCTGCTTTCTGTTTTTCCTTCCGCCTGATTAATATGGGTTCTCCAAGTTTCATCTTTCAGATCACGTTCCAAGATCTCTCGTCCTTTGATATTATTGTTTAGACCCTTCTGTCTGAATAATTCTCAAATCTCTGTTCTTTCTCTTCTGCATTTGAATCCCTGGGTAACCACCTGCCTATGCATATCTCTGTCTGGTTATTCTGGTTTAAACCGAACTCTTCCTCCTTACCAAACTCGTTTCCCAGGTACCTGGTTCCTTATTTCTGTTGATGTCATACCAAACCCATTCCATCACATCTTGTCTGTAGCCAACATCTGTGGGTTCTTCTCATGTCCTGCTAGCTCTGGTACAGTTCTCAATACATGTTGGTCTCAAGGTTACAATAGACTTGTAAAACGAATTGGATTCTCTTTTCAGGAGAGCTTAGACTGGGGTTATCTTTTACTTGAGTTTGGTGGACCTCACCTATAAGACATTCAGGTTTAGTTTTTGTGTGTGTGTTTTATTTTTCCTGAAGAGGACTTTGAGTCTCATTTTAATTTGTTAGTAGTTGTTCCATGTAGGTTTTCTATTTCAGTGTGAATTTTAGTATTTAATTCACAAATTTATTTTCCACAAGTTTATTAAGTTTTTAAGTCTGGTGTTTTTGGTTTTCACAGTCCTTTTTTTCTTTAAATTTGATGTATATTTGCATACCATATTATACATTGTGTATATACTTGTATATTTGATACTTTTCCCTTCTCTATTTATATGTATCTTTATTTCTAGCTGAGTCAGGTTTTCATCCCACCTGGATAGATGTCATCTTCTTGCCTTCATTTCCACCTTTTTGCAGGTTATCTTATGCATTTCTGTCAAATTAATCTTGAAGCTCAGTTCTTGTCACTTCTTTACTCAGAAGTTCCCAGGGTCTTCTATTAACCGAAGACCTTTCCATGGGATTTGCCTATTTACCTTATTCTTATTTCACTATTTTTGCTTCCTGTACATGTCTCTCCCTCCTCCCCCTCCCTCCCCCATCTCGCTATACTGTTTTCTCTCCTTGGATTGCATATGTTTCAAGTCCTACCCATATGTCCAAGTTCCATTTCAAATTCTGTCTTTCTATGATAAAAGTGTGTTAAATCCTTATCTATCAAACCAAGAAACTTTGTATTGAAGGGTCTCAGGTTCGATTCCAGTCAAGGGCAGGCTTAATCCCTGGCCCCTGTCTGGGCATGTGTGGGAGGCAACAAATCAATTTGCCTCTCTCACATCCATATGTCTCTCTCTGTCTCTCCACCCCCCTTCCTTTCACTCTCTAAAAATCATCGGGGGGAGGGGGGGGGATCCTCCCATGAAGATCAACAAACAAATGAAAAACCCAAGAAGTCAATAGTTAATATCTAAATTATGTGATTCTTGAAATAGAAGTTTAGTGAACTTATTTGTAGATAATCACTAGAGGTATTAAAATAATATTGTTTAAAATTGCTATCACTAGTTAGTGGAGATGGACAGGGCATGAGTTGGTCAATTTTCTTACAGGCCTTCAGAATGCTGATATTTAACCCTCAGCATATATTACTCAAAAAAATCTTCAATTCCTAATATTGTAATAACTGTATACTGACAAATGGAATTAGATTTATTATGAGGGTTATTTTATAATGTATATAAATTCTGTATCACTATGATATACACCTGAAACTAATAGAATATCACTTATACTTAAAAAATGTAATGTAAAAAAAATCTGTAACTCAAAAACTATTTAAGATAAAATTAGAGTGAGAAAAATAAATACATATTTATAAGTAAACAAGTGAATAAAATCCATCTCTCTCTGATGTGGTCCCCAGTTTCTTCTGAATGGAATCCCTTTGGAAAGAAGAGATATTTTTAAGGGATGAAGTTTTTTTTTTTTTTTATCTAATATTTTCTTATTGTACTTAATCATTTGTCTTTAAGAAAAATCAACTTTATTTAAGTATAATTTATATACAGTAATATGCACACATGTTAAGTGTGCAGCTCAATAAGTCATTTAGTCTTATAACAATTTTATATAAATACTAGTTATGCTACTAGACCACAGATTGGGTCTGTAACTGACTTTGTTGCATATTAAAACGAATAAATGGAGAAAGACCCCTGTCTAGCCTAGCAGTTCACATTAGTTACAGTAGCACTGACATGACTTTTGCATCTTGGAGCAGGGAATCAGAGAGGAAAATGGGTTTCCTCTCAGGCTTAATTTGGACTGGAAAGTCTTTCCTTTTCTTCTTCCTTCTTCCACCTTTTATTAGTGTTTATACTTTTAGAATGCCTTCTTAATACCTCAAGATTCATAGTGAACAAGTCATTTCAACTCTTTTATACTTAAAATATTAACTGCTGAGTTGTATTGAATTACATCAATTTAAGATGCACTGTAATTTTATAGACCACTTATAAAAAAATATGCTTCCAGTTAACTTGAAGAAGTCATTGAATGTAGATAGACCCTAACTTCAGAGATGTTAAAATATAACAAATTCATGCACCTTAGGATTGATGAAGAGGTTATTGCTTATTAAAACTATTAGAGGCCTGGTGCATGAAATTCGTGCACTCCGGGAGAGGGGTATCTCTCAGCACAGCCTGCACCCTCTCGCAGTTCAGGAGCCCTTGGGGGATGGCTCTCTGGGGAGCGGGCCTACGCCAGCAGTCAGCCATCCTAAGTGCTGCCATGGAGGCAGGAGAGGTTCCCGCCATCGCTACTACGCTTGCTAGCCAGCTATGAGCCTGGCTCAGGCTTCTGGCTGAGCAGTGCTCCCCCTGTGGGAGTGTACTGTGCACCAAGGGGCAGCTCCTGCATTGAGTGTCTGTCCATTGTGGTCAGTGCACATCATAACTACTGGTGGTTTCACTGTTCAATTTGCATATTAGCCTTTTATTATATAGGGTCATTCCTTTAGGGTAGATGTTGGGAAGGAGAATTTAAATCACACATGTGGGAGTCACATAGCTTTACTATTATAATGAGAAGTTTTTTTTTTTTTTAAAGAGGGTGCTTATTAAACCTTTTTCAACAAGTAAAATGTTCCAAGCAGTATAGAGAAATGTTTTATTTATTTTTGGATGGGGAGCTCCCACAACAGCTTTCAGTATTTTTCTCCTTAATTTTTTGAACTCACAGATTCTTTTTAAAATATATATTTTATTGATTTTTTACAGAGAGGAAGAGAGAGGGATAGAGAGTTAGAAACATTGATGAGAGAGAATCATCGATCAGCTGTTTCTTGCACACCCCCTACTGGGGATGTGCCCGCAACCAAGGTACATGCCCTTGACTGGAATTGAACCTGGGACCTTTCAGTCCGCAGGCCAAACCGGTTTCGGCAAACTCACAGATTCTTAAAGAGTTAATAGTTTTCACAAAATGGCACAAATTATGTAAAGAGGAAATTGTGGAGAGTGGTGATAGCCACTTTTGTGAGTAATTTTAAAGACAATATTCAGTATTTATATATCATTAACAATCATGTACTTTTTAAAGAGGTAAATACAAAAATGATGGTAAATGTTCGGATATTTTACTAACTCATAGTTATGTATATCAATTTTTGTAGCCAATATTTTAAAGGCTATCAAGTCTTTAAAAATGGAAACAAAATGATGTGCTTGGAGATCCCCAATGGTGCTTTTTGAAGAAAACACTAGATAGTGTTTAGGGAGAGCAGATGATCAGTGAGTGGAATATGACTCATGGCGGGCCCAGTGGACCCCTAAACCAAGTTCATGTAGAGAACTAATAAATACATTGGATAAGGAAATGATTTTTTTCTTTATTTTATTTTCTTTCTTTATTTATTTATTAAGGTATTGTATGTGTACATAGCTTACCATTGCCCCCCCCCCCTCCCATACAGGACCTCCCTCCCCAGAGTTTTGTGTCCATTGGTTGTACTTATATGCATGCATACCAGTTCTTCGGTTGATCTCTTATCTCCCCCAGATCTCTCCACCCCGCCCCCCCCCCCCCCCCCCGTCATTTGACAGTCTGCTTGTTGCTTTACTGTCACTATATCTATCTTTCTGTTCATTAGTTTATAATGTTCTTTAATATCCATAAATGAGTGAAGTCATGTGGTGTTTCTCTTTCATTGACTGGCTTATTTCACTCAGCATGATGTTCTCCAATTCCATCCAGGTTACTACAAATGATGAGAATTCCTTCCTTTTTATGGCAGCATAGTATTCCATTGTGTAGATGTTGGAATTGATTCTTGAATATATTTTTTTAAGAACCAGTGAATCTGAGCTACTCTGGTATGGCGGATGTTGTTACTCTTTTATAATTTGTTTATACCACTAAACATCAGAAACATTGGAGCTACTGCTCTAGCTGTATATAATTGCGATTGACTTAAGCAGTAGGCTAGTGGTATGTCAAATGTAGGGATAAAATAATCAGATTTGCAGTTTATGGAGATTAGTTACATAGTGGAGAATCAACTTGAAGAAAGGAAGACTGGCCTGGACTAGGCTGGTGGCAGATCCGTACCACCCAGAATGGATAAGACGTGGTCGTTCTCATGTTACTACTCGGTAGTAGCCTACATTACCTACGGATCCTATTCTGGGTTTGGGTTCAGAATCTGTAAACCTGTTACTGTCTTCTATAGTAACCAATACCACATGTGGCTGTTGAACTTTTGAAGTGTGGCAAATTTGCATTACCCATCAGATTTTGAAATACAGGGGGGAAAAAGAGTGTAAAATAGCTCTGTGCTTTAAAAGTATTGATTACATATTGAAATGACATTGTTTTGAATGTTAGGTTAAATATATTATTAAAATTAATTTCACCTGATTGTTTTTTAATGTAGCTGTTAAAATTTTTAAATTAAGTGTTTTATAACATGTATATTGTTTTTGAATAGTGCTGCCTCTGGACTTCCTCCCCTCTGTTCTTTGCTTACCAAACTGCTTCAGGACCTAGTGTAAATCCTGTCTTTTTGGAAAGCCTTCCATAATGGTTCCAACTTAAAAGTTAGCTCTTTTGCATCTTTAGGCAATATTTTGGTGTTTCTTATATAATATATTAGATTTCTTTAGTACAGGCCTTTTCAGTATTAACCTAGTGGAACTCCAGATAGTTTCCCTAACTGTGTATTACTATAGAACCCGACTCTGTTTCTTCTGTTTACATAAGTTACACATATTTGTGGTTGAAACTTCAAACAATATGGAGTAGAAAGTGAAAGGCTTCTGCAATCCTACCTCACCCCATAGATTACAACTGTTAAAAGTACAGAGATAAGTAGAACCTTTCTTTTCTGTTGTCTTATTTCTTTCTCTTAACCTCTTCTCCTTTCCAAAAATGGGGCCAAATTCATCCTTTTCTTAAACAAGATTATTAATATATATCTCAAAACGTTTTAATTGCTTTTGAGAGAGAGAGAGAGAGAGAGAGAAATAAATAAATATCCGCTGAAACCGGTTTGGCTCAGTGGATAGAGCGTTGGCTTGCGGACTGAAGGGTCCCGGGTTCGATTCCGGTCAAGGGCATGTACCTTGGTTGCGGGCACATCCCCAGTGGGGGTGTGCAGGAGGCGGCTGATCGATGATTCTCTCTCATCGATGTTTCTGACTCTCCCTCTCTCTTCCTCTCTGTAAAAAATCAATAAAATATAAATAAATAAATAAATAAATAAAATGTTCCCAAATCTTAAAAAAGAAAAAAGAAAAAAAAAAGAAAAGAAACATCCATGTGAGAGCAAATATCCATCTGCTGCCTCCTGCATGCTCCTACTCCGGAGCAAGCCTGTAACCCAGACCTGTGATGACCAGGAGTCGAACCAGCAATCTTCAGTGCATAGGATGCTGCCCAATCAACTGAGCCACACTGACCAGGGCCAAGGAAATATTTTTATTGATTTGAGAGAAAGTGAGAAAAACATTGATGTGAGAGAAACCTCTCGGTTGCTTCCCATATGCGCTCTGACCGGGGTTGAACCTGAAACCTAGGTATGTGCCCTGACCTGGAATCGAAGCCCCAACCTTTTGGTGTAAGCAGGGACAATGCTCCACCAACCCAGGGCTCTGCGTTATCTCTTTGTTTTCACTGAATATATAGGGAACTCTTGGTGTCAGTAAGTGTTGCTTTCCTCATCCCCCTGCCCCCCATTTATTTATTTATTTATTTATTTATTTATTTATTTATTTTAGAGTTTTACATAGGTCTCCTTTTTACCGACTAACCCCCCCTCCGACCCCCCCTCCTCCGCCACTTCCACCCCCGAGGGCAAGCCCCCACTGCCCCAGTGTCTGAGTCCATTGGTTATGCTAATATGCATGCATACAAATCCTTTGGTTGCTCTCTAACCCTCCCCCCCAATTGTCTCTGGATCTATTTTTGTTCATCAGTTTATGTTGATCATTATATTTGCAGTTCCCTGTGTTTCTTCGGTGTTATAATCAGGTCCTGATTTGGGTGGGGCAGGACGAGCCAACCGCAGTCCCCTGTAACTCTCTCGGGGTCAGATCCAAACGTGCAGTTCCTTAGATATCCCCCCACTTAGGAGCCCTGTCCACAGTCAGGGGCGCCACCAGCCCAAAACCCTGGGGTTTCTTGTAAACCCAGGCCCAGTCCTGCAGCCTCCATGCGCCTGGCGCATGCCGGTTGCCGCACCGCGGGGGACTCACCGGATCTCCGCGAAATCTGACCTTTTCGCCTTGGGGTGGAGCGCTCCTTTGAGTCCAAGTGTTCGCGCTGATTGTGGTCAGTGTTTTGGGGCTCACAGCTGCTTGGTGGTCTTTGTGGCTGTGGATATTCAGGGCTCTGACACTAACCTCTTCCCGTCAAGATGGCGAGATTTCCCCGCCCCACTATTAAGAAATTAATTTATGTTGATCATTATATCCCACATACAAGATCGTGTGATATTTATATTTCTCTGACTGGCTTATTTTGCTTAGCATAATACTCTCCATGTCCATCCATGCTCTTGCAAATGGTAATTGTTCCTTCTTTATTTATTTATTTATTTATTTTTTATTAAGGTATTATATGTGTACATTGCTTACCATTGCCTCCCCCCTCCACCTCCTATACATGCCCTCCCTCCCCAGAGTTTTGTGTCCATTGGTTGTACTTATATGCGTGCATACCAGTCCTTCGGTTGATCTCTTATCTCCCCCAGATCTCCCTACCCCTCCCCGCTGTCATTTGACAGTCTGCTTGTTGCTTTACTGTCACTAAATCTATCTTTTGTTTATTAGTTTATAATGTTCTTTATTATCCCTAAATGAGTGAGGACATGTGGTGTTTCTCTTTCATTGACTGGCTTATTTCACTCAGCATGATGTTCTCCAATTCCATCCAGGTTGCTGCTAATGATGAGAATTCCTTCCTTTTTATGGCAGCATAGCACTCCATTGTGTTGATGTACCATAGTTTTCTGATCCAGTCATCTGCTGACGGGCACCTAGGCCTTTTCCAAATCCTAGCTATTGTAAATTGTGCTGCAATGAACATAGGGGTGCATATATCCTTTCTGATTGGTCTTTTTGATTTCTTGGAATGTAGTCCTAGAAGTGGGATTACTGGGTCCTTTCCTTATTTTTGTTAGTAGTCAAGTCATATCCCGTTTTACTTACCAATCCCCCATTGATTAATGCTAAGATTGTTTCTTTTTTTGGGGGGAGGATTACTGTGTTGCAAGCACGTATCCTGTGAGAGCATTTTTATTTTATAGGGTGAATTCTTAGACATGCATTTCCTGTAAGAGGAGCATTGCAGATCTGAAGCAGTGCCAGTCTGCTCTGGAGAGTCTGCAGCTGTTCACATTCTAAGCAGCAGTGCTTGCATGAATTTTCCCCCCAACTCACTAACACAGTAACTCTGCCAGTCTGCCGGCTGGAAAAACAGTGCTGCAGTTTTAATCTGTGTTTCTTTGATTATGAGTTGAGCAGGGTTTTATATGTTTGTTGGCTCTTTGCATTCCTCTGTGCTTTGTTCATTTTTCTAATTTAATTTTTTCTTATTTGTAGGAACTTTGTTTTGAGGTATGGATATTAACTCTTTGGCATGTTGTGTTTCTTAAATTAGTCACTTTTTATTTTTGTTCATGGTATATAAAAATTTCCTTGCTGCTATAAGAATATTAAAAAACAAAAAATAAAAAGCTAAGTTATCTTATACTCTCAACTTATTTTATAAGCTTTTTGGTGGCTGAATTTGCCTTAAAGTATTTTGTTTAGTCAGCTAATTAAGTGCTTTGTAAAGAGTAAGTAGCTGTATGTTTTGGTGGTGAATGGGTATAGAAGATGCCACTGTGGCATAACAATTATTTTCAGCTGCAGGCATTTGAGAATAGACTTTTTCTTTCCCTTTCTTTAATCTTTTTGAACTCCGGTATCTGCCTTAAAGCAGAGCCTCTCAGAAGAAATCATTTGTCATAAGTTTGCTCCCTGGAGTTTTGTGACCAGGAAATATCAACCCTCATACCGTATTTGCTGGCGTATAAGACGATTTTTTGGCCCTGAAAAATAAGTATTTGCCTGCGTATAAGACGACTGGGCGTATAAGAAGGCCCCCTAACATTTCCACTAAAAATACAGAGTTTGTTATATACTCGCCGTATAAGACTACCCCCCACTTGGAGGCATATTTTTCAGGGCCAAAAAATCGTCTTATACGCCGGCAAATACGGTAAATAGAGAGGAGAAGAGATGAGAAGTGGGTTGCACACCTACACTGACATTGTCACAAAGGGACCATATTTCCCATCTGTTCATCTAGGGGTCCATTTATTTTTTCTAAAAGTATACGTCCCAAGTTCTAACTGCCTTCTTGGGTCACATTTTTCAGTTATCTATGATAAATGAATAATTATCAGTTTTTTCTCTTGCTAATCTGTTTTTTGTTAGTTTAATTTGCAGGCCCCCAGATTCAAAAACTAAGAGGGTGGAGAAGTTTTTCCGTTTTGACTAGCCAGATTGATTGTTTCTGGCTGTTAGGGCAAGGGATAAATATGCAAGTGGAGTTTTTCTGTCTAAAACAAAAGTATATAAAAGCCTAAGCGACCATTCGACCGGTAGCTATGATGTATAATGACCACCAGGGGGAGACACTCTGACTGGTAGCTATGACACTCACTGATCACCAGGGGGCAGATGCTCAATGCAGGAGCTGCTGAGCTGTGGTGACTTGGCAGCTGTAGTTCTTAGGTGACACACTGAAACCATGCAAGAGAGGAGGGAGCCCGATTCTGGGGTGCATCACCCGAGAATCACCCTCTTATAATGTGGGGTCCTCGGGGGATGTCCCTGCAGGCCTGGCCGAGGGACCCCACCAATGCATGAATCTGTGCACTGGGCCTCTAGTTTTAAATATAAAGGGCGTAAGTCAAATTGCTTTAACCACATTTTTTCAAAATATGTTCCTCAAAATTAAAAATTTGTTAGATGAATTAGAATATCCTCTTAGAGAGGCATCACTCACCTTCCTGAATATATTCCTACAATAATAATTGCTTGCTGTTAAGTGGCATAATTACTCTAATTGTATTGACAAAGCTTTATTCTTCCTCAAGTTCTTCATTGTTTCCCTGTTTTTTTCTTACTATCTTATCAATTTGCATAAAAGATGGTCTGTGATAGGCTTCAATGGTCATGTTACTGAAGGTTAAGTAAATGGAATTTTTATACAAATAAGGTGCTAATTTCTTAAAAGAATAAAGGAATCTTGATATGATTACAGTGGCTTTTCCTTATCTGGATTCCAAATAACTAAAAAGGTTCATTAAATGTTGAATTATTTGTATTTTTAGTTATCCATTTAGATGTTTATTGTATTTTGAACTTTGCTGGTTTCTGTTTACTAGGTTTGTGACCTTTCACCAAAGTAATTAGTCTTTCTAAACCTTATTTCTTCATACTCTAAATGAGGATAATAGTGCTCTCTCCAGGGTTGCCATGGAAACTGAATGAATGGGTGCAGTTAAGCACTGAACACTGCTCTTGTCACATAGTAATGCTTATTAGTAAACTAGAGGCCTGGCGCATGAAATTCGTACACTGGTGGGCAGGTCCCTCAGCCCAGCCTGCACCCTCTCCAATCCAGGACCCCTCAGGAGATGTCCGACTGCCGGTTTAGGCCTGGGGATTGGGCCAAAACTGGCAGTCAGACATCCCTCTCACAATCTGGGACCGCTGGTTCCTAACTGCTCGCCTGCCTGCCTTATTGCTCCTACCTGCCCCCTTCCTCCTTCCCCCCACCAGCCTGATCACCCCCAACCACCTCTGCCTGCTGGCCTGGTTCCCCTAACTGCTTCCCCCCTGCTGGCCTGGTGCCCCCAACTGCCCCCTTCCTCGCCCTGCCCCCCTGCTGGCTTGGTTGCCCTTAACTGCACCCCCTGCTGGCTTGGTTGCCCCCAACAGCTTCCCCCAATGGCCTCACTGCCCCCTTCTTCTGGCCTGTTCTCCCCTCACCAACCCCCCTGCCGGCCTGGCTGCCCCACACACCTGCTATGCAATCGTCCATCCAATTGTTTTGGTTGTTAGGGTCCCTGGCTTTTTATATATATGGATGTTCATAAAGGTGAATCTTTGTGTAAGAGAAGTTGAGGTCAGTGGTATCTTCAAAAGCATATTTGAATGGCTGTAGCTGCATGTATATCGAGGGTCCTTCAAAATTACATCTAATCCTGATTTTCTAATTCCTTTTGAAAGTATGTGTTATTTTTGTTTATATTGACATCTGAATTTGCAAAATACTTCTGTATACCAGTAGTGCTGGCAACTTGATAGAGGAGGTTTTGTACCTTTTGTATTTTAAGAATCCAAAGCTAATGAAGGTGAATTGTTCCACCAAGGTCAAACAAGAGCAGAAAGGAAGTAGAGTCAGACTCTTCTAGTTATCTGAGAATGGGGAGTAGGACCTTAGAGTTAAGTATATATAAAGGGAAGTCAAGACCCCATGTTCTAAAGAAAGCCCAAACGCCTGGCTAGTGTTGCTCAGTGGTTGAGCATCAAAGTATGAACCAGGAGGTCAGTGTTCAATTCCTGGTCAGGGCACATGCCTGGGTTGCAGGCTCCATCCCCAATGTGGGGAGTGCTGGAGGCAGCTGATTAATGATTCTCTCTCATCTTTTATCTTTCTCTTCCTCTCCCTTCTTCTCTGAAATCAATTTAAAAAATTTCAAAAAAGAGAGCCCAAGCACCTGGTGACCTGAGTCCTCTTCAGGGCTTATTAACATGCGACAAACTCAGCGGAAGGTGGAGGGGAGGGAAATTGTGCACAGTGTAACAACAGCAGCTGGCTTGCTTTTGGGGAACACTGTGATTTTTGCCCCCTTCTTCCTCGTCTCGGTAGCCTTCCCTTAGAAGCTTAGTGTGGGGAGGTATAAGAAAACCAATCCTAAAGGTTAGGACTACTAGCAAGAAATGAAGTGGAACATTTCACACCTAGATGATAGTCATTATGCAGTTGATTGGTTTATCTGTGCATTTTTGAGCAAGGGATAAAGAAAATTGGAGAGGCTGAAACCGGTCTGGCTCAGTGGTAGAGCGTCGGTCTGTGGACTGAAAGGTCCCGGGTTCGATTCCGGTCAAGGGCATGCATGTTGCGGGCACATCCCTGGTAGGGGGTGTGCAAGAGGCAGCTGATCGATGCTTCTCTCTCATTGACGTTTCTAGCTCTCTATTCTCTCCCTTCCTCTCTGTAAAATATCAACAAAATATATTTTTTAAAAATTGGAGGGAAATCTCAATATGAACAGAGGGGGTGGCATTGGAACAGCCTGTATTTGTTTTGAAAATCTATTAGTTCAGATGTGTAATACAGAGGATTTCAGCCATATTGACAGGGCTGGCTCTGCTGGAGAAAAGAACAGAAGTAGAAGCCATTGAGCTGAAGCAGATCTTTAAGTAGGGAAATTTGCAGTAGGTTAGAGTCCCTCAGTCAGCAAAGAGCTCCAGCTTGTCTCCAAAAAAAAAAAAAAAAAAAAAAAAAAGCCGCCACCTGGCTGCCCGTAAGCCAGTCAGCATTAATGGAAGTGGCGTCAGAAGACTACACAGTGCTTAGATGTGGAGACAGTTTATTCTGCTCTCTCATGCTCCCTCCCCTCCCCAGATCAGATCACACCCCTTTCTTTTTCTTTGTCTTTTATTTTTTTAAAAATGTTTTATTGATTTTTTACAGAGAGGAAGAGAAAGGGATAGAGATCCAGAAACAGTGATGGGAGAGAACCATTGACCAGCCGCCTCCTGCACATCCCCCACTGGGATGTGCCCATAACCAATGCACATGCCTTTGACCGGAATCCAACCCGGGACACCCCAGTTCGCAAGCCAATGCTCTATCCACTGAGTCAAACCGGTTTTGGCCACACCCCTTTCTTAGACCTGGCCAGCAAAAGTTTGCAGAGGAAGGAAATGATTGTGAGATTAAAGGTTAACTTTATATACAGTAGAAAGTTGGATTGTAATTTCTGATAACTGAAAGCTACTAGACAGCTGTAGGAATTGTTCTAGATGTCATTCAGGGGTAGGAAAGGGAAATTGGATCAACTGTAGTGGGGAGCAGAAATTAGAGAAAAATATGTTTGTATCAATTTTAGATTTAAAAAAATATTTTATTGATTTTTTACAGAGAGGAAGGGAGGGGATAGTTAGAAACATCGATGAGAGGGAAACATCGATCAGCTGCCTCCTGCACACCCCCTACTGAGGATGTGCCTGCAACTAAGGTACGAGTTCTTGACCGGAATCAAACCTGGGGCCTTCAGTCCACAGGCTGATGCTCTATAAACTGAGCTAAACCAGTTAGGGCCAATTTTAGACTTTTTATAAAAGTTACATATAGCATAAATTCCTGCTAAAGCTTCTCTGACCCAGACGCCTTTCTTATCTCTGTATAAGGCTATTAGCATAGTGTCAAGTTTTTACTGCATGCCACCAGGTAAGTTCTGCAGCTTTAAACCAAACAATGTATAACAATTTTGCCAGAGGTTTAATGATACAAACAGTCTAGTTCCTATGGCATCTCATCAACATTACAGTGACAGGACCTTGGATGAAGTAAATGACTTTATTTGAGTTCCTGCTGCTGTACATGGCCATTTGATCTTAATAATTCTATTTCCAAATGTGCTATGATTCTGCTCAATATAATTTTAGCATTAAGCATATTTTATATAATTCTAACTTCAAAGTTTACAAACTATGATAACCTTTTAATTGGACATTATGGAAAATATCTTATTCTTTAGTTTTTATGGAGTTGTTGGGGTTTATCAAACCTTGGAAACTTTAAATAAAATAAAAAACACTCAATAAAAGGTACTAGCTTATTTTTTAATTTTTTAATATGTTTTATTGTCTTTTTACAGAGAGGAAGAGAGAGGGATAGAGAGTTAGAAACATTGATGAGAGAGAATCATTGACCAGCTGCCTCTTGCACACCCCTACTGGGGATGTGCCCGCAGCCAAGGTACATGCCCTTGAGTGGAACCTGGGACCTTTCAGTCCGCAGGCCGAAGCTCTGAGCCAAACTGGTTTCGGCAAAAGGTACTAGTTTAATATATTTTATTAATATAGAAGATTTTGAATTTATGAAGTTTTAATTTTCAGCCATTATTCACATAAAGAACAAAATGGATGAGCAAAATAGGTCCAGAGATATAGATGCATTGAACAGAACAATCTCAGGGGAGTGGAGGTGGTAAGTTGGTTTATTTTAAGTAATCTAGAGCAATAAAATATAAGACAGGTGGAGTGATTAGATTTTGCCTGACATATTTTCCTTAGTATGTTCCTGGCTCTATTTTAAACACTTTACACATATTAAACCACTTGAGGCCTGATGCACGAATATTCGTGCAAAAATGGATCTACCTTCTTCTGGCTACCGTCACTGCTTTTGCTCCTGCCAGAGTCGCCTTTTTGCTCTGTCCAGAGCTGCCTTTCTGCCTTCCCATGCTGCCTAGAGGCCTGGAGAAGCTGGGCCGGTACAGGACATCTCTGGGCATATTGGCCCCTGTGTATGCAAATTAACTCACCATCTTTGTTGGGTTAATTTGCAGACTCACTCCTGATTGGTGGTCATCGTGAAGATCCTGTCAATTTGAATCTTACTCTTTTATTAGTGTAGATTTACTCCTTGTAAATATTCTGTGAGGTATTCAGTAGATATTATTATCAGTTCCCTTTTACAAACGAGGAAATGGAGGTTGCATAGGTTGAATCACTGGTCAACACAGGGAGTCTGACTTTAGAGTCCATGTTTTTATTTAGTATTTATTTTTTTAATTTTTATTGTTGAGAGTATTACAGATGTTCCTTCCTGTTTTCCCCCTCCACCCAGTTCCTGCCCTGCCCCAGGCCTTCACCACCCTATTGTCTGTGTCCATAGGTAATGCAAATAGGCATATGAATGCTTTGATTAATCTCTTCCCACTCCCTCTCCCCACTTCCTTCTGAGATTGGTCAGTCTGTTCCACATTTCCATGCTGGTTCTGTTTTATTCAACAGTTTGTTTTGCTTTTTAGATTCCTTGTTCGTTTATTTTTATTTTTAGATTCAATTATTGATAGATAAGTATTGTTCATATTTTTTTATCCTTTTCCTTCCTTCTTCTTCTTAAAGAATACTCTTCAACATCTAATAATAGAGGAATATGCAAACTGTCCTGGATGCCATCACAGTAACAGTAACAACCAGCAGGCTGCATCGGGTGACCAGGCTGGAGGTGGGGGCAGTTGAAAGTAACCAGGTCAGCAGGGGGCACAGTTAGGGATGATCAGGCTGGCAGGCAGAGGCGGTTAGGGCTGATCAGGCGGGAGGGGTGGGAGGATTGGGGTCAGTTAGGGGTGATCTGACAGGCAGGCAGGTGAGCAGTTAGGAGCCAGCAGTCCTGGATTGTGAGAGGTATGTCCAATTGCCAGTTTAGGCCCAATTCCTGGGATTGGGCCTAAACCAACAATCGGACATCCCCCAAGGGGTCCTGGATTGGGAAGGGTGCAGGCTGGGCTGAGGGACACCCTTCCCCTGCACGAATTTCATGCACTGGTCTTCTAGTTTCATATAATACTGACTTGATGGTGAACTCCTTTAGCTTTTTCTTGTCTCTGATGCTCATTATCTGTACTTCAATTCTAAATGATAGCTTTGCTGGGTAGAGTAATCTTGGTTGTAGGTCCTTGTTATTCATCAGTTGGAATATTTCTTGCCACTCCTATTTGGCCTGCAGAGTTACTGTTGAGAAATTGGCTAACAGTCATATGGTCACTCCCTTATAGGTAACTGACTGCTTTTCTCTTGCCTTTTTATTGTTGTTTTGTTGTTGTTAGTTCTCATTGAAGAATATTTTTCCATTGATTTTTTTTGTTTTTATTTTTTAGAGAGAATTGAAGGAGGGAGAGAGACACACTGAGAGAAAGTATTGATGTGAGAGAGACACATTGATGGGTTGCCTTCCACATGTGCCCCAATTGAAGGCCAGGGATTAATATGCCCTTGACTGGAATCGAACCTGAAGATCCTTCAGTTTATGGACTGATGCTCTATTCAGTGAATCAAAACTGGTTAAGGCTCTTTCTGTTTTTAAGATGTTTTCTTTGTCATTAACATTAGGCATTTTAATTGTGACGGGTCTTGGTATGAGCCTCTTTGGTTTCCTTTTGTTTGAGAGGGTGCAGGCTGGGCTGAGGGACACCCCTCCCCCCATGCATGAATTTTGTGTCCCTGGCCTCTAGTAGTGAATAATTAGGCAGATAGATAGATATTAAAACAGTGGAAGTAAGTAGAGAAGAATATATGGGAAAGGTAGGATGAGAGAGAAAGAGGGAGGGAAGAAAAGTTTTAAAGGGGACCCGGTAGAGCTTAAAAGGAGAATGGGAAGAAGGAAGAAATGGGGGAGGGAGTAAAGCAGGTCTGAGGGAGGAAGTGAAGAAAAAAAATTAAGGTGGGAAGGAAGGAAAAGGGGAGGGAGAGTAGGGATAAAAATAAAGGAAAGAAGGAATGTGGGGAGGGAGACAGGGTAGGAGAAAGATGGGAAGAAGAATGATGAAACAGAAGTAGGAAATAAGGAGGAAAGAAAAGTTTATAAATGATGATTCAGTAGGAAAACGTGTTACATAAAGGAGGGAAAAACTGAGAGGAGGAAGTCAAATACAATTGTATGTGAAGAGGATAAGATTTAAAAAAAAAGTTAATAGGGGCAACCAGGCCAGCAGGGGAGGGTATGTATGGGTGACTAGGCCTGTAGGGGAAGGCAGTTAGGGGGGTCAGGCCAGCAGGGGAGGATGGTGATCAGGCTGGCAGGCAGAGTGGTTAGGGTAGGCAGCCCAGCATTTAGGAGCCAGAGGTCCCGGATTGGAGAGGGTGCAGGTCAGGCTGAGCCTCCTCCCTCCCGTGGCGCCCCCCCTCCAGGAATTTCGTGCACCGGTCCTCTAGTATGTGTATAAGTGTCGATCACACACACAAGTCTTATTTTATAGCTTTGCCATGGCTATTTCTCTTTCTTATTTTAACATTGATTTCAGAGAGGAAAGGAGAGGGGGAGAGATAGAAACATCAATGATGAGAGAGAATCATTGATCCGCTGCCTCCTGCATGACCTTATTGGGGATGGAGCCTGCAACCTGGGCATGTACCGTTGACCATAATCAAACCTGGGACCCTTCAGTCCACAGGCTCATGCTCTATCCACTAAGCCAAACTGGATAGGACAATGGCTATTATTCTTAAAGTTGTTCAACTCTGGTAGATATTTGCATAACCTAGTTATATTATTTGTATTGTTTCTTAGAATACTTTTTTAAAAAAAATCCTCATCTGAGGATATATTTCCTTACTGATTTTTAGGGAGAGAGGGAGGGATAGAAGGAAACATTGATCAGTTGCTTCCTGTATGTGCCCCAGCCAGGACTGAACTCAAAGCCTAGATATGTGCCCTGAATGGGAATCAAACTTGAAACCTTTTTGTTGTTTGGGAGGAAACCAACTGAGCCACCCAGCCAGGGCTATTAGAATATATTTAAAATTACCCTGTGAGCCCTAACCAGTTTGGCTCAGAGGATGCAGCGTCGGCCTGTGGACTCAAGGGTCCCAGGTTTGATTTCGGTCAAGGGCATGTGCCATGGTTGCAGTAGGGGGTGTGTAGGAGGCAGCTGATAGATGTTACTCTCTCATCAATGTTTCTAAACTCTATCCCTCTCACTTCCTCTCTGTAAAAAAATCAATAAAATATATTTAAAAAAATTACCCTGTGAAAGAATAGGAAGGAAAAATATTATAAAAATACTAGTGGCCCTGTGCACGAAATTCTTGCATGGGTGGGGGTGGTGTCCCTCAGCTTGACCTGCACACTCTCTAATCTGGAATATCCCTCTTGCAATTTGGGACTACTGGCTCCTAACTGCTCACCTGCCTGCCTACCTGATTGCCCCTAACAATCTGCCTGCCGTCCTGTTATCCCCCAACTGCCCCCTCTCCACCAGCCTAATCACCTCCTGCTCCCCCCTCTCCCCCCTGCCAGCATGTTCACCTCCAACTGGTCCCCCTCCCCCTGCTGGCCTAATCACCCCCATTTGATCCCCACTGATGGCCTGCTCACCCCAACAACCCCCCTCCCCCTGTTGGCCTGATCACCCACAACTACCTCTACCTTGGCCCAGCCACCATAGTTTTGTCCAGAAAATCTCCTGGAAGGTCTTCAGGTCTAATTAGCATATTACCCTTTCATTAGTATAGATGGAGGCCTGGTGCATGGATAGGGGCTGGCTGGCTTGCCCTGAAGGGTGTTCCGGATCAGGGTGGGGGTTCCCTTGGGAGGCGGGCAGCCTGGGTGGGGGGCCTGTGGTGGTTTGCAGGCCAGCCACGACCCCATGAGATGAGGGTCCCTGCTGGCAGGGTGTGGGCAGCCTGGGTGAGGGGCTGAGGGCTGTTTTCAGGCTGGCCACTCCCCCTTCATTGTGAGAGTTTCTGATGAGTTGCCTGGCCAGCCTGGGTAAGGGATGAGTGTCTTACAGGCTGGCCACATCCCCTACTGGGCGGGGGTCCCCATTGGGGGGTGTGACCAGTCTGGGTGAGGGGCTGAGGCCATTTGCAGACCTTCCCTCGGCGCCTGGCCTGGGTGACAGCGACCCAAGCCTCCAGTGCGCCCAGGCTGGCTCCGTGGCTGCCACCTACAGACTCCTCCTCTGGTGGCCGGCCCAGGTGGGCTGGAAGCTTGGCTTCTTTTGCCAAGGGCAACCCAAGCCTCCCTCTTGCTCTGGCTGGCTCTGTTGTGGCTCTGTTATTCTAAAATAACTTATATCTAATTATGTGATCATCTTTGTCCCACTTATTTGCATATTCCTGATTGGCTGGTGGGCATTGTGAAGTGATGGTCAATTTACATATTTCTCTTTTATTAGTGTAGATTGCTGTATCAATTGAAAATGAAAGGAAATAAACCCATCTATGGGACAGTTTTTGGAGCCAAACATGTTAAGAAATGAAACCAATTTTACTTGTCAATGATGCTGAGATTGTCTTTTACAATGTTATTAAATTGCTTATGTTGTTCCATAAAGTCAATTAAACATAATTCATTATGTCATGTAGATATTAAAAATAATCCTATAGGTTTAGGTTTCTCTTCAAAACAAGAGCCTTTTTTGCCTCCTGATTATAAAAGTAATGCTCACTGAACAAATTTAAAACATAGAAAAGCCCTAAGAAAAAATGAAAACTCCCTTATATTTGTAATACTCAAAGATAACATCTGCAAACATTTTGGTGTACACAATGTAAGTTAAAAATATCTTAGTGCTTAATGTTTCTACCATAATTTAAGAATTTGAGGAAATTAGGCGAGTAAAGCTCACATTCTGTTTGTACATTAAACACGAATGTGTGAACCTAAAATATCAGAAAATTAAAATTAAGGAGGCAGGAGGGGAGTTATTTAAATGGAACTCACCCTGTAGGCAATGTGCTGCATGAGGGGCAACTTTTTTACCCACACCACAAGGGTCTGTGGCCAAATGAGTGGAGTTTGTTAGTAATCCTTGTTATAAATGAAAAAATAAAAATAGGTGAATAGAAATTGAAAGCTGTTGGAATTTGGCTGTCTTGTTCTAATTATGTGATCATCTTTTTTTCCTGAATAGCCTCCCTCCCATTTTCATCTTTGCATTTTTTAGGCTTTAAATAAAGCTAAGATGTTTCAAATTTGATGTGTATTTTTCTGTAATAATGGACAAAAATAGCATAAGATGTGGGAGGTAGAACCTAAACTGAGGGAGGTCAAAACCAAATGGAAACAGAAAATTCAAACCCTCTAGCAGTGTTTCCCAAAGTTTCCCAGGGGTATGGGAAGAGTTTGGTGGGGATATGCATTGCACTGTGCTTAGCTGCGCCTAATTCTACGTTCTCATGAGTCAAGTCAAGACAGTCTTGTGAGGCAGGAGATGGTCCGGTGTGCAAATAAATGTTATTTATAATATAAATTTTATTTATATTTTATTATGAATAATTTTATTTTTATAACTTCTCAGAAAAGAAATAACTTATTTGAAGATGTATTGCATATACTGGATTACTGAAAATGTACACATTGTAGTGATAAGAATTTATGCTCAATCTACTTAGGTTTGTCTTCATTTCAGTTTCCTCTGCCATTTTTGTGACAGATTCTATGAAGACAGATGCACAGCTAGCTGCCTAGCAGATGGATAGTTTCAGTGTTTGGATTCCATTCTTCCTAGCTTCATTCTGCTAGAGCAGTGTTTCCCAAACTTTTAACATATGTGTACCCCTTCTATAATTTTTGTAACGCTAAGTACCCCTTGTCAAAAAAAAAGGATGTATTTTAATAACAATCAAAATATATTTATTTTTTCTTTTTTTGGTACATACACAAAATAATAATAAACTTATCTCTTAAGTTGAAAATTAAGACAGAGCACTGTCCATTTAGTCAGTGATTATAGAATACTCTTGATTTTCCTAACAAAAAAGGTGCTATCTAGTCATCATTTAGAAAAAGTGGGAAAGTAGAACAGCAGGAAAGACCTCTCCAAATCTCATAATAACCAGTGTTAATGTTAGTATGATTCTTTCTCATCTTTTTTCTTTTATTTGTGTTTTCTCCCTCTTTTAGTCTTTTTTATTTATATATTTTTGCATAGTTTGCCCTAAGGATGCAGTATTTGTGTTCTTTGAAAATTCACATCTTAAGCATTTCTGATAAAAAAACACAGAAATAAAACCTGCTCATAAGCTTTTTTAAGGGGGGCGTTGTTTTAATGAAATGTTTATCTACTTGAGGTAAAATATTTTATCTTAGGATCTATATGTATATGTCTAAATGTATATATGTCTATAACTCAAGCTCTAGTACTATCTATATACCGTATTTGCCGGCGTATAAGACGATTTTTTGGCCCTGAAAAATATGCCTCCAAGTGGGGGGTAGTCTTATACGGCGAGTATATAACAAACTCTGTATTTTGAGTGGAAATGTTAGGGGGTCATCTTATACGCCCAGTCTCTTATACGCCGGCAAATACGGTATTTTTCAGGGCCAAAAAATCGTCTTATACGCCGGCAAATACGGTATATATTTTATTGATTTTTTACAGAGAGGAAGAGAGAGGGACAGAAAGTTAGAAACATCGATAAGAGAATATCATCGATCAGCTGCCTCTTGCACACTCCCTAATGGGGATGTGCCCGCAACTAAGGTACATGCCCTTAACCAGAATTGAACCCTGGGACCTTTTAGTCTGCAGGCCGACGCTCTATCCACTGAGCCAAACCGGTTTTGGTGGGTCTTGGTGTTTTTAGGTTCACCTTGTTTGGAGCTCTCTGTGCTTTTAGGACTGTGTGTATGTCTATTTCCTTTATCAGGTTAGGGAAGTTTTCTGTTATTATTTTTTCACATATGTCTCCAGTTCCTTAGTCTCTGGCTTCTCCTTCTGGTACCCCAATAATGCAAATGTTGCTATGCTTGATATTGTCTCAGAGGCCCCTTAACTATTGTAATTTTTTTGGATTTTTTTTCTTCTTTTTGTTCCATTTGGGTGTTTTCTGCTACCTGTCTTCCAAATTGCCGACTCAGACCTCGGCTTCATCTAATCTGCTATTGATTACTCCTAATGTATTCTTCATTTTGGTTACTATATTATTCATTTCTGAATGGTTATTTTATGGTTTCTATCTCTTTGTATAAGTTCTCACACCTGTTCTTCTCCCAAGTTCATTAAGCATCCTTATAAACATCTGGTAAATTGCGTGCCTTCATTTTATTTAGATCTTTTCTGGAGTTTTGCTTTGTTCTTTTATTTGGGGTATGTTTCTTTGTGTCCTATTGTTGGCTACCTTTCTGTGTTTGTTTCTGTGTGTTAGGTAGAGGTGCTACAGTCCTGGTAGAGTGGCCTAATGTAGTAGTTTTCCAGAGGGGCCTATTGGTGCAGACTCCTTGGTTACCTGAGCCAGATGCTTCAGGGTGTCCTTTGTGTGGGCTGTGTGGGCCCTTCTGGTGTAGTTAAGCTTTGATTATTGTTGGCACGTCAGTAGGTGGGATTGGCCCGTAGGCTGGCTGACTGCGAATTGACGGTGACTGGAGACCATGTTGTGTTGAGGATGATCCCATGGAGTGGGATTCACTTCCGTGGGGCTTTGGTGCCTAGTGGGTCTACCCTTTGGAGGTGTGTTTTTTGGAGCTGATTGGGTGATGCTCTGTTATGGTTTGAAGCTTGCTGTCATGGTTCTGGAGTCTCTTGGAATGGTCTCCAATGCAGGCCCATGTCAACTGCTGCCTATGCCATCCCAGCCACCTCATAGGAGCTAAAAGTGATCTGCTGTTTGTAACTGTCTGCACTGGATTTGGAGATGCCTGGGAGAACCTACTGCTGCCAAAGAGGGCAGCTGCCTCTTGGGCAGAGGTGCTTAGCAAGAGGTAAGGGCACACTGAGGCCAGCTACTGCTTGTTTGGGTGTGTGGACCTTTGAGAGATTTTAGGAAAGTCCACAGTATGGGCCAAGGCTATCAACTTGTAAGAAACAACTACTGAATGATATTTGGGCTGGTGTGGGGTTGCGTGGTTTGGGGTCCCATGGCATCACCAGGGTAGGCCAAGCAGTGTTAGCCAAGTTGATTTTAACTCAGATATGGCACCAATCTATGCCTGCCAGCTGCGATGGTGGAGGTGGGACTCAATAAAGGAATAATGGCACCTGCTTACTTCTCTGCTGTGGCCAAAGCTACCTTTCCAGGCCTCACCCTGAAGCTGCTGCCCCAGTACTGGAGCTCAGAGCTAGTGAGTTTGTCAGTAAGTTGGTGGGCAGGCCTTGTAAGAGGATGCCTACGTCTATAGCAGCCCGCCCTCATGGGATCTCTGCTGATGGTCACAGCCAGATGACATGGGGACTCTTCTTCCCAGCACAGGTGCTCTGGGTTAAGGAGCCTGGTGTGGGACTGGGACCCCTGCTTCTCAAGAGTGCCTCTCTGCAGCTGAGATATGATTTTAAAAAAATATATATTTTATTGATTTTTTACAGAGAGGAAGGGAGAGAGAAGAGAGCCAGAAACATCTATGAGAGAGAAACATTGATCAGCTGCCTCCTGCACACTCCCCACTGGGGGGACACACCTGCAACCAAGGCACATGCCCCTGACCGGAATCGAACCTGGGACCCCTGAGTCCACAGGCAGATACTCTATCCACTGAGCCAAACCGGTTAGGGCTCTCTCCTGATTCTTGACTGCCACACATGCATGTGGGAATGAATCTCTGCTCCTCTTACCAGTCTTGACATGGCTTTTTCTTTGTATTCTTATGCATAGAAGTTTTGTTCAGCTAGTCTTCAGGTGATTCTGAAGGGTGGTTATGTAAGTTAGTTGTAATAAAATCGTGGGAAGAGCAAAGCAAAATGTTCACCTATTCCACCATCTTGACCAGAAGTCCAGTATTGTATTCTTTTTGATACTAAAGTAAATGGGCTTATTTTCATATCCTTTTCAGACTAGTGGCCTGGTGTATGAAATGCTTGCACAGGAGGTGGGGGAAGTCCCTTAGCCTGGTCTACACCCTCTCCAATCTAAGATCCCTTCTCACAATCCAGAACCAATGGCTCCTAAGTGCTCACCTGCCTGCCTACCTGATGCCCCTAACTGCTCTCCCCTTCTGGCCTAAACTTTCCAACTGCCTATGTGCTCTTACTTCTTCTCATTGCCTTCAGAGCCCAGCGTAGAGTGCCGAGAGCTCTCCGCCAAGGCCCTGCCCCCGTCCAGACACCCCACTCTGGGCCTGGCAGTAGCCTCATGTCCTGGTGGTTGAAAAAATTTTCTCTGTAAGAAAATATATATATTTTAAAAATAGATATAATCTTAATTCAGAGCACAACTATGTGAAGTAGAATAACTGACACTGGGTTAAAATTTAAAAAAGAAAGGAATAATTAGCCCTGGCTGGTGTGGCTCAGTTGGGGTGGAGCATCATTTCATACATGGAAATATTGTGGTTTTGATTTCTGGTCAGGGCACATACCTAGGTTGAGGGTTTAATTTTTGGTTCAGGTGTGTACAGGAGGTAAGTGACCAATGATTCCTTTCTCTAAAAATTAATAACATACCCTCAAATGAGGATTAAAAAAAAAAAGCCCAGCTGGCATGGCTCGATGGTTGAGTGTTGACCTATGAACCAGGAGGTCATGGTCTGGTTCCTGTTAAGGCCATGTGCTGGGGTTGCAGGCTTGATCTCCAGTGTAGGGTGTCCAGGAGGCAGCCAATCAATGATTCTCTCTCATCAATGATGTTTATATATCTCTCTCCCTCTCCCTTTCTCTCTGAAATTAATAAAATATTTTAAAGCACCGTATTTGCCGGCGTATAAGACGATTTTTTGGCCCTGAAAAATACGTATTTGCCGGCGTATAAGAGACTGGGCGTATAAGATGACCCCCTAACATTTCCACTAAAAAATACAGAGTTTGTTATATACTCGCCGTATAAGACTACCCCCCACTTGGAGGCATATTTTTCAGGGCCAAAAAGTCGTCTTATACGCCGGCAAATACGGTAGATACAGAAAAATCTAACCTAATAATAGAGTAATATGTAAACTAACCATCACTCCACTACAAAAGCCATGCCCACAAGCCAGTCAGAATGAGCATGCAAATTAACCCAACAAAGATGGCGGTTAATTTGCATACACAGAGGGAGGGAGGAGTGAAGACTGAAGACAGCATAGAAGGAAGAGGGAGGGAGCGTGGAAAGCAAGGGGGCTGCGGCTGCTGGAGGGGAAGCACTGGCAGGGCCTGCGGGGCAGGGCGAGGGGCGCAGTAGCACTGCGTGCGCTGTGGAGGTGGCAGAGGAGGAGAGACACAGAAAGAGAAACATCGATGGGAGAGAGAACATTGATTGGTTCCCTCTTGTATGCACCCCAAGCAGGTCTGGGAGTTAAGCCTGCAACTGAGGTATGTGCTATCAACCAGAATTGAACCCCAGACCCTTTGGTCTGTGGGCTTATGCTCTAGCCACTGAGCCACACCACTTAGAGCAATGATTTCTGATTATACATTTACTCACTGACAGATTGTTGTTTTGTAAGATAGTTTTCAATTAATTTAAAATATAGAATAATCAATTCTCTTGGTTCATTTAGGCTTGTTACAAAATACCATAAACGAGGTGGCTTATAAATAACAGAAGTTTACTTCTCACAGTCTGAAAAGCCCAAGATCAGGATGCTGACAGATTAGGTGTCTGGTGAGTGTCTGCTTTCTGATCACAGATGATATCTGTTGACTATATTCTCACAGGGCAGAAGGAGCAAGGGAATTCTCCTGCATCTCTTTAATAAAGGTTCCAGTCCCATTCATAAGGGCTCCAGTCTGATGACTTAATCTGTCTCCTCCCAAAAGCTCCACCTCCAAATCATCATCTTGGGTGTCAGGATTTAACATGACTTTGGCGGGACACAAACATACAGTCTATAGTAGTCAGTTATATGTATGGTTGGTGGTGTAGTTTTCTATTGATGCTGAAGGATAAATTTGTGCTATTCAAACTACTAAGTTTGTTGTTTGAACAGCAAAACTTTATTACCTTACACGTCAGTAGGTCAGAAGTCCAAAACAAGTTTCATCAGCTATCAACGGAACCGCATTCCTATTCTGGAGGCTCTAGAGGAGAATTTGACTCTGCTTTTTCTGGATTCTAGAGGCCAGCCGCAATCCTTGGCTCATAGCCTCCCTCCTCATCTTCAGAGCCAACAAGGTCTCATCTTTCTGACCCTTTGTCATTTGTTTCTCTTTCTAACCACAGCTAGGAGAGGTTCTCTGCTTTTAATATCTCATGTGATTATATTCAGCCCAACAGGATAGTCTCCCCATTGAAAGACTTGTAACCTTAATTACATCTGCACAGTCTCTTTTTGAACTGCGTCCACCAGGGCCAATGTTGAACCTGAGGAAGGGCGGTGAAAGATGAAAGACAATAGACAATAGACATCGCTGGAGCCAGGTGGATCACTGTGCCTGGAGGAGGACACAGCGGCACACAGCCTGTAAGCCAGAGCTTTATTTTGTAGTCAGATCACTCACAGCAAAACAAGGGAATGGTCAAGATGGTTACAGTATTCTTGTGAGTTTCAAATCTGCTTCTTTCCTGTTGTTGCAATTCTCTGAACTCGAGCAAGCTTTGTTTTGGCAGCACTTGCTGCACCTCCCACAGCCCACATCCCTCAGCTACCTAGGACTACAAGGTCAGACTATAAGGTAAGCTGACATACAACCAGAGCCTTTGGCTATAATTATGGTAGGAGGGCTTTGCCCTCCAAACTGGAACTTGTATGTGGCTTTGGCCACAAGAGGACTGTGTCCTCTCATCGGTCTGAAGTTTGATCCTGTGCAAATGCTGTAGCTGCTCTCCATACCTTTTGCTATGCAAGGTAACATAGTCCCCTGTTCCAGGGAGCAGCCGTGGGCAAACTACAGCCCGCAGGCCGGATCCGGCCCGTTCGGCTGTTCTCTCCTGCCCGCGGAGCCGAAAGAGCGGAGGGTTCTCTTGCTCTCCCCTCCGCTCCTTCACCAGCAGCCCAAGAGGAGAGTGCCAGCATGGTCAGGTTGCTTTTGTTCCGGCCCTCCGGTCCAGTTTAAGAACCCATTGTGGCCCTCGAGTCAAAAAGTTTGCCCACCCCTGGGTTAGGGCCTGGGTGCTTTTGAATGAGCATTATTCTGCTAACCACAGTTGGCTTCAGTCCTTTACATAAACATTAAACTGTTCATTTTGTTTTGATAAATTTTGGTAAATATATGGACTGTTGTAGTGGTCAAGTGGCAAGACTTGGAGTTGGGCCTGTTGTGGGTTAGTATAGTGGCTTTAGGCAGTACGAAATACAAAATGCCATTTTGAGAGATTAAATTGCTTTCTTAGTGTTGGCATGGAGGAGGAGAGAAGGAAAGTGATCAGGTTACACATTCTTTGTGGCAGAGCCCGCCCTGCACTTCAGGCTTGGAGCCTGGCTGCGTCCTAGTCTGCTCAGCTGCCCTTTTTACGGAGCAAGAAACAGACATTTTCCCCAAGAGGGTCCCCAAAAGAGAACTATTTTAACTTTATGTATTTATAAAAAGTTACATTTTAATATTGCACTGAAATATAAATTCAACTCAAATTAGTACTGTGAATTAAATTTAGAAAGCTTTTTAAATTTTATTTTGAGATAAAATACCTTTCTTGGTATAAAATGACATGAGTTGGACTGTATGTTTCAGAAACTTGGTGATAAAATGTCTCCATAGCAGTAACATTATTTCTTTTGTTCTGTTTCCTTGCTGTGCTTAGTTAAAAGAGGATCTTAAAAAGGTTTTTCAAGTAAACACTTATAAAAATCTCAGTGCCACATTATTAATGTTAATTTGATCATTTTATGTTATTTTTTCCCCAGTTCAGATGTAGTTAGAATATAAGCCTTTAAAATTTTTTGGTTATTAAAACTTGAATGAGGGTTTAAGAAGCTTAAGCATTATTTGTAAATTTATACCTCTGTTAAACATTATCAGTCCATTAAACAGTACTAATGTTTTCCTCATTTGTATTACTGTTCATCAATTTGTATAATACTTTCTGGAGAAAGCCACTATAATTAGTAATCAGATTTACATCATAGAAATAGGATCACATTTGTATCAATCTTTTTAGAACTTTGGGAGAAGGTATTTTCTAAACAGACTATTTGTCCCAGCATACTTTTCCAAAAGGAAAGTTACAGCTTATAAAAATTTGTGGTTGGACATTTGGACTTGATGTTCTGTTTTGTCCTGTTTATACAGGTTTTATTCTCTTTAGCTCACGAGTTTTAAATAATTTACATATTTTTGCTCAATAACAGAATAGTGGATTTTGGCTCAAAAATAGGATAGTGTTGTGGTCCTAATCCTTTAGTCTTGTCGGTGCTTCTATTAATCCCTGCCTCCCCCCCTGTCTAGATCGTCTTGGTAAAGACCACCTAAGGCTTGCTTTCTCCAGGGAGCCTCGTTCGTTTCACCTGGGCTTTTGGTTATTTCTTCCTTTTCTGTGCCTCTGTAGGGCTTGTAATGCCACTTTGTGCTGTTATTTTTCTTCCTAAGTATTTCTTCTCTATTTCTGATTTGATTTAAAATATTTACATTAGCCGAATCCGGTTTGGCTCAGTGGATAGAGCATCGGCCTGCGGACTGAAAGGTCCCAGGTTCGATTCTGGTCAAGGGCATGTACCTTGGTTGCGGGCACATCCCCGGTAGGGGGTGTGCAAGAGGCAGCTGGTCGATGTTTCTCTCTCATTGACATTTCTAGCTCTCTATCTCTCTCCCTTCCTCCCTGTAAAATATCAATATAATATATTTAAAATAAAATAAAATAAAATAAAATATTTACATTAGCTACCGTTTGTTTATCTCTGATATGCTAAGTACTGTTCCAATATCATGTATCTTTAAAATAACCTGGCAGGTAGGTTTTAGCCTGTAACGGGAGAGTGGAGGACAGTTACACTGTGCTGGAGTGCCAGTCACATCCTTTTCTCTTAGGCTGCTAACACATGCTGCGTGCCTCAATCATAATTAGATTCTGAATAAATATGGGGTGATTAGATGACTCATACCTTTTTTGGAGAAGTGGAGCCTGGGATTTGTGAATATTTCATTTTTTAAAATAACATGTCATTGTCAGGTACCATTATAGTTTTTTAAACTTCCATGTGTCTAAATATGGACCTTGTTCCAAAAAAATTGAGGTGTGGTTCTCTATATTGTTAAAAAATCTATTACTGCATGAAGCAGGGAAAGTTGTTTGAAAGAGTCTGGGGGGAATAGAGCATGCTATTCTCCCTAGTAGGATGCTGCTATTTAATTCATTAAGTGAATAGATTTATACATTCAAAAACTACATACAGATAAACGTCAAAGAAATGGGAAAATGGAGATAAATCTCAAGATAGGTTTTTTTACTGAATCTTTTATTGATTTGAACACTATGTATGTTTGCTATTATTTTCACATGAAAATCATAAATTGCCTAGTGAGATTTGCGATACATTTTTGACACATTTTCTTAAGCATATTTTGACAGTTTTGGTGTCTGTTCCTTATGATGACAACTTTTTACTAGAAAACTATGACCTGTTTTATTGCTTTGCTTTTGTACTTTCCTATCCTATGTTATTTTTATGTCTTTGCAAAAGTCAAGTAATTGACTCATTTATCAGAGTTCCCATACTTGAAAAATCAATATATCTTTTGCATGTTAACAATAAAACTATAATTTTAACAGTTTTCTACATTATTTGATGTTATTGGTCTTGTCTGCTTTTTAAAATAAATATATAATGTGCTTTAATTATAAGTGTTCATTGAGCCTTAGACTTAAGTCCTGGTAAAAGTTTTACTTTTAAAAAATACTTTACTTTTGCCAAAACCGGTTTGGCTCAGTGGATAGAGTGTCGGCCTGCGGACTGAAAGGTCCCGGGTTTGATTCCGGTCAAGGGCATGTACCTTGGTTGCGGGCACATCTCCAGTAGGGGGTGTGCAAGAGGCAGCTGATCGATGTTTCTCTCCCATCGATGTTTCTAACTCTCTATCCCTCTCTTCCTTTCTGTAAAAAATCAATAAAATATATTTTAAAAATACTTTACTTTTTATTATTTACTAGAGGCCTGGTACATGAAAATTCATGCACTAGGGGGCCCTCAGCCCAGCCTGCCCCCTCACACAGTCCGGGAGCCCTCGGGATGTGTACTGACAGCTTAGACCAGCTCTCCATGGGGAGCGGGCTTAAGCCACAATCTGGCCTCCCTCTGTGGGAGGCACCTGGCTGGTCGGGGGAAGGTGCCGCCCCCATCACCTTCTTGCTGCAGCCACTGCCAGTCACCACAGCCTCCAAGGTGTTTTCATCAACACAGACGCCAATCCCTTCGCCATGAAAAAAAGACAACTTTCTTTAAGCATTTCAAGAAGTCTCTTTCATAGGATATGACATTTCTTTCTTTTTTATCCTCACCTGAGGATATTTTTCCATTCATTTTGAGAGAGGAAAAGACAGAAACATCAATGTGAGAGGGACACTTTGATTGGTGCCTCCTGCACGAGCCCTGACCTGGGCCTCAGCCATGGAGGAGCCTGTAACCTAGGTACATGCCCTTGACCAGAATCAAACCCGGACATTATGGTCTTCAGGCCGAGGCTCTAACCACTCATCCAAACTGGCTAGGGCAGGATATGACATTTCTTAGCCCCTCCAGCAGCGGACCTTCGTTTTTTCCTCCAGGAGGTGGAGAATGCCTAGATCACCTTCTTGGATTCCTATCACTCAAGTTACCAAGAACACTGCGAGTGGCGTACTGAGAACTTAGCCAGTGAGCGGTCAGAAGGTGTTTCCTCTGCAGCTCACGCGCAGAGGCGGGACTGCTGGTGCGCTGCTGGCAGGCCCTCTTCTCTCCAGGCCTCCCCGCAGCCGTGACAGCTGGCAGGCCCTCTTCTCTCTGGACCTGCACCATCCGTGGCTTGCCTCACCACACACGCAGTCCCTTCCCGTCCACTTGGCATGTACAGCCTCCTCCTGAGTGGTTGTGACATAGCGGCATCCCGGGAAATTTGCATATTACATATATACATATACACATACACATATTAGAGGCCTGGTGCACAACATTCATACACTGGGGAGGGGGGGGACACACACGGTCCCTTAGCCCGGCTTGTGCCTTTGTACAGTCCAGGACTCTCGGGAGATGTCCACATCCCTCATAGTCCAGGAACCCTCGCTCCTTACTGCTCGCTGCTCCTTATTGCTCGGCTCACTGCTCTTGAGCGCTGCCGTGTTACTGAGAGAGGCATCCCACCGCCTCTGTGCCCCAGTCCTGAGCCTGGCTTTGGCTGAGCAGTGCTCCCTCATGGCAGTGCATTGACCACCAGGGTACAGCTCCTCTGTTGAGTGTCTGTCCCTTGGACGAGAGCATGTGTCATAGTGAACCGGTCATCCTGCTGTTAGGTTGATTTGCATTTTAGGCTTTTATTATATAAGATGTGTATGTCTTAATAGAGAAGTGAATTTTAAAAATTTCAAAATTGCCCTGGCCAGTATTGCTAAGTAGTTACAGCATCGTCCCTTGCACTGAAGAGTCAGGTTTGATTTCTAGTCAAAGGTGCTTGGAGTCAACCACTTGATGTGTCTTTCTCACTTGCATGTGCCCCCCGCCCCCACTCTCCCTGCGTCCCTCCCTTCCACTCTCTGGAAAGCAGTGGGAAAAATATTCTCATGTGAAGGGGGAAACCAACACATCAAAATTGACTTAAACATAGAAACTTAGGCTAGGATATGTAAAATATAAATAGAATCATGTATTTATAAGGTTTACTGTAAGCCTTCAGACTGAGTATTTTTAAGGAGCCTCTTCACTGGAACACAGCGGTTTGTCTTTCTGTCTTCTAAGTATATTGAGATTTTGCACAATAATGTCTTTTTACTTAAACTTACACACATCCATGGAATTATTATCATTACCTCATTTAAGTTTCCTCTGTAATTCTTATGATTGTAATTAAATTACAATTTGTATGAGCATTTCATTAAGATTTGCTTCCATTCTTAGAAACTGTTAGCCCTTTGTGAGGAGGGAATCGAAGTGGGCTCATTGTGCTGTTGGCCTACCCTAGCACCATGCATGCTCAGCAATGTGTGTGGAGCAGCCGATATATATATATATATATATATATATATATATATATATATATATATATATATATATATTCATATTCTTTATAAAATAGGTTTGGTTTTTATAAAACATTTTAGAGGAAAAAATATATTAACCCTAAAGCAGAGCTGACTTCAATATTAGTTGTCTTACAAACAACTATGACTATCCCAATGTTTGGAAGATCTATGAAGCTAATGAATTTAAGAGTTGAAATTAAGGTTGTAGCTATGTTTTCAACACCTTTACTTTGTATTTTTGTTACTGTGACTTAAGATGGTTATAATTATTTTTTTTGAAAGTTTGTCATCTTTATTTTATAGATGTGGGTACTGGAATTTAGAGAACTGAGGACACTTGCTCAGTTAAATTCATGGTGGAGCAGTGTTTGGATCCAGATCTGCAAACTTCAGATCAGGTCTCTTCCCTATGGAGCTGGGGAGTGAGGATTACCTGGTTATACTCACTCTTGATTGATGGTACCTGTCAAAAGAAGAGGCTAAACACTTTTGTTTGATTCCAAATGCTGAGAAACAAATACTGAGAACTTGATTAACTCTATCGCAGGTTGTCTGTAAAAGGAGATTGTTAAACATTAGAGGCCCAGTGCAAGAATTTGTGCATGGGGATGGTCCTTCAGCCTGGCTGACCCGCTGCGGAGAGGCACTGCGGGAAGTTGGCTGTGGAAGCACACTGACCACCAGGGGGCAGCTCCTGCGTTGCGTGTCTGTTTGACAGGGCACCTCAGGCTGTGGCCCCGCCCAATGGGGCTTGAAAGGGGACCTCAAGGTGTGCCCCCCTACCCCCACCCACTGCTGGGCGGGAGGACCTCAGGCTACTCCCCTCACCCTGGGTGGGTGTGCAGCCTCAGGTCCCCTGGCTCAGTGCCCAGGTGGGGGTTGTGGCCTGAGGTGGGGTGGGGGTGGGGGCGGAGCCTCAGGTCCCTGCTGATTGCTGGAATGGTGGTCAATTTGCATATTCCCTCTTTATTATATAGGATTATAAAGGATACTTTAGGGTAAGTAAGCTTAAATGAAATACCCAAGAGTGGAAATGCTTAATGTGCCTGACACACTGTGGGTGCTCTATTATAAATATTAATAACATAACATTTGTAGATAAAAGAAAACTTCTTAAGAGCAATTAAGGTGAATTTATTTTTTATCTCAAACTAGTAATCAATATGTCAGCATGGTAGAATACTTTTTAAAAAGAGAGTTGTTTAGTGACATTTTGTGAGGGTGGTAGGTCATTAACCTCACTCTGAATCTGTGAGTTAGGTATATCATAGAAAGACTTGTGATATCCCTGCTTGGAAGGAAGAATTACCTAAAAAAACAAGGGGAGAGAGAGAAGTCAGCAAACCTACTATGATTCTTTAACCTGGAGGTTGTAAACTGGTGGCCCCACCTATGAGCTGGATTTGGCCTGCAGGCATATTATATTTGATATACATTGTATTTTAAAAATTAGTTGCAAATTATTAAAAATTGGGAGATTTCACAAAAAAGAAAGTCCAAATTTCTGGTTTGTCTTGAAAAACTGGAAATTAGGCAGAATAGAACATTATTTTGTTCCCAACTGTGGAAGTCAGGGGAGCTGAGTGGCCTTTGTTCTAATCTCCTGCCCCTCCTGCTCTCTCCCTAATCCTAAAGCCAGAGCTAATGGCTCTGTCAAAAAAGGGTAACCTAAAAATAGGGTCGTTTGTGTTTAAGGAAAAATAGAAGAGCATGTAATTTTTAGTGAAAATAAAGAACATTTCTGCACATATCTGTCAAAAGGCCACAGTTCAGGTTTGAAGAAAAAAAATTGTGGTAAGAATATGATTAATATGGTATGTGGAAAGACATGTAATGAGAAGATTTAAGTAGAACAGGAATTCAAAAATCAGGGATTATTTTATTTATTTATTTTTTTAAAACAAATCTTTATTGTTCAGATTATTACAAATGTGTTCCTCTCCCCACCCCCTCAATTGCTTCTCTCCACCAGGTTCCCACCCCACCCTCTGCCCTTTCCCCACCCACCATTGTCCTCATCCATAGGTGCACAGTTTATGTTCAGTCTCTTCTCGCACCCCCCACTCCCCTTTTCCCCGAGAATCCTCAGTCCACTCCCTTTCCATATCTATTATATTCACCAGTTAATATTGATCATCAGATTTTTTAATTCCCTTGATTTTTAGATTCACTTGTTGATAGTTATGTATTTGTTGTTCATAATTTTTATCTTTATTTTCTTCCTCTTCCTAAAGAACCCCTTTCAGCAATTCATATAATTCAGATTTCGTGGTGATGAACTCCTTTAGCTTTTTCTTATTTGTGAAGCTCTTTATCTGGCCTTTGATTCTGAGTGATAGCTTTACTGAGTAGAGTATTTTTGGCTGTAGGTTCTTGCTTTTCATCACCTTGAATATTTCTTGCCATTCCCGTCTGGCCTGCATGGTTTCTGTTGAGAAATCAACTGATAATCGTATGGGTGCTCCTTTATAGGTAACTACCTGCTTTTGTCTTGCTGCTTTTAATATTCTCTCTTGGCATTTTAATTATGATGTGTCTTGGTGTGGTCCTCTTTGGATTCCTTTTGTTTGGGGTTCTGTGCACTTCCTGGACTTGTAAGTCTATTTCTTTCCCCAGGTGGGGGAAGTTTTCTGTCACTATTTCTTTGAATATGTTTTCAGTATCTTGCTCTCTCTCTTCTTCTGGGACCCCCATAATTCTGATGTTAGATCGCTTGAAGTTGTCCCCGAGGTTTCTTATATTATCTACAACTTTCTGGATTCTCTTGTCTTCTTGCTTCTGCAGAGGAGTGTCCTCTGGCTCTTTATGTTCCAAATATTTGCCTTGATTCTTGCGATCTTCCATTCTGTTTTTAGGACTCTGTATATTATTTTTTATTTCAGACAATGTATTCTTTATTTTTAGTTGATCCCTTATTGGCCTTTTTTAGGAAATTCTTGAAAAACCTTGTAACTGTGGTTTTAAACTGTATATCCAGTCACTTGTTGTCCTCCATTTCTTTCATTTGTGATCTGTTTCCTTGTCTTGGCATTTTCGCTGTTTCCCTGAGTTGGTAGGGTGGCTTTGTGTGTTAAGGTGTCCCATATGGTCAGCCTCCCAGTTATCTGAGGTGGACACTCTTGGTGCACCCCTTTGTGGACTGTGTGTACAGCCTGATTGTAGTTAAGTCTTGATTGTTGTTGGTATTACTGGGAGGAACTGACCTCTAGGCCAATTGGCTGTGAGGATCAGCTGTGTCAATGCTAGGAGACAGCCTTATTCGACTAAACTTGGGAAATTGCAAAAGCCTCCGTGCTCTGCTTGGATGGGGCGGAGTTTCAGGGTGGAGCTTACAGCCTTGGCTTCCCATTATCCCCGCCCTATGAGGTTCCTGTGTCTCAGTGTTCCTCAGTGTCCTTTGGTACTGGTTGCTTTTGTACTTGCTGCTTTGGTACTTGCTGCAAGCACCTCTGAGAGAAAGATGCCTTGGCGTTTCACCTGCTACCAGACAGTCTAGTTTCTCCCCCAGTGAGCCCGGAACTGGGGTTCAGTGCAGTTGGAAGTGGGGTTCAGTGTAGTCTGGAGCTTTTGTCTCCTTCCTACTAGGGCAATCCAGCAGCACAGTCAACAGTCCGTCCTCTGCACGTAGCGTCCACGCCTTCCGGACTCTGTCTTTTGCCACTCCCATGAGTTTCTGCCTTACAGCCCAGATTCCCTCTCTATGAGCCTGGATCCCCATGGTCTGGCCTACAATGGGGTTCAGTGCAGTCAGAATTGGGGCTCCGCACAGTCCGGAGCTTTTATCTCCTTCCTGCTAGGGAATGCCAGCGAGGCACTCAGCCGCCCCTTCCTCTCCAGCTCAGTCCTCTCCCCACACATGCACCGTGTCTCTGTACCTTAGGCTTTTACAGCTCCTCTGATTTTCCTTCTGGTTTTCTCTTTCCTTCTAGTTATAGAATTTCCAGTCAGTCAACTTTCCAGTAGTTTTGGATAATAACCATTTTGTATTTTAGTTGTATTTTTTGAAATTGTTGTGCGAGACTGCAGTTAGGCGTTTACCTATGCCGCCATCTTGGTTTCTCCTGACATAAATTTTAAGGACTTCTCATTATGGGTAATATTGATTTACTAGAGGCCTGATGCACAAAGATTCATGCAAGAATGGGCCTTCCTTCCCCTGGCTTCCGGCACCACCTACACTCTGGCCGGAGCTGCCTTTTCGCCTTTCTATGCTGCCCAGAGGTCCAGAGCAGCTGGGGCAGTGTGGAATGGCTGCATCAGTGCCATGCGATGATGCAAGTGTCCAGCCCCTCCCCCAGCCACTTGGTGCCTTATACGCAAATTAACCAGGTATCTTTATTGGGTTAATTTACATACCCAATCCTGATTGGCTGGTGGGTATCACAAAGGGATGGTCAATTTGCATCTTACTCTTTTATTAGTGTAGATTAACTTTTTGATACTTGATTCTTGAATGCACTCATTCACAAATTCATTTGCACTTTAGTTCAACATTCATAAACAAACGTAAGCTTACTGTTATTACAATATGAAGCAAACAAAAACAGTCTTTTATATAATGTGGCTTAATGCAGTCACAATTATTTTCCACAGTCATTTGCATATTATTTTTTTAGAATTGGGATAAGAAAATGTTAACATTTATGGATTGTATCGCTACATTTTTTCTAATTGCAAATTGTGATGGTAAAGAAGACAGTGTATTTTCGTATGAGTGGGCAAAGTACATTGTGGTTTCTGGAGTTAGAACAAGTGTTTCTTAGAAACCTACCAATTGGTGGCTGTGCCCACAGAAATTTATAACTTCCAGCAACTTCCTTTTTTAACTGGTGGAATAAAAATGAATGGACAGTTGACTAATTTTCAATGAGAATTTGATTTGAAAAGGATATGTATATAATGGAGAATCTGTGCCATTTTTTAAATTAATTTTTCAACTGATTCTGTAAAGCTAGATCAGTAGAGTTTTGGAGGATTGGAGAAAGGACCAAAGGGAAAAATAAGAGAATGAATAATTATGGTAGAAGGAACTGTGATGAATAAAAAGCATTTATCTTATAGGATTCCAAAGTGAACTATTAAATAATAATTTTAATAGCTTTACAAATGTAATGAAAGGATTTAGAATGGGTGAGTGTACAAAGCACAAGAAGTTAGGGTAGCTCTTAAGGCACCCCAGGATCGTGCAGATGATTCTTGTCTCTTAGTGACAGCATCTATGAGAAGAATTTTGTGTTTAGGAAGAAAAATGTCCAGCACAGTGAGGGATACACAAATATAAAATAATAGTGCTCAAGTTGAAGAGGTTCTTGACAACATTAATGGACTTGTAACTTAATTGGAAGTCAATCTGCTAGTCATATTTATTATATCTGACAAGGTTTGTATATGAAAACAATTGTTAGTAC
The DNA here is from genome assembly GCA_963924515.1 of Vespertilio murinus. Classification (NCBI taxonomy): domain Eukaryota; kingdom Metazoa; phylum Chordata; class Mammalia; order Chiroptera; family Vespertilionidae; genus Vespertilio; species Vespertilio murinus. The sequence continues at coordinate 54,173,815 of OZ004714.1, read as the reverse complement.
CAGCAATCTCATTTCTTTCTCAACTTAAACTGTATATTAAACTAAATATTATGGAATGTATTTTATCAACCCTAGGAAACACACACACACACACACACACACACACACACGGTATTGATGTATTGTTATTCTATGTGTCATTAGAAAAGAAAAAAATAATGCCTGATAAACAATGATATATTGTTTTTAAGATATTGATTTGAGATCCTGATTTCACAGTTGTTAAGTGTGAAATGATGTGTCCTAAAATTTATTATATTAAGATGTAACAAAAATACAGCATTAAGACACACATTTGGTTTCATTAATTTTTTTTGTATTCTCTTTTTAGTCTCTATGTCACTTATTTCTGCTCTAATATTTATTTTTTCAAAATTTTTAATTAAATCTAGTAGTTTTTTGGTGAAGTCTTCAGGGTTTTCTATGTTTAATATCATGTCATCTGCAAATAATGACAGTTTTACTTTCTCCTTTCCAATTTGGATGCCTTTTATTTCTTCTTGTCTGATTGCTGTGGTTAGGACTTCCAGTACTGTATTGAATGAGTGGTGAAAGCAGACATCCCTGTCTTGTTTCTGTTTTTAGGGAAAATAGTTTAATTTTTTGCCCATTCAATATGATGTTGGCTGTAGGTTTGTCTTATATATATTTCAGTGCTCCTATATTGGATGTATATATGTTTACCAGGGTAATATCCTTTTGTTGGATCGATCCCTTTAGTATTATGTAGTCACCTTTTTGTTGTCTCTTGTGATGGCCTTTATTATAAAGTCTATTTTGTTAAATATGGGTATTGCTACATCAGTTTTTTGTTGTTTTCCATTTGCATGGAAAATTCCCCCCCCCCCCCATCCTTTTGCTTTCATCCTGTGTGTCTTGTTTTGATGTGAGTCTCTTGTAGACAGCATATAGTTTTGTCATGTTTTTGTATTCATTTACATTTTAGGCTATTATTATTGACTAGATACCTAGTGCACGAAATTCGTAAATGGGAGGTGTCCTTAAGCCTGGCCTGCACCCTCTCCAATCTGGGACCCCTTGGGGGATGACTGAATGCCAGATTAGGCCCTATCCCTGCGGGCAGTTGGGGGGCAAGATCAGGACAGCAGAGGAGGGCAGTTGAGGGTTATTGGGCAGGAGGGGAGGGTTTCCTAATTTGCCCTTTTGCAAGTGCCACCCAAACTTAATTATTATAGCTTTGTCATAATTCTTAAGGTTGAGTAGCAATGGCTTGAATCTTGCTATTTTCTTCTGGCATGTAGAGTTTCTGATGAGAAATCAGCTGATAGCCTTATGATATCTTTGTAGGTAACAAATTCCTTTTCTCTTGCTGACTTTAATATTCTTTGTTTTTAATTTTTGGCATTTTAATTATGATGTGTCTAGGTGTGGGCCTGTATGGGTATTTCTTGTTTGGGACTCTCTGTGCCTCCTGACCTTGTGCAACTTTTTCCTTTACTAGGTTAGGGAGATTTTCTGTCATTATTTCTTCAAACAAGTTCTTTATCCCTTGCTCACTTTTTTCTCCTTCTGGCATACATATTATGTGAATATTATGTTTCATGGTGTCCCACAGCTCCCTTAAGCTGTCCTCCCTGTTTTTTTTAAAATTATTTTTCTTTTTACTCATTTTTTAATTGAATGGTTTTCTTATTGTTGGGTTTGAAGAGTTATTTCTATACTTTAGATAGCTGTCCTCAGGTATTTTTTGCAAATAATATCTCCTAGACTTGGATTGACTTCTCATGCTCTTTATTTACTTTTTTGTTTGTTCTTGTTTTTTGTTTTGTTTTTCTTTCCATTTCTTTATTAAAGTATTATATGTGTACATACCAATCCCCACCCCACCCCCACTCCCATACACGCCCTCCCTCCCCAGAGTTTTTCATCCATTGATTATGCTTATATGCATGCATACAATTCCTTTGGTTATCTCTTATCTCCCCTATTGTTCTTTTTTTTAAAATTTTTCTCTTTCTCTTTTTTTCCTCTCATTCTTTTTATATTATCTTTTGCATAGGAAAGTTTGAAATTTAAATGAATTTCAGCCTATTGGGTATTTTTTTCATGGCTTGTGCCTTTGGTGTTTTATCTACAAAATCATTGCCAAACTCAAGATCACCTAAATTTTATCTTATGTTATTTTCTAAAAGTCTTGCATTTTACAATTAGATCTGTGATCCATTATAAGTCTTTGAAGAATGGAATGACTGTATTTAGATTTTTTTAAAATGTGGATGTCCAATTGTTGCCGTACAACATGGTGAAAAGTCTGTCTTTGCTCCATTGTATGGCCTTTACTCCTTTGTTAAGGGTCAGTTAACTACATTATTTGAGTCTATTTAAGGCTTCTCTGTTCTTTTCCATTGTCTATCCTTTTGCTAGTGCCACCCTATCTTAATTATTGTAGCTTTGTTTTAATTCTTGAAGTTGAGTAGCATCAGCCCTCCAACTTTTTGTTCTTCAGTATTGTGTTGATAAATCAAGATCTTTTACCTCTCCATATAAACTTTAAAATCACTTTATCATGATTTACAAAAAAACCTTGCTGGGCCTTTTTCTGAGGTTGTGTTGACTCTGTAGATCAAATTAGGAAGAATTAATGTCTTCACAGTGATGATTCTTTCAATCCATGAACATAGACTTATCTTTTCATTCATTTTTTTTTTTATTTTTAAAGTCAGTTTTATAGTTTTCTTCATGTAGATTTTCTACACATTTTGTTAGATTTGTACCTAAGTATTTCATTTTGGGGATGCTAATGTAAATGGTAGGCTTTAAATTTCAGATTCTACTTGTTCATTGTTGGCGCATAGGAGACCAGTTGATTTATGTATATTAACTTTGTATCTTGAAACCTTACTATAATTGCTTATTAGTTCTAGGAATTTTTTTTATTCTTTATTGTTTTGGATTTTCTACATAGACTATTACATCATCTGTAAACAAAGATAGTTTTTTTCTTTTCGTTTTCACTCTAACGGTATACCATTTATTTCCTATCTTATTGCATTAGCTAAGACTTCCAGTATGATATGGAAAGAGTGGGGAGAGGGAATAGATATATCATTGACTTATTCCCCATCTTAGTGGGAAAGTATTGAATGTCTCATTAAGTGTGCTTAGTGATTTTTAAGTGATTCATAAGTTAGCTGTAGATTTTTGATAGATGTTCTTTATGAAATTGAGGATGTTCCCCTCTTTTCCTGGTTTGCTGAGAATTTTTATTGTGAATTGGTGTTGAATATTATCAAGTGCTTTTTCTGCATCTACTGATATAATCCTGTGATTTTTCTCTTTTAGTATGTTGATGTGATGTATTGTATTAATTGATCTTTTGAAATGTTGAATCAGTTTTGCAAACCTAGGATAAATCTCACTTAGTCAAGCTATATAATTCTTATGTGTTGTTGGATTCTAATATTATGTTCAGGAGTTTTGTATCCTAGCTAATAAAGAGGGGATATGCAAATTGACCATCACAAAGATGGCGGTACCCACAATGGAGGCGGGGTTTCCATAACACAGGATGGCTGTGTCCACAGCAGAGGCAGGGTTTCTGTAACACAAGATGGCTGCACCCACAGTGGAGGCTGTGTTCCCGTAATGAGCTTTACTGAGTAATCAGCAGGGACCTGAGTCTGCCAGGCACAGGGGACTTGAGGCTGCACCCCACCTGACGGGGCTTGATGGGTGTGGGGTCGACCAGATCTGGGTCTTGCATGATTTTGAGGCGCCGTAGGTAGGTGGGGAATTGACTCAGTCCCGTGGCATGCTCCAGACTCTGACAGGAGGAAGATTTTCATACACATTTTACTAATTTTCTTTCATCTCTGACACTTCTACTCTGTTTCCCCGAAAATAAGACAGTGTCTTATATTAATTTTTGCTCTCAAAGATGCGCTTGGTCTTATTTTCAGGGGATGTATTATGTTTCCATGAAGTAGGTCTTATTTTCAGAGGATGTCTTATTTTTGGGGAAACACGGTATTAAAGAGAAAGGGCAAATATCAATATTAAAATATTTTCTCTAGCCGAAACCGGTTTGGCTCAGTGGTAGAGCGTTGGTCTGCGGACTGAAAGGTCCCGGGTTCTATTCCGGTCAGGGGCATGTACCTTGGTTGCGGGCACATCCCCAGTAGGGGGTGTGCAAGAGGCAGCTGGTCGATGTTTCTCTCTCATTGACGTTTCTAGCTCTCTATCCCTCTCCCTTCATCTCTGTAAAAAAAATCAATAAAATATATTTAAAAAAAAAATAAAATATTTTCTCTAATCCCCTTTTAATGTGCACAAATTATGTGCACTGGGCCACTAGTGTGTGTGTGTGTGTGTGTGTGTGTGTGTGGTTACCTTTTTTTGTAATGTTTTCGTCTGATTTTGGTATTAGGGTAATGCTGGCCTCAAAACGAATTAAAGTAGGACATATTCTCTTGGCTTCTATCTTCTAAGTAAGAATTTAGAGACTTGGTATAACATCTCCTTAAATGTATGCTAGAATTCATTGGAGAACCTATCTGAGCCTGCTGCTTTCTACTTTGGAAGATTATTATTAGGATTCACTTTATCTAATATAGGCCTATTCAAATTGTTTGTTCATGTGTGAGTTTCAACAGATTGTGCCTTTTAAGGAATTAGTTTGTTTCATCTAACTTGTGGGCCTGTAGTTTTTCATTATATTCCTTGATACATATCTTTTACTGATCATGGGACCTGTATGATATTCCTATTTTGTTACTGATATAGTAATTTAGGTAATTTCTCTTTTTGATTAATTTTTTTGGATCTTTTCAAAGAAACAGCTTTGGTTTTATTTATTTTCTACTTTCAGTTCATTAATTTTATTATTCATTTTCATCTGCTGAGCTTGGACTTAATTTGCTTTTTGTTTTGTAGTTTAATTTTAGATGGCCGTTTAGATTACAAAGTTATATTATATATATTTAATGTTATCAACTTCCTCTTAGCAGTGCTTTCACTGCATCTCACAAATTTTGAAAAGTTTTATTTTCATTTAGTTCAAATTACTTTTAAAGTTATCTTGAGAATTCTTCTTTGGTACATTGCTTACTTAGGAATGTATTATTTAATCTTCAAGTATATTTTATTTTTTTAGATATTTTTCTTTTTTGATTTTAGCTTAATTCCATTGTTGTCTAAGAGGAGACACTGCATGATTTCTATTCTTTTACCTTTTTAAAGGTATGTTTTATGGCCCAGAGTGTGTGGTCTGTCTTGGTGAATACCCCAAGTGAGCTTGAGAATAATGTGTATCTTTTGCCATTAGTTGAATGAAGTGGATGGTAGATATAAATTATAACCAGTTTATTGATGGTGCTATTGAGTTCAGCTGTGTCCTTAGTGATTTTCTGTCTGTTGGATCTCCCCATTTCTTAGAGAGGGGTGTTAAAGTCTTTAATTATACTAGTGGATTCATCTGTTTTTCTTTTCAGTTGTATCAGCTTTTGTCTCATGCATTTTGATGCTTTGGTGCTAGAACCATGCACATTAAAAATTGCTGTGTCGCCAAAATGGGTTTGGCTCAATGGATAGAGCCTCAGCCTGCGGACTAAAAGGTCCGAGATTCTAATTCCACCAGATGTTGTAAATATCTGGTAGAATTAGAATCAGTCCATATATTTTTAAACATACGTCACTTTAGTGGACTGTTTTAACCTTTATGAGAAAAGGTTAATCTGTTTCACTTTCTTTTTCCTCACACACCCTTAGGGAAGAATGGAGTTGTTAGCAAAGAATGAGTTTGGGAAGAAATCTTTATGCCATTTCTAAAATGGAAACAATGTATTTATTTTTAGTCTAAGGGAAAATTTTAAGACTGACTGTCTCAGGAAAAAATAATTAAAAAAAACCTTAACACCAAGTCTCCATTCCTGCCCTGCATCATTTTCTGAGTGATGGTTGGGGTCTTACCCAGAAAGATGTTAGGGACCCGGTTAAGTGTAGCTAACGTGTGTGCTGAGAAGACTGCTGAGGCCCCTGAATGCGGCAGAGCATTCCTGATCGCTTTCCCAGGAGTCCGCCCGCGGGACAGACTCGCACAGCTCTGCCTGCCTGCTGAGGGGCAGCGCTTGACTGGAAGAAAGGCTGCTGTTCGATATGGAGACCACATCAGGTCGCCCATTTACTAGTGTGTGAATTTAGTCATTATTGTCAAGACTACTTACCAAACGTCAGTGTGACATACATGATACTTCTAAATGGATCAGAAGACAAGGGCACTGTGACATGCAATGGGCATAGGTAATGTTCATGCAGCTTAAACTTTTCTCTTTTTAAATATGAAACAGAATACTTGCTGTGTGAAGGTTTAGTAAAAAGACATTTGAAGGAACCTGTTTTTAAGACCTCTAAGGAAATAGCTCACCTATCTTTAATATTTTTGTTTCCAGTGTTTAAATTTATGAATATTGTCTCCATGCAGGAGTGCACTAATGCAGGAGGGTAGTCACATAGTTGAAACCTATCCCATGATTTAGACCAAGCTGTGCAGTTAATTCTTGACGCTCTCAATTCCTAATATTCTAGGTGGAAGTTTGACCAAAATGGAAAAAAAAAAAAAAGTACTTACTAAAACTGTGATAAGGAATGAAATTAGGGCCCTGTTGGTTGCTCAGTGGTTAGAGCATAGGCCCATGGGATTGAAGGGCACGTGCCTTGGTTGCAGATTACCCAGCCCTGGTAGGGGTGCATTCAAGAGGCAACCAATCGGTGTGTCTCTCTGTTTCTTGCACTCCTCCCTCCTTTCCACCCTCGCTAAGAAATGGGAAAAATAATTCTCGGGTGAGGATTAAAAGAAAAAGTGAAAAAATAAGGTTACTATCTTGGTGTTCAAATATATTTTGCCTGGGGAGGAATCTGAATATTGTAGAATTATAAATGTTGGTGCTGCTTCTAGATGTTTCTGTTTTTTTCGACTTGAGATTATTTTTTCCAAAGGCCTGAGCCACTTCAGAAATTTTACATGTAATTTTCCCCCCCATAGAACTGTTACCTTTTTTGTTTTAAATACACATGGCTTTTTAAAATCCTCCTCAAGAATATATTTTTATTGACTTTGGGGGGGGGGGAGATGAGAAGCATTGATGTGAGAGAAGCATTTATCGGTTGCCTTCTGTTCTCGCCTGACCAGGGATTGAGTCCGAGACCTTTTGGTGTACCAAACAACACTCCAGCCACCCGGCCAGAGCCTGTTTAAATATACAAATACTCAAAATGGGACACTTCTTTTGGTAGAGTTTGGGAAATGGTAGTGATAAGTTTCTAAAATACGGTAGAACTTTTCATTGAATTTACATAGAAAGTATATAGTTTTATAAATGATGAATTTTTACTATTGTTTCTATGTGTGTCCTTTTGACAAAAGTTTTTTAAATCTGAAATAAGTTCTTTTTTCCAAAACAGATTTATGAAAATATGCATCAGTTTAATACTGTCTTGGAATTCATGAGATGGAAGCATAGGTCAAAGCTGCTTGGAGAAAATTGGAAGCACAGTTTTTTCTCTAGTACATCTCTGAGGTAAGGAAAAGACTTTTAAGAAAATAATTAGAATAATGTGAAACATTATTTTTTAACAATTGAAAATAGTTCTAAATCACTGCTATGCGTTTAATTTATTCAGTTTCCTTAATCACCTTCTTTATGAATCATAAGTAGTTGTAATATATTCTCCTCTCCTAATAATGTTGAACCTCTTTAGGAATAAAAAAATATTACTAATACTTTCTTTAACTGTAGAAAATAAGCATTAAGTTATGTATATAATTTTATATATATGTGCATATATATATACACACATATATGTATGTGTATATATATACACATATATATGTATATGTATATGTATATTCTTGCTAAAGATGACTAAGCAGAGTTCAGAATAGAAGATTATGTAAAAATTAATGTTTTCTGAAGCATTCACACATTTAAATTTTAGGGTAAAATTATTTTAGAATAATAGATCTTTGGAGATAGAATTTATAATAAAGCCAGGGATTAGGGTTAAGAAATCATTCTAAAACAATATGTACAGAGAAATCATATTCATTATTTTTGAATTCATTTTGAGCCTCAAATTATCAGGTAAGGTTTGAATTCTTCAAGGATCTACATCTTTAAAAATAGATAAGACATACATTTTTTAAAAAAAATCCTCACTTGAGGATAATTTTCCATTGATATTTAGAGAACGTAGAAAGAAGGCGGGTAACAAGGAACGGGAGAGAGAAATAGAGAGGGAGAGAGAGAAGAAACATCAATGTGAAAGAGACACATTGATTGGTTATCTTCCACACTTACCTGACCAGGGCCAGGGACCAACCCTGTAACCAAGGTATGTGCCCTTGACTGGGGCTCAAACCGTGATCCTTTGGCACAATATTAACCACTGAGCAAACTTGCCAAGGTTAAGGATATGCTTTTATTGATTTTGAGAGAGAGTACCGATTTGTTCTTCCAACTGAGCTACCTAGCCAGGGCCTCAAAGAATATGTTTAGAGCTGAATATGCAAACAGTTTATTCTAGTGCAGTTGGAAAGTGCTATATGAAATCAGAAAGTGTAGTGGTATCACCTAGAAAGCCTCTAACATTGTCAGAGGAGAAACTGGGGTGGGGGGTGGGGGCGGCGGGGAGGCTGCAAGGAGGAAGTGACGTTTGAGCAGGATCCTGACCACTGAGTAGAGGATTGCTGGGAGGCAAGGGAATTTCATGCACAGAGCCCAACATAAGCATGGGAAGTTTGAAATGTGTGGAATATATAAAAGACAGAGGAAAACATTTTGTTAAATTCATTATATAAGAGCTAATTTGATGGACAAGGCTGGAAATATGTTGATTGTGAAGAACTTTGTTGGTAGAGGCCATTGTTCCTTTGCTGAGTTATACCCCCACAGCAAGCAGGCAGGCACCATATCTGAGTCTCCACCAGCGTGGCTCACATTGTGTGTTTTTTTTTTTTTAAACATAATATTCACAATTTTATTTTATTTTTTCCTTGATGCCAATTTTTTTTAAATTTTAAGGTATTATATGTGTACATAGCTTAAAATTGCCCCCCGCCCCCACCTCCCATTCATGCCCTCCCTCCCCAGAGTTCTGTGTTTGTTGGTTGTACTTATATGCATGCATACCAGTCCTTCTGTTGTTCTCTTATCTCCCCCAGGTCTCCTTCCCCTCCCCACTGTCATTTGACATTCTGCTTGTTTTAGGGTGACTATCTTAGGACCACACAAATAGAATCCGCTCCTCCTCTGGTTCACATGTCTCCCTGGGGCACACGGCTCTCCCGGGACACATGGTCCCCCCTGGAGCACACAGCTCTCCCGGGACACCCGGCCACCCTGGGACACACGGTTCACCCAGGGCACATGGCCCCCTGGGACACATGGCCCCCTGGGACACAGGGCCAACTGGGGCACATAGCCCCCCTGGGGCCCTGGGGTCGAGAACAGCAGGCACCACGCCAGCTCCTCGCTAGCATGGTGGGCGGGCTGGGACGGCTGCGGGTGGGGAGACCACGCTCCAAGGAGTCCCTTTCCGGGTGGGAGCGGAACAGCTGCGGATGCGGAGGCCAAGCTCCGACGCAGCCCACTCTCTGGGTCTGGGGTGGAGCGAGCTCTGCTCTCGGTGGGCTTCCCTCACTCGCGGCGATGGCAGTGGCCCCTGTGGCTCCTCTTCCACTGTATTTTTAAAATCCACATCGCAGCAATGGCAATGGCAGAGGCTTCGGCTCGGCCCTGCGTCGGCGTGCTTGGCCTCTACCTTTTACCAATGAGGTAAAAGACTTGTACTCCGAAAATTACAGGACATTGAAAAAGGAGATAGAGGAAGATATAAAAAAATGGAAGAATATGCCGTGTTCCTGGATTGATAGACTTAACATTATTAACATATACATAGGCAATCTACACATTCAATGTAATCCCTGTTAAAAGACCAAGAGCATATTTCAGAGATCTAGAACAGATACACCAAAAATTTATATGGAACCAAAATAGAGTCCAAATAGCTGCAGCAGTCTTGAGAAATAGGAACAAAGTTGAGGAATCACACACCAGATATCAAGTTATACTACAAAACCACCATAATCAAACAGCTTGGTACTGGCACAAGAACAGGCATATAGATCAATGGAACAGAACAGAGAACCCAGAAATCAGCCCAAGCCATTACACTCAGTATTTGACAAAGGAGGTAAAAGCATACAATGGAGTCAAGACAGTCTCTTAATAAGACAGTCTCTTAATAAATGGTGTTGGAAAATTTGGACAGGTACATGCAAAAAAAAGAAACTAAACCAGCAACTTACACAAGAATAAATTAAAAAATGGATAAAAGGCCGAAACCGGTTTGGCTCAGTGGTGGAGCGTCGGTCTGCGGACTGAAAGGTCCCGAGTTCGATTCCGGTCAAGGGCATGTACATTGGTTGCGGGCACATCCCCAGTAGGGGGTGTGCAAGAGGCAGCTGGTCGATGTTTCTCTCTCATCGACGTTTCTAGCTCTCTATCTCTCTCCCTTCCTCTCTGTAAAATATCAATAAAATATATTTAAAAAAAAAAAAAAATGGATAAAAGACTTTTAGTTATGAAACCATAGACATCCTAGAAGAAACCATAGGCAGCAAAATCTCAGACATCTCTTGTAGCAGTATGTTTCTAGATACATTTCCTGGGACAATGGAAACTAAAGAGAAAATAAACAAATGGCATTACATCATAATAAAAGGCTTCGGCACAGCAAAATGAAAGGCACCCCTGTGTGGGAGAACTTATTTGGCAATGATACATCCAATAAAGGGTTAATATCCAAAATATCTAAGGCACTTATACAACTTAACAAAAGAAAGACAAACAATCCAATTAAAAAGGACCTCAATAGACACTTCTCCAAAGTGGACATACAGACCACCAAGAGACATATGAAAAACGCTCAAAGTCACTGATCATCAAAGAGATGCAAATTAAAACAGCGAGGTATCACCTCACACCTGTCAGAATGGCTACCATCAACAAAGTAACAAATGACAAGTGCTGGTGAGGATGTGGAGAAAAGGGAACCCTTGTGCACTGCAGGTGGGAATGCAGACTGGTGCAGCCACTGTGGAGAACAGTATGGAGCTTCTTCAAAAGATTGCATATGGAACCGCCACTTGACCCAATGGTCCTACTTCTAGGATATATTCTCCTAAGAAACCTGAAACACCAATCAGAAAGAATGTATGCACCCCTATGTGCATATCAGTATAATTCACAGTAGCTAAGATCTGGAAACAGCCTAAGTGCCCATCAGCAGACGAGTGGATAAAAAGGTTGTGGGACATTCATACCATGGAACGCTGTGCAGCAGTAAAGAGGAAGGACCTCTTACTGTGAGGCAGCATGGAGGGGCCTGGGGAGTGTCATGCTGAGTGAAATAAGCCAGAGAAAGACAAGTACCACATGGTCTCCCTCACATGTGGAAATTAATGAACAAAATACACTGATGAACAGAGAGGATCCAGAGACCTGGCAGCATGGAACAGATTGTGGAATCTCAGAGGGATTGTAGGGTAGGGTGGGTGTATGGGCAGTGATCAACCAAAGAACTTTTATATATATATATATATCTCCCATGGACACCAACAATAGTGGTGAAATTCTGGAGTAGGGATGGGGACAGGCTAGACGGGGGGGGGGTCAATGGGCGTGGAGCATATATGTAATAATTACAACAATAAAGATTTTTTTAAAAAAATTTTAAAAATACACCTTCCTGCCGAAACCAGTTTGGCTCAGTGGTAGAGCGTTGGTCTGGGGACTGAAAGGTCCCGGGTTCGATTCCGGTCAAGGGCATGTACATTGGTTGCGGGTACATCCCCAGTAGGGGGTGTGCAAGAGGCAGCTGGTTGATGTTACTCTCACATCAATGTTTCTAGCTCTCTATCTCTCTCCCTTTCTCTCTGTAAAATATCAATAAAATATATTTTAAAAAAATACACCTTCCTTTTTGTACAGCTCATTGAAGCACTTGTCTAGTTGCTAGATGGGATGCTGCTTGATTCCTAAAGCCTACCTAATAAAAGAGTAATATGCAAATTAACCACCACTCTGCTATACCAACAAGCCACGCCCAACAGCCAATCAGAGTGAGTATGCAAATAAACCCAACCAAGATGGCTCCTAGAAGGGAGGCTTGGGTTTCCTCAGCAACAGAGGAAGCCAAGCTTTCCAAACACTCTGGCAGGCTCAGGCCTGCACTCGAGGATACAAAATTTCAATTATAGAAGATAAATCCCAAGAAAAATGGGGACAGCCAAAACAGGTTTGGCTCAGTGGATAGAGCGTCAGCCTGCAGACTGCAAGCTCCCAGGTTCGATTCCAGTCAAGGGCATGTACCTTGGTTGCGGGCACATCCTCAGTAAGGGGTGTGCAAGAGGCAGCTAATCGATTATTCTCTCTCATCGATGTTTCTAACTCTCTATCCCTCTCTCTTCCTCTCTGTAAGAAATCAATATAATATTTTTTTTTTAAAGAAAAAAAAGAAAAATGGCAACAGCCACAGAGCTGGAGAGAGCAGGCTAGGGTTGTCCCCCGGCAACGGAGGAAGCCACGCTTTTCCACCTGCCCTTGCGGGCCTAGGCCTCCACTCAAGGATACAAAGTTTCAATTATAGAAGACAGAAAACCAAACAAATGGCGGTACCTGGAGTGAGCAGGGGGCTTGCCTCTGCTCCAGGCTACAAAGTTTCAATTGTAGAAGGTGAACAAATTCCAGATACCAGGGCATCTGCTTGGGTTGCCAGGGGGCATGGCCGGCCTGCAAACCACCCAGGCTGCCCCACACCCCAAGGAAACCCCACCCTGATCCAGGACTCCCTTCAGGGCAAACCAGCTGGCCCCCACCCATGCACCAGGTCTCTATCCTATCTAATAAAAGAGTAATATTCAGATTGGCCATCACTCCAACACACAAGATCAAAATAGCTGCCCCTATGTGGTCAAAGATCCTGCCCCCATATGGACACAAGATGGCTACCACAAGATGGCCAGCAGGGGACGGAAGTTGGAAGGGACCAGGCCTGCAAGGGAGGGCAGTTGGAGGTGATCAACCCTGCAGGGGAGGACAGTTAGGGGTGACAAGGCAGGCAGAGGAGTGAAGTTGGGGGCAAACAGGCTGGCAGGGGAACCGTTAGACATCAATCAGGCTGGCATGGGAGTAGTTAGGGTGATTAGGCTGGCAGGCAGAAGCTGTTAGGGGCAATCAGGAAGGCAGGCAGGCGAGCAGTTGGGAGCCAGCAGTCCTGAATTGTGAGAGGGATGTCCAGCTGCCCATTTAGGTCTGATCCCACCAGACATCCCTCGAGGGGTCCCAGATTGGAGAGGGTGCAAGCTGGGCTGAGGGACACCCCACCCCCAAAGCAAATTAGATTTAAAAAAGAAACAGAAAAAGAAAGAAAACAGTAACTACTTGGAAGATATATGATATCAAGTCATACAAATGTTGCCCTGGCTGGTGTGTCTCTGTTGGGCGATGTCCTGTGTACCAAAAGGTTGCTAGTTTGATTGCCAGTTAGACCATATCACATGCCCTGGTTGTGGGCTCAAGTCCCAGTAGGGGGCGTGCAGGAGGCAGCCCAAGGATGTTTCCCTTTGTCATCTCTCTCTCTCCCCCTCCCTCCCTCCCTCTTTCCTCCTCTCTCCTTCCTCCTTCCCTCCCTCTCAAAAAAATCTATCCAAGAGTCACACATCATACAGATGTCTTGGGGGAAAGTTTTACAGGCAGGGCCATCTCTGTAATGTTTAAAGAGCACGGCGGCGTGTGGGCCATTGTAGAACTCTTGAGTGACTGGGAAGCCATTGTAGGCTTTGAACAGAGGAGGGATGTGAGATAATATGCTTTTTATTATTGTTTTGGCAGCTATGTTGAGAATGTATTGTGGGTGGACGAAGGTAGGAGGCTGTTTCAGTAATCGAGGCACAAATTGTTAGTGACTTGGACCAGAAAAATACTATGTGGAGGTCGTGAGATGTGCATAGGTTCTGGATATATTTTGAAGCTAGAACCAACAGTTTTGCTGAAGGAATGAATGTGGAATATCAAAAGGAAGAAGGGAATAATCAACAATGATTCCAGGAATTTAGGCCTGGGAAACTAAAAGAGTAGAAATAGACTTTAACTGAGATGGGAAAGACAGGGCGGCCTAGAGGATTTGGGAGTTGAGAAAGACCACAAGCAATAAATTTTATAGCTCCTGGTCATATTAAGTCAATTGTTATACTATTTCAGCTGCCTTAAAAATAAATCTCATACCAGTCTATTATTTTTGCTTATGTGTTATCAAGTATCTTTTTAAAGATATTCCAGTTTGTTCAGAATCACTAATTCCCAACTTTGGTACTCTTCAGAGCATTTGACTTGGGTCACATTGATTAGGATGGAAAGAGCAACCAATGTTGAACAAATTTCTAACTTTGATAGGTTAAAATTATTTGTGGTGAGAAAAGTGCAATCTACTGCATCTAGAATTTATTCCCAAATTCAGAATATTCCTTAATATGCTCTATAAGAAGTATTAAATCTGTTGTTGGCTCCTCCTTGGTGAAGTGAATGTATATAAAATGTGTGTGTGTGTGTGTGTGTGTGTGTGTGTGTGTGTGTAGGGGGGGGCCTCTAGTCATCCGTGCTCTTGGAGACCTGGTGTCTGGAAGGATTGTGTCAGCCAGGGTTCATCAGGAAAGCTGGAGCCACACTGATTATTTTAACAGAGAGAATTTGGTTTTAGGAATGGACTATGCAGGTATTAGGGGATTGGAAAAAACTAAAAGAACACTGGCCTTAACCAGCAGTAGCTTAACCGGGAAGCACCTCCCACCCCAAGACGTTGAATTTACAGAACCTAGAAGCTTGGAGAGAGTGTGCTCTGTGGACCCTCTCTGGGTCTCGGAGCCAGTTACTGCTGGCACCCCTGGAGCTCAGGGAGGGCCCTGAGGAGCTGGCACTCAGACCCCGAGGAGTAGGTTCTGGGAGTGTGAAAGGACCCAGGAAGTGGCTTACTGCTGCTGCCCGGGCGGCGGGTGAGCTGACTGCCACAGCAGACAAGCTTGGGAGGAAGGGGGCTCCTTCCCCGCCCAGCGCTCTCTGGTGCCCGCCAGCAGAGTCTCCCAGGACCAGCTGCGGAAGAGACATCGGCAGTGTCCCATTCAGCATCACACATGGGTGTGTGGGTCCAAGTGGGAGTTTCTGGTTTTGTTTTGTCTTTTTGTTAAAAAGTGATAATAATCATATTAAGGACCATGGTACCTGGGAGACTGACAAGACCTCAGTTCTTGTCCTCTTGAAGGAAAGATTTCAATCAAGAGACACAGTGTAGCAAAGCAAGCAAGAATTTATTGGCTGCAGCAAAAACACTCTCAGGACAGTGATACCAGGAAGATCGGCATCTTCTTCTCAGATGAGAAGAAGGAGCTGGAGGGCCTGGGCTGGGCTGCTCTGCTCCCTGGAGTCACAGAAAAGGGGGCCTTGGAGATAGGTTCAGGGGGGGAGCCTGGCGGGAGCTGCCTCTGTCCATTGTTCCCCTGGTTGCAGGTTTCCTGGGGTCGCTTAGAGGTTAGGAGATGCATGCCTGTGGGGGAAGGGAATGGCACATATGTGCTTCCAGTGCCGTGGGGAGAGCTCACACTGAATCCTTTGTATTGAGGCTATTTAGGGTATTTCTCTCTCTTGCAGGTGGAGGTAGTCTCAGGGTAGGGGGGGGTCTGAATAGAATATTCATCAGCTTTCCAGGGGTGCTCTTTTAGGGTCATGGTCTCCACTGATTGGTCAGCACCAGGGCAGGCGGTCATTATCCAGGGCAGCTGGTCCTGAGGCAGCCACAGTGTCACTTGTCTGGTTGTGCTGCTTTTCTGGGCCTGGAGTTGAAGTACAGCTAAGACCTAGATGTTATATTTAGGGAGGAAAAGTTCAGGGGTTTCAAACCACATGACCAGTAATATGAAAGGTCCAAAGCACATGAACAGTGATAGGAAAGGTCAGGGAGTCCAAACCATGTGACCAGCAATAACCTAGGGGGGGAAAGGTCACCTTGGGGGCAAAATCCTTTCTAAGCACCCAGAGCTTTCTGCCCTGGTGACCTGTACCTGGCCGTGGTCCTTGCTCTGCTCAAGTCTATCTGAATGCCTACAGCAGTCCTTTGTGTTTTTTCCTCCATCACCTACCAACTCCCGACTGCAGTAATGCACACTTGCTATTGGCTGTGTGAACTTTGGCAAATTTCTTTACTTTGCTGAGCTTCACTTTTTCCTTCAGAGTTTTGTCTTAAGTGGCTCAATACAAGTTTCCCTTTTGATGTATTTACTCCTGTACTTTTGGCACTTAAAACACTCCACTTAGCATCAGAAGGCCTGGCTTTCCGTCTGTTCTTCAAATTGCCTGCTGTGAGAAATTGAGTAAGTCACCTTAGCTCCCTGAACCGTCTGTCCTCAGTACAAGTAGGAGTACTTTTACTTACTGTGATGGTCATAAAGATGGTGCTGTGGTAACATAAAGTTGCCATTAAGTACTCTACATCAGTTTTTCACTTACTCTGCACAGAAGACCTAGATCCCGAGCTCTCTGTACATGACACTGATCTCTCTCTATAAAGTACTGTGCAGAAACCGCTACCCATTGCACACCGAGAGGGATGCCCACTGTTCCCTCCCAGCCATTTCTGCAACCACTGGTTGACTGTTTTGGGACCTTGTGCTTATTCAGAGATAGAAGACACACCCAGAGCCCCTCGATTAACAGCTGTTATTAGAGTCCCTTCTGAGCACAGATGTGTCAAAAGTTTCTGAGTAGTATCATATATGTCTAATTATTTGTGAGGTTTTTTTTGTTTAACATAATTAACAAAAAAACTTTGGAGAAACTAGGTTAGGGAATTTGTAGTACAAAGTTGAATGGTATTTTGAAAATAGATTATTTCCTGTTGTTTTTTTTTAATTAATAAACCCAGCATTTATTTTATACTAATATGGAGGCCCCTAGTGAGGGATATAAAATATAATGCCATACTAGTTTGTCTTTCCTCTATGATTTTGTAAGTGTAAGAAAAGTCCAAACCTATCGAGAATTTCTGAGGTTTTTTTTGTTGTTTTGTTTTTTACCACATATAACGGAGCAAGATCTGAAATGCTTCAGAGAATAGCTGCTTTGCAGGTTCTTTTATGCATTTGAAATTAAGGAAGGAATTTAAGGAAGGTTACATGAAGGTGGGAGAAATAAGGCAGGGATTGGATTATAGGATAGTTCACAAGGTTATGTGCTCTCTTTTTTTGTTTGTTAATCCTCCCCTGAAGATACGTTTCCATTGATTGGAAACAGTGGACAGGGCTTGCTTAGAACCTTGCATTAAAGAAGTTAAAGGCCTGGAGCATGACTACCCACCCACCAAGGCCTCCCAGTTAAGACTTATGATCATGTTGTGCCGAGATTCTGTGATCCCCAAGGACCACCAGGGAACCAAATCCGATGCAATTAGCAAGAGAGTCTCTTCCATGCTAGCATGGGCTCCGTCCCACTCACGCCAACTGCATGGCTGAAAAGAGAGAGAATGTAACATCTCAATGGGTTTTATATGGGGGGAGGGGTGATGTGACCCTGATTGGTTGGGTGAAGGCTAGGGTCTGGCCACAAAATGGAGGATAACTCCGCCCTGCCCCACAAGGAGGCAGGCTCTAGCCTCGCCCTTTCAATCAGATCACCCTATGAGGTTACTTGCCATGGGACCCCTTTTTTTCAACCTCAGAATTTACACTTGTGTTGAGGACAGTAGTCTTAGCACAGAAGGAAAGTGAAAGGTTTTGAATGAGGAGATGGTTGAGCAGAAATACGAAGGGTAAGTGTGGAATTTATTTTGAGTAAATAAGTGAGCTTTGGGGAAAGGTAAAGTCTAGTTGAGAAATAACTTCAGGGGTGATGATGCACTGTGTGGCCTCTAGGTGATGAAGACAGGACCGTTTCTTTATAAAGCAAAACTTTGCCTCCCCTGCTGTAGATCAGAATTTAGCAAGGTGGTTGGTCCTTTTTCAAAAACCTCATTCTGAGTGTCTCACTCATCACAGGTTCCCACAGCATGGATCCAAGGCAGGCTTTTTGGCGAGATTCCTGTGTATTACACACATACACTCACAAAACTATTTATTTAAGCATGTTATTTTCTTAAGGGTTTATGTTTAGATTTGGGTGAAATTGTTTTTTACACTGATATAAAAATAACCACGAGGAGAATTGTTCCAGTCATAGTGTGTATGTTAAGTTAGGCATTGATGGGGTGGAGGTTAGAAATGGGAAGAGAATGGATGAGTTGCTGGTTAAGGGAAAAGACAGTATTCTTATGCTAATCCAAGCTCTGGCTGAGGAGCAGAGCCGCCATACAAACAATGGCTGCGGAGCCAGAAAGTCTGCAGTGCCTGAGCCTTCTCAGAAGGCTTGTCAGACCCGGCGCCTGGAGCAGCCCTGGGAGGGGCCTGCAGAAGCCAGTCTTTTCCTTGTGCTTGATGGTTTGGCAGCAGGCCAGCTTGTTGAAAATTCCCAAACCTCAGTACTAGAAAGTAAAAATCAAGGGTGGGGGCTTAACTGGAAGAGGAAAGAATGACCTTAGTTTGTTTTTTCAGCTGACCTCACCCTTTTCCTGTTTCGTGGTATTTTTTTTTTAATACTCTGATCGAACTATCCAGTTTGCAAAGCTTTATCATTTTTTATTTTGAAAGAAATTAATTTTAGAGTTACTTTGCCTTCATATTATGAAGATGAAACTGCCCCAATCTATGTATGTGTGTGTGTGTGTGTGTGTGTGTGTATATATATATATATATATATATATATATATATATCGCAAAGGAAATTTATTTAGATTCCTATTCGGAATATTTAATATAATTTATATAATTAGGAAAGTCATCAGCATTTATATTAACAACTAAAATCATAAATTTCCCCCAAATTACATAGCAGATCAATTATAGGTAGAACTGATATATGAAACTGTAGGGGCAGGGGAAACTTTACTCTTACCCATTTAGTTGTGCAGGTCGAGTGATTCAAAAGACATATGGACAATTACTTGGAAAAAAATTAAATTTTAATAAGTGTATGGGAGAAGTTCATGTAAGCATGAAAATTGCAAAGACAATAAGGCAAAATTATATGTATATATATGTATGCCATTTTGGACCAAGGAGTGGGAGATAGGCAATTCACTAGTAGATGGGAAGGAGCAAACATTTGGTAAACAAATTCTGACAGAACCACCCAGAAACAGTGGGACACAGAGGGGAATCTAGCTAACATATTTATGCTGGAATCCTCCCTACCCTGTTTCCCCAAAAATAAGACAGTGTCTTATATTAATTTTGCTCTCAAAGATGTGCTAGGTCTTATTTTCAGAAGATGTCTTATTTTTCCATAAAGAAGAATACGGTGCACATTTATTGTCAAATGAAACTAAAGGAAATTTATTACCTGTATACAGTACGGTAGTACGGTAGTTGTCAACACAAACCAGACAAACTGTGAACCCTACAGTATCAAGAATTTACTCATTTATTCAATGACAATCATGTCATCATCTTCTGGAACATCATCATAACAATCCAATTCCTGAATTTCCTGGTGAATTTCTTGTGACACCATTTCTTTCAGAATCATGGACCAAATCTCTCATGTTTAGCAATAGCACTGTCTGTAAATGAGTACTTCTTGTCAAGGTAGCCTGCTTGCAGTGCATTTGCAATGAAACTGTCAGTGATTTTCTCCCATGAATTCTTCACCCAAGTCACAACTTCTTGCAGTTTAGGTTTCACAAAGTTTCCACGCTGATTTCTCTCCATTCTATTTTCAATGTAGTCATTAATTTCCATGTGCAAATTGCCTTTGAATGGCTTGTTTATTGCAATATCAAGAGTCTGGAGACAGGCCGTCATTCCTGCGGGAATCATTATCTGATCTATTTTTCTTTCGTGAAGAAATGTCTTCATGTCTTTAGCGTGGTGAGTGCTGGCTGCATCCCAGACTAGCAGACCTCTTTGGCTCCCTCACATAACAAGCGGCAGCATGAAATCGACCCACATCCTTATAACTGCTTGTGTGGCCCAGGCTTTTTCAGTTTCAAGAATAAAAATGCCCAAAACACTTCTAGCCCTTAGAAATGATTAAAGGTGGGATTTTAGTGCCATCCAGACGAATTGCCAAAATACAGGAAACATGTGCACTTTCGTAAGCAGTGGAGGGAAGCACCCCGCTGTTCAATTGTTGTTTGAGGTATTGGCCCATAAAACTGAGTTTCATCCATAGCAATCATGTTTGAAAGATTGTATTTAGAGAAGTCAGCATCATTAATAAAGGACTTGAATGCAAGTGCTCGCTTAATAACTTGAGTATCTTCCAACCTAAACAATGTTGTTGATCTTCTTAAAGACAATTCACTTCACTGAAGGAAATTATCCAGCCAGTGTTGTGATGCTTTGAAGTCTTCGGGGTCTATGTCAAACTGTGGCACCATTGCAAGGACAAATTCTTGAATCTGAGCCCTATTCACAACCAAAGCTTTTGCTCTCCTGTCAACAACCCATTCACAGATCAGGTCTTCCAGCTCGGAAAATAATGGTTGTTGACCTGATCCACACTTGCGCTTTTTAGCATTTCCCTTGTCCAGTTGTTCAATGAGGTTACCATACTCTGCTCACCATTTTTGGACCAATCGGATACTCAACATCTTCTCTTTGCAGAAAGCAGTAAGATTTTGGCCCCAAGAATCTTCCACAATTCCTTTCTTGTACTCCACGGAGTAGCTTTTTCTTTTTTTGCTCATTTGTAGGGGTAAAAAAAAGGAGTTGGGGTATCAAGGTGGGGGGAGGGGAATCACTTAAAATGACACAGGAGGGATCAGAGTGGGGGATCAAAATGGCACAGGAGATCAGAGGGGGGAATTACCATTTTAGTAACCCGTTTTGATCCTCCTGTGTCATTTTGATTGTCCCCTCTGATCCTCCTGTGTCACTTTGATTGCCCCCTCTGATCCTCCTGTGTCATTTTAAGTGATTCCCCTCCCCCCACCCCTGTGCCACTGAACACCTTCACCAGACATCCCCATTCCCCCCTTTATCAGACATTTACCCCCTGGGGCCTGCCTGGGGACTGTCACTGGGCTTGCTGGGGCCTGGATCTGGGCTGGAGCAGGGTCTGCCACTGACTGAGAACCTTCAGTCATCATGAAGGTGGCTGCGAGCATCAGGTAGTGTCACCAGAGACAGACCAGCACTCACCACCTTCACCATGTCCCGTCCGCTCTAATCCTCCTGTTCTACATGCATCTGCCAAAGTCTCCTCCCCTCTCCTGCCCCGCACTCACCCTCACTCCGACCTCCGCTCCGCCTCCACACAGCAGT
This sequence comes from Vespertilio murinus, assembly GCA_963924515.1. NCBI lineage: Eukaryota > Metazoa > Chordata > Mammalia > Chiroptera > Vespertilionidae > Vespertilio > Vespertilio murinus. The sequence continues at coordinate 54,152,394 of OZ004714.1, read as the reverse complement.
GATGTCAGGACTCCGCGTAACGTCACTGGTTGCTAGATGCCAGTCGGGGTGGCTCTAGCGACCAGTTTACGGTAAATTAATTTTCATTCTGAGACAGAGCCTAGGGGCCTTAATTTTGGGGGGGATGCCTTATATTTCACTCAGAAGGAAACCTGTAAGTAAGTCTTATTTTTGGAGGATGTTTTATTTTGGGGGAAACACGGTATCTGATTCATATGTGCTAAGATGGCTATGTTGAGGTTCCCTTCCTGAAGTGAGTTTTTCTATCAATCTCTTTAGGTAGGTAAGAGGAAAGGGGGAAAAACCCTTTTCTTGAGTTTGTTGTACTTGTTTTTAGTTTAAAATAACCTACATGCCAGGTTAGCACCTTTGGGGGGCATCACTCTGACCACAAAACTGGTAGAGTGACATTAGAATTACCTCTCTTACATTGCCAGGATAGTATATGAAAAGTGCCTTTACCTAAAATACAAAACTGATGTCATCATTATGAAATCTACAGTTTAAAGGGGCAAATGTAAGAATGTATAACCCGTGGCAGTTTTTCTCACACAAAAAATGAGCCCAGAGGATCCAAGATGGCAGCAGAGAGCAGGGAAACCGAACTCAACTCCTCCCAGGACCAAACTGGAATTACAATGAAATTATTGAATTCATCCTGAATAACCACCGAAGACTCGTTGGAGAGAGGCATTGTAACCGAGGGCTACAGAAGAAGCCGCATTAATACCCGTAGCTTCAATGGCGATGAGGAAAGAGTGGCCCTGCTCCCCCAGGTGGCAGTGGAGGTTATGGAATGATAGCTCAGATGCAGAGGTAACCAGCTCAGAAATAAACCCAAGTCTTTATGGTCAGTTAATATTTGAGAAAGAAGACAAGAAAATACAGTGAGGTAAAGGCTGTCTATTCAATAAATGGTGTTGGGAAAATTTGACAGGTACATGCAAAAAAATGAAACTTAAACCACCAACTTACACCATACACAAGAATAAACTCAAAATGGATTAAAGACTTAAATGTTAGACTCAAAACCATAAAAATTCTAGAAGAAAACAGGCAATGAAATCTCGGACATTTCTTGCAGCAGTATTTTTTTTCTGATATATCTCCAGGACGGGGAAACAAAAGAAAAACCCTTGAGACTAAATCAAACAAAAGCTTTATCACAGCAAAGGAAACCATCAACAAAATGAAAAGACAAACCACTGAATGGGAGTATATTAGCCAAAGATACATCTAATAAATTAAAATTTATAAAGAACTTAAAAAATTCAACACCAAAAAGACAATTCAACTAAAAAATGGGCAAAGGACCTGAATAGACTATTCTTCAAAGAGGACATAAAAATTGTCAAGAGACATGAAAAGATGCTCAAGGTCTCTAATTAGAGACATGTAAATTAAAGCCCCAATAAGATAACATCTCACACCTGTCAACAAATACATAACAAGTGCTGGCCAGGATATGGAGAAAAAGGAAACCCTTGTGCACTCTTGTTGGGAATGCAAACTGGTTCAGTCACTGTGGAAAACAATATGGAGTTATCTCAAAAAATTTAAAAATGAAACTGCCCAGTAATTGCACTTATTGAAATATATCTGAAGAAACTCAAAACACTAATTTGAAAGAATATATATATTTTTATATTCATTTTGACATTATTTACAATACCCAACATTTGAAAACAGCCCAATTGCCAATCAGTAAATGAGTGGATGAAAAAGCTGTGGTACAGTTATACAATGGAATACTATTTGGTCAGAGTAGTAAAGAAGGAAATCTTAAATTTTTGTGGCATGGATGGACCTGGTGAATATTATTATTATTATTATTATTATTTGAAATATATTGTATTGATTTTTTTCTTTTTTTTTACAGAGATGAAGGGAGAGGGAGAGAGTCAGAAACATTGATGAGAGAGAAACATCAATCAGCTGCCTCCTGCACACCCCCTATTGGGGATGTGCCTGCAACCAAGGTACATGCCCTTGACCGGAATCGAACCTGGGACCCTTGAGGCCCATGCACTATCCACTGAGCCAAATGGATCAGGGTGGACCTGGCAAATATTACAAATTAAATAAACCAGAGAAAAACAAATACGATATGACTTCACTTATATGTGGAAGCTAATGAACAAAATAAACTTACAAACAAAATAGAAATAGATTCATAAATCCAGAGAACAGACTGACAGCTGTTAGAGGTGAGAGGGGAATAGGCTGGTGACATGGATTAAGCCCAAAAAACCCTCATAGACAACAGTATGATGATTACTAGAGTGAAAGGGAGTAAGGGAGGAGTTAGAGGGTATCCTATCTAATAAAAGAATATGCAAATTGACCATCACTCCAACACACAACATGGACACCACAAGATGGCCTGCAGGGGAGGGCAGTTGTGGGTGATCAGGCTTGTAGGGGAGGGCAGTTGGGGGCAACCAGGCCTGTAGGAAAGGGCAGTTGGGGGGAACCAGGCCTGCAGGGGAGGGCAATTGGGACCGCTGGCTCCTAACAACTCACTTGCCTGCCTGCCTGCCTGATTGCCCCTAACTGTCTCTGCCTGCCTGATCACCTCTAACTGCCCTCCCCTGCAGGCCTGATCTCACCCCTAATTGCCTCTGCCTGCCTGTTCTCACCCCCAACTGCCATCCCCTGCCGGCCTGATCTCAACCTCAATAACCCTCCTTTGCCAGCCAATTTGGTTCTGATTGGTTGGTTTCTATGCCAGTCAGCGTCAAAAGCTCCACCTACTAGGCAGCCATTGGCTCCTCATAGTTCACCCAGATTTGATTCTGATTGGTCAGTTTTTATGCCAGTCAGCATCAAAAGCTACGCCTCTTCTACCCTAACTGTTTTGGCTCAGTGGATAGAGCATCTGCCTGCGGACTGAAAGGTCCCAGGTTCAATTCTGGCATGTACCTTGGTTGCGGGCACATCTCTAGTAGGAGGTGTGCAGGAAGCAGCTGATCAGTGTTTCTCTCTGATAGACATTTCTCTCTATCCGTCTCCCTTCCTCTCTGTAAAAAAATCAAAAGTATATATATATTTTAAAGGCACCAAATGTGTGCATGTATGAGGTGAAAGGGTTTGGGGGGACCTCGCCTGGGAGAGTAAGGGACGTAGAAGAGAAAGGGAAACACAGAGATACACATTGATGTGAGAGAAACACATCCATTCGCTGTGTTCTGGCCGGGGAAGAGCCTGCAACCAAGGTGCTGTTGTCCCCGCCCCTCAGGGCTCACAGGCCCCGTGGAGCTCCCGTCCCCCCAGCCTATGAAGCAGGAGGGCCAGGCCAGTGAGGTCCTGGTCCTGGGCTCCCTGTGGCATCGTTTCACCACTTCCACCTGGGCGAAGCGCCCTTGGGAGGCGCTGGCCCTGCACGGCAGGGGCAGCACCTGCGCGCCAGCCCAGCCTCCTGCAGCCCCTGGCACTGCACACAGGGAGCGCCACCTCACGGAGCGCTGGAGCGGACATTGTTATGCAAGATTCATGGGGCACCTGATGGCCAATCAGGCGGCCCAGGGAAGAACCAAGCCGACAGGAAGCCCCTGTCTGGCCACTCTTATGGATGACGCTCCACGGGGAGAGGATGAAAACGGACAGCCAGCAGAGAGGGAAACATAGCCATGGATCTGGTTTTAAAGGAGGGACCCCAGCCAGTGGCTCAGCGGGCAGCCCACTGGCCTGCGGACCGAAGGGTCCTGGGTTCAATTTTGGTCAAGGGTGCGTGCCTTGGTTGCAGGTTCTGCCCTCCCAGGCTCATGCAGGAGGACAGTGGCAAACTATGAGCCAGGAGGTCACGGTTGGAGCCCCTGTCAGGGCACGTGCTCGGGATCTGGGCACCAGGGGGGGGGGGGGCAGCTGGTCGGTGGTTCTCTCTCATCATTGATGCTTCACTCTCTCCTTTCCTCTCTGAAATCAATAAAAATATTTTTATATTAAAAAAGGATAAAAAAATAATGAAGTTCCTCTGTGTCTTTACCAAAAAAAAAAAATTTCCACCTTCTAGGCAGCTATTGGTTCCTCACACTTCACCCAGATTTGGTTATGATTGGTTGGTTTCTATGCCAGTCAGCATCTCGGGACCTATCAATGGGCCTGATCAAAAAGGCTAGTTGATCAGCAGCCCCAGTGGAGGCCTGGAGAGAAATGGAAGTGCATCTTCAGGCCAGACTGGAAGAGAATGACAGGCAGATCCTGATCAAAGGCTGCCACACAGGCCTGCTTCTCTCCTCAGGCCTCTAGCCCGATTCACAGCCCCCTCAGTGCGGGGCCTGATGTGGCCGGATCTCCCTTTTCCGCATCCCACACGGAAAGAGAGATGAACGAACCGATTCTAAGGGGAGGTGGCCAGGGATTGAGAAATATTAGAAATAAAGAGAGAAGACGCAGAGAAAGATTTTAAGCTGGGAGCTGGGAGGGCCGCTGACCTCCCCTGCTGGAGAGGCAGACTGACGATGTCCTGAGCCACACAGCACATCTATTTATACTCCCATCTAACAAGGGGGTTTCACAGAAAAACAAGGAGCCTGGTAGGACCCAGGGCCCACCCACTCCTTCCTCCTGGAGAAACATAAGCCAGGAACTAAGAACATCTCCTCACTCCCAGGGCAGGAGTGGAACTGACATGATTCTGCCAATATCCTAGGCCCAGTCAGCAACAATCTAAAGAATGCCCAGGTATCTTCCCATTTGGCTCTCTACACCTCAGCAGTCAGTTTTGGGGCACTGTGCCTGCCACGGTAACCCAGCTAACTGCAGGACTGACTTTTGGTTGGTATGACCCAGGGTTTTTATATAGTAACTAATAAGATTCTAACTTGTGTATAGTTTATAGACTTATGTCTTCGGTTGTCTGTGCAATAGCTTACAGTAATTAGGCTTATATTATTTCAGCAAATTTCTTATAACAACTGTATTATAGTTGCCGAACGAATTATCCCAAAATTTAGTAGCTTAAAACAACCAACATTGCCCAGCCATCATGACTCTGAGGTTGAGTGTTGACCTATGAATCAGGTAGTCATAATTTGATTCCTTGTCAGGCACATGCCCAGGTTGTGGGCTTGATCCCCAGTGTGGGGTGTGCGTGCAAGAGGCAGCCAATCAATGATTATCTCTCATCATTGATATTTCTATCTAGCTCTCCCTCTCCCTTCCTCTCTGAAATCAATAAAAATAATTTTACAAAGAAAAAAACACACACAAAACAACCAACATTTTCTGAGGTTAGGGAATCCACCAGGGGTTTAGCTTGGATGGTTCTAATTTAGGGTGATAATCAGTGTGGTTAAGATGTCTGTTAAGCCCAGACCGGTTTGGCTCAATGGATAGAGCGTCGGCCTGGGGAAAGGTCCCGGGTTCAATTCCGGTCAAGGGCACGTACCTTGGTTGCGGGCACATCCCCAGTAGGAGGTGTGCAAGAGGCAGCTGATCGATGATTCTCTCTCAACGATGTTTCTAACTCTCTGTCTCTTCCTCTCTGTAAAAAATCAAATAAAATATATATATTTTTTCTATTTTTATTATTTTTTAAATTTTATTAAGGTATTATCTGTGTACATAGCTTACCATTGTCCCCCCCCCCCCCCCACCTCCCATTTATGACCTCCCTCCCCAGAGTTCTGTGCTCGTTGGTTGTACTTATGTTCATGCATACCAGTCCCTCGGTTGTTCTCCTATCTCCCCCCAGGTCTCCTTCCCCTCCCTGCTGTCATTTGACAATCTGCTTGTTTTATGGTGACCATCTCAGGACCCCATGAATAGAATCCGCTCCTCATTTGTCAGTCTGCTTGTTTTATGGTGACTATCTCATGACTATATGAATAGAGTCAGCTCCTCCTCTGGTTTTCACCGCCCCTTCCCCTGGGTCCCACTGCTTCCCCTGGGACACACGGCTCGTCCGGGGCACACGGCCCCCTGGGACACTCGGCTCACCCGGGGCACTCGGCCCCCTGGGACACTCGGCTCACCCGGGGCACTCGGCCCCCTGGGACACTCGGCTCACCCGGGGCACTCGGCCCCCTGGGACACACGGCTCACCCGGGGCACTCGGCCCCCTGGGACACTCGGCTCACCCGGGGCACCCTTCCCCTTTGGGGGGGTACGGCTCACCTGGGGCACACGGCCCCCTGGGACACTCGGCTCACCCGGGGCACACGGCCCCCTGGGACACTCGGCTCACCCGGGGCACTCGGCCCCCTGGGACACATGGCTCACCCGGGACACCCTTCCCCTTTGGGGGGGTACGGCTCACCTGGGGCACACGGCCCCCTGGGACACTCGGCTCACCCGGGGCACACGGCCCCTCTAGGGTGTTGGGGTCGCATATTGGAGGCGCCGCGCTAGCTCCTTGCTAGCATGGCGGGCAGGCTGGGACAGCTGCAGTTGGGCTGAGATGGTTGCAGGTGGGGGGACCACCTTCAAAGGTGTCTCGTTCGGTGTGGGAGCGGAGCATCTGCAGACATGGAGGCTAAGTTCTGAGGTCGCCCACTCCCTGAGCCCAAGGCGTGGTGAGCTCTGTTCTCGGTGGATTTCCTTTATTCTCGGCGGCAGTGGCGGGTGGCGGTGCCAGGTGCAACAGTGATGGTCACTCCTGTGGTTCAATTACCACTGTAGTTTTAAAGTTCACATGGCGGTGGTGGCGAGAGCTTCGGCTCGGCCATGCGGCATCGGAGGAAGGGCTCGCCTGGGCGGCTAATGGAAGGCGCCGTGCCATTTCCTTACCAGCGTGCTCCATCTCCCTCCCAGCATGGTGGGTGTGCTGGGAAGATTGTGGGCGGGCTGTGATGGCTGCATGGGGAGAGTCCACCCTCAATGGTGTCCTCTTTGGTGCGGATGTGGAGCTGCTGTGGATGCAGAGGCTAATTTCTGAAGCCACACTCTCTGTGAGCCCGGGGCGTAGTGAGCTCTGATTTCGGTGGATTCCCATTCTTGGGGTCGGCGGTGGGTGCGGCAGCGATGGTAGCTCCTGTGGCTCAATTTCCCCTGTAGTTTTAAAATCCGCATGGCGGTAGTGTCTGATGCTTTGGCCTGGCCATGTGGCAGCGGAGAGAGGATTCTCCGGGTCTGCCAACGGAAGGCACAGCGCCAGCACAGCGCGCGCGAAGGCCTGGCAGAGCAGGCCGCGGGCGGTGGCAGCGGTGGAGGCTGCGGGATCTGCGGGTGTGGCGCAAAGGCAGGGTCGAGCTGGTTGCGGGCGGTGTCGGAGAGTCCCGCTGGCGCGTGCTAAGGCAGGGCCAAGCTGGTTGCCGGGTGGTGGCGGAGAGTCCCCGCGATGTCTTAATCTTTCAGACTTAGTGGAACGCCTCCCCTGAGCCAGGACAAGCAGCACCAGAGATATTGGCCAGCTCAGTGCTGCCCCTCTACAAGTGACAGTAGGGGCATCCTTACCTCGGTAGGCCTTTGCTCTTGGAGGTCTTAACCTGTGGAAGGCAGCACGGTACAGAACTGCCCCACCAAATAAAATATATTTAAAAAAAATAAAAATAAATAAAAAGATGTCTGTTAAGCTATAGTCACCTGAAAACGTCCCTTGGGCTGGTGCATCCATCCAAGACAAAGGTGACTAACTCACATGGCTGTTGGCAGGAGGCCTGGGTTCCTTGCCACAGAAGTTTCTCTATGAGGCTACTTGAGTGTCATTGTGACATGAAAGCAAGCTTCCCTCCGAGTATTTCAAGAAGTCACATTCTGTTATTTCCATTTTACTTCTTAGATGTAGGAATTAAGGGGAGGAAGTGGACTCCATCTTTTGAAGGTAGTATCAGCATTTTTGGATATGTATTTGATCATACAATGATCTTTCAGAAGATTTTTTTTTAACTGTGAAAAAAAAACACATCCTATTTTGAACTGTAGTTTGTATTCCAGATATTGTAATATAAACTCCAATGACATTGTCATGATGAATCCTGGCCGTGACTTTGCTGGTGAATTTCATATGACTAGCAGAACACTGGTGGTCTGGGCCCTTTTTCTTTTCATTCTTAGAAGGCCATCTTGTAGAGTCAGCTTTACATATCTCCGTGCTGTTGTCATAACAGATATACCTCTTTGGTTCCAGATGTGTCCTTTAAGCTTCAAAACCAGATGCCTTGTAGACATTCCCTTCTGTCTAAAATTGAACCCTGATCTCTTCTCCTCCTTTGGAAATCCACTTGTCCCCACTTCAGTTAATTGTTCACGCCAGAACTTCTTTGACCCCTCACTTCGCCATATCTGATTCATTGCCAAGTTCTATTGAGTCTGTGAAGCATATTGTGAATTCACCCACTGCACCTCCACCACCTTAATCTTAACTATCATCACCCCTCTCCTAAACTCCTCCGGTGTCCTCACTGATTTGTTCACTTCTGCCGTTGTCCTCTCCGGCCAGACACAGAAACCAGGTCATTGCCTTCCCAGCCACTTAGATTTAAATTCCGACTCCTCCCTACGATCTTGCCTGACCTGGTTCTTGCTCTTGTTTCTTCACCCTCATCTCTCACCACACTGCCCTTTATTCAGAACATTTTAGAAACATTGCTCTTTGTTGTTCCCTTCCTCAAGATTTTGCACAGGCTGTTCCTTATGCCTAAACCCTTCTTCCCTCACCTCCTTTCTTTTAATCAGGCTAGCTCTTACTCTTCAGATTTCAACTTAAATGTCACTTCCTTTGCGTACTCCATCAGTGCCTCTTATCTCTCCAGAACCTAGCACCAGAAATAGTGAGTGTCTTTTGTATTGTCTTGTTTAATGACTATGAACTCTGTAAAGCTAGGTCTGTTTTGCTTTCATCATTGTATTCTTGGTGGCTAACAGAATCATGCATATAATAGGCACTTTAATAAATAGTAAGCAAATTAATATTCTATATAGCAAGACTACTGTTCATTGCAAGGTTTCAGAGTTGAAGGACTCTGATGAATCATTTAATTAATATAGTCTCATTTCCATTGTGCCTTCCATGTCCTTGGTAACTTTGATACTCTGACCAGTTCATTCAGTTGCATCCCAAGTGTAGTCATTTCTCTATCCCTTTGCATTCCTGTCATTTTCTCTAAAGTTTTTAAGAGGCCTGACCACGTGGTATGAAGGGAGGTCTTGCTGGCCCTCTGATTATAGTACTGTACTTCAGGCAGTGGGCGGTAAGATTGCCTTAATGGCTCAGCAATTGTCTCAGGTGCTGGTGTGGAGAGAGGGATTTCCATTGTTAGGTTACAAATGAGGTATTTGAAGCCATTTTACCTTTAGTTTATCCTTGGCAGATAGCTGTTCTCCATATAAGTTATTGCAGGTGTTTTGCCTATAAAAAATGTCTTTCAGATGGGATTGTTCTGGATAGCACCTGTTACTGCCTGTGCCCTGTTGGCAAGTGTGTTATAAACGTGTATGTGAGGAGGAAACTTATATTTATTGAGTACCTACTCTGTACCACCCTCCAAAATACTTTATAACATATAGTTTACATTACATTATGTACATAAAATATCCAGCAGGCAGTCAATATAAGGTAGCAGTTAACACCTGGACTCTGGGATCAGGTCTTCTTGATTAGATTTATAGTCCTGCCACTTACCAGCTGTGTGGTCTTTGATAAATTTCTTATACTTTACTTGCCTCGATTTTCTCTTATGTAATGTATCTATCTTATAAGGTAGTTGGGATGAATTGATAAAATAATATTAATGAATTTAAAGCATTTATAATGGTGCTGGTACATAATTACACGTGATTCTTTGTTAGCTATTATTTCATTTAGTTCTAAAAATAATTGGGAGTTAATATTATAATTCCAGTTTTACAGATGAGGAAACTAACCAGAGAGGTTAGGTTACTTCTTTAAGGCAGATCCAGGATTTGAGATGCTTAGAGTAGCAGAGTCACAGATAGTTAGGTGGGAGGAACCACACATGATCCCTTTGCTCTGAAAGGTGCTTAGAGTCTGGTGGAGCACCCTGCAAGATGTCTTGGTTGTACCTTTGAGGAGAGAAGACCACGCGTTAAGTTTCAACAAATTGATGAAGAAACTGACACTGAAAGGTGGAATTAATCATAGCAATCCATTTCCTCCCTAAGACTGAGCTTCTTGAAGCAGAAACTGTCATGCTTATATTTGTTTTTCTACCACCTTATAATTTTGGGTAATATATACTCAAACAATGCTGTTGGTGAGTGAGTGAGTGTATGAATAAATAAGGAAAAGTTTCATGAGGGTGTGAGAGCTAGAGCTGGTGAGGGAGGCAGGAAGGATCCAAAGGTTTTGGTTTGGGTGACTGGACAGAGAGAGCTCCACCCTGCCCTGTGCTAGCAAGTGGAGGAGGAGGAGCAGGCCTTGGGGAGTAAGAAGGAGAGTTAATGAGTTCAACTTGGATAGGTGAGGTATAATCCCAGCAGAGATAGTTATAGGCACACAGAAATAAAGAGAGAGACAACAGGGTTAGAAACATACTGGAAACCTCTTTTGAATTTGGAACCTGGAACAAGTCTCTCTAGAATCATTATTTTATGTCAAATTTTCCTGAGAAATGCTATTGTCACATTGCAGGTCTTATTCTGTAATTATTTCAGACTTTGCATCTTACTCTCTCAGCACTATATAGATGGGAAGCAAATTAATTTCCTAGTAGAGAAGTGAGAAATTGCCGAGGTTTTAGAACTAAGCTGTATATAAAACGTGCAATATAAGTGACATCTCATTGTAAACCTTATTTCTTCAGTACTGGGAGTGCCTTTGGAGAGTTGGTAAAAGTGAAAAATTCTCAGGTGGGTGAAGTAGAAACTCAGGTTATTTATAGTAGAAACTAAAGGCCCGAAGCACAAAATTCGTGCAAGAGCAGGCCTTCCTTTCCCCGGCCGCTGGCACCAGCTTCCCTCTGGCTTCCGGGCCCCAGGCTTTCTCGCTGCCCCGGCTTCGCGGTCGTTTGGTCTAATTAGCCTGCTATGCTTTTATTATTGTAGATGATACCAGGGTTAATTGTGTCATCAATAAAGTTTTATCCTATATAATAAAGAGCTACGGTAATATGCAAATGGTCATCACACCATTATGTCAAAATGGCTCAGACACTCAACACTGGAAACCAGCCAGGCACAAATGAGCTTCAGGGAGAGGACTGGGGACCAGCCAGGCACAGATGAGCTTGCGAGAGAGGAACGGGGACCAGCCAGGCTGTGGTCCCAGGCACCTGCAGCTGTGGCCTGGCAACCTGTGGCCAGCCAGAGGGAGGGAAGCCCAGGTCCCAGGTGCCTGCAACTGACCAGAGGAGGGAATCCTAGGTTCTGGGTATGAGGTGAGGCAAAAGCAAGGAGGAGAGCAGTTAGGGGCGATCAGGCAGGCAGAGAGGTTAGGAGTGATCAGGCAGGCAGGTGAGCAGTTAGGAGCCAGTGGTCCCAGATTGTGAGAGGCAATTGGACATCCCCTGAGGGATCCTAGATTGGAGAGGGTACAGGCTGGGCTGAAGACCCCCCTCACCCCTCACACACAAATTTTGTACACCAGGCCTCTAGTTCATTCTATAGCTCAGGCTGAAGTCAATAAAATCAAATTGCCTGAACCAATATGGTGGGAGCAAAACAGAATTAGGTTCATCTTTTTACAAACTAGCCTTTTTTTCTGTTAACTGTTTATTTTATAATCGCTGAACCTTAATTGGAGAAGTTTTATTTCACATCATCCATATTAAAAACTCAATTTTATTCTAGTAAAGTCAGATTTGCCATATTTTAGGAAAATAATTTTTATTTAAGGTACATTTCTATTGGTTTTATTTTCATGATAGAGCACATGGCATATTTATGTGTGATTTTCTAGGTGGGCTTTTGCTTCTATCTATAGAATACATTTTTTATTAGACAGATTCAAAACATTTTTAATGTTTTATTTGTTTTTCTAATTTATTGATTAAGATATCACATATTTGTTCTCAGCCCCCCATTTCAATCCCTCACCCCTCCCCACTCATGCCCCCACCCCTCTATTGTCCTTGACCACTGGTTAGGCTCATATGTGTCCTTTGGTTGATCTCTCCCTTTTGTCCCCACCCTCCCTTTGAGGTCCAACAGTCTGACCCCTGGCTCCTTATCTCTGGGTCTGTTCTTCAAGACATTTTTGTCACATCAACTAGGATTTGAAAGATTATTGATGAATAGTGTAGTATTTTAAATTTAACTTTTCGTTTATTCCTAAATAACTTAATTACTTTAGAGTATCCAGAAAAGACTAGAGATTATTTAGTATGTTTATCGGTTTACATATTGTAATCTATGGTCAGAGTGGTGATTATCCATTACTAAATTATCTGACTTTTTACATTATAATGCCCTTTTTAAAAAGCTATGGTAACTTCAGTCTTTAAAAATATATTTCATTATTTAAAGTTATGTTTGAGCTGGCCACATGGCTCAGTGGCTAAGTGTCGACCTATGAACCAGGAGGTCACTGTTCCATTCCCAGGCAGGGCACATGTCAGGGTTGTGGGCTTGATCCCCGGTTGGGGGCGTGCAGGAGGCAGCCGATCAATGATTCTCTCTCATTGTTGATGTTTCTATCTATTTCTCCCTCTCCTTTCCTCTCTGAAATCCATAAAAACATACTTAAACAAATAAGGTTATATTTGGGCATTTGTTTTTCTCTCTTTGTTTTTAAAAACTTTTTAAAATTCAGACATATTTATTATCTTTTTCATATTTTTGTCTTCCAGGAGTCAGAAGAAAGCAGTGGAAATTGGAGTCATTGTAAAGTCATTGAAACCATTTACAAGAAAATCTCAGTGAATAAAAGTTGTTTAAATTAGTGACATAACAAGACCAGCTATTAAGGTGACAGTGTACAGGAAACGTTAAAATTGAACAATGACTCAGCTATATGTTTATGTCACATTATTGGGAGCCTATCTGTCCATCGTTTCTCCCGTTCAAGGTAAACCATTGTTCATTTAAACAATCTTACCTCCTTTTACATAATTTATTTCTGTATATAAAAAAGCATTTATTCCTGCAACTATTTCAGCTTCTATTTCTTTTTGAACAGTTAGGGTCAGTATAGCAGCATAAATTTTAAGTAAAGATGCAAAGAACAAGTTTCCCAAATAACTTTTGAACTTGACTGTGATAGGGACATTTTCAGTATGTGTAAGATGTCAGCTTTTCTGAGCCTGTTCTCTTATTTATAACATAGGCATTGTGATACATAGCATCAGTTCTTGTAAGGATTAAATGAGATAAAGTATAAAATAAAGTAATTGACCTTGTGCGTGAGGTACAGGGTAATAGGTACTTAAGACTTAGTTTAGCCCAGCTGGTGTTGCTCAGTGGTTGTGCTTGGACCCATGAACCAGAAAACTTCCTGTCAGGGCACATGTCTGAGTTTTGGGCTTGACCCTTGGTGGGGGGCTTGCAGGAAGCAGCTGATAGATATTTCTATCTCTGTATCCCTCTCCCTTCCTCTCTCTCTAAAAAATAAATAAAAACTTTTTTTAAAAAAGAAAAATTAGTTTAAAATCCCTGTCTCCTTTAAAATACAATAAGGAATAAATTAAATAATTTAAAAAATTATTGTTGTTAAAAAGACTTCAGAAATATAAATGGCACTTATGTATGTGTGTTGAATATTAATAGTTCTTCAAAAACTACTGTTTTATTTATGATTAATATTATAATTTTACTCTGGTTTGTTCAGAGCTTGGCACTTTCAAACAGGAAGTTGCTGTGATAACTCATAAGATCAGATGGGCTATATTTTCTTATGAGCTTTTTTCTGTGTGGTTTAATTAGAACAATAATTTAAACTGAAAAGAAAATATTTTGCAAAAGGAATTTAAATAAAACTTATCATCTTTATTTTATATTTATGACCACAGATTGCTCTTTCATGTTTTGTTCACAGTGATATGGATTAATATCTACTAACAAGAAAAAATATTAGCAGCATAAATCTTTTGACATTTTTTACTTTAAAACATGAGCATAATAATGAATCCTGTAGCTTTTTTGGTCTTTTGTCTTAGGTACAATGCCCTCATTATTACCATGCAGAGCCCTCTTGCAAAAGCCACTTTTTGTTATTTATTTATTTTTAATAATTTTTATTGATTTCAGAGAGGAAGGGAGAGGGAGTGGGAGAAAGCAAGCAAAATATCAGTGATAATAGAGAATCATTGATTGGCTGCCTCCTGCACACCCCACACTGGGGATTTAGTTAGCAACCGGGCATGTGCCCTTGACTGGAATCGAACCGGGGACCTTTCAGTCCACAGGCCAATGCTCTATCCACTGAGCCAAACAAACTAGAGTGCAAAAACTTTTTAAATGAAATACGATGTTATTTAATAAAACAGTTTTATTTTAGCATCTGTTGTTATATGCCTTGTTGATCAGCATCAACCAAAGCTGTCATAGTTGTGAAGATGAATTAAATTAACACTTATATTGTTACCTTGCTTCCAGGTAATCTATTTGGTATTTTATAAATGCTTAATCTATACTAGATCACACAGAGGGAATGTAGTAGAAGATTCTCATTCCCCACCCTGACTTAGTTTGTCCTATTATAAAAATTTTTAGATGAAATAAATTGATAATTAGTTATAAGGCATAAGTGAAAAATTTTAGTATGAATTCTATTTCTGATAAAGAGCAAAATTTGTTATATTTCCTTTCAAAAAAGTATAGTTTGTAGTTGCTTTATTTTTTTAATTTTTGATTTTTTTAATTGTTGATAATATTACAATGTCCCCCATTTCCCATTTTGCCCCTAATTTATAGTTGCTTTAAGATAACATTTGCTCTTAAAGAGAAGAAAGGACTAAAATTAGTGTAGGGAGGAAAGAAGAATGTAGGAAGAAACGTTATTTCTTAGAGATTACTAAGAAGGATTGCAGAGTGGTATTAATGAACATGACTTTGACTTAAGCTCCATCTTTATCTTAAATTGTGTCTTGGGAAAGTGAAATTTCCTGTACCTTGGTTTCCTTGTTAGAAAATAGAAATAATAATACTTATCCTAGATATAAACAGGAGTATTTTGAGCATCAAATATGATACAGATTAAAGCACTTTTACATTGAGATAAAGCTGCTCAAGTTAGAATCTCATTTTAACATCTGATAGTCCTTGGTTTTTACTTGGTCATATTTTAGTTGTAAGTTAAAATTAACCAATAAACAGAGACTTAAACAAAGAGGGTTTTGTTTTTTTTAAGGAGAGAGATGGTAAACGTTTTCTGGTGTTCTTTTAATGGTTGAGTGGTGTCAAGGTTGGCATTTCTGTGATTTTCTTGGCTTTTCCCTTAGGGTTACAGAAGGGCTGCTGCTGTTTGCATTGAGGAAAGAAAAATGGGGGAGGGGTCAGTCCTCGCCTCAGCTGGACTTTATATCAAGAAAGCAAAAGTGTCCCAGCTGACTTTATCTTGTTTTATTAACTAAACTGAGGCAGCTTTTGGGGTACTGGAAACAGGATTGCCACAATGGGCTTAGGTCAGTGGTCATCAAAATGCGGCTCAGGAGCCACATGCGGCTCTTTGGCCCCTTGAGTGTGGCTCTTCCACAAAATACCAAGTGCGGGGCGCACACATACAGCGCGATTGAAACTTGGAGGCCCATGCGCAGAAGTCGGTTTTTAGCTCTCAAAATAAATTTCTATCATTGTACTGTTGATATTTGGAGGAAAATGCTGTGAATTGATGTTGGAGAGGGACACAGGGTCCCAACCCTGCTGGGCCTCAGGAGGCTGGTGCATATGAAGCCATTAATTGGTTTTAGCAGGTGAGTGACAGGCTCAGAGATCACTGTGGAGATTTTCATCGTGGAAGTGGCGTGGTATCCGGCCCAGACATTAGCAGTGCAGTTAAAAAAAAAAGTATATTTTGGAGTTTGAGCCAAAAGACTTAGAGGAGGATCTTTTCTCTTCAAAGGGTAAAAGACCAGAGTTCCATTTTTAGAGATGTTAATTTTGAGGTACTTAAGCCAGCCAAGGCTGGAGGGATAAATCAAGGAACCACCAACAGAAAGATTTGGGAGTGGGTGCTGTTACCTAAGGAGAGAGTGCAAAGAGGCTGCTGCTAGGTATTTTTCTTTGCATCATAACACTACTTAGTGTAAGTTTATATATTTTTTAAGAAGAGATATAACTAAGATTTCATTGCTTTTGACACTTTAGGACATTTGTCATTTGCTCTCTTTGTTTATATAACACCTTTATATTCTATCACTTTTCATATTGTGTGTGTTTATGTGCCTCCCCCGTCTCCTTCCAAGGATCACATCTGTTTTCAGAATTCAGTGCCTTGCCTAAACAGAGTATTCCTCTAATTAGTGCTTTGTTAAATAAATATTTGAGATGATACAAATCCCAGATGCAAATTATTTTAATTGGTATTTATCTCTTACATTCAGATAATTTTCTAGGAAGTTATGTGTGTTAATGATCATGTAATTGAATTTTCAAATATCTGATCTTTTAGTATAATGTTTAATAATAATAGTAGTATTTTCATATTATTTTATATTATAAATTTATTCAATTTGTATATAAGCTCCTGATATGAATGGGCAGGTAGGTATTGTTACCATTTTTTAATAGATAAAAACTGAGGCTCAGAGAGTAACTTATCCATGAACATAATTGGGACTTGGACCTTTGACGTTTTACTATTTCAGCACTATTTTGGCCACACTACACTTACTACTTTTTCTATGTCATTAGATTTTTGAAAAATTAATAGCGTGATATATTATTTACCCTTTGTTCTCTGTAGTTAGCCTGATGCTTCCTTCTGTTACTGTAAGAGGATTTTGAAGCTAGTTAAGAGACCTCATGCCTCTGGTCCTAAGGACTTCCTGAGGAAGCGAGGCCTGGAGCAGTGGCCTGGCTTATCCAGAGCACCCATGGCTGATTGTGGGGGAGCCATTGTAGACCAGAATCTGGTCTTATTTCCAGCTGTCAGGACCTCTTCCCATTCTCCCTCCTTTGCCCCCGACTTAATTTTATATTTGATGTTCTTAACAAAAATGAAGTTTTTAAGTTTTGAAGTAATTTAGAGGAATAATTGAAGATTATTAAAACTCAAGGTATGGGATCACTGTAATATATTTAATAACACATTCTTTTCCTGTTATCTGTGTGAATATATGTGAGTGTGTTTTCCTTTCAATAGTTCATTTCACCAGTATGGTGGAATTTAAAATCAGGTCTAATTATTAAGCCTTGAACCACTTATTTAACATTTATAATTAAATACATACCCAAGTATCTTAATATTTCCTACCTGTTTGGCTCTACATTTTATTTCCTTGAGATCAACCTTTGTGGATTTCAGCTGATTCATGGGGAGGAAGGAATTACTAAAACATTGTTTTAGTTCTATTCTGCTTTTAGCCTGAAAAATTCAGTACCAAATATGATGGTATCTGTCATTTGAAGCTACTAGACTCTGATGCGGGAATGACCTGCAGTTTCTGGCAACAGAGTCCAATTTGAGCCAGTGACCTTCAAGATAAAAGGCACTAGACACTATGATTAGTCCCCGTGCTCTCACAGTTCCCTTACATAAGCAATTAAGTCAAAGCAAGATGCTTATAACTCCACTTCCACGTAAAAGCACAAATGAAAGGCTTATATTTTTTTCTTAATCACACAGGTTTTAAGCCAAAGAGTTTAAGAAAAAGAAGAAGAAAAAAACCACACACAATTTATTTGTTTTATAATGATTGGAAAAAAGCTCAGCCTTCCCTGAAGTTGCTTCCATGTACCGTTCTTAAAATGTATGACCATGTTCTGCCTGTGCCACTCTTGTTTATCCTTCGATAGTGCAAACATTGTGGCACGTCACCTCTGTACACCCAGTCTTGGACTAGTATTCTGAGCATGATAAATAGGTTAGGACTAAAAGACTGTGACTTGTGTTTATGAAATTTAATTTTAATGAAAGACACATTAGCTACAATTACTATGATTAAAAAGAAAAAAGCTGAGAAATGTTTCCTCATTGAAAACTAAAATCGCTGAAACCGGTTTGGCCCAGTGGTAGAGCGTCGGTCTGCGGACTGAAGGGTCCCGGGTTCATTTCCGGTCAAGGGCATGTACATTGGTTGCGGGCATGTCCCCGGTGGGGGGTGTGTGCAAGAGGCGGCTGGTCAATGTTTCTTTCTCATTGACGTTTCTAGCTCTCTATCTCTCTCCCTTTCTCTCTATGAAATATCAATAAAATATTTTTTTTAAAAACTAATAAAAGAATTAGCTTTTCAGAAATGGCTTAAATTTCACATATGATTACAGGGCAGAATCTAGACAGTATGCTCCATGGCACTGGGATGAAATCAGACTCTGACCAGAAAAAGTCAGAAAGTGGAGTCACCTTAGCCCCGGAAGACACCCTGCCTTTTCTGAAGTGCTACTGCTCGGGCCACTGCCCCGACGATGCTGTCAACAATACATGCATGTGAGTATTTCTCCTTACAGTTGGGAGGATGGTGTGGCATTCAATGCTATTTTAACAGTTATTTACCTCATCTACCGTATTTGCCGGCGTATAAGACGATTTATTGGCCCTGAAAAATACTGTATTTGCCGGCGTATAAGAGACTGGGCGTATAAGACGACCCCCTAACATTTCCACTCAAAATACAGTTTGTTATATACTCACCGTATAAGACTACTCCCCACTTGGAGGCATATTTTTCAGGGCCAAAAAATCATCTTATACGCCGGCAAATATGGTATGTCTTTTTTTCTTTAACTTTATATCATGTCTTCTTAAGAGCCAAAAGCTTTTTGCTCTTTATATGGGAATATTTATTTCTGTTAATTGATGCTTACTTTATTCTTTTTTAATCTTTATTGTTGAAAATATTAAATATGTTCCATGCTGCCAGGTCTCTGGATCCTCTCCGTTCATCAGTGTATTTTGTTCATTAATTTCCACATGTGAGGGAGACCATGTGGTACTTGTCTTTCTCTGGCTTATTTCACTCAGCATGACACTCCCCAGGCCCCTCCATGCTGCCTCACAGTAAGAGGTCCTTCCTCTTTACTGCTGCACAGCATTCCATGGTATGAATGTCCCACAACCTTTTTATCCACTCGTCTGCTGATGGGCACTTAGGCTGTTTCCAGATCTTAGCTACTGTGAATTATACTGATATGCACATAGGGGTGCATACATTCTTTCTGATTGGTGTTTCAGGTTTCTTAGGAGAATATATCCTAGAACTAGGACCATTGGGTCAAGTGGCGGTTCCATATGCAATCTTTTGAAGAAGCTCCATACTGTTTTCCATAATGGCTGCACCAGTCTGCATTCCCACCTGCAGTGCACAAGGGTTCCCTTTTCTCCACATCCTCACCAGCACTTGTCATTTGTTACTTTGTTGATGGTAGCCATTCTGACAGGTGTGAGGTGATACCTCGTTGTTTTATTTTTATTTTTTCAAATTTTTTTTTTTTTTTTAGGTATTATATGTGTACATATCTTACCAATCCCCCCCCCCTCACCTCCCATTCATGCCCTCCATCCCCAGAGTTCTGTGTTCGTTGGTTGTACTTATATTCATGCATACCAGCCCTTCGGTTGTTCTCTTATCTCCCCTTAGGTCTCCTTCCCCTCCCCACTGTCATTTGACAATCTGCTTGTTTTATGGTGACTATCTCAGGATCACATGAAAAGAATCCGCCCCTCATTTGGTAGTCTGCTTGTTTTATGGTGACTATCTCAGGACCACATGAATAGAGTCCGCTCCTCCTATGTTCTCACCACCCTTCCCCCTGGGTCCCACTGCTTCCCCTGGGACACACGGCTCACCCGAGACACACGGCCCCTTTGGGGGACACGGCTCATCCAGGGCACACGGCCCCCTGGGACACACGGCTCACCCGCCTCATTGTTGTTTTAATTTGCATCTCTTTGATGATCAGTGACTTTGAGCATTTTTCATATGTCTCTTGGTGGTCTGTATGTCCACTTTGGAGAAGTGTCTATTGAGGTCCTTTTTAATTGGATTGTTTGTTTTCCTTTTGTTAAGTTGTATGAGTTCCTTAGATATTTTGGATATTAACCCTTTATCAAATGTATCGTTGCCAAATAAGTTCTCCCATAAAGTGGGCTCTCTTTTCGTTTTGCTCATGGTTTCTTTTACTGTGCGGAAGCCTTTTATTTTGAGGTAGTCCCATTTGTTTTCTCCTTAGATTTCGTTTGCCATAGGCGATGTATCTTTAAACATTGGTACAAGAGATGTCTGATATTTTGCTGTCTATGGCTTCTTCTAGAACATTTATGGTTTCCCAACTTGCATTTAAGTCTTTTACCCACTTTGAGTTTATTCGTGTGCATGGTGTCAGTTGGTGGTCTAGGTTCATTTTTTTGCATTTATCTGTCCAGTTTTCCCAGCATCATTTATTGAAGAGACTGTCTTGACTCCACTGTATCTCTTGCCTCCTCTGCCAAATATTAATTGAGCGTAATGACTTGCGTCTATTTCTTTTTAAAAAAAATAAATCTTTATTGTTCATATTATCACAAATGTTCCTCATTTTTTTTCCCTCCACCAGGTTCCCATCCCACCCTCTGCCCTTTTCCCATACCCCATTGTCCTCATCCATAGGTGCACAGTTTATGTTCAGTCTCTTCTCGCACCCCCACTCCCCTTTTCCCTGAGAATCGTCAGTCCACTCCCCTTCCATACCTCTGATTCTATTATATTCACCAGTTAATATTATTCATCAGATTTTTTAATTCCCTCGGTTTTTAGTTTCACTTGTTGATAGTTTTGTATTTGTTGTTCATAACTTTTTATCTTTATTTTCTTCCTCTTCCTAAAGAACCCCTTTCAGCAATTCATATAATTCTGGTTTAGTGGTGATGAACTCCTTTAGCTTTTTCTTATTTGTGAAGCTCTTTATCTGGCCTTTGATAGCTTTGCTGGGTAGAGCATTTTGGGCTGTAAGTTCTTCCTATTCATCACCTAGAATATTTCTTGCCATTCCTGTCTGGCCTGCATGGTTTCTGTTGAGAAATTAGCTGACAATCGTGTGGGTGCTCCTTTATAGGTAACCACCTACTTTTGTCTTGCTGCTTTTAATATTCTCTCTTTGTCTTTTTTTCTTGGCATTTTAATTATGATGTGTCTTGGTGTGGTCGTCCTCTTTGGATTCCTTTTGTTTGGGGTTCTATGCGCTTCCTGGCCTTGTAAGTCTATTATCACCAAGTGGGAAAAGTTTTCTGTCAGTATTTCTTTCAATATGTTTTCGGCATCTTGCTCTCTGTCATCTTCGGGACCCCCATAATTCTGATGTTGGTTCGCTTGAAGTTGTCCCAAAGGTTTCTTACACTATCTTCAACTTTCTGGATTCTCTTATCTTCTTGCTTCTGCAGAGGAGTGTCCTCTGGCTGTTTGTGTTCCAAATCTTGGACTTGATTCTTGCAATCTTCCATTCTGTTTTTAGGACTCTGTATAATATTTTTTTATTTCAGACAATGTATTCTTTATTTCTAGTTGATCCCTTTTCATATCCTCATAGGTCTCATTTATTTTATCAGCCTTTTCTAGGAAATTCTTGAACAACCTTATAAGCGTGGTTCTGAACTCTATATCCAGTCGCTTGTTGTCCTCCATTTCTTTCATTTGTGATCTGTTTCCTTGTCTCGGCATTTTCACTGTTTCCCTGAGTTGGTAGGGTGGCTTTGTGTGTTAAGGTGTCCTATGTAGTTCATTGGGTCAGCCTCCCAGTTATCTGAGGTGGACACTCTTGGTGCACCCCTTTGTGGACTGTGTGTACAGCCTGATTGTAGTTAAGTCTTGATTGTTGTTGGTATTACTGGGAGGAACTGACCTCCAGGCCAATTGGCTGTGAGGATCAGCTGTGTCTATGCCAGGAGACAGCCTTATTCGACCAGACTTGGAAAACTTCAAAAACCTCTGTGCTCAGCTTGGGTGGAATGGAGTTTCAGGGTGGAGCCTACAGCCTTGGCTTCCCGTCAGCCCCTCCCTATGAGGTTCCTGAGTGTCAATGTTCCTCAGTGTCCTTTGGTACTCGCTGCAAGCACTTCTGAGAGAAAGGTGCCCTAGAGTTTCGCCCGCTACCAGACAGTCTAGTTTCTCCCCCAATGAGCCCGGAACTGGGGTTCAGTGCAGTTGGAAGTGGGGTTCAGTGCAGTCGGAGCTTATGTCTCCTTCCAGCTAGGGCAATCTAGCAGCTCAGTCAATAATCTGTCTTCTGTGCGCAATGTATGCGACTCCGGGACTCTGCCTTTCGCTGTTCTCCTTAGCTTCCACCTTTCAGCCCAGATTCCCTCTGTATGAGCCCGGGACCCCAGGATCTTCTCTAGAACTGGGGTTCAGTGCAGTCGGAACTGGGATTCAGCACATTCTGGAGCTTTTATCTCTTTCCCACTAGGGAACGCCAGCCAGGCACTCAGCTGCCCCTCCTCTCCAGCTTCCTCCACTCCCCACACATGCACGTGTCTCCGTACCTTGGGTTTTTACAGCTCCTCTGATTTTCCCTCTGGTTTTCTCTTTCCTTCTAGTTGTAGAATTTCCAGTCAGTCAACTTTCCTGTAGTTCTGGATAATGTCCACTTTATATTTTAGTTGTATTTTTTTGAAATTGTTCTGCAGTTAGGCATTTACCTATGCGCCATCTTGGTTTCTCCCTCTGGTTTTTCAACTTGCCTCTATTTCTGGGGTCTCTGTTCTCCCCCATTGATCTATATGCCCATTCTTGTGCTAGTACCAGGCTGTTTTGATTATGATGGCTTTGTGGTATATCTTGACATCTGGCATTCTGATTATTCCTACTTTGTTGTTCTTTCTCAAGATTTCTGCAGCTGTTCAGGACCTTTTTTGGTTCCATATAAATTTTTCTGGGATTTATTCTAGATCTCTGAAGTATGCTGTTGCTATTATAATAGAAATTGCAATGAATGTGTAGAATGTCTTGGATAGTATGGACATTTTAATGATATTGATTTTACCAATCCATGAACATGGTATATTCTTGCACTTGTTTATATCTTACATCTCTTTTTTTCGACGTTCTGTGGTTTTCCAAGCACAAGTATTTTATCTCCTTGGTTAAGTTTATTCCTAAGTATCTTAATGATTTGTTGCAATGGTAAATGGGATTGTTTAATTTCTCTTCCTGAGCATTCATTATTGGTATATAAAAAAGCCATCGATTTTTAGGTGTTGATATTTTATCCTGCTACGTTGCCGAATTCATTTATTTAATATAATTGTTTTTTGGTGGAGTCTTTCTGATTTTCTATGTACAATATCATGTCATCTGGGAATAATGAGACTTTTACTTCCTTCTTTCCAATTTGGATGCCTTTTATTTTTTCTTGTTTGATCACTGTAGCTAAGACATCCGGTGCTATGTTGAATAACAGTGCTGAAAGCGGACATCCTTGTCTTATTCCTGTTCTTAGGGGAAATGGTTTTAGTATGATGTTCACTGTAGGTTTGTCATATATGGCCTTTATCATGTTGAGATATGCTCTAGCTATACCCACTTTGCTGAGTTTTTATAAAAATGGGATGTTGGATTTTGTTGAATGCTTTTTCTGCATCTATTGATAAGATCACATGATTTTTGTCTTTCAATTTGTTTATGTGAAGTATCTTGTTCCATTGATTTGCAAATGTTGTGTCAGCTTTTCATTTGTAGAATGAATCCCACTTAGTTATTGTGTATGATACTTTAATTATACTAGAGTCCCGATGCATGAAATTTGTTCAAGAGTAGGCCTTTCTTCCCCCGGCTACCGGCACCGCCTTCCCTCTGGAAATATAAATATAGCATCTATATTTATTAGGGACACTAGGGGCCCAGTGTACAAATTCGTGCATCTTGAAAGGAACAGTGGGCCATGAGGCTGCGGTGGGTCTCAGCCCATCCTCCATGCCCCTGCCTGGCCCTTCCCGCTGTGGCCCCCAGTCCCCTGTCTCCTGGCAGCTCTGGTGCCAACAGCAGGTACGAGGGGTGACTCTGGCACTGGAGCAGATGCAAGAGCCATGCAGGACTGCAGTGCACAAGAGCAAATACTTCTCAGTAACTTCCAGAAGCTCATCCCGTTATTCTGTGGAATTCTAGATGTCATGTCCTGTAAGAATCCTAAGAATTTCCTATTCCACAGAATTCTAGAATTACACTATTCCACAGAATTCTATACGTCCTTTCTTTCTCATTTCTAGCGGTACCCTATTCTACAGTATTCTAGAAATCCTCTTTCACATAATTCTACAAGTAATCTCTTCCACAGAGTTCTAGAAATCTACTACTCCAAAAAATTCTAAAAATACTCTTGTCCACAGAATTCTTAAAGTCCTCGATCCTCTGAATTCTAAAAATACCCTATTCTACGGAATTCTAGAAATCTATTCCGCACAATTCTTAAAATCTATTATTTCACAGAAACCTAGAAATCACCTCTTCCACAGAATTCTAGAAGACCTCATTACCTCCCAATTCTAGAAATCCCCTATTCTGTGGGATTCTCGATGTCCTGTTATCTCAGAATCCTAGAAATTTACTATTCCACAGAATTCTAGAATTACACTATTCCACAGAATTCTATAAGCTCATCCCAATGCCATTGGTCTAGTGCCCCTGCTTACCTGCTCTACCATCCCACCGCAGCCATGTTCTGTGCTCTGTTACCAGTACTGGCCATGTTCCACATGCACCTCCTGGTGGTCGGTGCATGTCATAGCAACAGAGAGTGGAAGGGAGGGAAAGTGAGTGAGAGAGGTGAGAGAGACACCTTGACTGGTTGCCTCCTGCATGTGCCCCAGTTGGGGGAGGAAGCAAACCAACAACGTTAGGTATGTGCCCTTGACCAGGAATTGAACCCGCAACCTTGAGGCACACCAGTCAGGGCAAAAAGTTCTCCCTTTTTTATGTTCAGTAAAACGTGCCTCTTAGGATCATAGTCTATTCTCAAATACACTTGGTTATTGAGTCTGTTTTCATGTCATGTTTTTATTTGTGTACAGTATGTGAACATTGGAAAATTTTATGCATTACTAAAGGTTATTTTTAAGTATATTTTAAAAAATTAAGATGGTTTACTTTATAAAATTTTACAAATTAGCTCTCTGTACTCACATCACTGTATTAGCAAAGAGAAGTTCCATAATGATTCCCATGTGGAGGACTTGTTTAATAGGATTCCTACTTGACACAGGGCTCTTGTTGGACCTTTAGGGGCTCATTCCGATGCAGTAACTTGCATTGCCTTAAAGCCTTGGTGGTGTGCGGTAAGTCCCAACAAGGTACTCAAGGCTGTCAGTATCTGGTCACATTCAAGCACATAATCATTAGTACTTGCTGATACTAAGTTATGTTTTGGGGGTGTTTTCCGTTTCTTAGGAGTTTATTTTGTTTGTTTTTTCTTTTAGAACCAATGGACATTGCTTTGCCATCATAGAAGAAGATGACCAGGGAGAAACCACATTAGCTTCAGGATGTATGAAATATGAAGGATCTGATTTTCAGTGCAAGGTAGGACCTCATTTGGGGCCCGTTAAATAAAGAAGAGAGGGCCAGCAGGAAGGACCCGCTCTGCCCAGTGCGTTATGTCCTTCACGCAGGTGTCTGTGGGAAGCTTAGCTCTCACTGCAAGTGGCATGACTGTGGTAATTGAAGTTCCCAAGAACTTGAAAAAAGTTTTAAATCATCCTCTTCTAAAGTGTTGTGGCTGTAAAAAATGGCACTGTCACACTTATTTGTGGGTTAAAAAATTGAAAGACTGTAAAATGATGGGCATTAACCTTTGTATCTCTCTGAGACAACTTAGAAAGCTACATCCTAGTGAGGACATCTCAGTGGGGTATTTTAACAGAGCAGCGAGGGGCCAGAGGGCTGGTAGTAGTTTATGAACAGCCTGGGGCTCTGGATTAAAACCTAATCTCTTCAGAAGTCTGTGTAGTAATTTTGCTCCATAGGAACCTGTGAATGTTTTTGAAAAGCAGCTTCAGGTAGAATTGTTTGTACACAAATTTTTAAGTCTTGGCTATTTTAGGAAATTATTTGATTTAGAAATTCTCAGGATTGATAGAAACCTTAAAAGTGACATGTTTCAACTTCTCAGCTAATGTTTGTGAACTTCCTCTTCCCTTCCCCTCTCTCCCTCCCCTACATACACACACATACACACACATACACACACATACACACACAGCACATCCCATCCATTTCTGTTCTTCGTCTCCAGGGATAGGTCTCGGCACTGCCCACATCACCTGTTTCATCTGTAAGATGATGGCTTAGTCCTGAGAAAGCTTCTCCCAGTGACTACAAATCTATCTTCCTTCCTTTCTGGGCCACAGAGAACAAATAGAATCCCTCTTTAATATGATGGGCTTTTGTTAGATGAAAAAAGGGCTTTTTTTGTCCTATTTTTCTTTGCATACACTCTGGTCTTTGCCCATGAAAAAAATAGTTCCAGTGACTTCAGCTGTTCTTCTATGATCAGTTTTAGAGTTACTCATGCTAAGTTTTCAGTGTAATCGATAGCATTGAGTGTGGTCTGACCAGGAGAAGTAACTCCTTTCCCTTTTTCTAATACAGCCAACTCTCATGGTAGGTATTTGTGCCCCCATGTTCTTGAAACATGGAGCTTTCTGTGTGTTGAAGTGCCAAGTCTTTCACTACTCCTGTGCCTCACCTCTTCCATCCCTTATTGATGCAGTGGTTGTCTGACACAAATAAGTAGATGAAAGCAAGGAGTTTTTACAAAGTTGTCACATTCTTATCTATTTTAAATTTCATCTTAATTCTATTAACTCCTTTGCTCTAATTTGTCAAAATTTGGGAGCATGCTGATTTGTTTTTTCTTCAGTCAATTTCCATGCCATTTGCATATTTATCAACCACACAAACAAGATGCGTTTTTGATTATTGAAAGTAATTTTTGGGCCCGGCCGGCATGGCTGAGTATCAACTTATGAACCAGGAAGTCACAGTTTAATTCCAGGTCAGGGTACATTCCAGGGTTGCTGGCTCGATCCCCAGTAGGGGATGTGCAGGAGGCAGCCTATCAATGATTCTCTCTCATCATTGATGTTTCTATCTCTCTCTCCCTCTCTCTTTTCCTGTGAAATAAATAAAAATATATTTCAGAAAGTAATTTTTGATAACAGCATCATTATGGGAGTTCAGCATATGATTAGAAGGTCTTTAAAGAATCATTATACAGCTCGGCTGGTGTGGTTCATTGGTGCAGGGTTGACCGTGTACCAAGATGTCAGAGCCCAAGCAGGGTTGTGGGCTCGATCCCAGCAGGGAGAGTACAGGAGGCAGCCCAATCCATGTTGAAAAAATCCATATTTTTTTCCCTCAACAGATATTTCTGTCTCCCTCTCCCTTCCTCTCTCTCTAAAATCAATAAAAACAAACCTTTAAAAAAGAATTATTTTACAATGTTATAACATACTCCTCCATTAACATCTTTTTGTTTATGTGAACAAAATATCTTTTTTTTTCTTTTTTTCTTTTTTACAGAGAGAAAGGGAATGGGTAAGAGAGTTAGAAACATCGATGAGAGAGAAACATTGATCAGCTGCCTCCTGCACACCCTCTGGGGACGTGCCCGCAACCCAGGTACATGCCCTTGACCAGAATCAAACCTGGGACACTTCAGTCTGTAGGCCGACGCTCTATCCACTGAGCCAAACTGGTTAGGGCTGAACAGAATATCTTACTACAAAATATATTACCCCAAAATGGAAATAGGAAAACAGGGGTAAAATTAATGCTGAACCTTCTCATTCTAATAATAAGTAATATTTATCCATGAATTTAAGAACTAATTTCATCCATCATATACCTTTCCAAATACTATATCACTAGGCCATCATTATTATGGGAGATGTGTCAGCCCAAAACTATGTGAAGGATACATTGTTTTTCAGAACTCTTGTAGGGGTTGTACAAGCAAGACATTTTCCCTTCGCTTCCCTAACTTTCTGTGTCTCACCAAATATCATGAGCCCTTTCCCAGCACTTCATCTGAGAACAGCTCTTCTCACCTCACCCTGAGCCTTTCCCCAGAGTGTCACCACTGCCAGGCCGGGATCAGAGCAGCTTCAAGTGGGAATCGCTCACTTTGCCTAGGTTTTTTCCTATAGGATGGATTTCTTCTCAGAAACTGTCTGCCATTCCTTTTCATTTGGCTTTGGTTCCTTTTCCATGCCCCACTTCTCCCCTCCCCTCCACGCTCACTACATATCCCTTTCCATGAATGCCAAGCGAATTCTCCCACCAGGATTTGTTCCCACATACATCTGGAGATGCAGATGGACTTGGCTGGAAGAAGGGAGTGGGAGAGTGGGAATGGGAAAGGTTGTGCCATCCAACTTCATGCTCTGGCACACCTGCCTTTGCCTGCCCAGTTACCTGTGCAGGAAAGATGTGAGGTGGGCTGATGTTACGTATTCTTGTTGAAACCACATTCAGTCTTGTAGGCGTTTATAGGCATTTTAAACTTTTTCTAGAATCTTCACTGGGATCCATCCCAAGTTTACTAGAAGCAGAATTCATTTCTTGAATATTTACTTTTTTCATTGAACACTTGGTCTGTTGTAACTCATTTTCTCCCCTTGTCCTATAAGATAGACATTTTTTATCCTCCATTTTTAAGCAAAGGAAAATAAAGCCCAGAGAGAAGTATGTTTATTGCTCATGATCATAAAATTAAGTAAGTGACAAAGCAAGGAAATAAGCTATTTTATTCCAAAGCCTTTGCCTTTTTCATAATACCATGCTGCCTCTCATCTGTTATTGGCAAGGTGTACTTTCTTTCCCTCTCAAAGACAGGCAGTACAACATTTAGTGTCTGGTTTCCAGCAGTCCTTGTCTTTCAGGCACGCTGTCTTCCGCCATCTCAGGGCGTGCTCTCTTGCTGCTGGGCCTCACGCGCGGGGAGACGGGTGTCGGCTCCCCCTTCCCGGTGTGTGCTCTTCCTTCTCCAGCTTACAGTCATTTTTGATAGAAAAGACTGGAACAAACTGAAGTTGAAGAATTGTACTTTTTTTTTTCTTACCTACTAATTTGTCAGCAATGCACCCATGCGGTCTGTCTTCCAGGCCTGGTGTTTCTTTTTCTTTTTTTAAAAATATATTTTATTGATTTTTTACAGAGAGGAAGAGAGAGGGATAGAGAGCTAGAAACATCGATGAGAGAGAATCATCGATCAGCTGCCTCTTACTCCCTACAGGGGATATGTCTGCAACCAAGGTACATGCCCTTGACCGGAATCGAACCTGAGACCTTTCAGTCCACAGACCGATGCTCCACCACTGAGCCAAACCGGTTTCGGCCCAGGCCTGGTGTTTCTTACATTTTCCCTTCTTCAGGGCTCCGCTCATTCTGGGCTCAGCCTTCACCGGCCTCTTCTTGGAGCTTGGCCTCCCTTTACTCACTGCTCGTTACACACGCCTCACTCAGTCCTCCAGGAACGAGTTGTTTTCAGATCTGGGATGATTCCAGTCACAGGTGTGACTCATAACATTTTTCCCTTTCTCTTCATAATCAGTTGTTAAAAATAAAAAATTCAGTAAAAATGTACAACTTGTCCTTTCGGAGGTTTTCCGTGTTCTTGACCCATCTCTTCTTACAGAATCTCAAGTCATGGACTTAATATATTCACATTTTTAAAGTAATACCTGAATATACTGAGATTTTACCATCTGACCACCTGATATAAAAATCGCATGGTCCATTCCTGCTTCTAAAATTCTTGCTACTTTTATAATGACAAAAAAATTTCTTAGGTCCAGAATGGTAGTTCTGCCAGGTGGTATTGAAATGTCCACATTCAAGTGAAGGACTGGTCTAATACTATATAATTAGTTAAATAAAACTTCACACACAGGTTTTAATATCTGTTCCCATGACTGCAGTCTTTTCTCTGTATTTATGTTCTGATCTGTTAATGATACATTGCATCTCATATCTGGTTGGTGGTCTCTTAGAAGCTCTCAAGAATATTGTTTTGTATTTTGACCTTTCTTTCTTCGCCACATAGGCGTCCACGGGCCTCCCGCCAGGGCATTGCAGCAGCACGGCTCTCCTGTGCGGCGGCTGCGGTCTTCTCCCTTCCCCCCTCCCCTCACCTTGTGGGCTGTGGCCTGGGACGCTCCACGGTTTAGTTTGATCTTCTTTGATTCATCGATGTCTCAGCACATGCTTCCCTTCTGGTTTATCATCGTAGTAAATGTTTTACCCATGCTTTTTAGAAAAATAACTCAGGCTTGACTTTTTTTTTTACACTAAATTAAGAATGCCACAGTTTGTTGGAAAATACTTAAAGCTTTGTCTATATTTAGTTAAGGTTTAGTTGTAACATACCATGCACATATATAGGCTCTCCTTAGGAGAAATCATTTTAGCCCAGCTGGCATGGCTCAGTGGTTGAGTGTTGACCTATGAACCAGGAGGTCACGGTTTGATTCCCAGTCAGAGCACATCCCCAGGATGGGGCGTGCAGGAGGCAGCCAATTAATGATTCTCTCTCATCATTGATATTTCTATCTCTCCCTCTTCCTTCCTCTCTGAAATCAACATAAATATATTTAAAAAACAAAAATAGAAAACATTTTATAGCCTTCACGACTATAAACTATTTCAGCACAAATTCTAATTATTAATGATTTTTTTTTTTTTTTTGCACATAAAATGTTCAGGTGCTTTTCATCCAGTGAATTAGAAATTGTATTTTAATGAATATTTAATATTTTTCATTATCAACTTAGTATATCAAATTATTTCTAATTTTATCATTATTCTCCTAGGATTCACCAAAAGCCCAGCTTCGCCGGACAATAGAATGTTGTCGGACCAATTTATGTAACCAGTATTTACAACCTACACTGCCCCCTGTTGTTATAGGTAAGTTAGCAAAGAAAAGCAGAATTACAATTTTCAGTAAAATATTTTCTCTACTTTTAACAATATAAACATTTTCTAGAATTTAGCACTACAAGTGATTTTTTTTCTTTCAATAAGATGTGGGAGCCAAAACCGGTTTGGCTCAGTGGTAGAGCGTCGGTCTGTGGACTGAGGGGTCCCAGGTTCGATTCCGGTCAAGGGCATGTACATTGGTTGCGGGCATATCCCCGGTGCGGGGTGTGCATGAGGCAGCTGGTTGATGTTTCTCTCTCATTGACGTTTCTAGCTCTCTATCTCTTTCCCTTCCTCTCTGTAAAATATCAATTAAAAAAATATATGTATTTAAAAACATTTATAAAAAAATATGTGGGAAAAATACAATGTGTTTATTCATTGTTTGCTTTCACGGGCAGGTCCGTTTCTGGATGGCAGCATTCGATGGCTGGTGGTGCTCATTTCTATGGCTGTCTGCATAATTGCTATGATCATCTTCTCCAGCTGCTTTTGTTACAAGTAAGATAATTATTTTGATGCAAAATATTTGTAGACTAGTAGGTATAAATAGTTGTTCTTAAAGCCAGTGGGAAGAAATCATGGATTGCTAACTGTAATTTAGAAGCCGTTCCTTATCTTCTCTGTTTGTCTCCTTAAATTAACTGTATTATACTTTTGTTGTTGTTGTTGTTGTTGTTATTAATCCTTACCAGAGGATATTGCTTTCCAGAAAGAGTGGGAGAGAAGAGAGAGAGAGGGAAACATCAATGAGATAGTCACATCGATTAGTTGCCTCCAGCACACACTTTGATGAGGCCAGGGATCAGGACCTCAGTCCATGGGCCAATGCTGTATCCACTGAGCCAACCAGCCAGGGCACTTTTTTTAAGGTAAAGGAGGATTTCACTACCAATCAATTAATTAGACATAATTTTATACTTTTTATGTCATGGATAGTTATGATTTTCTTATTTATGGAACCAAGAAACCAGTGATATTACTATTCTTTAGTTATTTGGGGCTTAAGAATTGTTTTATTCAGTCATGATTTGAGAAGAGTAGTAAGAGGAAGACATAAATTTCAAAAATAAAACATTATCTTACTGACATATAAATTCAGAGATATTAGTGGAACAGGTTATTAAACCCATAAATAGATACAAGTATATAAGGAAATTTAGTATAAACTTTATACTATAAAGGCAACATTTCAGATCATTGAGGAAAAGATGGATTAATAAGTAGATTTGGGAGTAGGTAGCTTTATTGAGGGGAAAGTGAAGTTGAATCAATTCCCTATATGGTGATAAGTTTTAATTAGATTGGAGCTAAATATATACAAATTAAAGTAAGAGGAGAAACCATAAAGGATTTTAAAAAATAATCTGAGGGCATGTTTGGGAGTGGGGGGGGGGGATGGGGATTGGTAAAGTATGTTATACATATAATATCTTAATAAAAAATAAATAATTAATTTAAAAGTATTCTCAGAGGGTGAAGACCTTTGTGAGTCTGACACAAAATGTAGAAACAAACAAATTCATAGGCCACGGGCAGGGGAGCTCAGTTGGTTAGAACATCATCTAGTCTCCATACACCACGATTGGGCACGTACAAAAATCAACCAATGAATGCATATATAAGTGGAACAACAAATCGATGTCTCTTTCTCTCTCCCTCTCTCCCCCTCCCTTCACTTTCCTTCCTCTTTAATAACAGTAAATTTTAAAAAAATTAAGCCCTTAAAATTAAAAAAGAAAACATTGATGATGTCAACTACCCCAAAATAAAAATTTTATTATGTGGCAGAAATTACCATAAATGATTAGAAGACACCCATCAGTGAAAAACATTGGCAGCTTCTATTTCAAAGAATGGATTTCTCAAATATAAAGAACTCATATAAGTCAGAAAGAAAAAACATCTATCAAGTCTCTGGGAAAATAGCCACAAAAATGAACATATGATTTATTCAAAAAGAAATATATGTGGCTCTTAAAAATTAAAAGATAACTGTTGAGCCGAAACCGGTTTGGCTCAGTGGTAGAGCGTCGGTCTGCAGACTGAGGGGTCCCGGGTTCGATTCCGGTCAAGGGCATGTATATTGGTTGCGAGCACATCCCCGGTGCGGGGGTGTGCAGGAGGCAGCTGGTCGATGTTTCTCTCTCATCGACGTTTCTCTCTCCCTTCCTCTCTGTAAAATATCAATAAAATATATTTTTTTTTTTAAAAAGATAACTATTGAAGAATACCCATAAGAGAAATTAAACTCATACTGAGATTGTTTTTCACCTATTATACTGGCAAGGATTTAAACGTTTGCTAGTCAGTCTTTGAGATAATAGGCAGCTTGGGCCTACTGCTTATTTACTTTTGCTCCCCCAACTCAACAGCAATAGTTTTTAACTTCTTTTCCAACTAGGACAAGGAGCACAGGAAATAACAGCAAAATCTTTGGGGCCTAAGAAACGTGGATTAGCCAGGACTGGTTTGGCTCAATGGATAGAGCGTTGGCCTGCGAACTGAAAGGTCCCAGATTCTCTTCCGGTCAAGGGCATGTACCTTGGTTGCGGGTACATCTCCAGTAGGGGGATGTGCAGGAGGCAGTTTCTCTCTCATTGATGTTTCTAGCTCTCTACCCCTCTCCTTTCCTCTCTGTAAAAAAACCAATAAAATATATTTTTAAATTTAAAAAAAAAGAAACATGGATTAATACTAAGTGAATGCAGACCTAAAATATTGGAATCCCAGGCTAGAAATTGATAGACGGGAAGCAGCCAGTTTATACTATGGAATTCCCAAGAAGCTCAGGAATTGGTAGTCCCAGTTATCTAGAAGTGAAACAGAGAGTGGCAGTAAAACTAAGAAAGTTACTAAAAGTCTTATTTTAGAAAGGCAGAAGTGTATTGGTTATCTAATACTGCATTAAGAAATCACTCCTAGCCCTAGCTAATTTGGCGTAGTAGATAGAGCATCGAACCATGTCCTGAAGAGTCCTGGGTTCGATTCTGTTTAAGGACATATACCTCCATTGCAGACTCAATCCCCAGCTCTGGTTGGGGTGTGTGCAGGAGGCAACCAGTGGATGTTTCTCTCTCACATCGATGTTTTTCTGTCTGCCTCTCCCCCTCCCTTCCACTTTCTAAGAATCAATAGAAAAATATCCTCCCGAGGATCAACAACAAAACCAAACACCCCTAAACTTGGTGGCTCAAAACAACAGTTACTGTCCCTCACTGTTTCTGTGGGTCAGGAATGGAGTGACTTGTCTGGTTTGTTCAGCATCCCACTTGAAGGCTGGGCTGGAGCTGGGAGAGCACCTCCCAAGGCAGC
This sequence comes from Vespertilio murinus, assembly GCA_963924515.1. Classification (NCBI taxonomy): domain Eukaryota; kingdom Metazoa; phylum Chordata; class Mammalia; order Chiroptera; family Vespertilionidae; genus Vespertilio; species Vespertilio murinus. Next base: position 54,118,201 of record OZ004714.1, on the reverse strand, counting down.
TCACCTCCTAGGCCCAGAAGGCGGCAGGCACTTTGGTTCCTGTCTGGGAGCCTCTGCACAGAACTGCATGAGTGCTCACAGCTGCCGCAGAGTGACCTGAGACCAAGGAGGAAGGCAGTGCTGTCCATGATACAGACCAGCGATTTTCTGCTGGGCGCCGCAAAAATGTTTAAGACACGCAGTACCTGACCATTTAGTCGGGTACAGACCTCTTTTAAGTTGTCAAATTGGAAATTGACAGCAGCCAACACAACAGTAGCCATTTGATGTGAATGAATCAGACTTATATCAATTTTTTTTCAGATAAGCAAAAACTGTAACTTCTTTTTGGTATGCCACAGAATTTTAGTGATTAGTTTATGCACCATGAGGTAGAAAAAGTTGGAAATCTCTGGTCCATCCTCACTTCTGCCATGACCTGTTGGTCCCTGGGCCAGGCCTGTGCACTGTGGAGGGAAGTCGGCATGGCGTGCGTCCGGGTAAGGATCTTCACAGGCCTCAGCCGTCGAGCTCTCTGCTCTTGTTCTGAGTAACTTGTTACTTCCCCTGCCATCTCCCCACCAGAAGGCTAGAAGTATGTTCTGTGGAAAGAACAAAAGTAAGGTTCTCAACTGTGGAACCCTACTATGAAGGTGAGGTATTATAGTGAAAACACAGAGGTCACGTGAACATTTTTACTGATTGGTGGGTCCTCACCCTCCCAGAACCCATTCCCAGGCTTGTTCCCTCAGGACAACAGATGGGAAGATTCTTCTCAGGGAAATCCATGTAGCCCAGGAGAAAACCTAGCTGTGCTGACATGAGTGTCCCATGAAGTGGCCCAGGCAGATGACCGTCCAGGGAGGAGTGTGGTCAGTAAGCATCACACTAAGAGCCGAGAAGGGCAGTGAAGGAATTTGGTCCCTGAGAAATGGGGAACAAGCAAGGTGAGTGATGGCTGCCCAGCATCCAGCATGAGCACTCTGGCTGTGGGACACAGGAGAAGCCTTAGCAGCCCCTCAGTCTGGATGAGGGGATAGCTCAGCTTGCAGCTCACAAGACAGAAGTGGAGAGGAGAGCCTTGCGGAGAGAGGCTGGAGACCCGCAGAAGGTTTCTGTCACTATTCAGCAGATCAGTGAGTACAGGTGAGGAAATGATGAGGCAAGGCTGGGAATCGGGTCTGTCCCACCAGCTGTGAGGCTTGGTAACCCATAGTTCTCCAGGCACCGGTCTGAGTACTGAAGAGTCTGGCCTCAGTATTGGGGAGTAAGGAGACCTACACTGAATATGGCTCTGGTCCGACCTCAGAAACAAGACCCAAAAGGATCAGGGCTTTTTCAGATAGCTACATGCTCAAATGAAGCCCAAGAGCATGTGTGTAGTTACAGAAATGGCCAGCATCCAAGAAGTAAAACTCTGTCTTCTATTCAATTAAAGATGGCCAGGCATGCAAAAAGAGGGGAATACAACCTAGAATGAGAGGATATTAAGCATTCAGTACCACTGACCCAAAGTTTAGGATTAGCAGACAAAGGCATTAAAACAGTTATTATAACTGCATTTTTTATATTCAAAAGTTAGAGACATAAAAGATATTTAAAAAGATCCAACTCAAACTTCAGGAAATGAACTCAGGTACAATAGTAGTACCTGAGATGAATTGTATACTGGATGAAATTAAGCAGTGAACATGAAGACATCAATGGATTAACAAACATTTAAGAAGAACTCCAGCTGCCAAGACTGGTTTGGCTCAGTGGATAGAGTGGATAGGCCTGCGGCCTGAGAGGTCCCGGGTTCAATTCCGGTCAAGGCATGTACCTTGGTTGTGGACACATCCCCAGTAGGAGGTGTGCAAGAGGCAGCTGATCGATGATTCGCTCTCATTGATGTTTCTAACTCTCTGTTCCTCTTTCTTCCTCTCTGTAAAAAATCAATAAAATATATTTTAAATAATAATAATAATAAAAAATAAAAAGAACTCCAGCCGACAAAACCGATTTGGCTCAGTGGATAGAGTGGATAGGCCTGCAGACTGAAAGATCCCGGGTTCGATTCCGGTCAAGGGCATGTACCTTGGTTGCTGGCACATCCCCAGTAGGAGGTGTGCAAGAGGCAGCTGATCAATGATTCTCTCTCATCGGTGTTTCTAACTTTCTATCCCTCTCTCTTCCTCTCTGTAACAAATCAATAAAATATATTTAAAAAAAAAAAAAAGAAGAAGAAGAAGAACTCTAACCCTGACCTGTGTACATTGGTCCACCGATGGAAGGGTTCCGGGATCGATTCCAGTCAAAGGCACATACCTCAGTCGCAGGCTCAATCTCCAGCCCTGGTCAGGGTATGTGTGCGAGGCAACCAATCCATTTGTCTCTCTCACATCGATATTTTTCTCTGTGTGCCCTCCCTTCCACTCTAAAAATTAATGGAAAAATACTATTGAGTGAGGATTAAGAACAACAACAACAACAAAAAAAAAACATAAAAAACTAAGTACTTGCCGAAACCGGTTTGGCTCAGTGGTAGAGCATTGGTCTTCAGACTGAAAGGTTCCGGGTTCGATTCCCGTCAAGGGCATGTACTTTGGTTGCGGGCACATCCCTGGTGGGGGGTGTGCAAGAGGCAGCTGGTCCATGTTTCTCTCTCATGGATGTTTCTGGCTCTCTATCTCCCTTCCTCTCTGTGAAATATCAATAAAATATATTTTTTTAAAAACTAAGTACTTTTGAGCTGTGTCACTTCAAACAGGAGTGTGTGCTCTGAACTCCAGTTCCAGGAGAGACTCTGAGGACCCAGACTCATACAGAGAGAAACTATACTATCTGACATCAGGCAAGAACACAAGGGCGGCTTTCTCTCAGAGGTGCTTGCAGCAATTACTGTGGGACACTGAGACCCAACTACCTCTTAGGCCAGGGCTGATGGGAAGCCATTGCTGTTTGCTCCACCGTGAGACTCCGCCCCCTCCAATCTGAGTACAGAGGCTTTTGCATATGAATGACCTGGTCCTTTGAATTCTAAACTTACCTAACAAACTGCAACTGAGTCAGAGAGACCCAGAATATCCAAAAGAAGACCCAAGGCTCCATAGCAGGTTGCATTGCTTCATAGCTACACCGCATCTGAGCACCTCCAAACCCCAAACAAAGAAGAGGAATCTGCAGATATCTCCATAGTTCCTTCTGGGTGGCCTCAGACAGAGGCTTAATTAGCGCCTCCTTGGAGATCCAAGATCCAGTGTACCCAGGGGTCAGAGTGGAACCATCCAGATTACAACTTCTCAGATCCATAAGGGACACACTTGAGGCAGACTCAGTGAGCACCAAAGCCCCATTGAAGCAAATCTTGTCTCATAAGGGTGTCTCCAGCACAAAAGTTCTCCCATTGTAAACACAGCTGATCCTCACAGCGAATTGGCTTGGAGGTCAATTCCTCCCAGTGATACCAACAACAATAAAGGCTGAACTACAACAAGACTGTGCACACAGTCCACAAAGGGGTGTACCCAGTTACCACCTCAGGTAACTGGGGAGGCTTAGCCACTGGGCCCTATAGGACACCTAGCACACAAAGCTGCTCTATCAACTCAGGGAAACGGCCAAAATTTGGAGACAAAGAAATGGGTCACAAATGAAAGAAATAGAAGAAAGCAAACGACTGGGTATAGAGTTCAAAACCACGGTTATAACGTTTTTCAAGAATTTCCTAGAAAAGGCCTGATAAATTTAGCAAGACCCTCAAGGATATGAAAAAGGACTAACTAGAAATTAAGCATACACTGACTGAAATAACATAAAATAACATACAGAGATCCAACAGCAGACTAGAGGATTGCGAGAATCAAGTCAAAGATTTGAAAAACAAAGCAAAAACACCCAATGGGAAAAGCAAGAAGAAGAAAGAATCCAAAAATATGAAGATAGTGTAAGGAGCCTATGGGACAACTTCAAGCGTACTATCAGAATTATGGGGGGCCCAGCAGAAGAGAGAGCAAGATATTGAAAACCTATTTGAAGAAATAGTGACAGAAAACTTCCCCCACCTGGTGAAAGAAATAGACTTACAAGTCCAGGACGCACACAGAACCCAAACAAAAGGAATCCAAAGTGGACCACACCAAGACACATCATCATTAAAATGCAAAGAGCAAAAGACAGAATATTAAAAGCAGCAAGAGAAAAACAGTTAATTACCTACGAGGGAGGACCCATATGATTGTCAAGAGGAAGAAGAAGAAAAAAAATCTGGTGAACAGAATAAAGTAGTGAATATAATAGAATCAGGGGCATAGAAAGGGAGTGGCCTGACAGTTCTTGGGGGAAAGGTGTGGGAGATACAGGAAGAGACTGGACAAAAATTGTACACCTATGGATAAGGACAGTGGCGGGGGCATAAGGGCAGAGAGTGGGGTGGTAACCAAGTGGATGGGAGCTACGGGGGAGGGGGAAGCAAAAAGAGGAACAATTGTAATAATCTGAACAATAAAGATTTATATATTTTGTTAAAGTTTTATTGATGACCATCAACCTCCCCTTGATCTTGTAATGTGTACTTAGATGCAGTATCACAGATTAATTTATCAGATACAAAGCCCACTTCCAGCTTTATAATAGGCCCAACATGCTCACTGCTATTAAAAAATATCTCAGTCCCACTCAGTTCAGTATGAAAAATGCATGATTTTGAAACTAAAGTAATTGCAAAAAATATTGCCAAGTAATGTTCCATATAATAAAAATGATAAAGATTGATTGTGTACCTAAAAAAGAAGCTGCCAATCAGCTTTAAAGTGATAAAAATAAGAAAAAAGACCTTTATATTCGTGTTTGTTTTAATCATTTTCAGCACCTTCTATTTGTTTAGGTCCAAGTTTTCATTTGGTGTATTCCTTCTGTCTGAAGAACTTCCTCTTAATGTTTTGCATGTAGGTCTACTGGCCACTGGAATTCCTTGTCTTTTGGTCTACGTGGTTTCTTTCATAATTACTAGGTCCCTGTAGGTAATTTTTTTTCATGGTTTCTTCTAAGGTTTTTTTCCTTCACTTCGGTTTTAAACAATGTGACTACAGTATATTAAGGGTATGTGTGTTTCTTTTTGGTATGCACTCTCATTTGAGACTCACTGAGCTTATTGGATGTATGGCTTGATGTCTTTCATTATTTTGAAAAAATGCTTCTATTATCACTTCAAATACTTTATTCCTTTAGCTCTTCTTTTGAGATTCTGGTTGCACATATTTTAGATTACTTGATATTATCCCACAGCTCTTTTATTCTGTATTGAATTTTTCTCATTCTTATTCCTCTTCGGGTTTTTGTTTGTTGGTTTTTTTTCCAGGTAATTTCTGTTCCGTTTTCAAGTTAGGTAGTTTTTATTTTCCTCAACTGTGTCCATTCTCTGATGAGTCTGTCACAGGAATTCTTCATCTTTGACATTATGTTTTATTTCTAGCCATTCCATTTGACTAGGTCCATTTCTCTGCTGAAAATTTCCATCTTTTTAAAAGGCTGGTCCTCTTTTCCTGCTCGGTGCTTTGCCATTTTAATTGTGCTTATTTTAAGGAACCTGTTCAATGTGAGTCATCTCAGACAGGTCCTATTTATTGATGGCCTTACCTCCTGACAGTGGTCTGCTTTTCCTTGCTTCATAACTTGATTGAATGTTGTACATCATGTTTAGAATAATAGACTGGAATTTAAAATACACACACCCACCTAAAAATGGGCATGCCTCTTCTCTTGACATGAGTGTTTGGGTTGTGAGTCAGCTGATTAAGAGGTGAATAGGGCTTGGGCTTTGTCTGATGTTTGGGCCTGTGCCCTCAGTGCATCGCAGGTTTCACACTCCCTTGGGGCAGAGGGTCTGATGTTATGTTCTGCTTGGGGCCCGGGTTTGGGTGCAACTGTTTTTCTCTTTCTGCTAACCCTCTCTGCCTTCGCTGCACGCCTGCCCACAGCAAGGCTCTCTCTCATCCTTTAGCTCTCGCCCAGAGTCGCCTGCTGAGCATGTTCCTTATGGTGTGGAGCACGGGTGGGACGGGGCAGGAAAATGTCTGGTCCTCAGGGCAGGCTTCTGTGTTGCTAGATCTTACGGAGGAGATGTTCATAGAGTCCTGACCCTTCCTCAGCATCAGTGGCTCTTTGTCTGGTGGGAGCAGGGAAGTGTGGCCTGCACATTCCTAGAGGTAGAGGGGTTTGCTTCGACTCTTTGGCCTGTGGAGTGGGGGGAGGGTTTGCAGGAAAGCAAAAGATAACTGTGGTATACAGTGAGATCCATGTGTGGACAGTGTTTACCTAGTCCTCGGTATGCAGACATTGAATGCTGACCTGAACAAATACTGTGCTTATGACTATTTTGGGAGGATCTGAGGATGAAAGTTTGTGAAAGGGCTGGGGTATTACATGTTTGGTTAAATCCTCATCTTCCACAGTTAGACGTCAGTAGTTAAAGCCTAAACTGAAAAACTGAGAAAGTTAGCATAAGCATGTTATTTAGAAATAAAGAAGTAAATGTGAAGCAAATCAGCTTAGAAAAGTTGAAAATGTTTGATTTCCAGAATTGCAAAATGGGTGGGAAGAGATGAGATGAGATGGGTAGGAACTGTTGTTTGGTTACTAAGTCACAGAGAACTGCAGAGAGTCCTCACATAATGTCCATAGGTTCTGTGACTTGTACGTGAAACAAAGTATAATTAAGTCAATTTTACCAAAGACTAATTGATATAAACAAGAGTTAAGTTTCGCCGAAACCGGTTTGGCTCAGTGGTAGAGCGTCGGTCTGCGGACTGAAAGGTCCCGGGTTCGATTCCGGTCAAGGGCATGTACAATGGCTGCGGGCACATCCCAGTAGGGTGTGTGCAGGAGGCAGCTGGTCGATGTTTCGCTCTCATCGACGTTTCTAGCTCTCTATCTCTCTCCCTTCCTCTCTGTAAAATATCAATAAAGCATATTTTTTTAAAAAAGAGTTAAGTTTTTGTGGCATCTCCATCAATGCTACAACAAAACATTATTTGAGGACCTGCTATATATAACTTAATAGACACATACAGAAAGAACTTTGGTAAAATAAAAACAATGTTCTGAAGGTTTTATAACAGGGTGTGGATGAGAGTGGGGAAATGGGCGCTTTCATACAGCGGTGGAGAGATGATAACCTCCAAGGTCAGGTAGAGCATTCCATCCAAGTTCCAAATTCAGTTCTAACTTGTACTGCAGATATGCAGGAAATGTTTCTCATTTCAGCTGTGTGTGGAGTCAGACTGTTAGGATGGGAAAAGGCCTTTCTTTGACGCACCTGGCAATTAAATTCCAAGATTGTTAGCTCCTCTGATTTAAATAGCCCTTCTGTTCAAACTGAGGGACAAGATAAGCTATAAACAATCTGAATGTTACCAGTAAGGGAATGGTTAACAGGCATATTATGAAATACTGTTTAGCCACTAACAAAAACAGCAGCCATTTATGCATTGCTATGGAATGATCCCTCAGAGAGAAAGCTAAGTGAAAAAGCAGGAAATGGCATACTACCATTTCTGGAAGAAAAAAGGACAAGGGACATGAGCCCCAATATGTGTGTTTTTGTTTGAATATCATGTTTCCAGGAGGTCACCTAAGACACTGGAACTAGTTCTAGTTCAGGTCCTTCTCGGAGATGCAGCCAGGGGCCTCGGGAGAGCAGGGGGAAACTTTCTCACTGGGCACCCTTTTGTGCCTTTTGAATTTTTAACCATTTGAGTCAGTTACCCATATTAAGTTGTAAATATAAAATTATAAACATGGTCAAATGTCTGTTTTCTATGATTACAAAATCCACCATTATTAACCCGTATACTTAGTATACTTACAAATTCAAATAAAAATATTGTGTAACGTAGAAAGTTTATATTCCTACATCCCCAGAAAAACTTACTGTATTTTTCATACCATAAGACGCACTTTTTCTTCACCAAATAGTGGGAGGAAAAGTGCCTGCGTCTTATGGTCCGAATAGAAGAAGTGCCTGCGTTTGCAGGGGTTTTCAGAAGACTAGAGTACTCAAACCTTTGTCTTTATGTGTTAATGACAGTGATAATGGTTCTCAATGCCACTGTTGACTGCTGTTCAGTTTATATGGTTCAAATATTATTCTGTTATACTTTATTAAATATTTTATTACACTATTTGGTTCAGAATATTTTTTTTTTCCTATTTTTCTCTAAAAACCAGGTGCGTCTTATGGTGCGAAAAATACGGTAGTTACAACTTACTATATATCCTCTGAACTTTGTAGGTGTGTGTGTGTGTGTGTGTGTGTGATTTAAAACATTGTAGAGTCACATCAACATGCTGTTTTTTTTCTTTGTCTTTCCCACTTGTCCAAGCAGCACTCAGGCTAGAATGGCAGAGCCCCTTCTGGAGGTTCTTTTGGCAGGAGCATGTTATCTGGGCTAGAGCTAATTTTGATATGATCCTATCTGAAGGAAGAATAATGCTGTTGATAACCTTTAAATTTTATAGTTTTAGGATTTTAATGTATATTATTTTCTACTTTTTGAAAAGACATTATTGCAAAAGCATCTCAAGCAGACGTCGTTACAATCGTGACTTGGAACAGGATGAAGCGTTTATCCCCGCGGGAGAGTCCCTGAAAGACCTCATTGACCAGTCGCAGAGCTCTGGCAGCGGTTCCGGACTGCCTCTGCTGGTAAGCCGGCATCTGTGGAAGCAGAGTCATGGCAGGGTGATGGGGCATGGTCATGACAGGGTGACAGGGTGGTGGGCGTGGTTATGATCGGTGCCTGATCAGGACAGGCTATGGGTGCATGGTCTCCACAGCCTCGTGAGCATGACGGCAAGTGTATTTTCCTTCTTAGTGAGAAAGATGGCTGCAGTAATGCAAGATGAAATTAGTCAAAAATAAGAAATATGAAACAAGGAAAATAGGCAAGTAAGGTTAGGAAAGAAGTGTGGTCATGGGTTGTTACAGAAGTGCTGGAGTTAGCTCACCAGCTTTGCTCTCACAGCCATTCTGAAGGTGAATCAGATGTGTGACTGCTGGGCTATTCGGATTCTTAACTCAAAAAGAAGTTTCTCCCACAGACATTCACAGAGAAGACACTTAACAATGCAATGCCATATATGAGTAATTATAAGAGGTTATATGTAAGGAAATACTCAGGATTAGGGGTTGAGAGGATCCTTATGATAAACACCGATATTCAGGTAGATGTTTATTTGTTTAACTACACTTATTTAAATACATTCATTGCTCATTTAACTGAACTAAATATTTTCTGTAATTGAATTAGAAAGGTGTAAAGTAAAATGGTCTTTATATATAGACAACATAATTGTGTAAAAAACCTCAAGGATGATACCATAAAGCTAAGACAACCAATAAGTTAATCAGAAAACAAGGTCATTGTATAAAATTACTGAAATCATGTACATTGGCAAAAAAACAATTAGGAATTAAAGTTATAAGAGCTGGCCAAAACTGGTTTGGCTCAGTGGTAGAGCGTTGGTCTGTGGACTGAAAGGTCCCGGGTTTGATTCTGGTCAAGGACATGTACATTGGTTGTGGGCACATCCCCAGTAGGGTGTATGCAGGAGGCAGCTGGTCAATGTTTCTCTCTCATCGACATTTCTAGCTCTCTATCTCTCTCCCTTCCTCTCTGTAAAATATCAATAAAAAATATATTTAAAAAAATCAAATATTTTGCTGAAACCGGTGTGGCTCTGTGGATAGAGTGTCGGTCTGTGGACTGAAAGGTCCCAGGTTCAATTCCAGTCAGGGGCATCTTGGCAGCTGATCGATGTTTCTCTCTCATCGATGTTTCTAACTCTATCCCTCTCTCTTCCTCTCTGTAAAAAACAATAAAATATATATTTTTTAAAATTAAATATTTTGCAAAAAGCTTAACAAAATTATATAAGGCCTGTACACTCAAAATTAGAAAACATTGCCAAAACAAATCAACACAGCCCTAAATAAGTAGAGATGTATATCCTGTCTGTGAGTCAGTATTAAGATGTCCTTTTTCCTAAAATTGATGTGCTGACTCTAACATTTAATATCCTAATATAGAAAAACCCAGGTCTATAATGTCCAAAACAACCGAAGTCTCAACTGACTAGAAATCAGACTAGAGGGGGCTGGGGATCAGGCCCGGAGACAGCCCCAAACAGAGAGGCAGGGTCTGATCTGCAGTCTCCATGGCGGCTGTTAATCAGCTGTTGCCTCTCTCTTTCTCTCCGGGCTTTGCCATCAGCTGCACTTCGGTTTTTCTCCTGACCTCCATGGCAGCTGCTGATCCGATTAGGCCTGGAGATACTGACTAGCATAGAAACTGACCAATCAGAACCAAATCTGGGTGAACTGTGAGGAGCCAATGACTGCCTAGGAGGTGGCGCTTTTGATACTGATGGGTGTGGCATAGAAACCGACCAATCAGACCCAAATTGGCCGGCAGAGGAGAGCAGTTGGGGACAAGATCAGGCCAGCAGGGGAGAGCAGTTAGGGCCAATCAGGCTGGCGGGGGAAGGGCCATTGCGGGGGCAAGATCAGGCCAGCAGGGGAGGGCAGTTGGGGGTGAGATCAGGCCGTCAGGGGAGGGGGAGCAATATCAGGCCAGTGGGAGAGGGCATTTAGGGGCAATTAGGCAGGCAGGCAGAGGCAGTTAGGGGTGATCAGGGAGGCATTTAGGAGCCAGTGGTCCCAGATTGTGAGAAGGTTGTCTGACTGCTGGTTTAGGCCCCACATCTCCCAAAGGGTCCCCGATTGGAGAGGGTGCAGGCTAGGCTGAGAGGAAACTGCTCCCCATGCATGAATTTTGTGCACCATGCAACTAGTGGAAATATAAAGGATCAAAAGAACCAAAACAACTTTGACAAAGAAGAACAAAGAGGATTCACAGCCTGATTTCTGTGCTTAATGTAAAGCCATGTAACCACTGTGGTGTTACATAAAGATAAGGGGGAGAGGGAAGTGTCAGTGAAAGGCATGGAGACGTGGACGTGCGGATATGTAACCAACTGATTTGGAAGCCAGAGTGATGGTACAGGAAAAATTGGGCATCTGTTAGCTGAAAAGTAAATTGCAACCCTTACCTTACTCCATACACAAAATTACCTAGAAATGGATCATAGATATAAATGCAAATGTTGAAGTATAAAACCTTTACAAGAAAATATTTTAGAAAATCATTGTGACATTGAGCACAGATTTCTTAGGAAATTAAAAGGCATTAAGATGATAAATTGGGCTTTCTCAAAACGTAAGACTTGTCTTATTTAGAAGACACTGTTAAGAAAATTAAAAATTTCAAATCAAAAATTTGTGTTGCAGAATATATAAAGTACTTTTACAACTCAGTAATAAGACAGTTCAATTTTTTTAATGGAAGAAAGTTGAATAGACACTTTCCAAGAGAAGATATGAGAATGGCAAATAAGCATAAGAAAATATAATATCATTGGGGAAACATAAGCTAGCACAATAAGATGCTACTGCATATCCCCAAATATGGCTGACTGTGGATATCAGCTAGCAGTCTCACATTGATGATTAAAATGCAAAATGGAAATATCTCAGGGATTAGAAATGATAGCAGAATAGAAGGATTCTTCACAGACATGCTCCCAGGAACAAGCTGGAATTACAGCTAAAATACAGAAAGGCTTCCTAAATAATCAACCGAAAAGTCACAGGAGAGAACCCTGATTGATACCCCAGGACCCAAGGCGGAGAATGCCTAGAGGCTGGTAGGAGGGGCCGAAGAGCAAAGGACTGGCTGGGCACCAATAGTCAGCAATTGAAGTCCTGTAGAGATATCTCAGCTGTGGGGAGTTGCCACTGAGAACTCCAGGATCTAATTCCTAAGCTAGGCTCCCCAGCAGAGAGCACCGAACCACATAACATCTAGCTTTAAAAAGCAGTAGGGAGCTGTCTGCCATGGAGTGGCAGCTAAAAGTTTGGGCACCCTCCTAAAAAGCCAATGCACAAAAATTCCCTGTGGAGCCACCCACCTTGTGCTCTGGCACAGAGAGGGTGAAGTGGACTGAAGCTATGGAAGCAGAACCCAGGACTGGGAGTCTGGGGAATAGAACTCAGAAGGCAGACATCCCATGTTTCCTGGGCTGAGTCATTCCCTCACACAGCAGAGGACATATTTCCCACAGAGACATATGCCTTGCCTGGGGGAAAGACAATTGACCCACCCTATTGGAAAACACCTTGCCTTGAGACCACTTAAGAGATTAAAAGTAACTATTAGCCTCCAGGCAGAACCAACTGCCTCCTCATCCTGTTGGGGAAAAAACTTTATTTTTTATATATTTTTCTAAATTTCTTTATTGAAAAGGTATCACATATTTGTCCTCAACCCCCTCATTCCAATCCCCTCTCCCACTCATGCTCCCACCCCCCTATTGTCCTCGACCACTGGTTAGGATCATATAAGTCCTTTGGTAGATCTCTCCTTTTTATCCCCACCCTCCCTTTGAGGTCCAACAGTCTGGCTCCTTATCTCTGGGTCTGTTCTTGTTCATCAGTCTCAATGTTATTCACTATTTCCCCTAGGTGAGTGAGATCATGTCCTACTAGAAATACACTTATAAGAATCAAAAACGAGACAAGCAATAATCATTATGCTTAAAGGCATATGAATCAGTCTGTAGAGAGTTTCTTTCTGGGCCATCAGTTCTTTTGAGACCCAATTTTAATGTCAAACAGTTCCTTGTGTGTACATGTCAGCAATGATATTTCATTTCTGGATGGTGGGCAAATGGTGGTAATGCAGGTCCAACCCTCTCTGATTTGGTCCTGGGCAACCTGCAGTGATACACAGCTGCTGACTGCTATTATGGCAAGGCATCATCAGTGTCTTCCATCTCTGGACTGTGTCTCTTCTGTCTTCATAATTGGAATAGTCCTGTCAATTCCTCTCTGTTGCCAGAATCCACATGGTCTCAGAGTTGTTTTCTAAAAATATACAAACATATTCTCAACCAAAAGTTAATAAAGGAATATTTTCTATAAATTTGACTTGGGATCCTTTTTCATTTTTTGCCCAAATGATTTTCCTCTGGCTTGTTTTGACACCATGTGTGTTTTTCATGTGGGAAAAAAAAACTCTTGCCACACCTGAGGATGATTGCCTGGGAGCAATTCACATGGGAATCCTATTAGTCTGTAGACAGAGGCAGTCTCGGAGGCTTTGAGTCTTTGCCTGATCCAATTTGTCATAAACAGTCTTTAACACTGTCCTGTACTAGAGATTGAGAGGTATAGAGGATCTACCTAATACATAGTCACAAACCCAAACAACAACCAAAATGAGGAAACAAACAATCCCCAAATGAAAGAACTATCGAATTCTCTAGAAACATGGTCGGCAAACTCATTCATCAACAGAGCCAAATAACAACAGTACAACAATTGAAATTTTTTTTGAGAGCCGAAAACTGACTTCTGTGCATGGCCACGAAGTTTCAATCACACTGTACGTGCACACTCGCATGTGGTATTTTCTGGAAGAGCCACACTCAAGGGGCTAAAGAGCTGCATGTGGCTCTCGAGCCTTGGTTTGCCAACCACTGCTCTAGAAAAAGGGATAAATGAAGCAGAGATAAGAAATTTATCTGAAACAGAGTTCAGAGTAATGATGTTAAAAAATGCTCAACAGTATGAAAAAGATGTAGTAGCTATGAAAAAAGAACAGTCTGATATAAAGAATAACATAACACAAATAAACACATTGGAAGGGATACACAATAGATTAGGGGAAGCTGAGGATCAAATCAGTGAATTAGAAGACAGTTGAAAATATCATTCAATTAGAGAACCAAAAAGAAAAAAAAATTAAAAAACAGGTGGACAGCATAAGGGAGCTGTGGGACAATGTGAAACGTAATCATATTAGAATACTAGGTGTGCCAGAAAAGGGAGAAAAGAATAAAGAAGGTATTTGATGAAATAATGGTAGAAAACTTCGCTAACCTGGTAAAGGAAAAAGTCACACAAATTCAGGAGGCACAGAAAACCCCAAAAAGGAAGAACCCAAACAGACCCACACCCAGACACATCATAATTAAAATGCCATAAATTAATGACAGAATCTTAAAGGCAGCAAGAAAAAAGAAAACTGTTACCTACAAAGCAGTTTCCACAAGGCTGACACCTGATTTCTCAGACCAGAAGGGAATGACATGGAAATAACCAAGGTAGGAAAAGCAAGGATCTGAAACCAAGATTATTATATCCAGTAAGGCTATCATTCAAAATAAATGGTGAAATAAAGAGCTTCCCAGACAAGAAAAGGCTAAAGGAGTTTATCACCACTGTATATGTAAAGCCAGCATTACAAGAAATGCTAAAGGGATATAAGGGATTGCCAAGAAGAAGAAACAGAGAGAGAAACCCAGCCATACAGAACTAATAAGTACATAATAATAACCCTAAATGTAAATGTAAATGGATTAAACACTCCAATCAAAAGGTGTAGAGTAACTGACTGGATTTTAAAAAACATGATCCAACTATATGCTATCTACAGGAGACAAAAGACACAGACAGGATGAAAGTGAAGGGATAGAAAAATATTTTACATGGAAATGGAAAAGAAAAAAAAGAGCTGGAGTAACACTCGTTTCTGACAAAATAGACTTTAAAAGCATCATACTAAGCAAAATAAGCCAGTGGAAGAGAGATAAATACATGATCTCATTCATTTATGGAATATAATGAACAACATAATAAACTGATGATCAAAAATAGAGCTAGGAGCCGAAACTGGTTTGGCTCAGTGGATAGAGCGTTGGCTTGCTGACTGAAAGGTCCCAGGTTCGATTCCGGTCAAGGGCATGTACCTTGGTTGTGGGCACATCCCCAATAGGGGGTGTGCAAGTGGCAGCTGATCAATCATTCTCTCTTATTCTCTCTCATCAATGTTTCTAACTCTCTATCCCTCTCTCTTCCTCTGTAAAAAATCAATAAAATATATTTTAAAAAATAAAATAGAGCTAGGAGACCGAAACAAGATGGCGCCCTAGGTAGTCTCCTAAGCTGCCGCCTCATCAACAACTTGGAAAAAAATAACAGCTAAAATTGAAAGGGATCACATCAGACCCACAGGAAAGCTGGCTGAATGGGATAGCTACAACTAGAGACGAAGCAAGGCACAGCTGCCGCCATGTGGAGTTTAAAACTACGATGGAACCGGACCCGCTGGAGCCGCCGCCACAGCGGCGGCCACTGAGAGTGAGGAAAGCCCACTGAGAGCAGAGCTCACTCCGCCCCGGGCCCAAGGAGTGGGCTGCGTCGGAGCCTAGCCTCCGCATCCGCAACTGTCCAGGCCTGCCCGCCATGGGAGTGAGGGAATTGATGCCGGACCTCGGCCGCACCTTCCGCTCCCGCCCAGAACTAGATGCCTTGGAGCACGGTTTCCCCGCCCGCAGCCATCTCAGCCCGCCTGCAGTGCTAGCGAGGAGCTGGCGCGGTGCCTTCCGTTCGCTGCCCCGGCGAGGCCTTTGCTGGTCAGTCCCACCGCTGCCTGGCCACGCCAGAGCCAAGGAGGGGAGCCACTGCTGCCATGTGGATTTTAAAACTACAGTGGAAATGAAGCCGCCAGAGCCACTGCTGCCGGAGCCGCACCCACCGCTCTTGCTGCAAGTGAGGGCCCACTGAGAGCAGAGCTCACTCCACCCCAGGCCCAGAGAGTGGGCTGCTTCAGAGCCTGGCCTCCGCCCAGACACCTTGGAGCACAGTCACCACACCCGCAGCCATCAGCCCGGCCTCTGCACCTATAGTCGTACCAGTCCGCCCGCCGTGAGCGGTGGGTCCTGGGGGACCCATGTGCCACGGGTGAGCTGTGTGCCTCGGGCGAGCCGTTTTCCCCAGGGGGCTGTGTGCCCCGGGTGAGCCGTGTGCCCCAGGGGGCCGTGTTCCCAAGGGGGGCGGTGGGACCCGGGGAGCCATGTACACAAGGGGAGCCGTGTGCCCTGGGGAAGCTGTGGGACCTGGGGGGAGAGGGTGGTGTGATCTGGAGGAGGAGTGGATTCTATTCGTGTGGTCCTGGGACATTTGGACAGTCTGCAGCCATTAGCTACAGAACACTCTGTTGTATTTCCCTACAAAAACAAATGAGAGAGAGTGCCCCACTTGAAATTCATATACGGAAAGAAGGAAAAGAGAAGGGGGAAAAAATGTGAGGAACAGAATAAAGTGGTGAATATAGTAGAATCAGGGGCAAAGAAGGGGAGTAGACTGATAATTATGAGGAGGATAAGGGGGTGGGGAAGCAGTGAGAGTCTGGATTGAAATCATATAACCAATGGATGAAGACAATTGGGGGGAGAGGGTGTGAGGGCAGAAGGTGGGAAGGGAACTGGGTGGTAGGGAGCTTTGGGGGAGAAAAAGAAACAATTGTAATAATCTGAGTAATAAAGACTTATTAAAAAATAAATAAAATAAAATAAATAGAGCCCGGGTGGGGTGGGGTGGGGGAATATTCAAAAATATAATAGAAGTAATCCTTTTGTTTGCAGATTTTTAATATTTCCTACAACATTTGTGATATAGTATATTAGTATAGTTTTGGTAATATTATACTTAAAATTCTTTTATTGAAATATTAATGTTTATTCTATGTTGTATTATTATATGTAAGATCATTTTTCTTGCCCTAGCCTGTTTGGCTCAGTGGATTGAGAATCAACCTGCAGACTAAAGGGTTCCATGTTTTATTCCATTTGAGGGCACATGCCCAGGTTGCAGGCTTGATCACCAGTGGCAATTGTGCAGGAGGCAGCTAATTAGTGATTCTCTCTCATCATTGATGTTTCTCTATCTCTTTCTTCCTTCCTCTCTGAAATTAATAAAAAATACATATTTTAAAAGATCATTTTCCTTGAATAATTGGTGTTTATTGCATGTAATATATTTAAGATTGTGTTTTTTTTGTGTGTGTTTTTTTAATTAAAAAACAAAACAAAAAAATAAAGCAATAAAAAAGAAATTGTCACACAACACACAAAAAGATATTCACAGCCTTCACTTAGTGGAGCCTGGTTGCATTTTCAGCTCACTCTACTATAAGGATAATGTTTTTTCTTATCTATAACTAGAGGTCTAGTGCACGGAATTCATGAAAGAATAGAGCTGTCTTCACCCGGCTGCTGGCACCAACTTCCCTCTGGCACCCGGGACCCACGCTTCCCTCGCAGCCCTGGTTTCATCTACTTTTATTATTATAAACTAGAGGCCAAGTGCATGAAATTCATGCATGGAGGGGGGTCCCCTCAGCCCAGCCTGCACCCTCTCCAATTTGGGACCCCTTGGGTAAGGTGACCAGACAACCTGCTTTTGGCGGGACAGTTCTGATTTTTAACAAATAACAATGTGTCCCGCATCCTGTGACATTTTTAAAAAGTCCAAAAAATTTAAAAGATTTTTTCCAAAAATCAGGACTTTTTTAAAATGTCGTGGGATGCAGGACGCATTGTTAAAAATCAGGACTGTTCCTTCAAAAGTGGGACATCTAGTCACTTTACCATTGGGGGATGTCCAACTGCCAGTTTTGGGCCTAAACTGGCAGTTGGACATCCCTCTCTCAATCTGGGACCGCTGGCTCCTAACTGCTCACCTGCCTGCCTGCCTGATCACCCCTCACTGTCCTCTGCTGGCCTGGTTGCCTCCAACTTCCTTCCACTGCTGGCCTGATCTTGTCCCCAACTGCCCTCCTCTGCTGGCCAATTTGGTTCTGATTTGTCAGTTTCTATGCCAGTCAGTGTCAAAAGCTCCGCCTCCTAGGCAGCCATTGGCTCCCCACAGCACCCAGATTTGGTTCAGCTTCTATGTCAGTCAGTGTCAAAAGTTCCACCTCATAGGCAGCCATTGGTTCTTCACAGCACCTACATTCGGTTCTGATTGGTCGGTTCCTGTGCCAGTCAGCATCTCTGGGCCTATCAATGGGGCCTGGTCAGAAAGGTGAGGCTGATCAGCAGCCCAGGGAGGCCTGGAGAGAAATGGAGGCACAGATGCTGGCCAGACTGGGAGAGAAAGAGAGAAGCAAGTGTTGATCAAATGCTACCACAGAGGCAACAGATCAGTCTCTACTCTTCTCTTCAGGCCTCTCTCTGGCCCTGATTCGCAGCCCCCTTAAGCAGTCAGTGTTGGGACACGCACCTGCAGTCAGCAGTAGCACTGACTGCGAGACTTGACTTCTGGTTGGTTGACCTTTGGTCGTTACTGGTCATTACGACCCAGAGTTTTTATATATTAGGATGGTAATGTTTGAAGAGAACTGTTTTTGTGTACAATGTGGCCAGCACACTGGAATAATAAACCATAACTGTGTACCTTTTATTTCTTAAAAAAAAAAAAAAAAAAAAGCAAAATGGTGCAACTACTTTGGGAAAAAGTTTGACAGTTGACTGAAAACTTAAACACTCACTGTCTATACAAGTGAAGCAGTTCCTTTGCTAAATATTTGCCGAAGAGCTATACAGACATGCCCAGACCTGAATGTGAATGTTTATAACAGCTTTGTTCATAGTAGACAGACATTTTAAACAACCCAAAAGTTCATCAGTTGTTAAGTGGATAATAAGTGGTGATCCATTCAGAGCAGACTGCCTCATCAGTGAGAAGGAACCAGTCACTGGCTCAGGTGGCAGTAGCATAGATGGGTTCAAGTGCAGCAGCATGTTCTGAGGGGATGCTAGAGGCAAGAGGCATGCATGTCGCAGGTTTCCATTTGTGCAGTTTTCTGAAAGGCAGGGCTGTGGAGATGGGAAGCCAATCAGCATTGCCCGGGGCGGGAGCAGGAGGGAGGTTGACTTTAAAGAGAAAAGATGGAACTTTTTGTAAGGCAGCTATGCTCACCCCAATACCACCAATGCCAATAAGATGGAACTTTTTGGGTAATGGATATGCTCTCTCTTCCTCTCTGTTAAAAAACAAAAAAACAACACCCAGAGCGTAATGGCTTGAAGCAGCGAACGTTATCTTCTTTCTCCAGACCCACTTGGCCTGCTGGCAGTTTTCTCCTGGCCATGCTCAGCTAGAGGGAGGCTGTGTGGTGTGTGCACTTGCCGTGTCAGCACGGCACCGCTCGTGCTCCAGAGCTCCTAGGACAGCAGGAAGTTCATGGCTGCTCGCAGGGCACAGTTACTCTGGTTCTGTTTCCCAGGGCCCGTCATGCGGCCGGCCCACAGTCTGAAGGAGACCACCCAGAGGCATGTGTACATAGGGAAGGGAATTATTTTGAACGTTTTTGTAAATAGTGTGTGATATCAGAATATATTACTTATTGTGTCATCTCCTTTTAAATAGATTTTAGTGTTTAATGCTGGAGTTGATCATATACCATCTTTTTTGATGGGATGAACTATCAGACCACTTTCTCAGTCTTAATAGGTTCTTTTCATTAAGAATTCAAAACTTTTTCTTTTTAATGAAGGTTCAGCGAACTATTGCCAAACAGATTCAGATGGTTCGGCAAGTTGGTAAAGGCCGATATGGAGAAGTGTGGATGGGTAAATGGCGTGGTGAGAAGGTGGCAGTCAAAGTGTTCTTTACCACCGAAGAAGCTAGCTGGTTTCGCGAGACAGAGATCTACCAGACGGTGCTAATGCGCCATGAAAACATCCTCGGTGGGTACACATTCTTTCAGCCAATTCCATGTTCTGACAGGTTCATGGGCTGTGGGCTCTGAGAGCATATGTGAATTCAGTTGTGTGTGGGGGGCTTGGGCTAAAGGAAATGCAGTCTAATAAACAGTTAAATACGACACAGTTCTGAATGTTAACTAGCCACTGTATTTACTACCCTGCTGAGGAAACAACAAAGAATTTCAAAGTAATGCCAACTTATTGGACGTACTCATATCTAACAAAAACCAAGTGTTTTATAGCTAAATTTAAGCAATTTTCTAGGGTAACTGTATATGCCTTTAGTAAGCTAAGCTACCACCACCATATGCTGTAGCTTCGTAGGTTTCTCCCTCACCCCATTTACACACAGCGGTCATTCGGGCATGATCTGATCCATAGGTCCATCAACTTGGTTAGCTTTCCCAGCCTTTCTCTTCAGCTACTGTTTCCTTTCCCTTTAGTGCAGATGATGCATAGAACATTGCCAAGAGTATAGTAGGCACTTGCTGTGGTTTCCTAAGGTTATTATAACAAATTACCACAAACGGGGCCTTAAAACAACAGGCACTCACTCCCTCTCAGCTTTGGAGGCCTGAGGTTTAAAGCGCAGGTGTCAGGGGGGCCGTGCTTCCTGAAGGTTCTGCCAAAACGACCCTTTCTTCCTTCTCCCTGGATCTGGTGATACCAGCGGTACCCGATGCTCTCAGCTTCCATGTGTGTCTGTGTCCACATTTCCCTCTCACAAGGACACTGGTCATTGAGTTACCACCCTGACCCAGTCTGACCTCATCTGGATTTGATTCCATCTCAAGTCAGGTCACATTTACAGGCACCAGGGAGACATGAATTCGGGGCAGGGCACTACTCGGCACTTGTGCTGACCTTTCCTGAGAGAAAGAGGAAAGGAAAGGGGCCATCATTTGGACCTGCTTGTCAGTGAGCTGGCAGGTGTGAGGAGGCATTGATGGGCGCATGGCATTGGCTCATTGATCATTTTAAACTTTATTTAAGGGTGTCCACTCTTCATTTTGAATTGAGGGTCCTTTCCATGTGCGGCCTTTATAGGCTTCATGCTCAGAGAGTCATGTAGATGATAACATTCCCCCAGGTTATTATATGGTATGGGACTTTGTTAGTCATACTGTTATCATTCTCAGGATGGTCATTAGTATTACTGTAAATGTGTTGCAGAGGTATAGAGTTACATGTGTCATGACCCTAGGAGCCTTCATTGCTCTCCATGCCACCTCTGATAACTAACCTTGAAACTCGCCCACGACAGGCTTTATAGCCGCAGACATTAAAGGCACTGGCTCCTGGACCCAGCTTTATCTGATCACCGATTACCATGAGCACGGGTCTCTCTATGACTTCCTGAAGTGTACAACACTGGACACCAGGGCCCTGCTCAAGCTGGCATACTCGGCTGCCTGTGGCCTGTGCCACCTGCACACGGAGATTTATGGCACCCAAGGAAAGCCCGCAATTGCTCATCGAGACCTAAAGAGCAAAAACATTCTCATTAAGAAAAATGGAAGTTGTTGTATTGCTGACCTGGGCCTCGCAGTTAAGTTCAATAGGTAAGTGATCTTTGCCTACTCTTTGGAATTCTATTAATCTCCAGGAGTTTTTGCACGTTGGTATTTAGGACAGGGGAATTTCAAAAATGTGTTTGTGCTTACATCTTACATAATAATGAGGTACTATGCAAATTGACCATCACATCCTTGCACAAGATGGCCTTCAGGGGAGGGCAGTTGGAGGCAACCAGGCTGACAGGGGAGGGCAGTTAGGGGCAACCAGGCCAGCAGGGCGAGCATTTGGGAGGAACGAGGCCTGCATGGGAGGGCAGTAGGGGGTGACCAGGCCGGCAGGGGAGTTGTTAGGGTGATAAGGCTGGCAGGCAGAAGCAGTCAGGGGCAATCAGGCAGGCTGGCAAGCAGGCAAGCAGTTGGGATTGTGAGAGAGATGTTCGACTCCTGGTTTAAACCGGCAGTCGGACATCCACCAAGGGGTCCCAAATTGGAGAGGGTGCAGGCTGGGTTGAGACACACACCCACATGAATTTTGTACACCAGGCCTCTAGTAAGTATATGATTAGAGTTTTGTCCTGGTGGGTTTTGTTTTGTTTACAAAAATTACATTATCCTCTACATAATTTTTTATTTTTTGTTTTTTATTGTCTTAGACTGGTGGTTGGCAAACTGTGACTCACGAGCCGCATGTGGCTCTTTGGCTCCTTGAGTGTGGCTCTTCCACAAAATACCACAGCTTGGGCGAGTCTATTTTGAAGAAGTGGCATTTGAAGAATTTTAAGTTAAAAAAAAATTGGCTCAAAAGAAATTTCAGTCATTGTATTGTTGATATTTGGCTCTGCTGCCAAATGAGTTTGCCGACCACTGTCTTAGACATTCTTCTATTTTAGTTTATGTAGATCTACTTCATTCTTTTTCATAATGTTGATGCCATATTTTCAAATATAACTTCTTTCATGACCAGACTCACAGGCATTAAAGTTGCCTGTGGTTTGTCTCTATTTAAAAATACTTTAATGAACATTGTATTTTATCAGTATTATTAATCCTTGCACACTTATACAAGTACTTCATCATGATGGGTTCCTTATAAGGGCTAGAGGCATATTGCACATTATCCCTTCAGAAAGCCTGCATCAATTTACATTCCCCCCTGGAGTAGACATGCCATTTCTCATAAATCACTACAGTTAGAACGTCTTTAGGATGTTATAAACTATTGAAGTCGTTCTAATGTTACAGCTCTAGAACACAGAAGCCATTTCACATTTCAGAATTAATTTCAGGCCATAATATTAAAGTACCAGAGGCCCGCCCAGTGCATGAAAATTCAAGCACTGCAGCGGGGTCCCTCAGCCTGGCCTGCCCCTTCTCATGTTCCAGGAGCCCTCTGGTGAGAGGTGACCTGGTGATCAGGGGGAAGCAACGCCCCATCACACCTCTGCTGCTGCCACTTTCAGCAGCACAAGCCTCGGGCAGCCCTGGTTACCTGAGTCTTGGGCGGACCCCATCCTAGGCTTGCCTGTGCCTCAGGCCGGCCCTGGGCAGCTGGGGGGCTGAGGGTATTTGGGGACTCCGGAGGCAGGCACCAGGTGCGCGTAGAGTGGCCATGTGCCTGCCGCCCTGGCAGGGCTGAGGGGACTGGGTGCTGCCATCTTTGAGGGCATGGCAGTCAATTAGCATATTCCCTCCTTTTTGGTTGTGGGCACCTCCATCTTTGGGACAGTGTGAGGATCAATTAGCATATTCCCTCTTTATTAGATAGGACTAGTCTAGTCCAGCCCAGCCGACATGGCTCAGTGGTTGACCAGAAGATCACAGTTGATTCCCAGTCAAGGCACATACCCAGGTTGAGGGTTCAATCCCCAGTGTGGGGCATGAAGGCAGCAGCCAATCAATGATTCTCTCTCATCAATGTTACTGTCTCTCTCTCTCCCTTCCTCTCTGAAATCAATAAAAATATATATTTTTTAATTTTAAAAACACAAAAATACTCGTCCATAATAAAACAAATATTAAAAAATTAAATCATTTTTCCTGGCTATTCCAGTGTTTTGATATTTGTTTGTTTTTAATCAATATAGTGTTAATTGGCTCAAATACTCATCCGATGCTATGTAAGAAAATATAGAATACATTAATCTCTGCTTCATAGTAATTTCCAGAACTGGGGACCTAACAAAAAGCATTTGTGTCTTCTAGCTCTAAAATTTACCTCACAAGTTAAAAACCCAGTGAACGTCACTTACTACATCAGTGTGACTAAGTAGGCACTGCTGGTGGGACCTATAAGGAAGGAAATGTAACCCTGTGTCACATTGGTGGGACCTATAAGGAAGGAAATGTAACCCTGTGTCACATTGGAATGGACAGGCAACTGACTCTTCTCAGTTTCCCTTCACATCCGCTTGCTCCGGGACACAGTCACCTGCCATGATAGCTTACATTCGGTATTGTCCTTTTTCTTTGAGTGACACCACACTTGTTTGGTGACAAGACTACCTGAATTCATGCAAGGTATCTTGTCTTTATCCAGCTTGATAGCAATATTCATGCTTAGCTTTCAGGGTACAGGCTTTTGAAGAGTCCTGCTCTAGACGGCTGGGAAGTTCTAGAATTGGTTCTACATATTTAAAGGGTATAATTCTTTTACAAAATCTGAAAGATGTTAAATTTAAAAATACATCTCACCTTAATGATTTCTGATAAAAGAATATGGAGTTTTAGAAAGATAGATTTTTATTATTTATTTGGGGGGAGAGTCTGACTTTTATAAAATAGAACAAAAATGGAAGAAAAACTATTTTGTTCTTAACCATCCACCTGGACATCATCTGCTCCTGTCTCAGTGATACAAATGAAGTGGACGTGCCCTTGAATGCCAGAGTGGGCACCCGGCGGTACATGGCCCCGGAAGTGCTGGACGAGAGCCTCAACAAGAACCACTTCCAGCCCTACATCATGGCGGACATCTACAGCTTCGGCCTGATCATCTGGGAGATGGCTCGGCGCTGCATCACAGGGGGTAGGAGTGGCGGGGGTGTTTCCCGTTACGTTTGCATCCTCATTCAGAAAGTGAACACTCCTGTCATATTGTTTAGATGTCAGGGATCCCCTGGACCTCTCACAGGGCCTGTAGCATCCCTGGAAGGGCACATAGTTGTCCTCACAGCTAACATCTATTCTAGGGAAAGGATACAGAGCAAAATCTGCAAGGGGAAAAGGTGCCAGGGCAAAGTTCAGAGGAGATGGGCCAGCAGCCTCCAAAGGCCTCTCCCAGGGAAGCCACACAGGACACGCTGACTTCCTCCAGCGTGTGATGTGAGAGATGCTGCTGTCCCTAACTGAAGGAGTTAGAGACGTCGTTCTCAGCGGCTTTATTGGCAGCTGGTCGTGCAGGCGCCCTCTGCCTAGCATCTTCCAAAATTCCAAATGCAGAGACAGGTCTCAGCATCAACCCTGCCATCTGCACAGATAGTCCAGGCCTGTGCACGGCTGTCGGCAGTTAGGGAGCTGCCTGACAGCCAGTTCCCAGACACCTTTCCCGGGATGGCGTTTCAGGCCCACTGGGTTTTCTCTCGGCTACATATCAGGCTTCTTTCTGCCGCATTTGTTAGCAGGAACAATGTCGAGAAACAAATTTGATTAACATTTAGAGTGTTTTTCTTGCTGCTTTTTTCTCCTTTTAAATTGTTTTGTCTGTAGCTATCATGGGGTCCTGATAGGCATAGAGGAAATAATCCTATATAATAAAAAGCCAGCCACCATAAGCCGATCGACCAGAGACCAGAACCACCACAGCCCCTCACCAGGCTGGCCCCACCCCCAAGCAAAGAAAGGGAAGCCAGGCCACTGGCAGCAGCGACTCTGGCACGTGTGTGGCCTGCCAGTGACCGATCGCCCCACAGAGGGCGGTCCAGGCCAGCTGCCTGCAGCCGGGGGAAGGAAAGCCCCAAAAGACTTGATCTCAGGCCAAACTTAGGGACTTTTTGTGCACTGGGCCTCTAGTTAGACATTAAAAAAGTGAACAACATACATTGTCTATTAAAAGTGAATCACCCACTCTATATTTTTCTTCTCCTTGTAGGATTCAGTTTTAGTTCCATAGTTTAATAAGAGGTGCTGAGTAGATTGGTATATTTTGTCCAGCCACCATTGTTGTGCCTGCTGTTTCCTCCCTGCAGGAATAGTAGAGGAGTACCAGCTGCCATATTACAACATGGTGCCCAGTGACCCATCGTATGAAGATATGCGTGAGGTGGTGTGTGTCAAACGTTTGCGGCCAATTGTGTCTAACAGATGGAACAGTGATGAGGTGCGTGGAACCCAGTCCCTTGAGGGAGGGAGGATGAGTGTGGCCAACGAGGTTTACCTGCTCCCTGCACTCTGCTTTGTAGTGTCTTCGAGCAGTGCTGAAGCTGATGTCAGAATGCTGGGCCCACAATCCGGCCTCCAGGCTCACGGCTCTGCGGATCAAGAAGACGCTCGCAAAGATGGTTGAATCCCAAGATGTAAAGATTTGACAGTGAAGCAGTCCTGAGGAGAAACTCCAGGATTTCGCCAGGGCACGGTGGGAGTAGAGTGGGGTTAGGAGCTTGCGCAGTTGGCAGGCTCTGTCCTCCCCTCCCTCACCTTCACAGGCTGCCCGGGGCACCTTCCCGTGCTCTGCAGAGGATGAGCTGGGGACTCCAGGACTTCACTCTTTACCTTCGGACGGCTTTACTCTAAGTGTGATTTCTGATGCCTTTTTAAGTCGGGTTTTTATGAACTACATCGAGACTTCAGTCCTGATTCCTGAGTCTCCAGTCAAACTCTGGTGCTGAATTACCTGCTCATAAAATGGTGCTTTCTGTGAAAGCCTGAGAAGATCAGTGAATTCAGCAGAGTCGGAGGAATGTGTCCTTGCCTCCTGCCTGAGAAAACACCATGGGTTTGTACTCGGCCTTTGTAAACAGCCTGTGGACTATCCTCTGTTTAGGATGCTGCGTAGTTTATGAGAAATCGTTTGTCAGGCCCTGATAGTGGTGTGTGCATACACACGTTTGCCAGGATTTCTGTGCTGCCATCGAATTAGACTCCCAGGAAGATATTAGAGGCTGTTGGTTTTGTGCTTTAAAAATGCATGACCTGACCAAGATTCGCCAATCACATAAAAGCCATTTACCTTGAAAGTGAGCTAGCTTCTCCACCAACTTTATTTTTTAACATAAAAGTCGATGTAAAGGCCAAAAAAGTTTAAAGTGCCTGAAAATTTCAACTGTTTTCTCCTACCACCACCTTTTCTTTTCTTCATCTTCTTTTTTTTTTTTTTTTGTAATTATTATTTTGCCATAGAAAGCATCCTGTCCAAAGTTGGACCTTCCAATGCCATGACCTTGTGAAGAAAACACTTCTTACTGAAGTGAGTTACTAATGACTGCGTTTGATAGCAATGTTAAGTGCCTATAACCATGTTCTGTATTCTTTATTCTCAGTAACTTTTAAAAGGGAAGTTATTTATATTTTGTGTGTAATATGCTTTATTTGCAAAATACATGCTCCTTTTACAACCATATTTTTTATATGTACATGCATCTATGTTGTAGAAACCAGCTCACGTGTACCTCACACATCATCCTTAAGGGAAAAAATAAAAGATCAGAAGAAAATGTTATAAAGTAGAACCACATATGAATTTTTAAAAATTTATTTTATTGATTTTCCACAGAGAGGAAAGAAGAGGGATAGAGAGCTAGAAACGTCGATGAGAGAGAAACATCGGCCAGCTGCCTCCTGCACACCCCCTACTATGGATGTGCCCGCAACCAAGGTACATGCCCTTGACCGGAATCGAACATGGGACCTTTCAATCCGCAGACCGACGCTCTGTTCACTGAGCCAAACCGGTTTCAGCAGAACCACATATGAATTTTTAGAATTTTTAATACATTCTTTTTTATATATATATATTTATTTTATTGATATTTTATAGGGAGGAAGGGAGAGAGATAGAGAGCTAGAAACGTTGATGAGAGAGAAACACCAACCAGCTGCCTCTTGCGCACCCCCTACCGGGGATGTGCTGCAACCAATGTACATGCCCCTGACCGGAATCGAACCCAGGACCTTTTAGTCCGCAGACCGACGCTCTACCACTGAGCCAAACCGGTTTCGGCAAGAACTAATACATTCTAACTAGTATATTAAACCCGGAGTTTGTTCACTTCAGGCACAGACTTGCATTAAGATACTATCCTCTCGGCTTTCCATCGTGAAACGGTCCTCTCATTATAGATTTCCGTTTGAGATGATACACGTCATTAACGGCTGGGTTAGACATTGGCATCTTCGGAGGTTTCTGTTCTGTAACGTGTGCCGACAATGAAGAACCCGGCACAGCGGTCACTGTCTGGCCAGTGGCCATGTCGGTATCGAGGAGCTGCTACTCCAGAAACCGCTGCGTGGGCGGTGGCTGCCTTGTTATCCAGGGAGTCCTCATTCACTGAGACGTTTTATACTTCGTAATGCCTTTTAAATGTGCATGCCTTCGTCATAAAACAACTCCTAGGTGCAGAAAGTGAAACCGTTTTCTGTGCATGGAGCATAGAGTGAATGTGATTTATGACAGCGTGGCCCCAACACTCCAGGGGGACGACAGAGCATGGTTCCTCATTACCAGAAATGTGGCCAGTGAGGAGAAAGTTAATATACTGACACCAAATTTCACAGATTTAAAATTTGCTTTAATAGTTTTAACTGAATTTAATAATTTTCATCTAAGATAATTTAAGTTTGAAATGTTCATCAAGGTGAGTGAGTTTACGTGTTGGTAGGTAGTCCCAAATAACTGCTCCTTCAGAATGTCTCCCATCTCTGAACATGAGACTCATAGATATTTTTATCTAAATTGCCATGCGCTTAAGAACACTTACTAGCTCTGATCTACTTAAGGTTAACCTTGATTTATTTTTATTTGACAAATTATAAATCTTCCAAATCATTTGTCATCTTAATAGTAAAGAAAATACATAAGAGAAGGCAAGCACTATTCTTAGAAATGTTAGAATAGTATGTGGATGCAAAATATTACAGATAGTGTGTAAGTACAAGCCCATCATAATTAACCTTTTAAATTAAAAGTAATAGCTAGAATTAATGTTAGATACTTGTTAATATAAATATTTTCTAGTGTAACATGTTTTTTAAAAAGCAGATGATGACTTATTGAAGTTTTAGAAGTTAAAAAATGTTGCATGAAACTTCTCTCCTTACTTTTACTCTTAAATGTCTTAGTTCATTCAGTAAGTGAAATGTTTAAAGAGGAAGGAATTATTATATAGTACCATAGTTAATAATTTGGAAAACCCTAGAAATCATTATTTGGTCTCACAATTGAGCATTTTAAAAACATGTGCCTCCTGTTTGTCATCCCTTTAAATAACTGAAATAAAACAAACACCAAAGGCACCAGAATGTAACAGACGTTCATCTGGAATCAGGCACGTTAGGATTGATTTCAATATCTTTATTCTGAGCTTTCCCTGTGCTTTGTTGTTGAACAGGTTTCTGAAGTATAAAATTTGAATCTAATTTTTTGAAAATAGTTTCACAACAAAATATTTCAATCAACAATTCATGTTGTCTTTTCAATATCCAGCTGTATTTCTAAATTTAGAAAGTGACATTTTTGAAAATTATTTTCCTAGAATGTGCCAAATTATTTACTAAAAAAAAAAAGCACCCCAGATTTTTTGCTTATGCTTAAAACAAAAATGCAATACAACTTTTAAAGAATTATGCATCTCTAAGTTAGCACAAAATCAACTTTTATATTGAATAATTTATTCCAGGGAATATTTTATAAATTCAAGTCATATTTCTCTTCATGTTTTAAAATGTTTCTGAGTATCTAGAATAATTTCAACAGCAGAAATACGTGTTGATTTTTTTTAAAGTATTGTTGCAGCTCTTGTACTGTTTAAAAGTGGTGATATTTATTATTTGCTTGGGTCAGATGTTAAAATACCACCAGTTCTTGCCTCAGAGCTGTTAAGAGAATCACAGTGAAAAATGCAGACAACCACCACTCATAGAAACAGAGTAAATCTGGCAGCATTGGTGTGGCCACTGAGATTGTCCCAGGGGGAGAGTCTGTAAACACTGCTTTTGCAAAGGATTGACTGGGAGGTGATTGTAGATTGTGCTCTGTACTGTGCTTTCAGTAGAATTGTTTAAGCCCTAGTAGTGACTGTTGTCCCTTCCCGTTTAAAAATTAAAATGCAGTATATATTATATAAAATGAAAATGCCATTATAGCTTAATTAGGAAAGTTGTAGGTAGACATTGAAAGAAGGGTTAAACAGTTTTATCATGCAATTGTAAAGCACCAAAAGTATAGATTCATCTTTGGTATGTAACATACTACATTTATTTTGTCAGCATCTGCTTTAAAAGGCGCCTTATTAAGTTTACCATTTATTGCTGTGTTCTATATAGAGATTACGTCCAGTGTATCATTTTTAAGTAAATAACCTTATTTTAGTATACTTCAGTGACGTGTTTTGTGATGCTCTGCTCAGATTGTATTGTATATCAGAATGCATGTCTGGTGAGATTTCATAAAAAGTAAGTTAGTGAACATACACATGTCCCTGAGTGTGCACTTTAGCGACAGGAAGCCGGGTCGGAGCAGGGGCAGGTAAGTGCCCAGGCAGCCATACCCTCCGTCCTTCATGTAGATAGAAGAGCCATAAACCTATTAGGATAAAGGTGTTTTTTCTTTTAAAAATATTTTTCTAGTTATAAAAATATGTACTTATTGCAGAAATTTTGGAAAGCAGGAAAGAATAAAAAAGCAAATAAAATCATTCAAAATTATATTGCCAGATGTTACCACTATTTACATTTGAATGTTTCCAATGTGTTTCTGCTGCATACTTTCCTCCAATATTAAGATCATAGTGTGTCACCATATAGCCATTGAAAGCATAACTTTTTTAAAAATTGGCCATGTAATATCCCATCAAATAGACGGAACATTTTTAATTCCCCATTCAATATTTGGGTTACTTTACATTGTTTTAGAAAATATAACCAACGCAATATCATTAAACATGAATCTTTGTATGTTTATTTTCGTAGGTTACCTTTCGAAAAATGGGCCTAGTAGATAAGAACATTTAAAAGATGGTTTAAGTTGGAAGAAAAATCTAAAGTTTTTAACATTGGGCCCGGAGCATTTCTCATGACACTCCCGCTGGCGCAGAGGTGGTCCTTTCTCCACCTGCTTCCTCCGCTGTGCACAGCAGGTACCAAGTCCTGGGACTGCCTCCTGGCGCTTGGAGAGGAGGGAGCACAGCCTAGAGGCCGCAGAAACCAGCAGGTTACCCTGAGGCTAGGCGTCGGGGCGAGGAAACAATTCAAGTGCACGGGGCTATGCACACAGTATTTCAGCGGAACCAAAGGACAGGGCAGAAAAGTGAATCCTTTCAGGTAGGAACTGTCATTCTCATGTCTAGATGGAATATGTCTGACCTACCTACCCCCCTTTGAACCTTCTCTTCCTGGTCTTTGTCCAGTCACTTCCACCGAGTGTCCCATGCACCTTGAGGTGACATTCAGGGCCATCGGATGCCTCAGGGCTCCCTACAGCCACCTCACCACCCAGATCCTATTGCATACAGGGAGCCTGAGATGTTAGCAATATTTCAAAGTCAAGCCCTAATTAGTTTGGCTCAGTGATTAGAGCGTCAGTCTGCAGACTGAAGGGTCCTGGGTTTGATCCCGATCAAGGGCAAATGCTCAGGTTGTAGTCTCAATCCCCAGTGGAGGGTGTGCAGGAGGCAGCCAAACAGTGATATTCTCATCATTGATGTTTTAATCCCTCTCCCTCTTTGAAATCAATAAAAACATATTTTCTTAAAAAGTCAATATAAAATGCTGATACTGAAAATATTTTGAAACTACGTCATTTTTTTTTAAGGGGAAGCCATTTTATAAAGCAAATTTTGAATCAGTTTAAGCAATCTGTTCTCTTTGTTTACTACACTGGAATCCAAGTAGGTGTTAAAAAACATTGAGAAAATGGAAAGGCTGTGGTACATTTGTGGGAGGCACTTCAAACACTTAAGAAGCATGCCAGAACAAGTTTGGCTCAGTGGATAGAGCGTCAGCCTGCGGACTGGAAGGTCCCGGGTTCGATTCCGGTCAATGGCTTGTACCTGGGTTGCGGGCACATCCCCAGTAGGGGGTGTGCAGGAGGCAGCTGATCGATGATTCTCATCAATGTTTCTAACTCTCTATCCCTCTCTCTTCCTCTCTGTGAAAAATCAATAAAATGTGTTTTTTTTTTTAAAAATTTTAATAAAAAAAGGAAGTGACCATTATATCAGAGTAGTTGATCTAGAAGGAAGTAGCAGATTAGATTACTTTTTTTTAAAAAAAGACAAATACTAAAAGTTTTTGCCATTCGATGTGGTCCTCTGTGGCTGGAGCTAGACTCCAATGCGTAGGGCTGTCCCACGATCTCCCAGCACCCGTGTGGCCAGTGAGGATGGACATGTCCGGTGCAGTGCTTGGTGGTATAACTCAGTTTCTCATTCACAAAGCAGAACTTTCCTTTTTGAAGTTTAAACTTGCATGTCTACTTACTTCCATTCTGTTTTTTCACCTTTTGTTGGGTCTGGAAACTTTTCTTCCATTGTTTCTTTACTTCCTCCTTTTACTTTGGTTGGTCTAGAATTACCATTAGACAAATACTAGGTCTCCCGGATGTTTCTTCCAAATTTCCTAGCATGTCCCTTTTATGTTATGTCCTACTTTCTGCTTTTCACCCATCTACTGAGGTGTGTGTATATGTATTTTTTTACTTAAAACAATCAAATTTCATTTCAACTGTATTTTGAAATAATTTCACTCTTCCAGAAAAGTTGGAAAATAGTTTAAAAAATGCCATTTACCCTTCACCCAGATTCATAAACTTACATTTTGCAACAACTGGTCATTTTGTATGTGTATGTACAGGAAGTACAAAGGCTCTCGGAGTTTGTGTTCACACATGTTTTCTGAACTACTTGGAGTACATTGCAGAGCTCGTGCCTCCATCCCTAAATACTTCAGAGGTATTCTGTTATCCAACCAATTATCAAAATCAGGGAGGTTAGCATCTATACCAGAACACTTACCTGCAATACCATTTGCCAGGTGTTTTAATAGAAGCCACGAGAGCACATTTTCCGGTCCCAGGACCTGGCTAGGACCTGCATTTAGTTGTCATGTCTCCTTGTTCCCCTTCAACCTGAACCGGTTGTCTGGCTCTTGCTTTTGTGGTTCTGACATTCTCTGGAGCAGAGGCCAGGGAGTGGGTGGACATGGTGTTTGTGTTTCTCAGAGCATC
Source organism: Vespertilio murinus (assembly GCA_963924515.1). Taxonomy (NCBI): domain Eukaryota; kingdom Metazoa; phylum Chordata; class Mammalia; order Chiroptera; family Vespertilionidae; genus Vespertilio; species Vespertilio murinus. Next base: position 54,085,681 of record OZ004714.1, on the reverse strand, counting down.
CACCAGCATGGGACTTGGGTTTTTATTCTGGTCCTGGGTATAGAGGCTTACTACCATGTTTCCCCGAAAATAAAACATCCTCCGAAAATAAGACCTACTTGCAGGTTTCCTTCTGAGTGAAATATAAGGCATCCCCTGAAAATAAGGCCCCCAGGCTCTGTCTCAGAATGAAAATTAATTTACCGTAAACTGGTCGCTAGGGCTGCCCGTAACTGGCATCTAGCAACCAGTGACGTTACGCGGAGTCCTGATGTCACTGCTGTGTGGAGGCGGAGCGGAGGTCGGAGTGAGGGTGAGTGCGGGGCAGGAGAGGGGAGGAGACTTTGGCAGATGCATGTAGAACAGGAGGATTAGAGCGGACGGGACACGGTGAAGGTGGTAAGTGCTGGTCTGTCTCTGGTGACACTACCTGATGCTCGCAGCCACCTTCATGATGACTGAAGGTTCTCAGTCAGTGGCAGACCCTGCTCCAGCCCAGATCCAGGCCCCAGCAAACCCAGTGAAAGTCCCCAGGGGGTAAATGTCTGATAAAGGGGTAGGGGGGATGTCTGGTGAAGGTGTTTAGTGGCACAGGGGTGGGGGGAGGGGGATCACTTAAAATGACACAGGAGGATCAGAGGGGGCAATCAAAATGACACAGGAGGATCAGAGGGGACAATCAAAGTGACACAAGAGGATCAGAGGGGACAATCAAAATGACACAGAAGGATCAAAAGGTGTTACTAAAATGGTAATCCCCCCTCTGATTCTCCTGTGCCATTTTGATTTCCTCCTCTGATGTCCCCTGTGTCATTTTAAGTGAACCCTCTCCCCCCACCTTGATACCCCAATTCCTTTTTTCCCCCCCTAGAAATGAGCAAAAAAAGAAAAAAGCTACTCCATGGAGTACAAGAAAGGAATTATGGAAGACTGGTGGCCATCTTACTGCTTTCTGCAAAGAGAAGATGTTGAGTATCCGATTGGTCTGAAAATGGCGAGCAGAGTATGGTAACCTCATTGAACAAGTGGACAAGGGAAATGCTAAAAAGTGCAAATGTGGATCAGGTAGACAACCAATATTTTCTGAGCTGGAAGACCTGATCTGTGGATGGGTTGTTGACAGGAGAGCAAAGGCTTTGGTCGTGAATAGGGCTGATTCAAGAATTTGTCCTTGCAATGGCACCACAGTTTGACATAGCCCCCGAAGACTTCAAAGCATCACAACACTGGCTGGATAATTTCCTTCAGCGAAGTGAACTGTCTTTAAGAAGATCAACAACATTGTTTAGTTTGGAAGATACTCAAGTTATTAAGCGTGCACTTGCATTCAAGTCCTTTATTGATGATGCTGACTTCTCTAAATACAGTCTTTCCAACATGATTGCTATGGATGAAACTGCAGTGTTTATGGACCAATTATCTCAAACAACAATTGAACAGCGAGGTGCCTCCTTAGCATACATTCCCTCCACTGGTGCACGTGTTTCCTGTATTTTGGCAATTGGCAATTTGGCAAAAAAAAAAAAGTGTCTGGATGGCACTAAAATCCCACCTTTAATCATTTCTAAGGGCTAGAAGGAAAAGATTGAACGTGTTTTGGGCGTTTTTATTCTTGAACCTGAAAAGGCCTGGGCCACACAAGCAGTTATAAGGATGTGGGTCGATTTCATGCTGCCGCTTGTTATGTGAGGGAGCCAAAGAGGTCTGCTAGTCTGGGATGCAGCCAGCACTCAGCACGCTAGAGACATGAAGACATTTCTTCACGAAAGAAAAATAGGTCAGATAATGATTCCCGCAGGAATGACGGCCTGTCTCCAGACTCTTGATATTGCAATAAACAAGCCATTCAAAGGCAATTTGCACATGGAAATTAATGACTACATTGAAAATAGAATGGAGAGAAATCAGCGTGGAAACTTTGTGAAACCTAAACTGCAAGAAGTTGTGACTTGGGTGAAGAATTCATGGGAGAAAATCACTGACAGTTTCATTGCAAATGCACTGCAAGCAGGCTACCTTGACAAGAAGTACTCATTTACAGACAGTGCTATTGCTAAACATGAGAGATTTGGTCCACTGATTCTGAAAGAAATGGTGTTACAAGAAATTCACCAGGAAATTCAGGAATTGGATTGTTATGATGATGTTCCAGAAGATGATGACATGATTGTCATTGAATACATGAGTAAATTCTTGATACTGTAGGATTCACAGTTTATCTGGTTTGTGTTGACAACTACCATACTACTTTACTGTATGCAGGTAATAAATTTCCTTTATTTTCATTTAACAAGAAATGTGCACGGTATTCTTCTTCATGGAAAAATAAGACATCCCCTGAAAATAAGACCTAGCGCGTCATTGTTGGCTTTGATGTTCAAATTGACCTAGACTTGGCTACTGGGAGTTCCTCACCCTGGCTCCTGAGCTTTTGACATGTGACCATTATTTTTTTGTTTTTACTGATTTCAAAGAGGAAGTGAGAGGAATAGAGTTAGAAACACTGATTAGAAACATCGATGGGTTGCCTCCTGCATGCCCTTCACTGAGGATCGAGCCCAAAACTTGGGCATGTGCCCTGACTGCTAGTTTAACCATGACCTCCTGGCTCATGGGTGACACTCAACCACTGAGCCACGCCGGCCACGCCCATTGTCTTTTAAGCACGTCTTTTTGGCACGTGATGTTCCAGCTCAGCTGCTATTTTTCTCGGCCCCGTCAGCCCTCTCACAGGCACTCAGGTTCCCTTTAAGGGAGATATTTGGAGACCAGGATCTGGGTGGTATATGAGACTTGCCTTTACAATTTTCTCTTTGTTTCTAAAGGTTTATTCCAAAAACTTCAGTTTGGTGCGTTTTGGGTCTTATTCCTGATCTTAATATTCCACGAGTGTTCGGCACTCAGGGTTATGGCTCACAGAGTTGGTGGGTCCCTGCTCGCCCCGATTCCACATTCCTTGGCCTCATTTTTTCAGGGAGTAGAATAATCACTGTTTCTTGGAGCAAATTACAGCAACCCTTTCTTCTCTCCTCCTCACTCCCTTCATTTACTTCCTCACTCCCCCTCCCCCCAGAGGTTTGTCTTTGTCAAGCCAGGTTTGGGAGCTTCTTGATAGAAGAGGGTGAGGATGGTGCTCAGGAGTGTTTTGTTTTCAAGATAAACATGGACTGCAGAGGAGGTTTGAGGGGAGGAGAGCTTAAGAAACATTGTTTCTAGACCATTTTGTCCCCTGGAGGTGTTTGTGAAGTAATTTGGACATGTGGTTCCACCCGTGGAGCGGTCTCTGATGGGCTGCCTAAGGTTACAGGTCATCAGGGCTGGCCTTCCTGCCTTCGGAGGGTCAGTAGTCGCCCTTGGGGCTCAGGACTGACCTCTCCGAGGCCATTGCTGCCCTGCGACTGTCCTCCCCTGACCCCCACGTGGGGGCGGCTGAGTTTGCGTTGGAACTCTGCCGAAATCATTCCCATTTCTCCAACAATCTCACATGTTTGGGGTTATGATTGCTTATTGCTATTTCATTTCCTACTTGATCCTGTCTACTTCCTGGTTTTTTAGGAATTACTACAATTTCCTGGTCTGCTTACAGGATCCTTCCTTGTTCTCCGTGGTAGTTTTGGATTTTTTTCCATCGGGTTGGGAGGTCTGATACCACTGGGCACCGGCTCCGGGAGCTGTTGCTGGAGGGAGGCAGTTTCTACCCGAAGGCACCGCGTCTCCACCCCGAGACCCAGAGGCTTAGTACAGTGAGTCTCCACGGTAACGTGGAGAGTCCGCCGAGCTGGCGCCTGACTAGCCGCGAGGACCCGAAGGCTGCACTTGGGCGGCCGGGAGGCTGGGAACCTGCGCGGGAAGCCTCGTTCACTAGGTCCCCAGGACGTGCCGTGCCGCATGCCGCACGCAGTGCTTGCCAGGTAGCACTTGTATGTATGCCCTCGCTCTGGACGACGTGTGCCCTGTATGGAGGACGTGCGCTCACTCCCGCTCACTAACGCCATGGTCTCCACTCCGCCGCCAGCACAGCCTGCCCGCAGCAGCGCAGCGAGCCAGGTGCCTGCTGCCCCAGGCTGTCAGGTGGCGCCCACACCAGCCTGCGGTCAGGAGTGGTCTTGGCAGCTATGGCGGCACTGGGTGCGAGGCCCTGGCCAGAGGGAGGAGCCGGCAGGCTGACCAGCGCCTGCCTGTCCATCCCCAGCCCGCTCCGATTTCCTTACGGAGAACATAGTCAACAAGCACTGAACACCTACTACCAAGATGAAACATTTCCCGACAACTAGACCGCTTTCTCAAGCCCGTCTGCTCTGGAATATGTGATTTTCTTAAGCCATATGTTATGGCAAGAATGACTAACTGCGCTGGACGTCTGACCCAATGATGTCCGTGCTCACCGAGGCTCCTCGTGTTTGAGGCAGAACTAGGTGAGCCTGCAGGGTGGGTTCCTGGAGTGATGGAGTCACACTTTTCGCAAACAGTTTTATTTTGCCCCCATCCACCTCTCGCCACATCCTTCGCCATCAGTTCACCGGGCAGAGCTGGGGAGGGTGCTGCTTGATTCCAAAGGTGATGGAATTGAGGGGGGTTTTGGCGCCTTCCCTCCCCCTCAGCTCCCTTCCTGCAGAGACGCCCATCAGCACGCGGGGGCCAGGCTGTGGGAGAGCGTGAAAGCGTGAGAGCTGCCCACGCCAGTCAGCTCTGGGCACGGGGCCTGTCCGGTGTGTGTGCGGCAGGGAAAGGGGGTGAAGTTCAAGTTACAGGTACATTCGAGGAAGGACTGAGACTGCGGGAAAGATACTGTGTTTCCTTCGCCTCGTACTCATCCAGTTTTCACTTCTGACTGACAGACCTCACCGGCTGTGAGGAGCCTGGTTTCCCGGGTTGTCCAAATGCCACTCTCTTCGAGTTCCCAAATCGCCTGGGAAAGAAGGCTCTTCTAGCAGGGACGAGGGGCACGAGGGAGCCAGAGGAAGGTTTCGTGTACAGACGTTTTCAACCACAAGGAGCAAAACAGCAGGCGAGCCCAGCCACGCCGCCGAGGACGAAGGCCGCGTCCGGCCGCCGCGGAGCAGCACGGCCCTCTCCGCCACACCCGCCTCCCGGGAGGCCGCCGCCGGCCCTTCCAGGGAGAGCTAGACCAACCTGGAGGGTCCGGGCCAACCCGGTCAGAGCCAGGGCAGGAGAGCCGGCGTCAGCGCAGGGCGGGCCGTGCCCAGGACTCAGGTCTTGCACAGCAGGAAGCCCCCGAACGCGGTGCCCGGCGCGCTTCTCTGGGGCACGGACCCCCGGGTCAGCTCCACCCACACTCGCTCCCCCTCCTGCAGCTCGGCCATCGTGAAGGCGGTGGCCGCGCCTCCACCCCTCTGCTCCTCGGCCGCACCGATGGGGAGCCGGCGGTGGCCTCCGAGCACCAGCTGCCCAGCGCCCGGCCCTGGGCCGAAGTCCATGCTCACTGCCAGGAAGTAGACGCCGCGCTCGGGGGCCCGGAAGGAGCCCTCTTCCGGGGAGAAGCTGCCGCCAACGTTGACGTGAGCGGCGTCGAACCTCACGGTCTGCGGGGCGGCCATCCCTCCTGGGGAGCCGGCGTAGAAGGCCACGGGGGAGCCTGGGGGCAGAGGACAGTGCTCAGTGATCCTCCTGGGACGAAAACTCCAGCTCTGCCTTCCTCCGCTCAGTAACGCCACAGACGGCCCTCCCGGCAGTCCCAACGGCCGTGTATCTCAGCGGGTCACTGGCCCTCCTGGGATTTCACCGGCTGACAGACACAGGACTGCTGTCTCCATGGCGTGACTGTGCACAGCACTTCCTTCCTCACCCCTCCCCCTCCCCCTCCCACATCCTGAGGCCGACCCTCTGACCCGGAACACGGGGTCCGGGCTGTCAGCGGCAGGCGAGGGCGGCAGCCCGGCCACGGGCCAGGGACCCGGGAAAGGGGAGCCTGCGCTCAGGGCACAGAGCCTGGTGTGCTGGCCGAGGAGCACTGAGTGCTTCCGAGGGGCACGTTGGCACGGACCTCAGGAGAGAGGGCGCGGCGGCGGGGTGGAGGCCTGTCCAGGCCGCCTGATGTGTTCAGGCTGCAGAGCCCGGCACGGGAGGCCGCAGGGCACTCCGGGCACAGGGCCCGGCCGGGGCTCCCCCAGCTCCTGGCTCCTCACAGAAGCACCGGCCGGCCCCGGAGGGGCAGTGCCGCCGAGCCCAGGCCTGGTGCTGCGTGGCCGTGCCCCGTGGGCACCCCTCAGCACGTGTCCTCAGGCCCAGAACCAGCTCTGACTTTGGCCCCGCCACAGCCTGCGAACGACAGACGCGCTCTTCTCTAGCTCCGGAAGATTCCTGAGGAGTAAAGCTCAGAGGAGCCTTTGCTTTTGTGTAACTGTCACCTCCAAGACCCGGCCCTGCAGGTCTCCCAGCTCCCGAGGCAGGGCGCCCCCTGCCGGCGCTCTCTGCACCGGGCCCTCCGGCAGCCGGGCCGCCGCCCTGGAGGGAGGACGGGCACTTCCTGGGGGCGGCGGGCAGCTGAGGGGCTTCCCTGTGGAACAAGCTCAAGCCCTGTGGCCTTCCTGCACCTCGAATAAGAGAGCTTTTCTTTTTAATGAGAGGGGGGTTTTAAAGACAAACATTGTGTGGTAAACTGAGACTCCAAACCACCAGGCAGCGGAGGCCGAGGCCCCGAGGGCGGGAGGCTTTGTGATGGCGAGCCCTGCTGTTCGGGAAGCCTGTCTGCCTGTCTGTCTGTCTGTCTGTCTGCATCCGAGCTCCACAGGACTCCCATTTACAGACGAGAAACTGAGGCCCATGGAGGGAGCTGGCTCGGGTGGGGTGGGGGACCTTCAGCCCGGCCTCAGGAACCCGTACCCAGCTGCCGGGTTCGGACCCCAGCCCCGTCTGGGGAGCGGGCCGAGCCCACAGCGGCCTCCGCTCCGGGGCAGCCACTGCCTCCGGGGCCACCGGGACAGCACGGGGGCCGCTGCACCGGCTCCCCCAGAACCCGGTCCCGGCCGGCTCAGCCCGGGTTCAACTCCTCTGCCCTCCTCGGCCGGCCTCCGGGAGGTGAGGGCGGCCTCCGGGAGGTGAGGGCGGCGGGGCGGCGGGGTGACCAGCAGGGCGCTGCCCGCTGGGGGGGGGGGCACGGCGGAGGCCAGGCCTTGGCTGCGGGGTGCGCCCGGCCCCCACCCCGACCCCACCCCGTGAAGGCAGGGGGGGCGCCGGGTGAAGAGCTGGGCGGGGGATGGGGGTGTGGCACCTCTCCTCGCCGCTCTGTGGGCAAGAGGAGCCCGACGTGCACCCCTCAAAGGGAGGGGCTCTGCCGAAGCCGGTTTGGCTCAGTGGATAGAGCGCCGGCCTGCGGACTAAAGGGCGCATCCCCGGCGGGGGGTGTGCAGGGGGCAGCTGGTCGATGATTCTCTCTCATCCACGTTTCTAACTCTATCCCTCTCTCTTCCTCTGTAAAAAATCAATAACATATTTTTTTAAAAACGAAAATGGAGGGGCTCTGCTGCTGCCGCTGAGGGCTGGCTCTGGGGGCCCTCCTCCTCAGGCCGCGGCAGCAGTGCCCCCCCCTATCCGCACCCCTATCCGCACCCCGGGTCTCCTGGAGCCTGGGGGGGGGGGGGCGGCCTGGCCGCCGGGCCTGGACTCACCTGCCTCCCGGGGCTCGGGGCCCGGGGCCCGGGGCGCCGCCTGCTTCTTGTCCCTCCTCCGGGCCGCGTCCAGGGCCCTCTGCTCCTTCTTCTCCTTCCGGCCCAGCACGGCCTGCAGCCTCCCCAGGTCCAGGCTGGCGTTGGCCGCCACGAGCCCTTGGAAGTTGGCGAAGAGGCTGTGGAAGAGCTGCTGGTGCCGCCGCAGGCCGAGCTGGGCGTCCGACACGGCGGCGCGCAGGCCCTGCAGGGAGCCGTTGAGGGCGGCGGCGCCGGCGGCCGCGGCCTCGCAGCACCGCTCGGGCTCCGGCTCCGGCTCCGGCCCCGGCTCCGGCCCCAGCCCCGGCCGCCGCGGCCCCGGCGCCGCCCGCTCCAGGGCCGCCACCCGCGCCGCCAGCGCCGCCCAGCCGCGCGCCTGCTCCTGCAGCCCCAGCGCCGCGTCCCGCAGGCCGGCGCGGATCTGCTCGTAGCTCAGCGCCAGCGGGCCCGGCGCCGCCTCGGCCGCCGCGTCCTCGCCGAAGAGCGCGGCCAGCAGCGCCTCGTGCCGCAGCGCGTCCGCCAGCAGCGCCGCGAAGGAGGCGCGCAGCTCGCCCGCCGCGCGCCGCAGCTCGCCCTGCGCCGCCTGCAGCGCGGCCGCCTGGCCGCCCAGCGCCCGCAGCTGCGTGCGGAGCCGCGCCCGGTCCGCGGCCGCCTGCCGCGCCTCGGCCCGCCGCTCCTCCAGCGCCCGCCACACGGCCGCCGCCGCCGCCGGCTCCGGGGCCCGCGGGCTCCCGGGGGCGCCCTCCGCGGCGCGCGAGGCGTTCCCGGGGCGCTCGGGGGCGCCGCCCGGCGGCCGCCGGCACTCGCAGTCGGTGACGTACTTGAGGAGGTCGGCCAGGCCGCCCTGCAGGTGCTGGACGGTGAGGTTGAGCTCCAGGAGCTGCCGGTCCGCGTCCACCTTGTTCTCCTCCGCGATGAGCGACTTCTCCATCAGGGCCACGCGCAGCTCCCGCAGCTCCTGCGGCGTCCCCTGCAGCTTCTCCACCTGCTGCTCCACCGCGCTGATCTGGTCGAAGGTCTCGTCCGACTCCGAGTACAGCTCCTTGATCTCCTCCACGTGCCGGTCCAGGGTCGCCTGCATGTCGGCCAGGGCGCCCTGCAGCGCCTCTTCCCTGTGGCCGGCGGCCTGGTGCAGCGCCGACACGTTCCTCTGCAGCTGGCTCAGCCGGGCCTGCAGGCTCTCGGGCTCCGGCCGGGCCCCCGCGCCCGCCGCGGCGGCCGCCAGGCTGGCATTGGACAGGTGCTCCTGGGCCCTGAGGAGCCTCTTCAGCTTGCCGTCCACGTCGGCCTGCACCTCGGCCAGGGCGAGCTGCAGGGCGCGGTGCTGGGCGAGCAGGCGGTCCTCCAGGCCCTGCTGCAGCCGGCCCGCCCGCTGGCTGTTCTCCTGGACCTTGGTCTCAAACTTGGCCCCAAGCTCCTGGAAGTCAGCCCTGGGCACGGCGCTGTCCCGGACCATGCTGATGGCCTGTCGGTTGGCCTCCACATCAAGAGAGAGGTTTCTGACGGCCTCAAAGAGGCTGTGCAGGCTCTGGTTAAAGCCGCTCCACTCGGGGCCGAAAGGCAGCACCTGCTCCGAGGACTTGCCGGGAAACTCTGGAAACTCTGCAACAAACTCTGCACAGGTTCACACCCCGCTCTCTCGCAGACGCCCTCCCCAGGTAGGGGCTGAGGGAGGCCCTCTGCTGCCCTCCCTCTCGGCCCTCGGGCCTGTGCAATCAGGCTCCTCCTCCGCCTGGGGCGGCACTCACCAAGCTCCTCCTCGGCCCCCGTCCCTGCAGCGGAGAGGTTGCCGGCCGGGGCCTTGCCCGGGCCCGCGAGGCTGTCGGCCGCGTGGTGGACGTCGTTCTGGAGGTCTCTCAGCAGGCGCTCCTGCAGCAGCCTGGTGTGGCCGGTCTCTGCTGCTGGGGGGCGGAGGACATGTGAGAAGGATGCACCGAGGGCTAACTGCCAGGCCTGGCGGACTGCAGGGCACCGAGACTTTGAGAACAGAGAGGAGTATGCTGACGGCCTCTGAGCAGCAGCTTAGAAGCCTTTAGTGCCAGAAGGGCAAACCCGTGGTAAGGGGACCTTCACCCTGCCATCCTCACCCACAGCAGACATGACTAATCAATCCACACACATGCCCTCTCGGCACTATCCTTGAAGCCCTTGTCAGCAGATGGGCGCTCGCCACGTGGTGGAGCGCATTCGCCCTGAGCACGGAGGCGGCTGCACGCGGTGTCCGCCGCTCAGCCGCGAACGGGAGGCTCGGGAACAGGGACAGCGTGGCTTCTTGTCCCTGGCTGAGGGCGGGGCGTTGGGAGGGGATCCAGACCGTGGGGACTGTGCAGCGCAGGGGCAAGGCGGGTGCCGGGCAAAGCTGTCGGTCCTAGAAAGGGTGCCAAGGATGGGTGATGTGCATGCCAGCGGGCATGCGGCAGGGCGGTGCGGAGCCTCGGGGCCCTGCTGGTCCTGGGGCCGAGTCCTCTGGAGCTGGCACTGCCGTGCAGGGGAGGAGGGCCTGGCACCAGCCCTCGCTGTCTGGCCGCCCGCCCGCACCCCCCAGGGAAGCAGCGTACCAGGCTCCACGCCAGCCGGCCCGGCCTGGGGCTCCCGGAGGCCGACACCCGGACCTGCAGGCTCCGGGATCGCAGTGGCGTCTGCGGGAGGAGGCACAGATATTGGCCCCAAGCGGCCAGAGGAGCTCATGCCCGCGGGGCAGAGGCGGGCGGGGGGACCGCACGAGCCTACCGTGGTGCTGGCAGTCGGGGCCAGCGAAGCCCGGGCAGCACCTCCAGGCCACGGAGGCCAGCACCTTCTGCTTGACCCGGTACACCGGCCTGCGGGCCAGGCGGTACCTGGAGGAAGACACGGCTCAGCCGCCCCGGAGCCGCCGCGGGCGGGCGGGCGGCCCCCACCCCGGCTGCCCACTCACATGACGTTGACCCTCGGGCAGTCCGAAGCCCCCTGCGGACAGGGCTGCTGCGAGTGGACGAAGAACTTCTCCGTTGTGCAGGCAGCTACGAAGGTGACCAGCCTGGACTTCTGGTAGGGGCACCAGTTCCTGGAAAATCAAGCAAGAGGAGAGGTCTGCTGCCATGCCAGGCACCAGTGCTGAGTGCCAGGTCAGGACTGTGGCTCCGTTACGAGGAGGGAGTGCCCCCACGGCTCCGCCCTCGCCCCAGCACCCCCTCCTCACCCACCCGCCCCACCCAGGAGCCCCCCAGGGCCCCACGGAGGCTGCGCACCCCCCCCCCCCCCGCAGGAAGAACTCCCGTCCGCCTGGTGCCTGGGCACAGCGGGCCACGGCGCTGAGGAGTCGGGTTTGAGCTCACACGCCTGGCGTGGCCTGAGCAGGCACCTGGGGCTGCCATTGCCCTTTCCCCAGGAGAGGACCCCAACCACAGCGCCCCCCAGCCTCCCGTCCCCACCCACAGCACCCCCCACCCACCGCCTCCCGTCCCCACCCACAGCGCCCCCCACCCACAGCCTCCCATCCCCCCACCCACAGCGCCCATGGGCCCCGGAGGCCGCTGCTGGCAGTCCCCCCCCCCCCCGGGCCCTGTGGGTGGTGTGGGTCTCAGCACCCTGAGCACCGGGCAGCCCTCCCGCCGGCCTCGCAGGTCCAAGAGCAGCGGCGCTGTGGCTGGCGGAGCCGGACTCGCTGGCCTGGAGGCAGCATGGCGGGCTCAGCAGCCCCTTCCCCGCGGGCAGCGCCCCGAGCCCCTCCAGGGGCCACAGCAGTCACCCTGATCTGGTCAGCTCGGCACTGAGAGCACCCAGTGCACCCAGTGCACCCCATACACCCAGAGCAGCCAGTGCACCCAGAGCACCCAGTGTATCCAGAGCACCCAGTACACCCAGTACACCCAGTGCACGCAGTGCACCCAGAGCACCCAGTGCACCCAGTGCACCCAGAGCAGCCAGTGTACACCCAGAGCACCCAGTGCACACAGAGTACCCAGTGCACCCAGCACACCCAGAGCACCTGGTACACCCAGCGCAGCCAGTGCACCCAGTGCACCCCATACACCCAAAGCAGCCAGTGCACCCAGCGCACCCAGTGTATCCAGAACAGCCAGTGCACCCAGTGCACCCAGTACACCCAGTACACCCAGTGCACGCATTGCACCCAGAGCACCCAGTGCACCCAGAGCAGCCAGTGTACACCCAGAGCAGCCAGTGCACCCAGAGCAGCCAGTGCACCCAGAGCACCCAAAGCAGCCAGTGTATACCCAGAGCACCCAGAGCACCCAGCACACCCAGAGCACCCAGTGCACCCAGAGCACCCAGTGCACACAGAGCAGCCAGTGAACCCAGAACAGCCAGCTCACCCAGAGCACCCAGAGCACCCATCACACCCAGAGCACCCAGTGCACCCAGTACACCCATTGCACCCAGAGCACCCAGTACACCCATTGCACCCAGAGCACCCAGTGCACTCAGAACAGCCAGCTCACCCAGCGCACTCATTCACCCAGCTCACCCAGCGCACCCAGTGCACCCAGTGCCCATACGCAAGTGCAGCCCTCACTCCAGGCCCACGGCGGAGCGGCCCTCGTGGTGGACGGCGCTGGGCCTGGAAGCGCCCTCGGGAGGAGGTGGCTTGGCTGCGTCTTGCACAGAGAGGCGGTGTGTGGCCCCACGGGGGGGGGGGGTCTTAGGAGAGGCTTCAGAGGTAAAGAGGGACCAGAAAGAGCTGCCTCACTCCCTCGCGGGGACAGAGGGACAGGGGACACAGGGGACAAGAGGCAGTGGTTGGGTCAGGATCCGGGTCGAGGTGCTGGCGGAGTGCACTGGAGGTGGTGGTGGCTCGGAGGCCTGTGCTCTGGGCTGACTGCCCTGGGACCGTCGCCCAGCGGCTGCTGGGGCGGGTCAGGTGGACGGGGTAGCCTTACACATTCTGAGTGCAGAGGCCGTCCCCACTTTCTCCTCGGCCCAGGTGCCGCCGGCGCCTCTCGCTCGGCAGGAGGCTGTGCACACCAGAGCCACCTGCCCGGGAGGAATGACCAGGCTCTGCCACCCACTGGGGTCCAGGCTCGCCCGGCAGAGCAGCACCAGGACGGACAGAGCCCACCGCTCCCCCAGCTCCAGTTGGCTCTCAACTCCATCCTCAGGCGGGGACACCCAAGGCTGACCCCTGAGAAAATCTTCATTACAAAAGAGGGAGGTCAAAACGAGCAAAAGGAAAAAAAATCAGCTTATCCTATATAATAAAAGCCTAACATGCCAAGTGTCCACAACCAATCAAAGCGTGATATGCTAATGATATGCTAATGATATGCTAAGGCCACTCAACCCCTCACTCTGACGTGCACTGGCCGCCAGGGGCAGATGCTCCAACCCGCAGGTTAGCTTGCTGCTGGGGTCCAGACTATAGGGCCTGAGTGAGACCGGCTGGCCACACCCGGAGCCCTCCTGCGGTCCCTGCCATTGGCCAGCCTCCCATGTCCCTCCCCGGCCCCAATCGCGCCCTCTCACAGTCCAGGCTGAGGGACCTTCTCTCCCCCAAGGGAGAATTTTGTGCACCGGGCCTGTAGTAGAAATAGGATTGTGGAGAGAAGACAACTTCCCCCGAATTTGCATTAATGTTAATAGGTTGATGAGGCTTCTTGGATCCAGAAGTAAGAAAAAGAAGCTATTAAAAAACGGGAGCAAGCCCTGGCCGGGGTGGCTCAGCGGATGGAGCTTCAGCCTGAGGACTGAAGGGTCCCAGGTTCGATTCCTGTCAAGGGCATGTACCTTGGTTGTGGGCACATCCCCAGTAGGGTGTGTGCTGATTGATGTTTCTCTCTCATCGATGTTTCTAATTCTCTATTCCTCTCTCTTCCTCTCTGTGAAAAATCAATATAATAGATTTAGGAAAAAAAAAGGAGGGACAACAAAACAACCCTTGGGCCCTGGCCCATGTTGATAAGTGGTTAGAGCATCAGTCCATGGACGCAGGGTTGAGGGTTCAATTCCCTATCGAGGGCAAGTACCTGGGTTGCATGGGGCATGTGGGAAGCAGCCAATCAATGTGTCTTTTTCACATCGATGTTTCTTTCTCACCCTCCCTCCCTCCCTTCCTTCCACTCTCTCTAAAAAGCAATGGAAAAAATATCCTCAGATGAGGATATACAAAAACAATAACAACAAAGAACACTTGGGGATTAAACATAACAGTAGAAATGCAGAAAAATAAGTAATAAAAAAATGTTAGACGGCAGTCATGGCAGGTAGCTCAGCTGATTCGAGCATTGTCCTGCACACCAAAAAAGGCTGTAGGCTTGATTCCCTTCGGGGCACATACCTGGGTTGAAGGTTCGATCCCTGTTTGGGGCATGTATGTGAGGCAACCCATCAATGTTTCTCTCTCTCTCCCTTCCTCTCCCTCCAAAAATCAATAAAAACATGTCCTTGGGATAAAGTGTGTGTGTGTGTGTGTGTGTGTGTGTGTGTGTGTGTTGGAGGATAAAGTTAAAGAAATTTCCCTAAAAGAAAAGCAAAAAGAGAGATGAAAAAGATTTTTTTTAAAAAGAGTTGCAGTATTTGGAAATCCAACTTCCAACCTGAAATATATATACATACATACATATATATATATATATATATATATATATATATATATATTCAGAAGTGAAGGACTTGGATTTGAAGAGCCCCACAACCCAAAATACAATGAAAATAAACTCACATCAAAGCAAAGCACATCATCATCGTATTTTAGAACATTTTACACACACACACACACACACACACACACACACACACACACGCCATTAATTAGAATGGCCTTTACCCTCTCGACAGCAATACAGCAATACTGGAAACTAAAGCCTTCAAAATACCTAAGGAAAATTATTTCCAATTTAGAGTCCAATATCCAGCTTAACTGTTAAGGTAAGGAGCGCAGGATAGGTCTCCCTCTCTCCTCCCCTGAAACCGTGCTTGGAGAGGGAGGGGGCGGGAACATTGATCGGCTGCCTCCCACAGTGGGATCAGATCTGCAATCCAGGTTTGCGCGCTGACCGGGAATCGAGCCCGAAACCTTTCAGTGCCAAGGACGATGCTTGACCAACTGGGCCACTCGGTGCGGGCGGGCACTCGGTGCGGGTGCGGGGGCGCCTTTTCAACGGGCCAGGTTTCCAAACCCTCTCCTCCCAGCCTCAGGGCGCTGCTGGGGAGTGCCTGTCTGGCCACCAAATCTTCCCATCGGACCACCAGGTGGCGCTTTGCAGACGAGGGCGCCGGCCCTGCCCAGGCAGTTGGTGCAGAGAGCTGTCTGGGGCGGCCGCACAGTGCGCTCCAGCTCCCTGGGCCTTCGCGGGCCCTGCCGCCCTCGGTGCCTCTGAGCCAGAGAATGCCAGCACAGGAGAGCCGGGAGGAGGAAGCTGCTGGTGGGCTGGGAGCAGCTACACCCTCCCTGCCGGGACCAGACCAGAACTACGAACCAGCCAGGAACCACGGCCCGAGCCCTGCACCAGCTGCACTCGGTTCAGCATTTACAAAGAAGCCGGGACAGGGGCGGCGGGGCGGGGACGTGGCGGGCTGCTCCACGCCATGGGCGGCAGCCGGGAGCCCGGAGGGACGTCCCCTGGAGGAGGGAGGCTCCCGGAGCCCCAGGCCCGGAGCAGCCCGAGAGGGAGAGGCCGCTGTGAGCACCAGGCCCCATCCACCGGGAGAGGCCCCGCCACCCGGTGCCTCTTAAAGGGCCAGTGCACACCATCTCCCTCGGCCACTCCCTGGGCTCTGGCTGAGGAACTGGCGGGCATCCCACAGGGACAGCCTGGGTGGTGTGGCCGTGGGGAGGGAGGGACGGCCACAGGACCCTGTGCTGAGTCCCTCTCCCCCACCCCTGCAGGCACCGTGGTTCTGGGTCAGCATCCCCCTCCAGGGCATGGGCCTGGGGGAGGCCCTGGCCCGCCCTCCGGCTCCCTGTGGCCAGCCCTGTGGCTCCCTGTGGCCTGCCCTGTGGCTCCCTGTGCCCGCCCTGTGGCTCCCTGTAGCCTGCCCGTGGAGGGGTCTGTGGCAGCGGTGCACTTTCTCAGAGGCTCTGAGGCGGGCGGCAGGCTGGGGTGTGGCTCTGGGTGAGGGCCATTTCCTCTCTCGCGCTGCCTGGCAGAGCCTGCCCTCCATGCCAGCCTGAGAGCTCTGCTGGCTTCACCCTGCTGGCTCCCGAGCCCTCCTTCTGTGGCTCCAAACAGGTGCCCAGCACCGGTCCCAGCGGCCTCTGCCGCTGTCCTGCACTGGATCCCTCCCGAGAGGCCCAGGCCCCCCCCCCAGGGGGCTTCAGACCACGTCCGGTCACCAGCCGCACGGCCCGCGGAGGGGAGGCTCCCGCACACGCTCCGCCACGGAGGGGCCGCCAGTCAGCCAGCCTGCGGGTCGCCTGCCCACGGGTGGCCAGCTGCACGGGAGGGTTCACCAGCCCACACAGGGGCTTTCTTGGAACGCCCC
Organism: Vespertilio murinus; assembly: GCA_963924515.1. Lineage (NCBI taxonomy): Eukaryota > Metazoa > Chordata > Mammalia > Chiroptera > Vespertilionidae > Vespertilio > Vespertilio murinus. Next base: position 54,069,620 of record OZ004714.1, on the reverse strand, counting down.
GCTTAGGATGATGGGGAAATGGGGTGTTTTTTTGTGGGGGGGGCTAGCAATCTGAATCTAGTACTGCCCCTTTAATTATCGGGTCCTGCAAGACCTGTTTACCCAAAATACTACTGGCATTTCAGAGAGCCATGAGCCATCCCCTCAGGAGTCACCAGTGCTGGCCCCAGACCCCCTCCCAGCACACGGGGCTTTCTGCAGAGCCCACGAAAGGTCTGGAAATGTGCTCCATATTTGGGGGACGAAGAGACAAGAGGGGACACAGGGGAAGCTTCCTCCTCATTGGGGCACGGGCTCCCGGTCAGAGCCAGGGCGTGAACGGTGCTTCTGTGCCTCCGGGGCTCCTGCGTGGCTTCGTCGCCTGGTAAGCTCTGTGGCAAGGCGACTGGAGCCTGCGCCACGGAGCCCCGGACACCTGCGGCCAAGGCCGCCACACGAGGCTCATGGCTGGACCAGAAGTCAGTCAAAGAACGACAAATGCCATGTGATTCCACTTATCTGTGGAAGCCAAAGAACAAGTAAATAGCAACCAAAATGGAAATGGACTCATGGACGCAGAGAACAGACTCCTGGGTGCCAGGGGGAGGGCTGGGGACTGGAAGGATGAGGGGATTCAGAGGTACAGATTGGCAGTTACACAACCGTCCTGGGAGGTCAGCACAGCACAGGGAACACGGCCAGTGTACTGCAGTCACTGTACGGTGCCAGGCGGGTGCGTGAAAAATCGGGGAGCCGGGAACACTTTGTAAAGTTTGTGATTGTCTAACTGCCACACTGTACACCGGAAACAAATACAAAATAATATTGAATGTGAACTATAATTTTAAAATAAAATTTCAAAAAATGCTTATTCTCGAGACCAAAACAAGATGGCGGCCTAGGTAGTATCCTAAGCTTCCACCTCATCAACAATTTGGGGGAAAAAAAAACAGCTAAAATCTCGAGGGATCACATCAGACCCACAGGAAAGCTGGTGGAATGGGAAGGCTACAACTAGAGACAAAGCGGGGCGCGCTGCCGCCATGTGGAGTTTAAAACTACGGTGGAACCAGACGGCTCCGCTCCCGCCCCGAACGAGACACCTCTGAGCGCGGTCTCCCCGCCCGCAGCCATCTCAGCCTGGCCTCCGCGCCTGCCGTGCTGGTGAGGAGCTGGCACAGCGTCTTCCGTTCGTGGTCCCGGTAAGTCCTGTGCCCACCGCCGCGTGGCTGGGCCGGGGCTTCTGCCACTGCTCCCTGGTGGGTTTTGAAACTACAATGGAGATTGAGCTGCCACACCCACCGCCACACCTGCCGCCAATGCCGCCACTGCCGCTGCCGCTGCCACTGCCACGAGTGGGGGAAGCCCACAGAGACCGGAGCTCACTCCGCCCCAGGTCCAGGGAGTGGGCGGCGTCCCCAGCCGCTCTGCTCCTGCCCCGAACCAGACACCTTTAAGCACGGTCTCCCTGGAGCCTGCCGTGCTGGCGAGGAGCTGGCGTGGTGCCTCCCGTTCGTGACCGAAGCGCCCCAGGGGGCCATGTGCCCCGGGAGAGCCGTGTGCCCCGGGGGAGCAGTGGGACCCGGGGGGAGGGGTGATGAGAACCAGAGGAGGAGCAGACTCTATTCGTGTGGTCCTGAGATAGTCACCATAAAACAGGCAGATTGTCAAATGACAGCGGGGAGGGGAAGGAGACCTGGGGGGAGGTAAGAGAACAACAGAAGGACTGGTATGCATGAATATAAATACAACCAATGAACACAGAACTCTGGGGAGGGAGGGCATGAATGGGAGGTGGGGGGGGGGGCAATGGTAAACTATGTACACATATAATACCTTAATAAATTTTTTAAAAAATGCTTATTCTCACTCAAGGATATGTTTATTGATTTGAGAGAGAGGAAGGGAGAGTGAGAGAAACATTGATTGATTGCCTCCCATATGCACCCTGCCTGGGATGGAACCCTAACAGAGAATTGGACATAACCTTTTGGTGTACTGGACAATGCTTGAACCAGTTGAACCACTGAGCCAGGGCAAAACTTAAAAAATATTTTTAATTGAATTTTAGGATTCCTCGATTTAAAAAAATATTATTTGTTTAAAACACTGGGTTGTGGCCCTAACTGGTTTGGCTCAGTGGATTGAGCATTGGCCCTCAGATTGAAAGGTCCCAGGTTCGATTCTGATCAAGGGCATGTACCTTGGTTGCAGGCTCGATCCCCAGTAGGAGGTGTGCAGAAGGCAGCTGGTCAATGTTTCTCTCTCATCGATGTTTCTAACTCTCTATCCTTCTTCCTTCCTCTCTGTAAAAATCAATTAAAAATGTATATTTAGAGAAAAAAAAAACAACTGTTTTGTGGATTGTGATAATTCAGAAAAATCTTGCTGATTTGTTACCAAAGTGAGGACTATCATTTGCAAAATGAATGCAGGGAGCTAAGCAGAGAGCCATGCGAGAACACCGGGGCGAGGAAAGCCCCACACCAGGACGCGAGCTCCAGAGGGAGCCCGCAGGAGGCCGGGCCAGCCCGAGCGCAGCTGCAGTGACAGGGTCTCCACGGGCAGCTGGCTGAGAGTGCCGACCGGGACAAAGACACAGCGCAGTAGTAGCTGGTTTGGCTCCGTGGATAGAGCGTCGGCCTGCAGACTGAAGGGTCCCAGGTTCAATTCCAGCCAAGGGCACAGGCCCGGGTTTCGGGCTCAATCCCCAATAGGGGTTGTGCAGAAGGCAGCCGATCAATGATTCTCTCTCAATCATTGATGTTTCTCTCTCTCTCCCTCTCCCTTCTCCTCTGAAATTAATATATACATATCAAAAAGAAAAGGCATTGCTTCCTCTAGGGCAGTGGCCAGCAAACTGCGGCTCTGGAGCCACATGCAGCTCATGAGCCACAGCTTGCCACTCTGTTGCTCTGTTGACTGATTTTGCCGACCACTGCATAAGGCATTACCCTTACCCAGAAGTTTTGACTTCAGGTTAAAGACATTAAAACATTATTAAAATGTTTTTCCCTAGGGCAGTGGTCGGCAAACTCATTAGTCAATGGAGTGGCAAACCTCGGCTAGCAAACCGCAGTTTGCCAACCACTACTCTAAGGAAAACCAAAAATGCATGGGGCTGGGCGAGGGAGCAGGTAATCCTCCGCCCCAAGAAGTGGCCGCGTGAGCACGCTAGAGGTCCAGAGCCCAACGCCAAAGAGCCACCCAAAGGGCCGGAAGCCACTGTCGGCGAGGACCGGAGGGGCCGGGGCTTCTGACTGTTTCACAACTGTGTGGCCGGTTCGACTATCCCAGGGCCAGCGGGTGTCTCTTAGGGGCAGCCAGCACGAACTAGCGCTTACACAGAGGGCCGCGAGCTGTGGGCACGGTGCCCAGTGAAAGCGCAGGCCACAGCAGAGGCCGCAGGAGTGGGCCCTGCGTGCCCAGGCCGCGTGCCCAGGAGGCTGCCTGGCTGTCAGCAGAGGCGTCCGTGCCCCTGGCCGGCCGGGGAGGGCTGGCACAGGCTGTTCCCGGACAGACAGACGCGGCCCCGCCCGCCCGCCCGTGGAAATTCCTGGAACGTGGGCTCGGCCCTGGAGAAAGTGTTTCTCGGAACCAGCGGCTTTCAAAGGGGCCCCCCCTCCCCGGTCTGGCAGCCTCCGGAGACATTTACGCCCTCCCGGCGGGAGGGTGGGGTGCTAATGGCATCTGGTGGGTGGAGGCCAAGAGCGCGGCGCCCACACAGCGCAGGTCCCGGCACAGAATCAGTCCCGAATGCACCCCGGGGGGGGACCAGTCCCTCCCGCACCCCCTGAGCTGTCGGCGGCCGGCCTGGGTCCCGGAGCCCGCGGCCCAGCGCCGCTGACCAGGACTTTGCACCCAGAGTCCCGCGGGCTTTCTCCGACCTGCGGCCATTCTCCGCCCTCGCCCCCCACAGTCCCCCCCCCCCTGCCAGGCCGCTGGCCCCGAGGCCTGGGAACATTCCTGACCTTTGCTTTGGTTTCCTCTGGCTCTTGGCAGCTGCTGGCCGGCCCTCTGAGCACCCACGCCCAGCCCGCTGCGGTGCCCATTGTCCTCGCTGTCCCGTGGACAGGGCCCGCGCCCTCTTTGCCCCTCCTCTCCAAGGGCCCAGGGAGAGGAGCCCTGGGAGTGCGGGGTGCCCACCCAACGCCCGGTCCCCGGCAGGAGGGCGCCAACGGGAGCTGGGTGGCCTGGGGCCACCCCCACCCCGCTCCTCTGCTCCTGGGGTGACATGTGAACAAGCCCTGCCTGTGCCCCATCCCCGTCACACACACACACCACACACACACTCACACACACACACCACACACACACTCACACACTCCACACACACACACACACACACTCTCACACACACATCACACACACTCACACACACACACACTCACACACACACACTCACTCACACACACACACACTCACACACACACACACACACACATACACACACACACACACCACACACACACCACACACACACACATACTCACTCTCACACACACACACTCACACATACACACTCACACACACATACACACACTCACACATACACACACACACTCACACACATACACACTCACACTCACACACACACACACTCACACACATACACACTCACACACACTCACACTCACATAAACACACATACACACACACACACACTCACACACACACACCACACACACACCACACACACCACACACACACCACACACACTCACACACACACTCACACACACACACACATACACACACACACACACACACACACACACACACACACACTGGTTCTGGAAAGATGGAGAAGATGCGCACAGCTGCCCTGGGGGCAGAGGGCAGGGCTGGGGGAGGGCCCGGCCTCCTGAATTATGGAGCCTTCCTGGGAAGACGGCGTGTGTGTGTGTGTGTGTGTTTGTGTGTGTCCGTCCCCCCCGCAGCCTTGCTCTGGGAGGCCCGGCCAGCTGGGAAGGTGGCCCCGGGGTGAGTCTGAAGCTTTGCCTCTGAGCTAGGAAGGGGCTGGGCCCATGGCATCGCCCAGAGCCAGGCTTCTCTGCCCAGGACTCTGCCCACGGGCTCTGCGTGTTTGTGCCCAGGGTGCAGGGGGTACAATGGCCTGACCCTGTGTGACCTCCAGTGAAGTGACGGCTGCTGGGCCAGCTGCGGAAGTCCCAGCGGCTCCTCGGCTCCTCGGTGGGCGGCCGGGGGAAGGCTGGGAGCGGCAGGCCTCCCCGCCGCCCGCCCCGGGAGAGGGAGAGGGAGAGGGAGAGGGAGAGGGAGAGGGAGAGGGAGAGGGGGAGGGGGAGGGGGAGGGGGAGGGGGAGGGGAAGGGGGAGGGGGAGGGGGAGGGGGAGGGAGAGGGGGAGGGGGAGGGGGAGGGGGAGGGAGAGGGAGGGGGAGGGGGAGGGGGAGGGGGATGGGGATGGGGATGGGGAGGGGGATGGGGATGGGGATGGGGAGGGGGAGGGGAAGGGGGAGGGGAGAGGGGAGGCTGCTGGGGGTTGCAGCCGCAGACGTGGGCCCTGTCTCTTAGGCGCAGGAGGCCTGGATCACCTCCCCACCCCACCCCAAGCCTCACATGTAGAGTGGAGAGAACAGGGTCAGTGCAGGGCTGTCACGGGTGTGGACATGGCCCCGCCTCCGGGCTCCGCTGTCCCCCTGCGGGCTCTGGCCTTCCCCGAGGAGCTCACGTCCTCCCCTCCCCAGAAGCCCAGGAGCGGGGGGCCTGTTCCCTCGGGGCCGGCTCCTTGGGGTCCCAGCCTGCCCCCCTCCTCCCAGCGCCCGCTGGGCGCCAGGCTGGTCTGTGTGGGCACAAATGGGACCACATACCAGCCCGCGGGCCGGGAGCCGCGGGGGCTGCAGACTCGGAGCCTGAAAGGGCCGCACAGGAGGGTCTGACCTAACGTCAGGCGGCTCCCCCTGCGCCTCCAGCTCCCCTGGCGGGCCAGTGTCTGCCCCGGCCCGTCCGCCGTCTGCTCTGAGGCCGCCTCCCCCCGGGGCGCCGTTCCTGGCCCCTCGGGGCACCCGCGCCCGAGCAGAGACCACAGGAGCCCTCGGTCATCCTGCCCCCAGACGCCTCTCCGCTCTAGGAAGCGGCTGACCCTCTCCACTAAGACTCTCCTCCTGGCTGTCAGGCTGGCGCAAACCCGTAATTCTCTACAAGTCCGGAGATTTCGCCTGCTGACGTGGTCAGCCTTCTTGCGGAGGGCACTTTCTGGGTCTGGCCGGGCCTGGCCGGTGTGCGTGGCAATGCGGGGCCGGGGCCTGGCGCTGGCAGCCAGGGACGCGGGTGCGGCCCTGCCTGGGCGCCCGCCCGTTCCCGCCGGTTCCTGCCGGTTCCTGCCCGTTCCCGCCGGTTCCTGCCGGTTCCTGCCTGTTCCCACCGGTTCCTGCCGGTTCCTGCCGGGGAGGGAGGCCGCCCTCCCTTCCCAGGAGCAGGGGAAGCACTCGCGGCGCGGGGAGGAGGCTGTGCAGCGTTTCCTTCCTTTCTCACCAGCCCCCGCGGAGGCCGGCCACCTGGGCTCGGCTGGGGCTTGGTGGGGAGGGGCCCGCAGGCCTGTGGGACTCGGGAGCCACTGAGTGGGCCGGCTGCTTGGGAATCCCGGCCGCGGTGCCCTGGGCGCCCACACGCTCCGCACACACCGGGGCCGCCGGGCGACGGCTGAGCGAGCCGAGCCCGCAGACAGCCCGGAGCAGCCGGAGGCCGGCCCCCCGGGCTGAGGGCGCGGAGTGCCCCTCCCACAGCCAGGCCCGGCCAGGCCCAGAAAGTGCCCTCCGCAAGGAGGCTGACCACGGCAGCAGGAGAAATCTCCGGACTTGTAGAGAATTGCGGGTTTGCGCCAGCCTGACAGCCAGGAGGAGAGTCTTAGTGGAGAGGGTCAGCCGTTTCCTAGAGCGGAGAGGCGTCTGGGGGCAGATGACCGAGGGCTCCTGTGGTCTCTGCTCTGGCGTGGGTGCCCCGAGGGGCCAGGAACGGCGGGGGCCCCGGCGCTCCGGAGGGAGGCGGCCTCAGAGCAGACGGCAGCCCAGCGTCTTCTGCTTCCTCCCCTCCGCTCACCCCTCGTCCTCTCTTTTGTTGAAGGAGCAGGAGGCCTGGAGACAGGCGCGGAGCTGAGGGCTCGGGGCGTGGGCCTCCGGACCTGGCAGAGCCGGGGAGGACAGGAGCGGCCCGCCTCCCTCCCTGAGGGTCAGGGCACCGCTCACTCTGGTCCTCCTGCCTCTTCCTAACCAAACCTGCGCTTGGGAAAGTGCCCGGTGAGCGCACTGGCCTTGGAGAGTCAGCCCATTCCGAAGTCAGCGCGGCGGCGGCGGCCTGGCAGTGAGAGCGGGGCCTTCCCGCTCTCCAAATCCATGGCGCTTCTCCGTCAGGGGGGTGTCAGTGGGGAGGCACACGGGGCCAGGGCTGTCTGTGAGCTCCCCAGGGACCAGAGCGTGAACGGGAGGGTCAGGCTCGGCCCTGGCTCAGGCCCCCTCGGCGGTGTGACCTCGGGCCCCTGCCCAGCCTCTCTGGGCCTCGGCGCCTCCTCTGTCGGGGGATGAGCTGAGGTAACCTTGGCCGGGCGCCCGGTCGCTCAGCAGCACCCGGTGCGGACGTGGGCACCCTGGGGAAGGGCCCGCGGACCTCGTCCTCACCCAGCGGGAGGCCCGGCCCGGATAAATAAATGCTGGCAGACAGTGCCCGGCCAGCGGGAGGCCACGGGGCCTTCCCCGGGGGCCACGCTTCCGCTCCGCAGATGCGGGGGACACCCTCTCGGGCCACTGGCTCTCAGAGCCAGGCCGAGCCCCTGCCATCCCTGGCACCCAGATAAAACCCGGCCCCAGGAGGTCTGTCCTCGTGGCTTCTGGCCAGCCCCACCTCAGCTCAACTTTCGGAACCGACAGACTTCAGGGATCAGGAGCCACTGCCGGGCCAGCCGGAAGCTCCGGCCCCGCGGCCCCTCAGCACCCGGGCTGCTGGCTGACAGCAAGGAGCGCCCGACTGCCCAGCCCTCGGCCATTCCCGCCCGGCTCAGACAGGCACGGCGACCCTGGCACCTCACTCAGCCTCACAATAGACAGCATTAGCCCATTTCACAGGCGGGCCACTGAGGCCAGAGAGCCCCGCTCTGGCTGAGCTGGGCCGGGGCCGCCCCAGCCAGACTCCTCCTTACCGTCGGTCGCTGCCGATGTCCTCAGCCTCTGACCTCCAGACCCCGGGCGGCCCGGGGGCCTGAGCCGAGGTCCCCAGCAGCCCGCAGCCCAGGGCCCCCCCGAGGCTGAGCAGCAGAGTCAGGATCATCTTGGCGGTGGGCAGGCTCGGCCGTTGCCAGTGATTCCAGAAACTGCTTCAAGGGAAGGCTCCGAAGGAAGAGAGGCTGGGACAACAAAGAGAGGAAGTGGCCTGGGCCGGCCCACCGGTGCCTCTGGTCCAGCCACACGCACACACACACACACACACACACACACACACACACACACACACACACACACACACACACACACACACACACACACACACACACACTCACACACACACACACACACACGCACACACACACACACACACACACCACACACACACACACACACTCACACACACACACACACACACACACACACACACACACGCACGCACACGCACGCACACACACACACACACGCACGCACACTCCCCACCCCCCACACAGGCAGTCAGCAGCCCAGCCGGCTCCCGGGCCCGAGGACCTGTGTCAGGGACCCTGGAAGTTTGGGAGGCCCACGGGTGGTAGACAGTTACACAGACAGGAGCAGAGCAAGGATGAGCGCCAGGCGCAGGTCACCAGGGCGGAAACCCCCGGGTGCCTAGCAAAGGACAAAGGTAGGGTGGGCCCTCCCAGGGTGGCCCGTCCTCTCCTAGCAGGCGGTGACATCTCCTTTCCTCGCTGGGGGTGACATCTAGGTCTCGGTCGTGTCTCAGCTCCAGACAAGCGACACCACGGCTGCCTCAGAACCAGCTGGATTATGCCGGTCCGTGGAGACCTAGACCCTGAGAGGACACACGTGGAAAGCTTCTGAACACGCTATTGAGACCTTCCTCTGGACATTTCCTAAAATCCACCCTGAAAGCCCTTCGATGGAGGCCCCGTGCCTCCCCCCCTCCCGGGAGCAGCGAGCCGTTCCCTTCCTCCTCCCCTCCCCAGGCTGTCAGCGCTGCCTTCCTCACCCCCGAGCTTCAAAGGCCCTTCCTTTACCTCTACAACTCATTTCTTAAGTGCATTCTTCTACAAATCACTTCTTCTACCTCTGTGATTTCATAAATAAAGTAGAGGCCCCATGCACAAAATTTGTGCACAGAGCGGGGGGTGTTTCTCTCCATCTGGGACCCCTTGGGGATGCCTGGCTGCCCTAAGCTGGCAGTCGGACATCCCTCTCACAATCTGGGACTGCTGGCTCCTAACTGCTCACCTGCATGCCTGCCTGCTTGCCCCTAACTGCTTCTGCCTGCCAGCCTGATCACCTGCTATCTGCTCCCTTGCCAGCTTAACTGCTCCCCTGCCAGCCTGATTGCCCCCAAATGCCCTCCCCTGCTGCAACCCGCCTCCTCTGCTGGGACCGCCTCCTCTACACCACAAAGAGCCACAGGACTATCAGGCCTCGCTGTGTGGAGCAGCTGCAGGGCCCCGCCTACACTGTGCATGCGGCCATCTTGTGATGACGTGAGGGCATGATGCCACCTAGGCTATTATTAGTATAGATGTTCTCTTATAGTTTAGGTCTTGGCTCTGAATTCTTTCCTAGCCCGAACGCAAGTGCCGAGGTTGCCAAACCCAGGTCCCATCAGACCCCACCTGGTGCCATTCCTGCTGTACCGGGAGGTGCCCCCGCCCCGCCATGTCCCATGGAGTCAGGAGAAGAGCACAGGCTGAGGGGGCTACAAAAGGCCGGGGTGAGTCTCAGGGAGCCTGCTATGCATTCATGCTGGCGGCCAGCATGTGGGGAGCACTTCTCCCCGCCCAGCGCCTGCCACCCTGGAGCCAGCAGGGGGGGAGGCTGGGTCTGGGGGCGCCGCGCTGCACCCGAGGTCGGGCCCGGGCAGCCTTCGTGGGCCCCGCCCCCGCCCTTCCCCGCAGCCGTGTCCAGCAGGACGGGCTCCGCCGTGGTGGCTGGGCAGCCCGGCGGGTCTGAGAGGTTGGCCACTCTTGCCTGACAGGCCTGGGTGGCCCTGACCCCTACCCTACCTGGGTGCTGGGAGCACAGCTCCTCCGCTCACGGCCCAGATGCCACAGACACAGCAGCCCGCTGAGAGCGCCTGGGGGGGGCCGGGGGGGGGGGCTGCGGGTGTTGGGGCAGCGGGTGAGAGAGTGAGAGGCGGTGCTGGCTGAGGGGCGGCCAGACGCTGCGGCCCCTCCGCACCTCCCCCGGGCAGGAGGGAGTGAAGCCAGCGGGGCTCAGGGGACCTGGACCTGCTGCCAGCCTCTGTCCCCCTCCCCCTCCTCCCTCCTCCCTCCTCCCTCCCTCCTCCCTCCCTCCTCCCTCCCTCCTCCCTCCTCCCCCCTCCTCTCCCGGCTCTCCCACCCCGGCCGGCTGGGCCTCCATAGGCCGGCGCTGTGTCATCAATATTTCACGGCGTCAATAAGAGGCGCGGCCCCGCCGGCGCCAGCACAGCCGCAGCGCGCCTTCGCCCACCATGGACGTCTTCAAGAAGGGCTTCTCCATCGCCAAGGAGGGCGTGGTGGGCGCCGTGGAGAAGACCAAGCAGGGGGTGACGGAGGCGGCCGAGAAGACCAGGGAGGGCGTCATGTATGTGGGTGAGTCTGGGCGGAGCCGGGGGCCGAGAGGACGGGACCGGCCGCAGCATCAGGTCCTGGGCCCCGAAGCACCCTCTCCCTGCCCCCAGAGTCCGTGTGGCCGTCCTGGGGCCCGGGACCCTTGGGGCAGGGCAGCAAGAGGGCGCAGCGCTGAGACACCTGTGTGTGCCCACGTGCATGACACAGCCCTGCTCCGGCCCCGGCCCTGGGCCCGGGAGCCACCGGAGCTGGAGCCCCCCCACCACCTACCCACCCACCCACCCACCCCACCCCCTGCCCCGCCACAGGCCTCCCCCCCGCAGGAAGAGGGGGCCTGGGGAGGAGACCAGCCCCCTCCCGGCCCCCTCCCTCCATCCCTCCGGAGAAGAGGAGGCCGAGCTGATGACTCAGCCCCGGGCACAGCCGGGCCCCCAGGCCTGGTGGCCGCCATCCTGTCCGGGCCGGCAGGAAGCAGCCTTGGAGGGGCCGCCAGTGTCCGGCACCGTCCCGCCCACTGCCGACCCTCGGCGGCCCTGACACCCGCGCCCGCTCCGGGAGTGGGTCTGGCTGACGCCCTTCCCCCCCAGGAGCCAAGACCAAGGAGGGCGTGGTGCAGAGCGTGACCTCAGGTGAGGAGCCGAAGGGGCCGAAGGGGCCGGGGCTCCGGGGCTTCCGCTCCCGGTCCTGGGGCCCAAGCTCAGGCCCCATCCCGCCCGGTCCCCGCCGCGCACAGACCCGGCCCCCCAGACCCGGCCGGCCCCCCCCCCCTCCCCCGGCCCCGGAGCCGCCCCGGAGGGCTGGGCAGGAGCCGGGGCTGCGTGCCCGCGGGCAGGGGCTGGGGCGGGAGGGGCTGGGGCGGGAGGGGCTGCCCGGCGGGAGGGCGGCCGAGGCCAGCGGAGCCCCCCCCCCCCCCGCAGTGGCCGAGAGGACCAAGGAGCAGGCCAACGCCGTGAGCGAGGCGGTGGTCAGCAGCGTCAACACGGTGGCCACCAAGGCGGTGGAGGAGGCGGAGAGCATCGCCGTCACCTCGGGAGTGGTGCGCAAGGTGAGCGCGGCCCCTCCCAGCCCCCCTTCCCTCTGGCCGGGGGGGGGGGTCGGGTCCGCCCAGATTCATGCCCCCCCCCGCCCCCGAGCGGGCAGCGCGCCCCAGGCCACGCCCGCTGAGGGCTGCCGCTGGGGGGCCACGTTGGGCCGGCGCCCCCTCCTCCCCCAGAGCGGGGAGCAGCGCCCCCTGGTGGTGAGACTGGGTTTAGGCCCGCCCTCCTCCGCCTTTGTGTGCAGTTGAGTGTGTGCGGGAGAGTGTGTGACTGTGTGTGTGTGTTTGTGTGACTGTGTGTGTGACTGTGTGTGTGTGTGTGTGTGTGTGACTGTGTGTGTGACTGTGTGTGTGTGTGTGTGTGTGTGACTGTGTGGGTGACTGTGTGGGTGACTGTGTGTGTGTGTGACTGTGTGTGTGACTGTGTGTGTTGTGTGTGTGTGTGGTGTATGTGGTGTGTGTGTTGTGTGTGGTGTGTGTGTGGTGTGTGTGTGGTGTATGTGGTGTGTGTGTGTGTGTGTGGTGTGTGGTGTGGTGTGTGGTGTGGTGTGTGGTGTGTGTGGTGTATGTGGTGTGTGTGTGTGTGGTGTGGTGTGTGTTGTGTGTGTATGGTGTATGTGGTGTGTGTGTGTGTGTGTGTGTGGTGTGGTGTGTGTTGTGTGTGTGTGTGTGGTGTGTGTGGTGTGTGTGTGTGTGTGTGTGGTGTGTTGTGTGTTGTGTGTGTGTATGGTGTATGTGGTGTGTGTGTGTGTGTGTGTGTGTGTGTGTGTGTGCGGCCCCTGCAGAGCGCACAGGAACAGCGCCACTCCCCAAGGCGGCTGGCGGGTGACACCCACCACCCGGCGGCGGTGCTGGAATTCCGCGGTGGACAGGCTCCGAGCGCCCGGCGGGGTGCGATGAGCCCGGAGGCTGTGTCGTGCCCGCTCCCCACGCTAGGCGCTGGGGGCTCGGGCCTTGCAGAGGCAGAGACCGCAGAGACAGCTCCTCGCCGGCCCCGCTCTGCCGTCCCAGCTCCACCCGGGGAGGCTCCTCAGCCTCCCTGGGCCTCCATGGCTCCGCCTAGTGGTAATCTTCACCTGAGGTTATGCTTTACTGGTTTGTTTTGTTTTGTTTTGTTTTGTTTTGAGAGGCATAGAGGGGTAGGGAGAGAGAAAGACATCAACCAGCTGCCTCCCCTACATGCCCCCACCGGGGACGGAACCTGAAACCTGGGAATGTGCCTTGATGGGATTTGAACCCTTGGCCTTCCGGTGCACAGGACGACACCCAACCCACTGAGCCACACTGGCCAGGGCATCCATTTCCTCCTCTTTAAAACGGGAGGGGCGAGAGCGTGTCCCACTGGCCGTGGCGGTCAGGGAGCGGCCCCGGAGGCCAGCGGACAGGCCCCCGGTGAGCACCCGCGGAGGCCGGGCCGCTGGGCGGCGCCCCACGTGCTGCAGGGCACACCAGGCCCCCTGCTCCCAACACGAGGTGCTCTGGGTGGGCAGCTCCTGGCTCTCCTCCCAAACCTTGGGGGGCAATGAGCCTTGGAGCCGCCCAGGCCCTGGTGAGGAGGTGGCTGCCCGGGCCGTCACGGCTCACCCCCCAGGGAACCTCGAAGGATGCGGCACGGCCCGCCTGGCCACTCCTGCCCGGCCGAGCCCGCTCTGGGCAGCAGGACGAGCAGGTGGCCACCCACCCCACCGGGAGAGCCTGCGCCCACTCCGGCTGACAGTGGTGCTGGTCTGTGCCCCGTCAGGAAGGGGTAGGGTGGTGGCACGGAGGTGGCACCCTTCAGAGGTGCGGCCCGTCCACCAGCGGCCCCGCAGCCACCCCTGGGCCAGCGCCCTCTCAGGCAAGGACCCCGCTGGGTGCGGGAGAGACAGGAGAGGACAGTGCGAATCGGACGGCCGGCGTCCGGGGGGGAGGGCAGAGGAGGCAGGGCGGCCCACTGATGCGCAGCCCACCGCTGGGTGCCAGGCCCACGCGGAATGCCGGGCTCCCTGCCTCGGGGCGTGTGAGCAGCGACCGAGGGCCCTGCTCCTGGCGCTTTCTGGGGTCTCGGAGGAAGGGTGTGTGACCACTGGCTCAGGGACACTGAGGTGGGCGAGGCCTGGGGCTTCCGGGGCCAGTGCCCACCCCCCAGGCTCCTCGGGGTGCAGAGGCTCCAGGGGCTGGGACCCCGCGCCGGGGCACCGTCGGCCGGAGCCTGCCTGCCGCCCTCCATGACCGTCTCCCAGGCGGTGTGGCCCTCGCACGCCCTCACCCTGGACGTGTGTGCAGAGGTGTGAGGGGCGCCGCCCCTCTGAGGCCAGCAGGCTGGGCCCACCAGCCCCGCACCCTCTCCCCACAGGAGGAGCTGAAGCCGCCGGCCCCGGCCCCGGCCCAGGAGGAGGAGGAGGAGGCTGCCACAGAGGAAGCGGCCGAGGAGGTAGCAGCTGCCCACCCTGAGCTACCCTAACCCTAACCCTAACCCTAACCCTAACCCTAAACCCTAACCCTAACCCTAACCTAACCCTAACCCTAACCTAACCCTAACCTAACCCTAACCCTAAACCCTAACCCTAACCCTACCCTAACCCTAACCCTAACCCTAACCCTAACCTAACCCTAACCTAACCCTAACCCTAAACCCTAATGCTAACCCTACCCTAACCCTAACCCTAACCCTACCCTAACCCTAACCTAACCCTAACCCTACCCTAACCCTAACCCTACCCTAACCCTAACCTAACCCTAACCCTACCCTAACCCTACCCTAACCCTACCCTAACCCTACCCTAACCCTAACCTAACCCTAACCCTACCCTAACCCTAACCCTACCCTAACCCTACCCTAACCTAACCCTAACCCTACCCTAACCCTACCCTAACCCTACCCTAACCCTAACCCTACCCTAACCCTAACCTAACCCTAACCCTAACCCTAACCCTACCCTAACCCTAACCCTACCCTAACCCTACCCTAACCCTAACCTAACCCTAACCCTACCCTAACCCTAACCCGGGCAGGGACCCCACCCCTCACAGACCACTGCACCCCTGGGGTACCAGCGCCCTCAGGGCAGAGGGGCAGAGAGGACTCCTGTCTCTGCCCTCAGGGCTGTGTGAAGGTCACTCTCTCCTAGGCCAAGAGTTGCGGAGACTAGAGGGCCACAGCCAGCTGCCGAGGCCAGAGCAGCCCCTCTGCGTGGAGCCCTCCGGCCGCTGCGGGCCCGTCAGCCCTGGAGCGTGACCTGCGGGCGGCCCGGGCTTCCTGGCCCCCCGCCTGTCTTCCCGAGCGGTGCCGCCTCCACCCTCTCCCCCAGCCCCAGCCTCCGGTCCTAGCCCCGCAGACGCTGCTGGGGTTCTTCTTTCAATGATTTCAAATAAAACGCAATCCCCACACCTGGTCCTCCTTGTCCGTGCTTCCTGGGTGCCGCCTCGGCCACGAGAAGCCCGGGCCGGAAATGAGGCGGGCGACCCGCGGCCTGGGACGGGCCTTCCCGCGGGCCTGGCACTTCTGGCTCCGCTGGCAGCGGGGCCGCCGCTGGGAATTCCCGGCCCAGCCCATCCGCCACTGCCTGTCCCCGAGGTGGCCCAGCCCATCCGCCACTGCCCGTCCCCGAGGTGGCCCAGCCCATCCGCCACTGCCTGTCCCCGAGGTGGCCCAGCCCATCCGCCACTGCCCGTCCCCGAGGTGGCCAGCCTCCGGGAAGGTGGCCTCCAGGCCGTCCTGCCTGCTGGCTCCAGTGTCCTTCCGAGAAAGGGGCACCACCACCCGCCTGGAGCGGGTGGTAACTTTCTAAAGGTGAAGCCTGAACCCTTAGCCAGGAGCCTTCCATCCTCCTCTCACCGGGATCCCCGGCAGCCCCACAGCCCCGGCTCGGCCCTCCCCTCTCCCCTCTCCCCTCCCGCACCCCCTCCCCCCTCCCTCCTCCCTCCTCCTGCTTTCTGCTTCCCTCCTTCCCACCTCCCCCACCTCCCTCCTCCCTCCTCCCTCCTCCCCCTCCCCCTCCCCCTGTGCCAGGACCGTTAGCAGACACAGCAGCTGAGAGGTGCGGTGTGAGCCCCGCCGCCCGGAGAGGAACCTGGCATTCGGAGAGCTTCATCCTGGGGCGCATCCTGTCTGGCCCGTCCGGAGAGTGAGCGGGGAACAGAGAGGTTCAATACTCCCCCCGGGCACACAGCAGGAAGTGTGGGCCTGAGCGGACCCTCCTGAGCCGCTCCCTTAACTGAAAAGCCAAATTCAACCAAGATCTGATCGGCTCTATCAGGCGGCTCATCCCAGATTGATTGGTTAGCTCTGGGCGAGGCTGACACTGAGTTAGATCAGGGTTACCTCAGGGTTCGGTGTCAGGTTATCAGCACCAGCGACACCATCTGGGCCCGTGGTTTTCTCGTTAACGACCCCCCGGCTCTGCTGCGGCCCGGCCTGCGGGCGCCGGTGCAGGAAGCGCCGTGGGCACCGCCGGGGCTGCTCGGGGCGGAGACCGGGGCCTCCTCTGACACCGGCCTGTGGCCGCGCAGCCCCCGCGGGAGCCGGAGCCGGAGGACGAGTCCAGCCACGTCCCCTCCTCTGCGTCCGGGGCACCTGCCTCCGGGGAGCGGGGCCGGGCCGGGCGGGAGACCAGCGGGCAGCGCCGCGCTGGGCCGGCTCCGCCACCCCGAGGAGGCCGCGGGCCCAGCCCAGCCCAGCCCAGCCCAGCCGCCGCGGGTCCGGGCGGAGGGGGCCGCTCCCGCCGCCAGCCCAGGAGGAGCCGGAGAGGCAGCCGGCCGGGCGGGGTGGGGCTGCAGCGGGAGGAGCTGCCACAGGCGCCTGGGCCCCGCGGGACCTGGCCTCGGGGACCAGCTGCCCGCTGAGGAGGGGCCTGATGGCTCCGGCCGCCTGCCCGCCGCCACCAGGGCCCTGCCGCCTGCAGGGCTGTGAGCCCCGCTTCCCCGGGGACCAGCGGCCCTCCCCTGAGCCCCTCCTGGCAGAGAGCTCGGGGGCACCTGCCTCCTCTTCAAGGGCCCTCGCTGAGTCTGGGCGCCCTCAGCCTGCTCCCCGCTCCCTTCACACTGCCCCCCAAGCAGGACCCGCCCTGGGGGGGAGGACCGAGCCGCTGACTCCGCTGCTGCTGCTCCGGGAGGTGCTCCGGCTGGGCGCCTGCCTCCGCCGCCCCCTCCACCAGGGCTGACCCTCCGCCAGCTGCCCCTCCGCCAGGGCTGACCCCCCTCCGCAGGGCTGACCCCCCCCCCCCCGCCGCCAGGGCTGACCCTCCGCCAGGGCTGACCCTCCGCCAGGGCTGCCCCTCCGCCAGGGCTGATCCCCCTCCGCCAGGGCTGACCCCCCTCCCCCAGGGCTGACCCCCCTCCGCCAGGGCTGCCCCCTCCGCAGGGCTGACCCCCCTCCGCAGGGCTGACCCCCCTCCGCCAGGGCTGACCCCCCCCTCCAGGGCTGACCCTCCGCCAGGGCTGACCCTCCGCCAGGGCTGCCCCCGCCTCACACCAGCGCTGCCCTCCCCGCCCCACAGCTCCGGCCTCGGTGGGCGGCCCGGGCTTCCGGCGGGGGGAGGGCGGCCGGGGAGGGAGGGAGGGGGACCGGCGGACTGGGGCGGCGGCCTCTCGGCTCCTCGGGCGGGCGGGGAGGGCGGGGCGGGCGGGGCGGGCGGGCGGCCCTGGGACCCGGACCCTCACGGCCCGGCTCCGACCCTCCCCCCGGCCGCCGGGCGGGGGCGCTCTGGGCGGAGGCCCACCTCCCAGCGCCAGGCCCCCCCCTCTCCCTCCCTCCGGGCCGGCGCCGCTCCCCCGCCGCGCTGGGTTCGCCCCGGAGACCCTGACCCGGGGCCGGGAGCCCCTGGGCCCCGAGGGAGAGCAGGCCGGGGCGGGTGCCCCTCCTGCCCTCCGCCCCCCGCCCTCCGCCCTCCGCCCCCCTCCGTCCCCCGCCCCTGCGCCCCGCAGCCTCCTCCCGGGCGGGACGGAGCGGGGCCAGGCCACGCCCCAGCCGGGCGGGCCCGGGAGCCGCCCCGCACCCCCCCCCCCCCCCCCCGGGCCCGGCTCCTTTTAACCCCGGCCAGCCAGCCGCAGCCCAGCCAGACCGGACCGCACCGCCCGGCCCCGCAGACCCGGACCGGACGGCATTGGGCCCGGACCCCGCAGACCCCGCAGACCGCACCATGGCCGGCAGGGGCTGGCAGGACCTGAAGCAGCAGGTGGAGGGCACTGCCCAGGAGGCAGGTGAGGAGGCGCTCGGCCTGGGTGCGCGGAGCAGGGTCCGGCCCGGGAGGGGAAGCCGGCCGGAGGCTCAGGCCCGAAGCCGCCCTCCCCTGAGCAGCGGGGTGGGGTGGGGTGGGGGGGGTGGGTGGGGGGGGTGGGTGGGGTGGGGTGGGTGGGGTGGGGGACAGCTGTGCGGAGCCCGGCTGCTCCTTGGGGATCGCTAGAGCCCATCGGTGGAGGCCCCGTGGGGTCCTCCGGGCGGTGAGGGTGCACCTGCCACCCTGAGCCTGCCTCTGCCCACCTGGCCCAGCACACAGCCCGGGTGCTCTGTTGAGTCTGCCTCCCCTGAAAACTAGCTGTTTCCTGTCTTTTTAATATTCAGCCGGACCCCCCTGCCCAGCAGAACGGAGGGGGAGGGAGAGCCATGTGAGGGACCGGGCCCAGTGTCAGCTCATCTTCCCTGGGATCACGGCTCCGTCCCTCCTGCACCTCTCACCCCCCCCCTCCCCCAGCGCCCCCTCTCACCCCCCTCCCCCAGCGCCCCCGGAGGCTCTCTGCCGGCTCCTCTGGACCCCACTTCATCTGCCTGCGGGGTGCAGAGCTCGCTCTGGGTCCTGGCTCTGCCAGACAGGACCGGGTGTGGGGAAGGCAAGCCCTGTCCTGTTCAGAAGCAAGGATGAGTCAGAGCCCTGGAGGCCGGAGCCAGCAGTCTGCCTGGCAGAGCCCTGGGCACACAGGCCCCAGGCCAGCCTCTGGTCCGGAGGAGGGGGCCCACCGGGAAGTCCTGCCTGGCTGCACTCTGCCCGCCGGCGGCACGGTCCTGGGCGCCCTCTGGGGGGGGGGGCACAGGAGGGGAGGTGGGGAGGGCCCCAGGAGGGAGAGACCCCGACGCACTAAGGGTGTGCCAAAGGTGGGAGCCCGGGCGTCTGGGGGCCCTTACAGGGGGCGGGGTTCTTCCTGGGCCAGCCCGGCAGCAGCCGCAGCCCAGAGCCATCTCCAGCCCTGCCCGCCCCGCCCGGCCCCGCCCGCCTTCCCGTGGGCCCCCCTGGCTCTGGGTGGAAGCAGGCCAGAGGGGAGGAGCCCAGAGTTATAAGTAAACAAGAACACCCCAGAGGCATGGAAACCGCTCAGGCCCCCCCCCCCGCTGGGTGGCCTCGGTCAAGGGGCTTTTTTACCTGATGGCACCCAGTCCCTGGGGCCTGGGGGAGGGGCTACTCCCAGAACTGACGGAGGTGGCGGCCGGGTGGGTCCCTGTGGTCCATGGGCCTCGCCCGGGGCTAAAGGCAAATCTCTTTGTTCCAGTGACTGTGACGGGAGCGGCAGCCCAGCAGGTGGTGGACCAGGCGGCAGAGGCTGGGCAGAAAGGTCTGGGCTGGGCTGGGCGGAGGGCCGGAGGGTGGGCAGGAAGGGCTGGGGCTGGGGGCGGGCAGGAGGCTGGGCAGAAAGGGCTGGGGCTGGGGGCTGGGGGCGGAGGGCCGGAGGGTGGGCAGGAAGGGCTGGGCTGGGCGGAGGCAGGAGGGTGGGCAGGAAGGGCTGGGGCTGGGCGGAGGCAGGAGGGTGGGCAGAAAGGGCTGGGGCTGGGCGGAGGGCAGAGGGCAGGAGAGGCGCAGGCTCAGCACACCCTCTCCCCGGAAGCCCCCCGCCCACCTGCCCCTGGAGGGAGACCCGCCTCGGTCCCCGGCCCCACCGCCCCCTCCTCTCCCCCCAGCCGTGGACCAGGTGGCTAAAGCGACCCAGGAGACGGCGGACAAGACTGCTAACCAAGCCTCGGAGGCCTTCTCCGGCTTCGGGAAAAAGATGGGTCTCCTGAAGTGACGGGGGCCCGGCACCCCTCCCGCCCGCGCCCTGCTCCGGCCCCCCGGCATGAGGCCTCATAAATAAAGCACGTGCCCCGAGCCCGTGTCCGCTTCCTGCCTCCGCCCTCCCTTTCCCCCTCCCCAGCAGAGCCCACACCAGGGCCCAGTGCCACCTGCGCACCCTGGCACCGGGTGCTCCTCACGGCCAAGGTCAGCGGCCAGGCGCGTGCCCCGCCCGGACCCCTAGGAGTCCCGCCCTCTGAGGAGGGGGACACTGGGCACCCAGGTCCTGGGGGGGGGCTCAGCTCTGGGAACTGCTCTCCCATAGCGCCTGGCACGGGACACCCTGGGCATGGGACATTCTGGGCGCATCGTGGGCACAGGGCACCCTGGGCACAGGGCACCCTGGGCACGGGGCACCCCTGGGCACGGGGCATTGTGGGCACAGGGCACCCTGGGCGCGGGGCATCGTGGGCCCGGCGCCCCGTGGAGACCTGGGCGCTGGAGCTCCCGCCTTTGGGCCTCCACCCTCGCCCGCCCGCGGGGTGTTTGTGCGCCGCTTCGGTGAGTCACCAGGCTGGGACCGGAGCCCGGCGGCCGGAGGAGCCGCCCTGGGACCGGGGCGCCCCGCGGGGCGCGGCCCCAGCGCCCCCCTGTGCCTCTGTCCCCCCCCCCCCAGCGGGGCTCAGACTGCCCGTCCCATCCCCCGGGGGGCTGGCGAAGGGGGGTCCTCCCTGCCCCTCAGGCCGGGCACCCTCCACCCCGGAGCGACAGGCTGGGCCGGCACCCCGGGGAGGTGGGCGGGCTGAGGGCCACTCTTCCCTGGAGACTCCTGGAGAAGTCCCGATCGGCCGAACGGTCTGAATGCACCCGGCTCCTCGGGCCAGGGCTGCGGGGAGAGGTTTCATACGGAAAAGAGACCAATCCGGGAGCAGCGTGCAGCCGGCACCGGCACTGGGGTGTGCCCCGACTGGAGCCAAACCGTGACCCCTCCGCGCAAATCAACCGAGTCACCCTGGCCAGGGCTCCACTGTGCATTTTCGTGGCTGGAAACGATGCTTAAAACTGTGGCAGCCCCTGGAAACCACAGAGGAACAAGCCCGAGGACACGCCACTTGCAGGTTAGGACGGAGCAGAAATACAGAACCTGGCTCCGCGCTTCCTTTATTCCGTCCCTGGACCAGCCTTGCAACTGCCCCGTGCCAGGTGAGCGGTCCTCTGTGCCAGGTGAGAGGTCCTCTGAGCCGCAGTGTCAGGCTTCCTGCTGCAACAACATCCTCCGCCGCCTTCCCTTTCCCTCCCCCTCCCCTGCCTTTCCTTTCCTTTCCTTTCCTTCTCCCCTCCCCTTTCCCTCCTCCTCCCCCCCCCCCCGCCTTCCCTTCCCCTCCCCCTCCCCCGCCTTCCCTTTCCCTCCCCCCCTTCCCTTTCCCTCCCCCCTTTCCTTTCCCTTCCCCCTTCTTCACTTCCCTTGACAGGGCTCCTGTTCCCCTCAGGTCTGCACGTGCTGGTTTGTTTTTCTGTCTGGAATGCTCTCCATTCTCTCTCTGAATTACACACACACGCACACGCACACGCACACACACACTCACACTCAGAATGGGTGGACCACATACACTCACAGCCCACGCTCCCTTTCCAGGTATCCGAATCAGTCACTTTCCGCGTGCACCTCTGTGACGACTGTCCATGGGGCTGCAAGCAAGGCTCTTCCGCCACCTGGAGCGCGCCCTGCCTGGACTGGTGTTCCCTAACATCATCTGCTAGCTAACGCAGGCGTGGCTCCCGGGGCTCACTCACTGAATGGCCACGAGCTCACCCTCTGCCAGGTTCACAGCGGTGCCGTCTCCCGTGCAGTCCCTTGCGCTCTGCCCACCCCGTGCAGCCGGCGCTCCATGGCACCATGCAAACGCCTATTTCTGTGTCCCCCAATGCTGAGTTCTGAGGAGGAGTCCAGGTTCCACTTGTCTTTTGCCCCAGGTCTGGAACACAGTGGGCACGGCGCCCCAGGGAGCCAGTGAGAGCCTGAAGAAGCCCAGGCCTGACTCCAAGAGGCTGAGGAGGCCAGTTGAGCCCAGATCAGCTGAGAAAGAGAGCACTGTGGCCACCATACCTGTGGGTTTTCAGTCAAGTCTCCAAAGATGAATTCTTTCATTACCAACCCCCCCAAACAATTCTTAATTCTCCAAAGTCCAGTTCCACAACCACTAGCATTACATTTTGGTTCCTCTTGACCTCTCAGCTCTGATTCCCATTGGGTTATAGACAGAAGAGAAGCCAGCTGCCAACAGGAACCCAACCCAATAAACGTAGCCAACCACAAAGAAGAAATCAACGTATAGCAGGCCAAACAGTGTAATACTAGAGGCCCGGTGCATGGGATTTGTGCACCGGTGGAGCTGTGGCCTGTGGGTGTCCAGAGGAGGTGGCAGGGAGGAGGAGGAGGAGGAGCCTGAGGGGAGTAGGCGATGATCGCAGCCCGGGTTCCTGCCCATTGGCCCCAGGTTCAGTGGGAGAACCGCTCATCCTGGTCAACCAGCAGAGCTGCACTCCTCCTGTGGCAGCACACTGACCACCAGGGGCAGCTCCTTGTTAAGTGTCCACCCCTGGTAGTCAGTGCACATCATGGCGACTGATCAACCATCGTTCTGGTCATTCCACCATTTGACCGCGGGGTTGGCCCTTCTCAGAGACGGAGCTTTAGCTATAAATCCCCTTTCTCCTGCAAGTAAAAACAAACCAGAAACAAACAAACAAATAAAAAATAACTACCTTGGGACAACTGCTTCTTGTTCTTTTCTTTTTAAAAAAATATATTTTATTGATTTTTTTACAGAGAGGAAAGGAGAAGGATAGAGAGTTAGAAACATCGGTGAGAGAGAATCATCGATCAGCTGCCTCTTGCACATCCGCAGCCCAGGTACATGCCTTTGACCAGAATCGAACCTGGGACCTTTCAGTCCGCAGGCTGACGCTCTATCCACTGAGCCAAACCAGTAGATTTCAGCTACTTCTTGTTCTTGAATAAAACACCCAAGCAGTGAAACCCTTAAGTTCTGTAACAAGCTAAGAAGAAATCTGGGGTTGAGTCAATAATTGTTATTCATGAGTGTCAATTGTTTTCTATTTTTGTACATGGCATTTTCTATTTTTTAAAAAGGCTAAAAAGTTAAAGGGGAAAAAGGACTGTGTGAATCATAATCTGAGTTCTTAAGTGTGTGGTCTTATTGGTCTGTAGCCTTTATCATTTATCCTTGGCTGGGTTTGAAATTTACAATCCACGTTGTGTTCTTTGAATGTCTTGTAGGTGTTGTTGCACTGCCCTCTGGCACAGAGGTTGAGCGGTCCCCAGCATTTCTAACAAGTGACTTGATCTTTCGGGCTGGCCATCTTGCTTTATTTTTAAAAGTACAATGTTTATTTCCTAGGATTTGTGTTGGTGATGATTGTTGTGGTTTAGTTTTCCATAGTATACAATATGCCCTTTCAGTACAGATTCTAGGTTTCTTTTATTTCAGGAACATTCCTGGGGGGGAAAGGGGCATGACAAAAAAATCTGTTTTTATATTGGAATGTGGGGAGTAGAAAAGAAAGTCTCTATATTGGGCCTTACTCAATGGCAGCTTCTTGTTCCCTAGGCTTACAGAAGACTAGAGCCCCCGAGTCGCGCACATTTCCTCAGATAGACTGTTGATTAAGCCGCTGGATTGCCCTAGCGGGAAGAAGACATAAGCTCCGGACTGCTCTTAACCCCACTTCCAACTGCACTGAACCCCAGTTGCAGGCTCCTTGGAGAAGAGACTAGACCAGCTGTGGGCAAACTATGGCCCACGGGATGGATCCGGCCTGTTCTGCTGTTCTCTCCGGCCCGCGGAGCCAAAAGAGTGGAGAGTTCTCGTGCTCTCCCCTCCACTCCTTCACCAGCAGCCCAAGATGAGAGTGCCAGTGTGGTCAGGTTGCTTTTGTTCCAGCCCTCCGGTCCAGTTTAAGAACCCATTGTGGCCCTCGAGTCAAAAAGTTTGCCCACCCCTGGACTAGACTGTCTAGTAGCGGGCGAAACTCTAAGGGCACCTTTCTCTCAGAGATGCTTGCAGCAAATACCAAACGACACTGAGGTACACTGAGACTCAGGAACCTCAGAGGGCGGGGCTAACCGGAAGCCAAGGCTGTAGGCTCCACCCTGAAACTCCGCCCCATCCAAGCTGAGCACAGAGGCTTTTGCAGTTTTCCAAGTCTGGTCGAATAAGGCTGTCTTCCAGCATAGACACAGTTGATCCTCACAACCAATTGGCCTGGAGGTCAGTTCCTCCTAGTAATACCAACAACAATCAAGACTTAACTACAATCAGGCTGTACACACAGTCCACAAAGGGGTGCACCAAGAGTGTCCACCTCAGTAACTGGGAGGCTGGCCCAATGAACCATATGGGACACCTTAACACACAAAGCCACCCTACCAACTCAGGGAAGCAGCGAAAATGCCGAGACAAGGAAACAGATCACAAATGAAAGAAATGGAGGACAAAAAGCAACTGGATATAGGGTTCAAAACCATGCTTATAAGGTTGGTCAAGAATCTCCTAGAAAAGGCCTATAAAATAAACAAGACTTATGAAGATATGAAAAGGGATCAACTAGATTGCGAAACAAGATGGCGGCCTAGGTAGTCTCCTAAGCTGCTGCCTCATCAACAATTTGGAAAAAAAAACCAACAGCTAAAATCGAAAGGGATCACATCAGATCCACAGGAGAGCTGGCGGAATTGGATGGCTACAGCTAGAGGGCAGGAAAAGCACTGCTGCCGCCATGTGGAGTTTAAAGCCACAATGGAACCAGAGCCGCAGCCACCGCCAGTGAGGGAGGCCCACCAAGAGCAGAGCTCACCCCGCCCTGGGCCCAGGGAGTGGGCTGCCTCGGAGCCTGGCCTCCGCGCCCACAGCCTTCCCGGCCTGCCCGCCTCGGGAGCGAGGGAACCGGCACTGAGCCTCGGCCACACCTTCCACTCCCGCCCGGAGCAAGCCGCCTTGGAGCCCGGCCTCCACGCCCACAGCCTTCCCAGCCTGGCCTCCGCGCCTGCAACCTTCCCAGCCCACCTGCCATGCTAGCGAGGGAGCCAGCGCGCAGGGTCATGGCTGCGCCTTCCATTTGAAGCCCCAACAAGCCCTTTGCTTGTCGTCCCCCTGCCGCGGGGCCGGGCCAGAGCCTCTGCCGAGCCCCCAAGGGCGGAGCCAAGGCGGAGAAGACTTGCTCGTGGAGCATGTGGAGGACTGAGAGGTTGTGCCCAGAGCACTCTTTGGGACCTGGGACTCTGGACACCTAAACCCAGGGGACTCTGAAAGCCAGAACGTGTGAAGTGTGGGCGGTGGAGGATACTGTGGCAGAGGCGGCTGGAGCCTCCCCATTCTTTCCCCTCGTCGTCCTCCTGCTCGCCCCCAGCAGCAGCGGGCCAGGGTCGGGGGTGGGGTGGGGTGGGGGGGAGTCAAAAAAGATCCTATCTAAACCACAGGAAAGCTGGCGGAGGGGGAAATCTAAAACTGAAAGGAGAGGTGCCACTGCCGCTATGTGGAGTTTAAAGCCGCAGCGGGGTCTCCGCCAGAGAGGAAGGTCCACCGAGAGCGGAGCCCGCCCCGCCCCGGGCCCAGGGAATGGGCCGCCTCGGAGCCCGGCCTCTGCGCCCGCAGACTTCCCGGTCCGCCCACCTTCCTGGCGAGGGAGCCAGCGCAGGGCCTCGACCGAACCTTCCACTCGTGGTCCGAGCGAGGCCTTCGCCCATCTGTCCCCCCGCCGCTGGGCCTGGCCGGAGCCTCTGCGGAGCCCCCGAGAGCCAGCACCAAGGCGGAGCATACTCATGGAGCGTGACGGAGGACCGAGAGGTAGTACCCAAAACACTCTTTGCGGCCTGGAACTCTAAACACCTAAACCTGGGGGACTGAAAGCCTGAACATGTGAAATCAGAGCTGCTGAGGTTGCTAGGGTGGAGTCGGCCGGAGCCTCCCCATTCTTCCCCCTCGTCGTCCTCCTGCTCGCCTGCAGCTCGGGCCCCGGGGGATCCAGGATAGGAGGGCATCAATCAACGGTCCCAGAGGGGCCGTGTGGCCCGGGTGGGGGGCCCTTGTGACCTGGAGGAGTGGTGCTGCCTGTGACCCAGGGGAGCTGTGTACCCTGGGGGAACAGTGTTCCCCGGGGGAGTGGTAGGACTAGGGGGAGCTGTGTGCCCCAGGGGAGCAGTGGGACCCAGGAGCCGTGTGACCTGAGGGGGGGGGGTGGGACCAGGGGGAGCTGTGTGCCCCAGGAGAGCCTTGTGCCCTGGGAGAGCAGTGGGACCCGGGGGAGCCGTTTGCCCCAGGAGAGCTATGTGCCCCAGGGGAGTGGTGAGACCCGGGGGAGCCGTGTGACCTGGGGGGGGGGCAGTGGGACCCGGGGGAGCCCCTATGTTCATAGCAGCACAATTTACAATAGCTAGGATTTGGAAACAGGCTAGGTGCCCGTCAGCAGATGTTAGATCAGAAAACTATGGTACATCTAAACAATGGAATACTATGCTGCCATAAAAAAGAAGGAATTCTCATCATTAGCAGCAACCTGGATGGAATTGGAGAACATCATGCTGAGTGAAATAAGCCAGTCAATGAAAGAGAAACACCACATGTCCTCACTCATTTATGGATAATAAAGAACATTATAAACTAATGAACAGAAAGATAGATATAGTGCCAGTAAAGCAACAAGCAGACTGTCAAATGACAGCGGGGAGGGGTAGGGTGATCTGGGGGAGATAAGAAATCAACCGAAGGACTGGTATGCATGCATATAAGTACAGCCAATGGACACAAAACTCTGGGGATGGAGGGCATGTTTGGGAGGGGGGGGGCAATGGTAAGCAATGTACACATATAATACCTTAATTAAAAATGGTGGTGGGGGGGGAAGAAAAGGTATCAACTATAAATAATAAAGGATCAACTAGAAATAAAGAATACATTCTCTGAAATAAAAAAAATATTATACAGAGTCCTAAAAACACAATGGAAGATCGCAAGAATCAAGTCCAAGATTTGGAACACATAGAGCCAGAGGACACTCCTCTGCAGAAGCAAGAAGACAAGAGAATCCAGAAAGTTGAAGATAGTGTAAGAAACCTCTGGGACAACTTTAAGCGAACCAACATCAGAACTATGTCCCAGAAGATGACAGAGAGCAAGATACCGAAAACATATTGAAAGAAATAGTGACAGAAAACTTCCCCCACCTGGTGAAAGAAATAGACTTACAAGTCCAGGAAGCGCAGAGAACCACAAACAAAAGGAATCCAAAGTGGACCACACCAAGGCACATCATAATTAAAATTCTAAGAGCAAAAGACAAAGAGAGAATACTAAAAGCAGCAAGTGAAAAGCAGGTAGTTACCTATAAAGGAGCACCCATATGACTGTCAGCTGATTTCTCAACAGAAACCATGCAGGCCAGACAGGAATGGCAAGAAATATTCAAGGTGATGAATAGCAAGAACCTAAAGCCAAAATACTCTTCCCAGCAAAGCTATCACTCAGAATCGAAGGCCAGATAAAGAGCTTCACAAATAAATTTAAGCTAAAGGAGTTCATCACCGCCAAGCCAGAATTATATAGATTGCTGAAAGGGGTTCTTTAGGAAGAGGAAGCAAATAAAGATAAAAATTATGAACAACAAATACGTACCTATCACCAAGTGAATCTAAAAACCAAGGGAAGTAAAAAACATGATGAACAATATTAACTGGTGAATATCAGAGGTATGGAAGGGGAATGGACTGATGATTCTCGGGGAAAAGGAAAGTAGGGGGTACGGGAAGAGACTGAACATAAACTGTGCACCTACGGATGAGGACAATGGGGGATGGGGAAAGGGCAGAGGGTGGGATGGGAACTTGGTGGAGGGGAGCAATGTGTGTGTGGGGGGAATGAGGAACATTTGTAATAATATGAACAATAAAGATTTATTTTAAAAAAGAAGAAGAAGAGAGCACACTGAGACTGGTAGGAGATGAGGAGGCATGGAAAGGGCTAGTCCAACACCCACATGTGGCCACATATCCTGGGAGGAATATCTCCAAGGCCTCCTTGAGAAGCTAGGGGTCCTAGCTCCATACCAGACCTCCAGCCCAAGGCTCCGGAGCTAGGAAGAGAGGTCCTTGTAACTTTGGGCTGTAAAAACCAGTGGAGATTGTGGCTGAGTGACAGGAAGCTGCTGGAGCCCCAGGTGTTCCCCTTAAAGGGCCGGTGCACACACTTCATGGTCTGTTTCCTCTGAGCTCCAGCACTGGCTGGTGGCTTTGGAGGAATCCAGGGACATATGGAGACAAACTGAGCTTTACTGTTCACTCCATCCTGGTGATTCCCTGAGACCCTGCCCCATTCAATTTTCAGTCCCACCCAAGATGTTTGCAGCAGCTTTTCCATATGAATGGCCTGCCCTGGCTCAGGCTTTAGACTTTGTTAAAATGTCTCAAACAGGTATCAGCTGGCATCAGTGTGCCCCAAACCTATCAATAAAAGGCTCAAGACCCAGCACCAGCACCAGCCTGCCCTGCTTCACAGCTGGGCCTCACCTGGGCATTTCCTAGCCCAATACAAGTAGCAGCCATCTGCAGATCTCTCTGTCGCTCCTGCTGGGCGGCCCCAGACAGTGGCTGACTCTCTACTTCCTGGGAAGCTCCAGAGCCAGTACACTCGGTGGACAGCTTCAGAGTATATCAGATTACAACTCTACACATCCACAAGTGACACACTCAGGGGGCAGAATCAGTGAGCATCAAAGCCCCACTGAAGCAAGTCCTACTCCATAAGGGTGTCTCCTACATAGGAGTTCTTCCATTGTAGAAGAGATGGTCCTTACAGCCTATTGGCCTGAGGTCAATTCCCCCCGGTGCTGCCAATGGCAATAAGTCTCAACTATAAGACTGTGCACACAGCCCTCACAGGGGCGCACCTAGAATGCCCAGCTCAGGTGATAGGGCAGGCTGAGCCACTGGGCCCTACCAGACACCTAATACATAAGACCGCTCTACCAATTCCAAGAGACATAGCAGCTCTACATAATACATAGAAACAAGCACAGGGAAGCAGACAAAATGCGAAGACAAAAAAAACAGGTCACAAATGAAAGAAATGGAAGCAAGCAAACTACCAGATACAGAGTTCAAAACAATGTTTATAATGTTACTCAAGGATCTTAGAACTTCAAGGGACTTAATGAGAGCTTTAAGGGACTTAGTGAGATTTTCAAGGATCTTAGTGAAATTGTCAATGACATAAAAAAGGATCAGTCAGAAATTAAGCATACACTCACTGAAATATAAAACGATTTACAGGGATTCAACTGTAGAGTGGAGGATTCTGAGAATGAAATCAACAATTTGGAATATGAGGAAGCAAAAAACACCCAACAGGAAAAGAAAAAAAGAAAAAAGAATCCAAAAATATGAAGATAGTGTATGAAGCCTCTGGACAACTTCAAGCATACCAACATTCGCATTATGGAGGTACCAGAAAGCATAAGAGAAACAGCAAGATATTGAAAACCTATTTGAAGAAATAATGCCAGAAAACTTCCCCCACCTGGTGAAAGAAAAAAACTTATAAATCCAGGAAGTGCAGAGTCCTAAACTAGAGGAACCCAAAGAGGCCTACACCAAAGCACACATAATTAATATGCCAAAGGTTAAAGACAAGGAGAGAATCTTAAAGGCAGCAAGAGAAAAGCAGTTAGTTATCTACAATGAAGCACCTGTCAGCTGATTTCTCAACAGAAACTTTGCAGGCCAGAAGGGAGTGGCAATAAATAGTCAAAGTGATGAAAAGCAAGGACCTACAACCAAGATTACTCTACCCAGCAAAGCTATCATTTAGAATTTAAGGTCAGATAAAGAGCTTCACATACATGAAAAAGCTAAAGGAGTTCCTCACCACCAAACCAGTATTACATGAAATGTTTAAGGGTATTCTTTAAGAAGAGGAAGAAGAGGAAGGAGAGGGAGGAGGAGGAGGGACAGGAGGAAGAGGAAGAAGAAGAAGAAGAAGAAGAAGAAGAAGAAGAAGAAGAAGAAGAAGAAGAAGAAGAAGGAGGAGAAGAAGGAGAAGGAGAATACAAACAATAAAATGGCAATATACCTATCAACAATTGAATCTAAAAATCAAAATAAATGAACAAGAAATCTAATGAGCAAAATAAACTGATGAATAAAATAAAATCAGAGGCATGGAAACATGGAACAGAAGGAGGAATCTCAGCGGGAAGAGGTGAGAGGGTTATGGGGAGAGGTTAACCAAAGATCTTATATGCATCACATATGGAGACAGACAATAGTATGGTGAGGCCTGGGGTGGGGGACGGAGGTGGGCTAAAGGGGTTAAAGGGGGAGGGGAGGACACCTGTAATATTCTCAACAATAAAGATTTTTTTAAATAAAAAATAAAAAGCTAGATATTAATTGCTTAGTAACTGGGATTTTTTAGAACTAAAATTCCCATCACAAGAAAAAATCCTGTGTTCCACCCTGCCCGCTTCCTCTCCTCCCAGAATAAAGTGATTGAGGAATGTGATTAGCAAATAAAAAAGAAAAATGTTATGTTAGAATTCAATTCATATTAAGTAATCATTTTCATGTGATTCTTTTTTTCCAACAAGATGGAGTCTGCTTTACTTAGAACATCAAAAATAGCATTTTATAGAGTGGGAACCATAATATTACACAACAAAGTACAGCTATAAAACCTCAAGCAAGCCTGACAATGCTTTTTTTAG
Organism: Vespertilio murinus; assembly: GCA_963924515.1. Classification (NCBI taxonomy): domain Eukaryota; kingdom Metazoa; phylum Chordata; class Mammalia; order Chiroptera; family Vespertilionidae; genus Vespertilio; species Vespertilio murinus. The sequence goes on along the minus strand of OZ004714.1, from coordinate 54,039,127 downwards.
ACCGCCAAAAATAGGGTTCTACGAAAAGGAACTGTAACAAGCAAATACATAGCTGCAAATTTTCTTTTGCCATCAATATCAATTCCCTCTAAAATATTTTGCAGTTTCCAAGCCCAACTAAAATTTGTTGGACAGAGTTGCTCATTGTGATCATAAGAATGTAAGTTTGCAAAAGCAGTTTTGCTTAGTGCTAATGACTAAGAGATGTGGTTATCGCTAACAGCGTCTACTGGAACAGCCTGACGGACCACAGGTCCGCGACCGCCCCGCGCCCAGGGCGAGGGTGGGGTGTGGGGGGCGGTGCAGGCACCAGGGGAGCCCTCCTTCCCAGAGGTAACAGCTCAGGCGGCTGGGCCTGTCCTGCCAGAGGCGCCCGGGGTGGGCATCGCCTCCGTCATCTCCCCGGTTCTGCGCTGGGGACCTAGAGCGCAAAGCCGGGCAGCGGGCGCTCCTCGGAGCCACCGAGCCTGCCCGAGTGGCCGGGGTGCTGGCGCCGGCACGTGCCCCCGGCAGCGGCACAGAAGCCCTCGGTGCTGCGGAAAACCTGGCCGTCCAGGCGCGCGGCGGAGCCTCCGGTCTTCTCGGGCACCTCCCGGGACTCCGGCCTCCGGACCCGGGGAGGCGCACCGGCGGCGGCGGCAGGGGTGCCGCCCAGTGAGAGGGGCGGGCGCGGGGGCGGCCGTCCGGCTGGGCTCCGGAGGGGCCTCGGGGGCTGCACCCGCCCCGCAGAGCTGCACCGCCAGAGGCTGCCAGGGCCGGTCAGCCTCCCGCCTCGGGGGCTGGTTGTCCGGTGGTCGCCGCTCTCCGCGGCTGCGGGTTCGACAAGGGCGGGCCCGGGGAGAGCGCCCCCTGGTGCCTCTCTGTGCTTGTGTTCCTTGCCTTAGGAGAAAAAAACTGGACGAAGTCCCCTTTTCACACTTAACTTGTTCATACGAACACAGCAAAAACCAATGGGAGAGTGTAGTCAAAGATTATACTTTTTAAAATATATTTATTGATCTCAGAGAGGAAGGGAGAGGGAGAAACATCACTGCTGAGAGAGAAACTGGTCGGCCGCCTCCCGCACCCGCCCTGGGGACTGAGCCTGCAGCCGGCCTGAGCCCTGAGCCCGGAGCCCGGAGCCAGGAGCCCGGAGCCCGGAGCCCGGAGCCCGGCGCCCGGAGCCCGCAGCCCGGAGCCCGGAGCCCGGAGCCCGGAGCCCGGAGCCCGGCGCCCGCAGCCCGGAGCCCGGCGCCCGGAGCCCGGCGCCCGGAGCCCGGAGCCCGGAGCAGAGCCCGCAGCCCGGAGCCCGGAGCCCGCAGCCCGGAGCCCGGGGCCAGGGGCCCGGGGCCCGGAGCCCGCAGCCCGGAGCCCGCGGCCCGCGGCCCGCAGCCCGGAGCCCGGAGCCCGCAGCCCGGAGCCCGGGGCCAGGGGCCCGGGGCCCGGAGCCCGCAGCCCGCAGCCCGGAGCCCGGAGCCCGCAGCCCGCAGCCCGGAGCCCGCAGCCCGGAGCCCGGAGCCCGGAGCCCGCAGCCCGCAGCCCGCAGCCCGGAGCCCGGAGCCCGGAGCCCGCAGCCCGGAGCCCGCAGCCCGGAGCCCGGAGCCCGCAGCCCGGAGCCCGGAGCCCGGAGCCCGCAGCCCGCAGCCCGCAGCCCGGAGCCCGGAGCCCGGAGCCCGCAGCCCGCAGCCCGGAGCCCGCAGCCCGCAGCCCGGAGCCCGGAGCCCGGAGCCCGCAGCCCGCAGCCCGGAGCCCGGAGCCCGGAGCCCGGAGCCCGCAGCCCGCAGCCCGGAGCCCGGAGCCCGGAGCCCGCAGCCCGCAGCCCGGAGCCCGCAGCCCGCAGCCCGGAGCCCGGAGCCCGGAGCCCGCAGCCCGCAGCCCGGAGCCCGGAGCCCGGAGCCCGCAGCCCGCAGCCCGGAGCCCGCAGCCCGCAGCCCGGAGCCCGGAGCCCGGAGCCCGCAGCCCGCAGCCCGGAGCCCGCAGCCCGGAGCCCGGAGCCCGGAGCCCGGAGCCCGCAGCCCGGAGCCCGCAGCCCGGAGCCCGGAGCCCGGAGCCCGGAGCCCGGAGCCCGCAGCCCGGAGCCCGGAGCCCGGAGCCCGCCGCCCGGAGCCCGCAGCCCGGAACCCGGCGCCCGGAGCCCGCAGCCCGGAGCGGAGCGCCGGCCCAGCCGCAGGCCGCGCGTCCGGTCCGCCTGCCCCCGGGAGGCCGGCGGCTGCCCGGCTAGCGGGCCGGTCCGCAGGGAGGGCCGCTCGCTCCTCGCGTGGCTCCGCGGTTCTCGGTCTGGCTGGGCTCAGTCTCTTCTTCACCCGCGGCCGCACCCTTCCTCCCTCCGCACCGAGGGCGCCGGCGGAGCTACCGGTCTGCGCCCTCCTCTGCCCGAGGCCAAGGACCTAACGGTCTGCGCCCTCCTCTGCCCGAGGCCAAGGACCTACCGGTCTGCGCCCTCCTCTGCCCGAGGCCAAGGACCTACCGGTCTGCGCCCTCCTCTGCCCGAGGCCAAGGACCTACCGGTCTGCGCCCTCCTCAGCCCGAGGCCAAGGACCTACCGGTCTGCGCCCTCCTCTGCCCGAGGCCAAGGACCTACCGGTCTGCGCCCTCCTCAGCCCGAGGCCAAGGACCTAACGGTCTGCGCCCTCCTCTGCCCGAGGCCAAGGACCTAACGGTCTGCGCCCTCCTCTGCCCGAGGCCAAGGACCTAACGGTCTGCGCCCTCCTCTGCCCGAGGCCAAGGACCTACCGGTCTGCGCCCTCCTCTGCCCGAGGCCAAGGACCTACCGGTCTGCGCCCTCCTCTGCCCGAGGCCAAGGACCTAACGGTCTGCGCCCTCCTCTGCCCGAGGCCAAGGACCTAACGGTCTGCGCCCTCCTCAGCCCGAGGCCAAGGACCTACCGGTCTGCGCCCTCCTCGGCCCGAGGCCAAGGACCTAACGGTCTGCGCCCTCCTCTGCCCGAGGCCAAGGACCTAACGGTCTGCGCCCTCCTCAGCCCGAGGCTTTGGCCGCGGAGCCCGGGCCGCGCTGCCCCTCTCCGCCGGCGGCGCCTCCTGCCCGGGCCCTCCCGCCTCCCCCCTCAGCCGGGCCGATGCGGAGCTTCACGCTCGCACAGCAGGTCCAGCTGGAGGCGGGCGGGCGAGGGGAAGGAGCACCTCCGGGAGGGGAGGGGAGGGGGAAGGCGCGGCCGGGGAGCGGGAGGGGAGGGGAGGGAGGGCGCGGCCGGGGAGCGGGAGGGGAGGGGGAGGGCGCGGCCGAGGAGGAGGAGGAGGAGGAGGAGGAGGAGGAGGAGGAGGGGAGGGAGGGCGCGACTGGGGAGAGGGAGGGGAGGGAGGGAGGGCGCGGCCGAGGAGCGGGAGGAGGGAGAGGGAGGGAGGGCGCGGCCGGGGAGGGGGAGGGGGAGGGGAGGGAGGGCGCGGCCGGGAGGGGGAGGGGTGGGGGGAGAGGGAGGGCGCGGCCGGGGAGCGGGAGGAGGGAGAGGGAGGGAGGGCGCGGCCGGGGAGGGGAGGCGCAGGGCAGGGCCACCGGTTGCCGCCACAGCTGCACAGCCGTCGCTGCACCCGCGGCAGAGATTCAATGGGCGCTGAGGGCGCCTCCCGCTGTGCCAGCCGCGCTCCGGGCAGAGAGCGCCCTCGCCTGGGGAGGGAGAGGACAGCCTGGGGATGGAGAGGACACCTCGGGGAGGGAGAGGACACCTTGGGGAGGGAGAGGACAGCCTCGGGGATGGAGAGGACACCTCGGGGAGGGAGAGGACACCTCGGGGATGGAGAGGACACCTCGGGGAGGGAGAGGACAGCCTCGGGGATGGAGAGGACAGCCTGGGGAGGTAGAGGACACCTCGGGGAGGGAGAGGACACCTCGGGGAGGGAGAGGACACCTCGGGGATGGAGAGGACACCTCGGGGAGGGAGAGGACAGCCTCGGGGAGGGAGAGGACACCTCGGGGAGGGAGAGGACACCTCGGGGATGGAGAGGACGCCTCGGGGATGGAGAGGACAGCCTCGGGGAGGGAGAGGACACCTCGGGGATGGAGAGGACAGCCTCGGGGATGGAGAGGACACCTCGGGGATGGAGAGGACAGCCTCAGGGAGGGAGAGGACAGCCTCGGGGAGGGAGAGGACACCTTGGGGAGGGAGAGGACAGCCTCGGGGATGGAGAGGACACCTCGGGGATGGAGAGGACAGCCTCAGGGAGGGAGAGGACAGCCTCGGGGAGGGAGAGGACACCTCGGGGATGGAGAGGACACCTCGGGGATGGAGAGGACGCCTCGGGGATGGAGAGGACAGCCTCGGGGAGGGAGAGGACACCTCGGGGATGGAGAGGACACCTCGGGGATGGAGAGGACACCTCGGGGATGGAGAGGACGCCTCGGGGAGGGAGAGGACAGCCTCGGGGAGGGAGAGGACACCTCGGGGAGGGAGAGGACACCTCGGGGATGGAGAGGACACCTCGGGGAGGGAGAGGACACCTCGGGGATGGAGAGGACAGCCTGGGGAGGGAGAGGACACCTCGGGGAGGGAGAGGACACCTCGGGGATGGAGAGGACAGCCTGGGGAGGGAGAGGACACCTCGGGGATGGAGAGGACACCTCGGGGAGGGAGAGGACACCTCGGGGAGGGAGAGGACACCTCGGGGAGGGAGAGGACACCTCGGGGAGGGAGAGGACACCTCGGGGAGGGAGAGGACACCTCGGGGATGGAGAGGACAGCCTGGGGAGGGAGAGGACACCTCAGGGATGGAGAGGACAGCCTGGGGAGGGAGAGGACACCTCGGGGAGGGAGAGGACAGCCTCGGGGAGGGAGAGGACAGCCTGGGGATGGAGAGGACAGGACAGCCTCCGGGAGGGAGAGGACACCTCGGGGAGGGAGAGGACAGCCTCGGGGAGGGAGAGGACACCTCGGGGAGGGAGAGGACACCTCGGGGAGGGAGAGGACACCTCGGGGATGGAGAGGACAGCCTGGGGAGGGAGAGGACACCTCGGGGATGGAGAGGACAGCCTGGGGAGGGAGAGGACACCTCGGGGAGGGAGAGGACACCTCGGGGATGGAGAGGACAGCCTGGGGAGGGAGAGGACACCTCGGGGATGGAGAGGACAGCCTGGGGAGGGAGAGGACACCTCGGGGATGGAGAGGACAGCCTGGGGAGGGAGAGGACACCTCGGGGAGGGAGAGGACAGCCTGGGGATGGAGAGGACACCTCGGGGAGGGAGAGGACACCTCGGGGATGGAGAGGACAGCCTGGGGAGGGAGAGGACACCTCGGGGATGGAGAGGACAGCCTGGGGAGGGAGAGGACACCTCGGGGATGGAGAGGACAGCCTGGGGAGGGAGAGGACACCTCGGGGATGGAGAGGACAGCCTGGGGATGGAGAGGACACCTCGGGGAGGGAGAGGACACCTCGGGGATGGAGAGGACAGCCTGGGGAGGGAGAGGACACCTCGGGGATGGAGAGGACAGCCTGGGGAGGGAGAGGACACCTCGGGGATGGAGAGGACAGCCTGGGGAGGGAGAGGACACCTCGGGGATGGAGAGGACAGCCTGGGGAGGGAGAGGACACCTCGGGGATGGAGAGGACAGCCTGGGGAGGGAGAGGACACCTCGGGGAGGGAGAGGACACCTCGGGGATGGAGAGGACAGCCTGGGGAGGGAGAGGACACCTCGGGGATGGAGAGGACAGCCTGGGGAGGGAGAGGACACCTCGGGGATGGAGAGGACACCTCGGGGAGGGAGAGGACAGCCTCGGGGAGGGAGAGGACAGCCTGGGGATGGAGAGGACACCTCGGGGAGGGAGAGGACACCTCGGGGAGGGAGTGGACAGCCTCGGGGAGGGAGAGGACACCTCGGGGATGGAGAGGACAGCCTGGGGAGGGAGAGGACACCTCGGGGAGGGAGAGGACAGCCTGGGGATGGAGAGGACACCTCGGGCACAGACACCGCCAGCCGTGGTACCATTTTCAGGTGCTGGGCACCCACAAGCCTGAATGCGCTGTACTTTTCTTCAGGCAGCCCCAGTCCCCTCTAGACTGGGTTGTCTGTTTGTCGCCCTCCCTTTCCTTTGTCAGCGCTGTGCTCCCGGCCGGCTGTGGCCTCACCCGAGCACGTGGGCCGCGAGGTCACTGGGCCACAGGAATGCGGACGTGGCCGTCATTGACCGGAATGACATATGTGGCGGATGACAATTGACTGGATTCTCTAAAGCTGCATAAACCCTGTAATCTCGACAGGAAATGTTTCTCACAGGTCTTGGGTCAGCAGCTCTGAACCCCTATCCACGGAGGTGTGCTCCAGGACCCGCCCCCCTTGGACGCCTGAAACCAAGGGGGTATCAAACTCTAAGGGTGCGATGCCCCTCCCTGCACACCCCTCTTCACTTACAGAGGCCGTGCCCCTCCTCGCTGGGCACGGTGTGGCGTGGCCGCAGTCCTGTCCGGCGCCCCTCCAGACGCGCAGCTCTCCGCAGGGCCTGTGCACCTCGCCCTCCCACGTCCCTTCCCTTAAGGCTGTCCGCACCGTGGGGACAGCCCCTCCTCAGGCGCCCGCTGACTCCCCAGGAGCCTGACTGACTGTGGGTGCTGACACGCGGGCAAGCCCTTGGGTGAGGGACATGGAGTGTCCGGCCGGGGCGTGGCTCCCGGGCCGGAGGGGTCGGCGGGAGGCGTGGGCTCAGGTCCCTGCAGCAGAAGGGGGAGAAGCGCAGGCAGGACGGACGATCATGAACCAGGACCTCTATGACGTCTCCAGCGGAATCACACAAGAAGTCGCCGGGCTTCGGGCATCATTCGGCGTAAGTGTTTACGTACCGAGAACAAGCGGTTCCCCGTGACCTGCTAGCTGCTATTTGAAAAACTGGCCCTCGTGACTGGACGCAGGCGACTGGTCTTTTGCCAAAGGGTTGCTGAGCAAATTCCACACGGAGAATTAGTTAGCTCCTGCCAATGCGTGGCCCTCCCGGCCCCGGGCTGGCCGTGGCCTGACTCAGGGCTGTGTCCGGCTCCTCCGGGGCCCGCCGGTCAGGCGCATTCCGGGGCGGGGCGGGTCCCTCCGAGCCATCCTCAACTCCGACAGGCAGGGACTGCTGCTTTTTCGTTTCATTTTCCAATTGCTTTACATGCAGCTTTAGTTGGTGTTAATTTTAGGTGTCTGGGAGGTAATGTTATTCCCGTGGGAGTTGCCAGGAATCCAGCCCAGGTCGAGGCCTGTTCGCTCTCCAGTTGGAAAGTCTACCCTCGGGCAGCCGCGGGCTGGGCCCGCAGGACGGTCGGTGGGCTCAGCTGGGGCTGAGGCCAGCGGGCTTGCACCTGGCCCAGCGCACTGAGGCCTGGACGCGGGTCTGGCCCTGTGCGGCTTGCCTCTCGAGGATTCCGGCTTTCTCCCGGGGCATTTGGGATTTTTTGGACCCAGCCTTGGCCGGAGATCTGGGCGCGGGTGTTGGAACTGGGGTGTGGTGCTTACGCCAGGAGGTGCGTTAAGCCCGGGAGAGGATGTGGTGGGGCAGCAGCCGCGGGCTTGGGCGGGCTCTGGCTGGCACGGGCTCGGTTCTGCTGAGTGGCCGTGTCCTGACAAGGGCCCGCGAGGAGCCGGCGAGCTCCCGAGGGGAGGGACTGCTAAGGGTGGGACCTGAGGGAACGGGCACGGAGAGGGGCCTGCGGGGCGGGGACCAGACAACCTCAGAGCGAAGGGGAAAAGGGCTCTGATGGGCCAGGGAGCGACCCTCCGGGTCTCGGCCCAGTTCCCACCAGTCATGGCCAGGAGGCCCCCACCCGTGGCGGCGCTGCCCGATGCCCTGCGCAGAGCATTCTGGTACTTGGCTGTACCGAGGAGAGGACAGAGTCATCGGACCTGCTTGCGCTCTGGGGCCCTCGCGCCCGCCCCCCCCCGAGTCCACAGGGCTATCATACCGGGGGCAAAAGCCGGGTTTCGGTTGTGAGTACAAGGGTCTATATTGTTTGTTGTTGAATTCTTTTCCACGTGAGTAACCGGAACCCTACTTTTCCCCAGCCTGTGTATTCGTGGAGCTTGTGAGCGTAGCAGTGCTCTTTTTCTTAAGAAGACGTCTCCGGCGGTTTAAGACCAGCCTCTCCTGCCGAGGGAGGTGGCACCTGGGGCCTAGGCCCTGCGGCTCACAGTCCCCCTGCTGCCAGGCTGGCCCGGCTGAGGGGCCGCCCCGGACCGCGCAGAGAGGGGGAGGGCGCTGGGGACCCGGGCAGGGAGGGCCTGGCCAGGGCAGCTCCGAGGAACGAGGGCAGCCCCCGGGGTGCAGCCTCAGAATCCCGCCCAGGCCTGCGCTGAAGGACCTGCCCTCCGCCCCGTGAAGACCCAGCGGGGGCTGCAGGCAGCCTCACGCCCACCGCCCTCAGCTGGGCACCGCCCTGCCCAGCAGCCTCCCCGGCACGGCGCCCGGGGAGGAACCGGACTTCACCGGGAGCTTGCACACATCATCTCAACAACTACTGGTGACACGGCAGGAAGGCATGCTGTCCCCATTTTATGGTTGAGGAAACTGAGGCTTGGGTTGGGCTATTGACTAAGAGAAGGAGCACGTGGCACGGGCTTGGGCACCTCTCCCATCCTGAGTAACTGGGGAGGCGGCCCGGCCCCTAAGCCTGCGGCTGACTCACAGGGACTGGTGGGGCGGCTTCCTGGGGAAATTGCCAGGGCCCGGAGCCCCTCGAGGGGGTGTCGGGGGACTCTGGGGCCTCCTGGGGGCACTGCTGCCCTCCCAGGGCCTTCTCCAGAGACCAGGCCCAAGGTGCAGGGCTGCTGGGTGCAGGGCCGCTGACAGCGCAGGGCCGGGACCGCCTCAGTGGGCCTGCTCCTCGGGAAGGCACCCAGAGCCCCCCCTGCGTGGAGGGGCAGCGCCGCGTGAGGAGCGGAGCTCTGCGGAGTGGGGAAGGCGGCGGCCCCCACGCCACCGTGTTCTTGACTAAGGGGTCACGCAGGTGCCCCGGCCACGGAGACCCTGAGCAGCGGGCTGAGCCTCGGCCTGTGGCTCTCGAGCAGCTGCAGGGAGCCGGCGCGGGCTGGGGGAGCTGCTGCCCCGCTTCCTCCAGGCTCTCACCTCTTGTCTGGCCTTGGTCCTGCTCCGTCCTGACCTCACGGGGTCCCGGAGGGCAGGGCCTCAGCCAGGGCATTAGGGTGCCCCACCCGGCCGGTGCTGGCTGACTCACCCTGACCTGGCCGGGAGGGCAGCGCCCCCGAGGCGGCTATAAAGGCGCGCTGGCCCGGGGCCGGGCATCCTCCGGTCGGTCGGTGTCACGGAGCTGCGCCATGCTGGGAGGCCTGGGGAAGCTCGCTGCCGACGGCTTGGCCTACCGCACGGAGAAGGCCACGGAGGAAGCCGGTGAGGACCCGGGCTCGGGCTGGGGGCTGGGGACCCACCTGCCGGGGCCTGTTCGAAGCTGATCCCCGCAGTTTGGGGCAGACCCTGACCCCGTAAGGAGCCTGGGCAATCAGACCCATAAGGCTGGGGTGGGAGAGGGCGCAGGAGCTGAGGAGGCTGTTTGGGGCAGAGCCAGGAGGGTCCCCTCCATCTCAGAGGAAGCCCCGGGCAGGGGTGGGTGGGAGGGAGGGCAGCCAGCCTTGCCCGGAGACCGAGGCCATGGTCTGTGGGCACAGAGTGCGGTGCTCACACCAGGGGCAGCTGGTGCTCGGACACTTCCTTCGGGAAAGCTGGGAGCCTTGCCTGGAACGTGCTGTCCCGGCAAAGGCAGGCCTGGGAGCCTTTCGGAAGGCAGACGCCGCAGCCCTGCTGGGGATCCAGCTCCCCGCCGACATTAAGTTTGCTCTTCTCTCTCCAAACGTCTGCCCTTCATCGGTAACTCTGCCCGGGCTGAGCGCCTCTCCCCCTCCGCTGCGCCCGGGACTCCCTCTCACAGACGGGAGCCGGGCCGTGGGGGGGAGGGGGCGTTTAAGACCAGGGCCAGTTCCCCGGACTCCAATTCCTCGGTCCTAGCAGGCTGGCACTCACACTCGAACCAACTCCGAGGTGGGCTGGCAGTGCCCTGCTGCTGGAGGGACAGCTTTGGGGAACGGGTTTGGCTGGAGGCGGCTCTGGACTTGGCATCCCTGCGTCTCCATCTGGCTGGAGGCAGGATGGCAGCACGGCTGTGAGGTGTGGTGACCTGGGAAACAGGCTCAGCCTTGGCACCAGTCCTGGCTGGCAGGAGGGCCTGCTCGCTGGCATTCCAGGCCGCACCAGGCTGAGGGGGCGGAGGGCTCTGTGCTCCTTCCTGCTCGCCTGGCCCAGCCTCTCCCAGCAGCCAGGCCCTCCCCACAGCCCCTTCCCCGGAGCCAGCGGTCCGCGGGGCACAGCGCTGCCTGAGCCCGCAGGGAGAGCTGCCAGCGGGCGCTCACTCTGGGCTTGTCTCACCTTCCAGTTCATGCTGTGGAGGGCGTGGTGAAGGAGGTGGTGGAGCACGCCAAGGAGGCTGGAGAGAAAGGTACGGTGGGGGCTGGAAGGGGGGGAGGGGGGAGGCGAGGGGCTGGGAGCAGCCTGCTCTCTGACTAACCCTGACCCAGATGCTGCACCCTTTCGGGTGGCGTGCAATTATCACACCATCTGAGGCCACAGAGCCAACCTTACTAAGGCAGGCCTCTCTGTGGAACGCTGAGACCGTGTCACAAAAGGCAGTGCGGCAGCTCGCTGGGACAAAGCATTCAAGACATAAAATTATACACTTTTACAAATGCATATTTACATGTTTGTATGTGTATGTGTACTGTGAGTACAACTATGTAAAAAGTATAAGTGTACCTCATTCCTTACAACAAAATAAATTCCAAGTGAATCAAGGACTTAAATATAAATACACGAAATTATTAAATTGTTAGAGGAGTGCATAGGAGATTTTAGCATAATCTCAGAGTGGGGAGGGTCTTTTTTTTTTTTTAAACTATGACAGAAAACCCAACAACCATAGAGGAAAGGTTAGATAAATCTGACAATAAAACTTCAAAATTTTCCATAATAAAAAAATATATAAGCCAAAAAAACAAACAAAAAAACAAAACAAAAAACAACAACAACCCACAAGCTGAGGGCAGTGCTTGTGGTGGAAATGATAACTCGGGAGGACTGCTCGGGAGCTACAGCGGCAGTTCACAGGAAAAGGCACGCGAACAGGCAGCCGCCCTGTGAGCAGGCCTCAGTCTCACTCACAATTGAAGCCAGAAATGCAAGCTCTTTGGGGAAATGAAACAAAATTTGCACACATCCCTCAGGAGCTCTGTTGCCCTCCACCCACTGGCCCCTCCAGGGCACGGCCCAGGAAGACAGCCACATCCCGCAGCCACTGCAGGGCACACAGCCCAGCAAGTGGTCCCAATGTTCACTTTGCTCACCCAGACATTATTCCTCTTTCTTGCTGACAGCCCTTGCCGAAGCCTTGAAGAAAGCCCAGGAGACAGGGGACAAAGTGGTAAAGGAGGTCACTGAGACTGTGACCCACACAGTCACAAATGCTGTCACCCATGCAGCGGAAGGCCTGGGTAAACTGGGACAGTGACCGTGCCCGCAGACCCTTCCTGAATCTCAATAAAAATCTGTGAAATGTGCACCGTGCCCTGGAGTTATTCCCATACAGTGGAAGCCCTGTCTCTGTCCCGCACCTGCTGTAAAACACTGACACCCACTGGGGGTCAGATAGTCTCACCCATCTCAGCAAGGACCTCTTTAAGAATTGTTCGTGTCTGTGCTCCATTCCCCCATCCTTCCTTCCTTCCTTCCTTCCTTCCTTCCTTCCTTCCTTCCTTCTTTCCTTCCTTCCTTCCCCCTTCCTTCCCCCCTTCCTTCCTTCCCCCATCCTTCTCCCTCCCTCCCTCCCTCCCTCCCTCCCTCCCTCCCTCCCTCCCTCCCTCTCTCCCTCCTTTCCTTCCTACCTTCCTTACCCCCCATCCTTCCTTCTTTCTCCCTCCCTCCCTCCCTCCCTCCCTCCCTCCCTCCCTCCCTCCCTCCTTCCTTTCCTCCCTTCCTTCCTTCTTTCTTTCCTTTCTTCCATCTTCCTCTGAGGATATTTTTTTCCATTGATTTTCAGAGAGAGTGGAAGGGAGAGCAAAAGAGACAGAGAGAAACACTGATGTGAAAGAAATGCATCAGTTGGTTGCTACCCCACGCCCCCAAACAGGTCTGGGAGCCTGTACCTGTGGTGCATGCCCTTGACCAGAATCAAACCTGGGGCCCTTCAGCCCGCAGGCCGACGCCCTATTCACCAAGCCAAACCAGCTAGGGCTGTGTGACATTTCTTAGAAGATCCTTTTCCCAGAAACTGCATGTAGCTTTCAGACACCTCAGTGCTTCGGGATGCCCCACAGGAGGACCATAATTCAGCTTATACATTCTCTGGGTTTTCCTTGAAGTGTTTGTACAGGACTCAGGAAGATCACAGACCAACCTGGTTAACAGGCCAGCAGGACGGGTTCAGACAGCTTGAGATGCTTCTCATTCTGAAAGAGGCTTCGGAGAAGCTTGTCTGCTGGTCAGTCACAAAGTCAGGCCAAGGAAGAATGAGGCTACTGCTTATTGGCTTTTGAAGCCACTGTTGGATCTCACTTCTGACACTTGTGTTAGGCCTAATTGGTGGGCAAGAATACTTGGCTTTCTCTTCTTCCTGCCACAAGTAGGTCATCACCATTAAGGTTAAACACATGTTTAAGTAGCATTTAGCTTCACATTGGATTTTTAAAAAGTAAGTGACATGCTCCCCGGACCAAACTGTAATTACAACTAAAATAAATAAATAAATACCATCTTGAACGATCAAATGAAGAGTGGCTGGAGAGAACCCTGACAACCAAGGACAGGACGTGGGCATTGCATGGAGGCTGGTAGGAAGGGCAGAGGCATGCAAGAGCTGGCCAGGCTCCCAGAGATATCAGCTGAAGTTCCGGAAACATATCTCAGGTGTGAGGGCTGCCACTGAGAACTCGGGGGTCTAATTCTCAAGCCACGCCCCCCAGAAAAGACCACCAGAACCGAAAAAGGTGCCCACACATTTTTCACATGGCAATGAAAAATAGCAGGGTTGCTGTCTGCCTGACTGCTGAAAATGCAGGCACCCTCTTAGAGGGCTAACACACACAATTCCATGTGCAGCCACTCAGCTTGTGCCCCAGTAGAGGGAGGGCAGAGTGGACTAGAGCTTTGTGAACAGAAGCCATGGTTGGAGGCTTTGGAGTTAGACTTCAGAAGGCAGACACCCCCGTTTCCTGTGCTGAGTCATTCCCTCACGCTTTGGAGGGCACATTTTTTAGATAGATCTTTGCTATTCAGGCAGTTTTTGCTTGTGGGGAAGACAGTGGCCCCATTCTATTAGAAAACTTCTTAGAAAACAGCACCCTGTTGAGTTTCTGAGGCCCATTAAGAGATTGAGAATAACAATTAGCCTCCTGCTGAAACCAGTTTAACTCAGTGGATAGAGTGTTGGCCTGCGGACTGAAAAGTCCCGGGTTCTATTCTGGTCAAGGGCATGTACATTGGTTGCGGACACATCCCCAGTAGGGGGTGTGCAAGAGGCAGCTGGTCAATGATTCTTTCTCATCGATGTTTCTAACTCTCTATCCCTCTCTCTTCCTCTTTGTAAAAAATCAATTAAAAAACAACAAAAGGGAGACCGAAGCAAGATGGCGGCCTAGGAAGTCTCCTGGGCTGCAATCTCCTCAACAATTTGGAAAAAAACAACAGATAAAATCAAAAGGGATCGCATCAGACCCACAGGAAAGCTGGCAAAATGGGAAGGCTACAATTAGACACAAAGCAGGACGCTGCTGCTGCCATGTGGAGTTTAAAACTACAGTGAAACTGAACCTGCCAGAGCTGCTGCCGCTGGGAATGAGGGAAGCCAGACCTCGCTCCGCCCCGGGGCCCAGGGAGTGGGCCAGCCCTGCCGGCCGCCATGGGAGCTGATGTGGGCCTACACCGCGCCTTTGGCTCCTGCCTGGACGAGAAGCCTGTGAGCGCGACCTCCCTACCTGCAGCCAGCCCGGCCCGCAGCCATCCCAGCCCGCCTGCAGTGCTGGAGAGGAGCGGGCGCAGCGTCACCCTGTCCCCAGCCAGCTCGGCCCAGAAATGGGAAGGCTACAACTAGACACCAAGCAGGGCACTGCTGCTGCCATGTGGAGTTTAAAATTACGGCGAACCGGACCTGCCGGAGACGCCGCCGCGGGGAATGAGGGAAGCCAGACCTCGCTCCGCCCCGGGGCCCAAGGACTGGGCCAGCCCGCTGGCCATGGGAACCAGGGAGCTGTTATGGGACCTTCGGCGCCTGCCCACAACCATCCCAAGGAGCTGTCGCGGTGTCTCCCAGACTGCGGCCAGCTGGGCCCAGTCTCCGCATTGGTGGGGAGCTGGCGCGGTGCCTTGCCCCGGCGAGTCTTTCCGCTGCCACCGCCAGCAGCCGGCTCCAAAGCTTATACTACAGGGGAAATTGAGACACAGGAGCTACTGTCGCTGCCACACCCGCCGCCATCCCCGCAAATGGGAATCCACCGAAATCAGAGCTCACTATGCCCTGGGCTCAGAGAGAGTGTGGCTTCAGAAATTAGCCTCTGCATCCACAGCAGCTCCACTTCCGCACCAAAGGAGACACCATTGAGGGGGAATTCTCCACCCGCAGCCATCTCAGCCTGCCCACAACCTTTCCAGCACACTGTGCTGGTGAAGAGCCAGCACAGCACCTTCCTCTAGCGGCCCCGGTGAGTCCTCCCTCAGCCACCGCATGGCCGAGCCGAAGCTCCCGCCACTGCCGCCATGTGAACTTTAAAACTACAATGGAAATTGAACCACAGGAGCAACCGTCGCTGCCGCACCAGCCACCGCCACCTGCTGCCACCGCTGCAAATAAAGGAAATCCACCAAGAACAGAGCTCACTACGCCCTGGGCTCAGAGAGTGGGCGGCCTCAGAACTTAGTCTCTGCGTCCGCAGCTGCTCCGCTTCCACACCAAACGAGACACCTTTGAGGGCGGTCTACCCGCCTGCAGCCATCTCAGCCAGCCTGCAACCATCCCTGCCTGCCTGCCTGCCGTGCAAGCAAGGAGCTAGCACGGCCCCTCCAATACGCGACCCCAGCACACGAGAGGGGTCGTGTGCCCCGGGTGAGTGTCCCAGGGGGCCGTGTGCCCCGGGTGAGGGTGTGTCCCAGGGGGCCGTGTGACCTGGGTGCGCCGTGTGTCCCAGGGGGCCGAGTGCCCCGGGTGAGCCGTGGGTCTCAGGGGGCCGTGTGCCCCAGGTGAGCCGTGTCCCCCAAAGGGGCTGGGTGTCCCGGGTGATCCATGTGTCCCAGGGGGCCCTGTGCCCCGGGTGAGCCATGTGTCCCAGGGGGCCCTGTGCCCTGGGTGAGCCGTGTGTCCCTAGGAAAGCAGTGGGACCCAGGGGGAGGGACGGTGAGAACCAGAGGAGGAGTGGACTCTATTCGGGTGGACCTGAGATAGCCACCATAAAACAAGCAGATTGCCAAAGGAGGAGTGGATTCTATTCATGTGATCCTGAGATAGTCACCATAAAACAAGCAGATTGTCAAATGACAGCAGGGAGGGGAAGGAGACCTGGGGGGAGATAAGAGAACAACCGAAGGACTGGTATGCATGAATACAACCAACGAACACAGAACTCTGGGGAGGGATGGCATGAACGGGAGGTGGGGGGGGCAATGGTAAGACATATAATACCTTAATTTAAAAAATAAATAAATAAAATAAATAAAAAAATAAAATAAAAAACAACAAAAAACAATTAGCCTTCAGGAAGAAGCAATTGCCCCACCCTATTGGAAAACTCACTCCACCTGTGGACTATTGCCTGAGGCTAGTCATGACTGAATCCAATTAGACTACAGGCAGAGGTGGGTCTCTGGAAGCTTTGAGTCTTTGCCTGATCGAATTAGTCAAAAGCATCATTTGACACTGTCTTTTTATTTTTATTTTTTTTTTTTATTGATATTTTACAGAGAGGAAGGGAGAGAGAGAGAGAGAGCTAGAAACATCGATGAGAGAGAAACATCGACCAGCTGCCTCTTGCACACCCCCTACCGGGGATGTGCCCGCAACCAATGTACATGCCCTTGACCGGAATCGAACCTGGGACCTTTCAGTCCGCAGGCCGACGCTCTACCACTGAGCCAAACCGGTCTTGGCTTGACACTGTCTTGTACTAGAGATTGGAGGCATGGCAGATCCATCTAGTACAGAGAGCCAAAATGGAGAGACAAAAAGAAAACTGAAAGAAAAAAAACCAAACAAACAAGAAAATTCTTCAGAAGAAGAGCTAAATGAAATAGAGATAAGAACTTTATCAGACATCAAGCTCAGAATAATGATGACAAATATGCTCAACAGCATGAGAAAAGATATAGTAACTATGAAAAGTAACATAGCACTAATAAAGAACATAGTGAAAGGAATACACAGCAGATTTCAGCAAGCCAAGGATCATATCAGTGAATTAGAAGGCAGGGTAAAAAATTCACTCAAATAGAGAAATAAATAAACAAAAAAATTTTTTAAAAAGGAGGACAGCTTAAGGGAACTTTGGGACAAGATGACACTTAACAATATTCACATAATAGGTGTGCTAGAAGGAAAATAAAGTTTGCAAAGGATAGAGAATGTGTTTGAAGAAATAATGGAAGAAAACTTCTCCAATATGGTGAAAGAAAATTCACACTGGTTAAGGAAGCACAGAGAATCCCAAGCAAGAAGAACACAAACAGGCCCATGTACAGACACATCATAATTAAAATGCCAAAAATTAAAGACAAAGAGAGAATCTTTAAAGGCACCAAGAGAAAAGCAAACTTTACCTACAAAGGAGCTCTAATAAGGCTGTCAGCTGTTTCTCATCAGACACTATATAGGGAATGGCATGAAGTACTCAAGGTAATGAAAAGGTAGGATCTGAAACGGAGCTCACGATATCCAGCAAGGCTATCATTCAAAATAGATGGTGATATTGTGAAACAAGATGGCGGCCTAGGTAGTCTGCTAAACTGCCACCTCATCAACAATTTGGAAAAAAACAACAGCTAAAATCGAAAGGGATCACATCAGATCCACAGGAGAGCCGGCGGAATGGGATGGCTACAGCTAGAGGGCAGGAAAAGCACCGCTGCCGCCATGTGGAGTTTAAAGCCGCAGTGGACCCAGAGCTGCAGCCGCCACCAGTGAGGGGGGCCCACCGAGAGCAGAGCTCGCCCCACCCCGGGCCCAGGGAGTGGGCTGCCTTGGAGCCTGGCCTCCGCGCCCACAGCCTTCCCGGCCTGCTCCCTGTGGGAGCGAGGAAACCAGCGCCGAGCTGTGGCTGCACCTTCCACTTCTGCCTGGAGTGAGCCACCTTGGAGCCTGGCCTCCGTGCCCGCAGCCTTCTCAGCCCACGTGCCATGCTAGTGAGGGAGCCCAGCGCAGGGCCACGGCAGCGCCTTCCACTCTCGGCCCCAGTGAGCCCTCTGCCGGGCTGGCCCACTTGCTTGTGGAGCCTAATGGAGGACCGAGAGGTTGTGCCCAGAGCACTCTTTGCAGCCTGGGACTCTGGACACCTAAACCCGGGGGGAATCTGAAAGCCAGAACGTGTGAAGTGTGGGCGGCAGAGGATACTGTAGCAGAGGCGGCTGGAGCCTCCCCATTCTTCCCCCTTGTCGTTCTCCTGCTCGCCCAGCAGCAGCGGGCCAAGGCCCTGGGGGAGAATTGAAAAGGATCCTATCTGAATCGCAGGAGAGCTGACAGAGGGGGAAATCTACAACTGAAAGAAGGAGAGGTGCCACTGCCGCCATGTGGAGTTTAAAGCCACAGCGGGGTTGCCGCTGCCAGTGAGGGGGGCCCATGGAGAGCGGAGCCCGCCCCGCCCCGGGCCCAGGGAGCGGGCTGCCTCGGAGCCCGGCCTCCACACCCGCAGACTTCCCGGTCCGCCCACATTGCTGGTGAGGGAGCCAGCACAGGGCCTCGACCGCTCCTTCGGCTTGCGGCCTGAGAGAGGCCTTCGCCCATCTGTCTCCCTGCCGCCAGGCCTGGCCGGAGCCGCTGCGGAGCCTCCGAGAGCCAGCGCCAAGGCGGAGCATACTCATGGAGTGTGATGGAGGACGGAGAGGTAGTACCCAAAACACTCTTTGCGGCCTGGGGCTCTAAACACCTAAACCTGGGGGACTGAAAGCCTGAACGTGTGAAATCAGAGCTGCTGAGGTTGCTAGGGTGGAATCGGCCAGAGCCTCCCCGTTCTTACCCCTCGTCGTCCTCCTGTTCACCTGCAGCTCGGGCCCCGGGGGATCCAGGATAGGAGGGCATCAATCAATGGTCCCAGAGGGCCCGGGAGAGCCTTGTGCCCCAGGGGAGCGGTGGGACCAGGGGGAGCCGTGTGCCCCAGGGGAGTGGTGGGACCCAGGGGAGCCATGTGCCCTGAGAGAGTCTTGTGCCCTGGAGAGCGGTGGGACCAGGGGGAGCCCTGTGCCCTGGGAGAGCTGTGTGCACCTTGTGAGCAGTGGGACCCAGGGGAGCCGTGTGTCCCTGGAGAGCCATATACCCTGGGGGAGCTGTGGAACCATGGTGACCCTTGTGACCTGGGGGAGCAGTGGGACCTGGGAGAGCTGTGTGCCTCTTGGGAGTGGAGGGACCCAGGGGAGCCTTGTACCCCAGGGGAGCGGTATGCCCCGGGAGAGCTGTGTTCTCCTTGGGAGTGGTGGGACCCAGGGGAGCTGTGTTCCCCGGGAGAGCTGTTTGCCCCGCGGGAGCGATGGGACCCGGAGGAGCTATGTAACCTGAGGGGGCGGTAGGACCCGGGGGAACCCCTGTGTTCATAGCAGCACAATTTACAATAGCTAAGATTTGGAAACAGGCTAGGGGCCCATCAGCAGATGATTGTAGCAGAAAACTATGGAACATCGACATAATGGAATAATATGCTGCCATAAAAAAGAAGGAATTCTCATCATTAGCAGCAACCTGGATGGAATTGGAGAACATCATGCTGAGTGAAATAAGCCAGTCAATGAAAGAGAAACACCACATGCCTTCACTCATTTATGGGTAATAAAGAACATTATAAACTAATGAAAAAAAAGATAGATATAGTGCCAGTAAAGCAACAAGCAGACTGTCAAATGACAGCGGGAAGGGTAGGGAGATCTGGGGGAGATAAGAGATCAACCGAAGAACTGGTATGCATGCATATAAGTACAACCAATGGACACAAAACTCTGGGGATGGAGGGCATGTATGGGAGGTGGGGGGGGGGGCAATGGTAAGCAACGTACACATATAATACCTTAATAAAAAAAATGGTGGGGGAAAAAACCCCAAAACAAAACAAAACAAAACAAAATAAATGGTGAAATAAAGAGCTTCCCAGACTAAAAAAAAAAGAGAGAGAGAGAGAGAGAGAGAGAGAGAGAGAGCTAAAGGAGTTTATCACCACCAAACCAACAGTAAAAGAAATGCTAAACTGACTAATGTAATGAGAAGAAGAAAAAGAGAGAAAGAGAAAGAGAATTTAGGCATACAGAATTAAAATGGTAATAAGTACTTATCCTATATAATAAAAGGCTAATATGCAAATATTACCGAATGGCAGAATGATCAGTCACTATGATGCATACTGACCACCAGAGGAAAGACACTCAATACAGGAGCTGTCTCCTGGTGGCCAGTGTGCTCCCACAGGGGGAGCACTGCTCAGCCAGAAGCCGGGCTTACAACTGGTGAGTGCAGGAACGGTAGCAGGAGCCTCTCCTGCCTCCACAACAGCACTAAGGATGTCTGACTGATGGCTTAGGCCTGCTCCCTCCAGGCTTAAGCCATCAGTCAGACATTTCCTGAGCACTCTTGTACTGGGCGAGCGCACACCCAGGCTGAGTGGATCCCCATCAGTGCAGAAATTTCGTGCTGGTCCTCTAGTCAATAATAATCTTAAATATAAATAGATTAAATGCTCCAATCAAAAGACATAGGGTTGCTGCATGGACACAAAAACATTACCCAACTATATGCTGTGTACAAGAGACCCACCTCAGAATAAAAGTGTCACAATGGATGAGAGTAAAGGGATGGAAAAACATTTTCCATGCAAATGAAAAAGAAAAGATTGGTAGCAAAACTCATATCTGAGAAAATAGACTTCAAAATGAAGGCCATCACAAGAAACAACAAAGGCCCCTATATAATGCTAAAGGGTTCAATCCAACAGGAAGAGCAACGCTGGTAAACACATATATAACCACTATAGGAGCACCTAAATATATATTTTAAAAAAACTTCTAGAGGAAGTTAAGAGTGAGATCAACAACAATACAGTAGGGGACTTTAATACCCTGCTGACTTCACTGGATAGATCTGCCAGACAAAAACTTAACAAGGAAATAGTGACTCTAAGTGACACACTGGATCAGTGGATTTAATGGACATTTATGAACATTTCACCCCAAAGCTGCAGAATATACATTCTTCTCAAGTGCACATGAGCCATTCACATAGATAGACCACATGTTAGGACACAAAACAAATCTCTACAAGTTCAAGAAGACTGAATCATATCAAGCATCTTCTTAGATCACAATGAACTAAAATTAGAAATCAACTACAGTAAAAGCACTTAAAAACATTCAAACACATGAAGGCTAAATAGCATGTTATTAATCAACTAGAGGCCCTGTGCACAAATTCGAAGTCCTAGCAACAGCAATTATACAAGAAGAAGAAATATAGGCATCCATATTGGAAAGGAGGAAGTAAAACTCTCATTATTATCAGATTACATGCTATTGTACATAGAAAACCCTAAAGACTCCACTAAGAAACTACTAGATTTAATAAGTTAATTTGGCAATGTAGCAGAATAAAAAAATCAACATCCAAAAATCAATGGAATATATATATATATATATATATATATATATATATATATATATATATAATTTTTAATCCTCACCCAAGGACATTTGTCCATTGATTGTTAGAGAGAGAGAAAGACAGAGAGAAATATCAATGTGTTGCCTCCTGTACACACCTTGACCAGGGCCGGAGCCAAGGAGGATCATACAAGGAAGTGTGTGCTCGTGAACAGAATCATACCCAGGTCCTCAGGCAGATGCCCCAACC
The DNA here is from genome assembly GCA_963924515.1 of Vespertilio murinus. Taxonomy (NCBI): domain Eukaryota; kingdom Metazoa; phylum Chordata; class Mammalia; order Chiroptera; family Vespertilionidae; genus Vespertilio; species Vespertilio murinus. Next base: position 54,018,094 of record OZ004714.1, on the reverse strand, counting down.
ATTGAGCAAAACTGGCTAGGGCTTGATGGCTTTTTTATACACCAATAATTAATTCTCAGAAAGAGAAACTAAACAAACAATCCCATTTACCATTGCAACAAAAAATTAAGATACTTAGGAATAAACTTAACCAAGGAAGTAAAAGACCGATACTTGGAAAACTGCAGGACATTGAGAAAAAAAAAAGAGAGAAATAGAAGAAGATATTAAGTGGGAGAATATACCATGTTCATGGATTGGTAGAATTAACTTAAAATGTCCATACTACCCAAAGCAAACTACAGATTCAATGCAATCCCTATTAAAATACCAACTGCATATTTCACAGATTTAAAACAAATCCTTGAAAAATATACATGGAACCAAAAAAGACCCTGAATAGCAACAGCAATATTGAGAACAAAGAACAAAGTTAGAGGGGTCACAATACCAGATATCAAGTTATACTACAAAGCCACTGTACTCAAAACTGCCTAGTACTGGCACAAGAATGGACATAGATCAATAGAACAGAACAGAGACTCCAGAAATCTGCCCAAGCCATTACACTCAATTAATATTTGACAAAGGAGGCAAGAACATACAGTTAAGTCAAGAGAGTCTTTTCAATAAATGGTGTTGGAAAAATTAAATAGGTACATGCAAAAAAAATGAAAGTAGACAGGCAACTTATACCATACACAAGAATAAACTCAAAATGGATAAAACACTTAAATATAAGTCATGAAACCATAAAAATCCTAGAAGAAACCATAGGCACCAAAATCCCAAACATCTCTTGTAGCAATATGTTTACAAATACATCTCCAAAGGCAAAGGAACCTAAGGATAATATAAGCAAATGAGACTACATTAAAAAAAAAAAAAGGCTTCTGCACAGCAAAAGAACCCATCAACAAAATGAAAAGGGCAAGGAGGAACCAAGATGGTGGCATAGGTAAACACCTGAACTTGCTATCTTGCACAACCACATCAAAATTACAACTAAGGGAGACCGAAACAAGATGGTGGCCTAGGCAGCCTCCTAGACTGCCACCTCATCAACAATTTGGAAAAAAACAACAGCTAACATCGAAAGGGATCGCACCAGACCCACAGGAAAGCTGGTGAAATGGGAAGGCTACAACTAGACACCAAGCAGAGCGCCGCTGCTGCCATGTGGAGTTTAAAACTACAGCGAAACTGGACCTGCCGGAGCCACTGCCACCGGGAATGAGGGAAGCCAGACCTCGCTCTGCCCCGGGGCTCAGGGACTGGGCAAGCCCGCCGGCTGCCGTGGGAACCAGGGAGCTGATACGGGACCTCCGCTGCGCCTTCGGCGCCTGCCCGGACAAGAAGCCTCTCTGCCCACAACCATCCCAGCCCACAGCTGTCCCAGCCCGCCCGCCGTGCTGGTGAGGAGGTGGCATGGCGTCTCCCGGCCCGCGTCTGGCTCGGCCCGGTCTCCGCGCGCGCCGTGCTGGTGGGGGGCTGGCGCGGCGCCTTCCGTTTGCAGCCCCGGCAAGTCCATCCACCGCTGCCACCTGCAGCCGGCTCGGCACGGCTTCTGCGCACACTGTGCTGGCGAAGAGATGACGCAGCGTCTCCCAGCCCGCAGCCAGCTCGGCCCAGCCTCCACGTGCCGTATTGGTGGGGAGCTGGCGCGGCACCTTCCGTTTGTGCCCCGGTGAGTCCTTTCTCCGCCACCGCATGGCCCGGGCCAAAGCTTCTGCCACTACCGCCATGTGGATTTTAAAACTACAGGGGAAATTGAGCCACAGGAGCTACTGTCGCTGCCGCACCCGCTGCTGCCCCCTCGAATGGGAATCCACTGAAATCAGAGTTCACTATGCCCCGGGCTCAGAGAGAATGCGGCTTCAGAACTTAGCCTCTGAGTCCACAGCAGCTCCACATCCGCACCAAAGGAGACACCATTGAGGGCAGACTCTCTGCTGACAGCCATCTCAGCCCGCCCACAACCTTCCCAGCACACCCGCCGGGCTGGTGAGGAGCCGGCACGGCGCCTTCTGTTAGCGGCCCCGGCGAGTCCTTCCTCCACCGCCGCATGGCTGAGCCAAAGCTCCTGCTATTGCCGCCATGTGAACTTTAAAACTACAGTGGAAATTGAACCACAGGAGCGACCGTCGCTGCCTCACCAGCCACCGCCGCCGTGAATAAAGGAAATCCACCAAGAACAGAGATCATTACGCCCCGGGCTCAGGGAGTGGGCGCCTTCAGAACTTAGCCTCCGCGTCTGCAGCTGCTCCCCTTCCGCACCGAACGAGACACCTTTGAGGGCGGTCTCCCCGCCTGCAGCCATCACAGCCCACCTGCAGCCGTCCCAGCCTGCCCGCCATGCTAGTGAGGAGCCACGCGGCGCCTCCAATACACGACCCCAGTGCCCCAGAGGGGCCGTGTGCCCTGGGTGAGCCATATGTCCCAGGGGGCCGTGTGCCCCGGGTGAGCCGTGTGTCCCAGGGGAAGTAGTGGGACCCAGGGGGAGGGGCGGTGAGAACCAGAGGAGGAGCAGACTCTATTTGTGTGGTCCTGAGATAGTCACCATAAAACAAGCAGACTGCCAAATGAGCAGCGGATTCTATGCATGTGATCCTGACATATTCACCATAAAACAAGCAGATTGTCAAATGACAGCGGGTAGGGGAAGGAGACCTGGGGAGAGATAAGAGAACAACCGAAGGACTGGTATGCATGAATATAAGTACAACCAATGAACACAGAACTCTGGGGAAGGAGGGCATGAATGGGAGTGGGGGGGGGGGCAATGGCAATCTATGTACACATATAATACTTTAATAAAAAAAAGTAAAAGAAAAAAAAACTACAACAAAGCCGAAACCGGTTTGGTTCAGTGGATAGAGCATCAGCCTGTAGACTTAAGATTCCCAGGTTCTATTCTGGTCAAGGGCATGTAACTTGGTTGTGGGCACATCCCAAGTAGGGGTTGTTCAGGAGGCAGCTGATCAATGTTTCTCTCTCTTCTGTGTTTCTAACTCTCTATCCCTCTTCCTTTCTCTCTGTAAAAAATCAATAAAATATATATATATTTAAAAACTACAACTAAAAGAAAAAAATGGATATCATCCAGAACCATGGGAAGGCTGGCTGAGTGGAAGTTTTACAATAAGAAGGAAAGAGAAAAGTGCATCTAGACTGGTAGGAGATGCAGAGGTGCAGAAGAGGGAAGGAATGGAAGGGCTGGTAACTGAGTATGCTGTTGTATTTTTCTTTTTTAAATCTTTATTGTTCAGATTATTATAGATGTTCCTCCCCCACCCCATTTCGCTCCCCTCAACCTGATTCCTAACCCCACCCCATGCCCTTACCCCCACCACTGTCTTTATCCATAGGTGTAAGATTTTTATCCAAACTCTCCGCAACCCTCAGACCCCTTTCCCCTGTGAATTGTTAGTCCAATCCCTTTCGATGTCCCTGATTCTATTATAGTCACCAGACCATTTTGTTCTTCAGATTTTTTTTTATTCTCTTGATTTTTAGATTCACTTGTTGGTAGGTATGTATTTGATGCCTTTTTGTTATTCATAATTTTTTACCTTTACCTTTTTCTTTTTCTTCCTATTCTTAAATAATACCCTTCAGTATTTCATATAATCCTGGTTTGGTGTTGATGAACTCCTTTAACTTTTTCTTATCTGTGAAGCTCTTTATTTGACCTTCAATTCTGAATGATAGCTTTGCTGGGTAGAGTAATCTTGGTTGTAGGTTCTTGTTCATCATTTTGAATATTTCTTGACACTCCCTTCTGGCCTGCATAGTTTCTGTTGAGAAATCAGTTGACAGTCTTATGAGTACTTCTTTGTAGGTAACTAGTTGTTTTTCTCTTGCTGCTTGTAAGATTTTCTCTTTGTCTTTTGCTCTTGGCATTTTAATTAAGTGTCTTGGTGTGTTCCTCTTTGGATTCCTCCTGTTTGGGGTCCTGTGAGCTTCCTGAACTTGTAGGTCTATTTTTTCACCAGGTAGGGAAAGTTTTCTGTCATTATTTCTTCCATTAAGCCTTCAATATCCTGCTCGCTCTCTTCTTCTGGCATCCCAAAAATCCAGTTGTTGGTATGCTTTAAGCCGTCCCGGAGGCTCCTTACACTATCCTCACACTTTTAGATTCTTCTTCCTTTCTGCCTCTCTGGTTGGGTAATTTTTGCTTTCTTATATTCCAGATCTTTGGTTTGATTATTGGGTTATGTTGATCTATATTTGAGTTTCTGTATATTCTTTATTTCAGACTTTGTATGCTTAATTTCTGGCAGGTCCTTTCCCATATATATTTTTTTTGTATTCTCTTTAAGGTCCTTGAAGGTCTTACCAAGCTTCTTGGAGGTCCAACAAGTTTCTCAAAGGTTTTTAGAAGATTCTTGAGTAATCTTATAAATGTGATTCTGAACTATGTGTCTTCCAGTAGTTTACTCTCCTCCATCTCTCCCATTCGTGTCATGTTTCTGTGTTTCCTCATTTTGGCTGCCTCCCTGTGTTGGAGTGGCTTTGTGTGGTCGGTGACCTACAGGGGTCAGTAGCTCAGCTTCCCCAATCACCTAAGGTGATTGCTTTTGCTATATTCCTTTGTGAGCTTAGTGCAAAGACTTGGTGTAATTAAGCCTTGTTTGCTGTTGGTACACTGGGAGGAATTGACCTCCAGGCCAATTGTCTGTGAGGATCTGCTGTGTCTATAAAGGAAGAACTGCTGTGCTGGAGACACACCTTGTTTCAGTGGGGCTTTGGTGCTCACTGAGACCATCTCCCGAATGTGTCACTTATGGGTGTGAGGGATTGAAACTGAGCACTAGAACTCTGGTTTCTGGGTTTCCATGAGGTGCAGTTCAGCTACTGTCTGAGGCCAGTACTGTCGCAGAAGCTACAGCGTGAACCACAGTCCTGTCCTCCTTGGATCTGTTTGTCCCAGGTTGCACTTTTGCTAAACTGCAACAGAGAGGGCTATTCATATGCAAAGTCCGCTGCTTGGAGCTTGGATGTGAGGCACGCAGTCTCAAGGCGGAGTCTCAGGGCGTCACTAGGCTGGGGCGTGGCCAACAGTGATGGTTGCCGTTTGTCCACTGCCTCTCTGATGGCGTCTCCCACATCTCGCACCATAGCACAGCAAACAACCTCAGCTCTATAAGCAAGCCAGCCTCACTTTCTGACCTGATGGCAGACAGTCTAGCCTCTCCCCAGAAACTGGATTTCAGAGAGATTGGGCGCTTGTCTCTCTTTGTGTTGAAGAAAGCACCACCCTCTGCCAGCCTCCTTGCCCCTCTACTTCAGTTTTTCAGCACTTGTGCCCTGGATTCTCCTCTTTCTCTTTCAGTCTAGATGTACAGCTTCCTCTCAGCCAGCTTTCATTTGGTTTTTGGGAGATAGATGTTTGTTTTATAGTTTTTTTGAACTTGTTGTGCCCGGCAGCCGCTATGCCACCATCTTTGTTGTTTGACTCTGTTGTTGTCTTTTTCAATCGGAAGGAGACACAAACTCTCAACTGCTCTGAATTCCAGGACTTGTTGAGACTCTGGGGACCCAGACTTATACAGAGAGAAACTGGACTATCTGGTATCAGTCTGGATATGAGGGTGGCTTTCTTTCAGATGTGGTCACAGCATTCATTGTTCCTGCACAGGACCATGGGACACAGAGACCCAGGGACCTATCTGGGCAGAGCCAACAGGCAACCATTGCTATTTTCACCACCCCGTGATTCCCTAAGACCACGCCCCACCCAACTTTCGACCCCACCCAAGCTGTACACAGGGGCATTTGCATATGAATGGCCTGGATTTTTGCAAGCTAACCTAACAAACTGCAGCTGGGTCAAGAACCCTAGAGTTTCCAAAAGAGGGCCTAAGGCTCATCAGCAGCCTGCATTGCTTCATAGCTTCACCTCATCTGGGCACCTCCAAACTCCAAACAAAGAAGAGGAGGGATCTGCAGATCTCTCTGTAGCTCCTGCGGGGTGGCTTTGGGCAGTGTTTGACTTTGCCCCTCCTTGGAGATCCAAGAGCCAGTGCACCCAGTGGTCAAAGTGAGACTACACCAGATTACAACTCTTCAGATCCATAAGAGACACACTCAGGGGGCAGACTCAGTGAGCACCAAAGCCCCACAGAAGCAAGTCCTGCTCCATAAGGGTGTCTCCAGCACAGAAGTTCTCCCAGCATAGACACAGCTGATTCTCACAGCCAGTTTGTCTAGAGGTCAATTCCTCCCAGTGACACCAACAACAATCAAGGATTAACTATACCAAGATTGTGCACACAGCCCACAAAGGGGTGCACCAAGAGCGTCTACTTCAGGTAACTGGGGAAGCTGAGCCACTGGGCCTGATAGGACACCTAGCACACAAAGCCACTCTATAAACACAGGGAAGCAGCCAAAATGCAGAGACAAAGATACATGTCACAATTAAAGAAATGGAGGAAAGCAAACTACTGGATATAGAGTTCAAAACCATGGTTATAAAGTTATCAAGAATCTTCTATAAACCTCCAAGAAATTTAATGAGACCTTCAAGGATTAGAAATTAAGCATAAACTGACTGAAATAAAGAATAATATACAGAGATCCAACAGCAGACTAGTGGATCACAAGAATCAAGTCAAAGATTTGAAATATAAAGAAGCAAAAAACACCCAACTGGAAAAGCAAAAAGCAAAAAGAATCCAAAAATATGGAGATAGTGTAAGGAACTTCTGGGAGAACTTCAAGTGTACCAACATTTGAATTATGGGGGTGCCAGAAGAAGAGAGCAAAATACTAAAAACCTATTGGAAGAAATAATGACAGAGAGCTTCCCCCACCTGGAGAAAGAAATAGACTTACAAGTCCAAGAAGTGCAGAGAACCCCAAACAAGAGGAATCTAAAGGGGACCACACTAAGACACATCATAATTAAAATGCCAAGAGCAAAAGACAAAGAGATAATATTAAATGCAGCAAGAGAAAAACAGTTACCTCCAAGGGAGTACCCATATGAAAGTCAGCTGATTTCTCAACAGAAACTATGCAGGCTAAAGGTAGTGGCAAGAAATATTCAAAGTGATATATGGCAAGAATCTCCAACCAAGATTATTCTACCCACAAAAGCTCTCATTTAGAATTGAAGGTAAGATAAAGAGCTTCACAGATAAGAAAAAGCTAAAGGAATTCATTGCACCAAACCAGTATTATATGAAATGTTGAAGGGTATTGTTTAAGAAGAGGAAGAAGAAAAAGGTAAAGATAAAAATTATGAACAACAAGTAAAAACAAATATCTATCTATTAACAAGTGAATCTAAAAATCGAGTGAATAAAAAATATGATAAACAAAATAAATTGGTGAATATAATAGAATCAGGAGCATAGAAAGGGAGTGGACTGACAATTCTTGCACGGAAGGGGGTGTGGGAGTGCAGGAAGAGACTGAACAAAAATTGAACACCTATGGACAAGGACAATGGTGGGGGTAAGGGCAGAGGGTGGGGTGGGAACTGGGTGGAGGGGAGCTATTGGGACAAAAAGAGGAACAACTGTAATAATCTGAACAATAAAGACTTATATTTTAAAAAATGAAAAGGGCATCCACTGGGTGGGAGAACATGGTACATCTGATAAAGGGTTAATATCCAAATATATAAGGAACTCATACAACTTAACAAAATGGGACAAACAATGCAATTAAAAGATGAGCAAAGAAACTAAAGAGACACTTCTTCTAAGTGGACATGTAGATGGCCAAGAGACATATGAAAAATGCTCAAAGTCACTCACTATCAGAGAGATGTAAATTAAAACAACAATGAGGTATCACCTCATACCTGTCAGAATGGCTACCATCAGCAAATCAACAAGTGACAAGTGCTGGCAAAGATGTGGAGAAAAGAGAACCCTTGTGCACTGCTGGTGGGAATGCAACTAGTGTAGCCATTATGAAAAGCAGTATGGAGTTTCCTCAAAAAATTAAATATGGAACTGACATTACACCCAGTGATCAAACTTCTAGGATTCTATCCTGAGAAATCAGAAACATAATCAGAAAGAAAGTATGAACCCCTATGTTCATAGCCGTATTATTTATAATAGCTAAGATCTGGAAACAGCCCAAGTGTTCATCAGCAGATGAGTGGATAAAAAGCTGTGGTACATCTACATCATGAAAAACTATGCAGCTGTAAAGAAGAAGGACCTCCTACCCACCCTTTGAGACAGCATGGAGAGAGCTGGGGAGTATCATGCTAATTGAAATAAGTCAGTCAGAGAAAGATAAATACCACATGGCCTCACTCACATGTGGATCTAAGTAACAAAATAAACTGAGAAAAAAAATAGATCCAGAGACACAGAAGCATTAACAGACTGTGGAATCTAAGAGGGAAGGCAGGGGAGGGTGGGTGTGTGGAATCAAATAAGACTTGTGTGCATATATGCATGTCATATGGGCACATGTAAAATAATAAGATGCAAAATATATATGTAGAATAAGTTCTTTTTTTACAAAGCAAAGCCAACACATCCTATATAATAATACCCTAAAATGAAAATCAACCAAACGGCTGAATGACCAGTTCCTATGACATGCACTGACCACCAGGGGGCAGCTCCTGTGTTGAGCATCTGCTCCACAGGGGAGCGCTACTCAGCCAGAAGCTGGGCTCATGGTTGGAGAGTGATGAGCACAGCAGCGGTGGTGGGAGCCTCTCTTGCCTCTGTGGCAGTGCTAAGGACCCTGCAGGGAGTGGGCCTACGCCATCAGTCGGACATCCCCCAAGGGGTTCAGGACTGCGAGAGGGCACAGGCTGGGCTGAGGGGGACCCCCGCACTCCTCCCCCAGTGCACCAATGTTGTACACCGGGCCTCTAGTAATTGTAATATATATATATATATATATATATATATATATATATATATATGTATAAATACAAGTAGCATATATAAATAGCAAACATAATTAAAGTGCCCATCTCTGGGTGTCTGTGAGAATATGAGGAGTCTTCATTTTCTACATTACATGTTTCCATGATGCTTGAAAGTAAGAGAAAACAATACTGGTACATTATAAATCATGTCATGTAGGGTACCTACTAGTCTATTCAGTGTTGTTTCCTACTTAAGTGCTACTCTTTGCTGGTTGCAAACTGTTACCACTGGCAACGAAGTAAGTAAAAGAGCAGAACCAACTGAAGAGGTATAGACCAGCTCAGGTTGTTCAACTTGCAAGGCAAGTGGTGCATGAATTAGTCCATGAAGTAGGACCACATCCCACAGAAAGATCCTTCCCCCTAGAGTTGGAAGCATTGTGCTGCCCAGCTCCTTGCAGTGTGCTGCTCTGGAATAGCTGCTTCCCGCTCTCATTTTCGCTGTGTGGTGCAATGAGGGACATTCCATCCAACTGAGACAAACCCTAGATGTGCCCTAAAAAGCAATGGAAAGTGGTGTCAGAGAACATGGTGGAGCAAGGACCTGCCAACATGCCCTCCTCCATAAAAATCATGAGAAAACTGGTAAAAATAGAATGAACTTTTTTTCAGAACTCTGGAAATTCACCAGTCTTATGGCGATCAATGGAGCATTTATATAGTACACGTTAAAAACAAACAAACAAAATCTTGTAAAGAACAGCAAGGTTTGGGATGTTTTTAACTTGCTGATTCTATTCTCATCTGGAGGGGTTCCCCAGCTCCACTGTAGCCTTGAAAACCAGCAGCCTGGCAGGTACTGGAAAGAGAACTTCAGAGTTCCTTCAAAGCCTCATTTTCCGAGAGCTGCCTTGTTGAACTTGACTGGTGGTTCCTAGGAAGGCCCCACTGCCAGGCTGCCTAAACAAAGTCTTGACCGGGAGCTCACCCAGTGCAGAAAACCTTTTCCCTGCGCTGTCTTTCATGAAACACCTAGAGGCAATTTTTAAGTTGGTCTTAGGCTCTACAGCAGCGGTTCTCAACCTGTGGGTCACACACAGGAACAGTTCTCAACCCACAGGGGTGACACACAGGTTGCTAGCAGGGTCGCCTAAGACCATCAGAAAACACAGATATTTACATTACGATTCATAACAGTAGCAAAATTACAGTTATGAAGTAGCAACGAAAATAATTTTATGGTTGGGGGTCACCACAACATGAGGAACTGTATTAAAGGGTTTGATTCTGGTCAAAGGCACATGCCCGGGTTGCTGACTCAATTCCCAGTAGGGGGCGTGCAAGAGACAGCTGATTGATTATTCTCTTTCAGCATTGATGTTTCTATCTCTCTCCCTTTCCCTTCCTCTCTGAAATTAATAAATAACTAATATATAAAAGGAAAGTCTCAAAAGAACTGATGGCCCAGAAAGAAACTCTCTACAGACTGATTCATATGCCTTTCAACATAACTATAATTGCTTGTCTCATTTTTTATTCTTATAAGTATATTTCCAGTAGGACATGATCTCATTCATCTAGGAGAAATTGTGAACAACATAGACTGATGAACAAGAACAGACCCAGAGATAAGGAGCTATAGGTCAGACTGTTGGACCTCAAAGGGAGGGTGGGATAAAAGGGAGAGACCAACCAAAGGACATATGTGCACACATATGAGCCTAATCAAGTGGTCAAGGACAATAGGGGGGTGGAGGCATGAGTGGGGGTGGAGGTGGGGGATTGGAATGGGGGTTTGAGGATAAATATGTGATACCTTAATAAAGAATTTTTTTTTTAAAAAAAATGGGAAGAAACAGAGAGAACCCAAGATGGCAGCATAGGTAAATGCCTAACTGCAGCCTCACACAACAATTAAAAAAAAATACAACTAAAATACAAAATGGACATTATCCAGAACTACAGTAAAGTTGACTGACTGGAACTTCTACAACTAGAAGGAAAGAGAAAACCAGGAGAAAAATCAGTGGAGCTGTAAAAGCCTAAGGTATGGAGACATGGTGCGCACATGAGGAGAGGATTGAGCTGGAGAGGAGGGGGTGGATGAGTGCCTGGCTGGAGTTCCCTAGCGGGAAGGAGATAAAAGCTCCAGACTGTGCTGAACCTCAGTTCTGACTGCACTGAACCTCAGTTCTTGGCGAGACCCTGGGGACCCAGGCTCATACAGAGGGAATCTGGGCTGTAAGGCGGAAACTCAGGGGACCGGCCAAAGGCAGAGTTCTGGAGGCGCGCACATTGCGAGCAGAGGAGGGACTGTTGACTGTGCTGCTGGATTGCCATAGTGGGAAGGAGACAAAAGCTCTGGACTGCACTGAACCCCACTTTTGACCCCACTTCCAACTGCACTGAACCCCAGTTCTGGGCTCATTGGGGGAGAGACTAGACTATCTGGTAGTGGGCAAAACTTGAGAGCACCTTTCTCTCAGAGGTGCTTGCAGCGAGTACCAAAGCAGTGAGTACCAAAGGACACTGAGGAACACTGAGACTCAGAAACCTCATAAGACAGGGCTGATGGGAAGCCAAGGCTATAGGCTCCACCCTGAAACTCTGCCCCATCCAAGCTGAGCACAGAGGCTTTTGCAGTTTTCCAAGTCTAGTCGAATAAGGCTGTCTCCTGGCATAGACACAGCTGATCTTCACAGCCAATTGGCCTGGAGGTCAGTTTCTCCCAGTGATACCAACAACAATCAAGACTTAACTACAATCAGGCTGTACACACAGTCCACAAAGTGGTGCACCAAGAGTGCCCACCTCAGGTAACTGATAGGCTGACCTGCTGAACCATTAGGACACCTTAGCACACAAAGCCACTCTACCAACTCAGGGAAGCTGTGAAAATGCCAAGACAAGGAAACAGATCACAAATGAAAGAAATGGAGGACAACAAGCGACTTTATATAGAGTTCAAAACCACGCTTATAAGGTTTTTCAAGAATCTCCTAGAAAAGGCCGATAAAATAAATGGGACTTAAGAGGATATGAAAAGGGATCAACTAGAAATAAAAAGGGATTAATTAGAAATAAAGAATACATTCTCTGAAATAAAAAGTATTATACAGAGTCCTAAAAACAGAATGGAAGATCACAAGAATCAAGTCAAAGATTTGGAACATAAAGAGCCAGAAGACACTCCTCTGCAGAAGCAAGAAAACAAGAGAATCCAGAAAGTTGAAGATAGTGTAAGAAACCTCTGGGACAACCTCAAGCGAACCAACATCAGAATTATGGGGGTCCCAGAAGAAGAGAAAGAGCGAGATAACATGAAAACATACTGGAAGAAATAGTAACAGAAAACTTCCCCCACCTGGGGAAAGAAATAGACTTACAAGTCCAAGAAGTGCACAGAACCCCAAACACAAGGAATCCAAAGAGGACCACACCAAGTCACATTATAATTAAAATTCCAAGAACAAAAGACAAAGAGAGAATATTAAAAGTAGCAAGAGAAAAGCAGGTAGTTACTTATAAAGGAGCATTCATACAATTGTCATCTGATCTCTCAACAGAAACCATGCAGGCCAGACGGGAAAGGCAAGAAATATTCAAGGTGATGAATAGCAAGAACCTACAGCCAAAAATACTCTACCCAGCAAAGCTATCACTCAGAATTGAAGGCCAGATAAAGAGCTTCACAAATAAAAAAAAGCTAAAGAAGTTCATCACCGCCAAACCAGAATTATATGAATTGCTGTTGGGGGTTCTTTAAGAAGAGGAAGAAAATAAAGATAAAAAAAATTATGAACAACAAATACGTAACTATCAACAAGTGAAACTAAAAACTAAGGGAATTAAAAAATCTGATGAACAATATTAACTGGTGAATTTAAAAGAATCAGAGGTATGGAAGGGAAGTGAACTGACGATTCTCGGGGAAAAGGAGAGTGGGGGTGGGGGGGTGGGAAGAGACTGAACATAAACTGTGCACCTATGGATGAGGACAACGTGGGGGTGGGGAAAGGGTAGAGGGTGGGGTGGGAACCTGGTGGAGGGGAGCAATGAAAGGAAAAAAATGAGAAACATTTGTAATAATCTGAACAATAAAGATTTTTTTTTTAAAAGATGGGAAGAAACAAACAAACAAAAAGGACAGGATTGTAACCACCGATCACAACTGAAGGCTGACCAACCCGAAGTCCTTCAGTCAACACTGGGTTGCCAGGATGACCCAGCACTGACTGCTCAGGGGGCTGTGACTCAGAAAGTGAGTCAGGTCTGATCTGCAGCCTCAGTGGCAGCTGTTGATCAGTACTTGCCTCTCTCTTTCTCCCCCTCTTTCTTTCTGAGCTTCACCAGCAGATGGGTTTTTCTTTCTCTCCCGGCCTTTGTGGGGGCTGCTGTTACACTCCATCTATCTGATCAGGCCCAAGGATAGGCCTGGAGACACTGACTGGCAAAGGAATCGACCAATCAGAACCAAATGTGGGCGCTGTGAAGAACCAATTGCTTTCTAGGAGGCAGAGCTTCTGACGCTGACTGGCATAGAAACTGACCAATCAGAACCAAATCTGGGTGCTGTGGGAGCTCATGGTTGCCTAGGAGGAAGAGCTTTTGTCACTGACTAGCATATAAACTGACCAATCAGAACCAAATTGGCCAGCAGAGGAGGGCAGTTGGGGGCTAGATCAGGCCTACAGGAGAGGGCAGTAGGGGTCAGATCAGGCTAGTGGGGGAGGGGAGGGGAGGGTAGTTGGAAGCGAGATCAGGTCTGCAGGGGAGGGCCATTGGAGGCAAGATCAGGGCAGCAGGGGAGGGTGGTTGGGGACAAACAGGTGAACAGGGGAGGAAAATCAGGGGCGATCAGGCTAGCAGGGGAAGGTAGTTATGGGTAATCAGACTGGCAGGCACAGGTAGTTAGGGGCAATTAGGCAGGCAGGCAGGTGAGCAGTTAGGAGCCAGCAGTCCCAGATTGCGAGAGGGATATCCAACTCCCAATTTAGGCCTGATCCCACTCAGACCTAAACTGGCAGTCGGACATCCCCCAAGGGGTTCCCATTTGGAGAGGGCACAGCCTGAGCTGAGGGAACCCTCGCTCCATGCATGGATATTGTCCACTGGACCACTAGTATATTATAAAAAGAATTAAAGGAAGTATAATACCAAAACCAAATAGATAATACAAATAAAAAGAAGTTATAATAAAGAATAGAATAGAAATTTTAGAGTTAAAAGTAAAAATGAAATAGAACATTCATTATAGGGGCTCAATTTAAGATTTGAGCATGCATATGAAAGAATTAGTGAACTTTCCTGGCCAGTGTGGCTCAGTGGTTGAGTGTTGACCCATGAACCAGGAAGTGACAGTTTAATCCCCAGTCAGGGCACATACCTGGGTTGTGGGTTTGATCCCCAGTAGAGGGCTTACAGGAGGCAGCTGATCATGATTCTTTGTCATCACTGATGTTTCTAACAGTTTCTTCCTCTCCCTTTTTCTGTCTGAAGTCAATAAAAAAAATATCTTTAAAAAAGAATCAGTGAACTGGAAGATAAATCAAATGAGATTATTCAACCTGAGGAATAGAAAGAAAAACATTAAAAAGAAAGGAAGAAAGAAAGAAAGAAAAAAAGAAAGAAAGAAAGAAAGAAAGAAAGAAAGAAAGAAGAGAGGGAGGGAGGGAGGGAGGGAGGGAGGGAGGAAGGAAGGAAGGAAGGAAGGAAGGAAGGAAGGAAGGAAGGAAGGGAAAGAAAAAGAAAGAAAGAAAAAAGAATAGAGACTTAGAGACTGGGACTGGTGGATCATTATCAAAAGCACTACCTTATGCATAATGGGAGTACCAGAGGGAAAAAGAAAAGGGGCCAGAAAGATTATTTAAAGAAATAATGGCTGTGCTGAAACTGGTTTGTCTCCATGGATAGAGCGTCAGCCTGCGAACTGAAAGGCCCCAGGTTTGATTCCAGTCAAGGGCATGTGCCTTGGTTGCGGGCATATCCCCAGTAGAGGGTGTGCAGGAGGCAGCTGATCGATGTTTCTAACTCTCTATCTCTCTCCCTTCCTCTCTGTAAGAAACCAATAAAAATATTTTTTAAAAAAAGAAATAATGGCTGAAAACAAAAAATCTGATGACAATCTATACTTCCAAGAAGCTCAATGAACCCACATAGGTATATTCTAATCAAACTTTTGAAAGACAAAGAGAGAATCCTGAAATAGAAAGAGAAAAACAAGCCATCACATGAAAGAAAGCCTCCATAAGATCAACAGATGATTTCTCATCAGAAACCATAGAGGCCAGAAATGCTGGGAAGACAAAAGACTGTCACCAAGAATTCTATATCCAGCCGCCACGCCTCCTCGCCTCACACTGACACAGGACACTTAGCCCAGGGACCACCTCTCCATGCTGCCCACCCGCCGTCACCAGGGAGACCCACGGGGCCCTGGCCGTGGTCTGTCCACACGTCCTGACCTCCTGCAGGGTCATAAAGGCCCAAACAGCCCCAGATTCCTGCAGCTCGTGGAGGACATTGCTCCCTGCTAGCATCTCCACTGCAGGCTTTCCCGGAGAGGGTGGTTTAGAGCCAACTTAATGGCCGGGCTAAAATAAGAATTTTTTAAAATTAATCTTTATTGCTTAGATTATTACAATTGTTTCTCCTTTTTCTCCCCCATAGCTCCCTTCCACAGGATTCCCACCCCACTCTCTGCCCTTGCCCCCTCTCCCCACTATTGTCCTCATCCATAGGTTATACAATTTTAATCCAGTCTCTTTCTGCACCCCACATCCCTTTCACCCTGATAATTATCTATCAACTCCCTTTCTTTGCCCCTAATTCTATTACATTCACCAGTTTATTCTATTCCTGAGATTTTTAATTCACTTGATCTTCTTCCTCTTCTTAAGTAATACCTTTCAGCATTTCATATAATACTGGTTTGGTGGTGATGAACTCCTTTAGCTTTTTCTTATCTGTGAAGCTCTTTATCTGCCCTTCAATTCTGAATGATAACTTTGCTGGATACAGTAATCTTGGTTGTAGGTTCTCGCTATTCATCACTTTGAATATTTCTTGCCACTCCCTTCTGGCCTGCATGGTTTCTGTTGAGAAATCAGCTGATAGTCTTATGGGTGCTCCCTTATAGGTAACCAACTGCTTTTCTCTTGCTGCTTGTAAGATCTTCTTTTTGTCTTTTACCCTTGGAATATTGATGATGATGTGTCTCCAAGAATTTTTCTTTGGATTCCTCTTGTTTGGGGTTCTGTAAGCTTCCTGTACTTGTAAGTCTATTTCTTTCACCAGGTGAGGGAAGTTTTCTGATATTATTTCTTCAAATATGTTTTCAGTATTTTGCACTCCCTCTTCTTCTGGCACCCCCATAATTCTGATGTTGGTGCACTTGCAGTTGTCCCAGAGGCTCCTTACACTATCTTCAACTTTCTGGATTTTCTTTTCTTCTTCCTTCTCCAGAGGAGTGTCTTTTGGCTCTTTGACCTGATTCTTGTGTTCTTCCATTCTGCTGTTGGATCTCTGCATAATATTTTCCAATTTAGTCAGTTTATGTATACTTTTTAGTTGGGTCTCATGAAATTTATCGAGCTTTTCTAGGATATTGTTGCATAACCTTAGAACCGTAGTTCTGAACTCTATATCCTCCATCTCTTTTGTTTGAGATCTATTTCCTTGTCTCGGCATTATCACTATTTTTCAGAGTTGGTAGGATGGCTTTGTGTGTTTGGTGTCCTATATAGCACAGTGGGTCAGCCTCCTCAGTTACCTGAGGTAGACACTCTTGGTGATCCCCTTTGTGGACTGCGTGCACAGCCTTGTTGTAGCTAAGTCTTTATTGTTGTGAATTGACCTTCAGGCCAATTGGATGTGGGTATCAGTTGTGTCTACTCTGGGATAACTTCTGTATTGGAGACCGTCTTATAGGATCAGACTTGAAAAACTGCAGAAGCCTCTGCTCAGCTTGGATGGGGCGGAGTCTCAGGGCTGAAGGCTTCTGCCCTGCCCTTGTGCACTCGCCTGAGTTTCCACCTGACCGGCCCAGTTTCCCCAAGCAAGAGCGTGGGTGCCGCAGGGGCTCACCAGGACTTGGGCTGGTCTCTGTAGTCTGGGCTTCTGACTCCTTCCGCTACAGAGAGGCCGCCACCTTGTACATAGAGGCTGCGGCAGCCTCCGCGGTCAGACCTGGAGCTTCTGACTCCTTCGGCTACAGAGAGGCGGCCACCTTGTACAGAGAGGCAGCGGCAGCCTCCGGGGTCAGACCTGGAGCTTCTGACGCCTTCCGCTACGGAGGGGCGGCGGTCAGACCTCAGCGTGTACTTGCTCGCGCGCAAGTCTGTAGACCCTGCAGACTGCGACTGCGGCTCCCGGTCCCCGGTCTCCCAGTCTCCGAGTCTCTGAGTCTCTGGGTGCCTTTCTCTGCAGTCCAGACTCCACCCGTATGAGCCTGGGACCACGGAATTTCAGCCGGGGTTGGGGTTCAGTACAGTCCGAAAGGGTTCCGTGCAATCGGGGATTCCTCCCCTCCCACCGCCAGGCAGGTATTCAGCGGCCTACCTCAGAGCTTTGCGGCTCCCAGTCCGATCAGTGAGCCTCTCTCTTTCTTTCTAGTTGTAGCTATTCCACTCCGCCAGCTTTCCTGAGGTTTTGGTGAAGTCCTTTTTGATTTTAGTTGTTTTTTTAATTAAATTGTTGATGAGGCGGCAGCTTAGGAGACTGCCTAGGCCGCCATCTTGGATGTTCTCCCTCAGCTGCCATTTTCAATTCCACTCATTGTGTTTTTGTTTTATTTTGTTTTTAATATATTTTATTGATTTTTTGCAGAGAGGAAAGGAGAGGGATAGAAAGCTAGAAACACCGATGAGAGAGAAACATTGACCAGCTGCCTCCTGCACACTTCTACTGGGGATGTGCCTGCAACCAATGTACATGCCCTTGATCAGAATCGAACCTGGGACCTTTCAGTCTCCAGGCCAATGCTCTATCCATTGAGCCAAACTGGTTTTTGGCTCATTGTGGTTTTAATGTGCAGCTCCCTGATGATCAGTGATGTTGATAATCTCTTTATATGCCAGTTGGCCATTAATCTGCTTTCTTTGTATATGGATCTACTTATTCTGGATATATTAAAATAATCATGAAATTAGTGAGCTTCTTTAACTTAGTGTAATGTTTTTGGAGTTCATTCAAGTTGTAGCATGGATCAGTATTTCTTTCCTGGTTATGGCTGAATACTATTTCTTTGTATGTTCCTACCACAATTTGTTTGTCCCTTTGTCTGTTGATGGCATTTTGATTTGTTTCCATCCTTTGGTTATTATGAATAACTAGAGGCCTGGTGCAAGACATTTGTCACTGTACCTTCTCACAGCCTGGGACCCCTTAGGGAATGTCTGACTGCCAGCATAGGCCCATTCCCTGTGAGTTTCTTAGCGCTACTGTGGAGGCAGGAGAGGCTCCTACCACCTCCACTGTGCTTGCCAGCCGTGAGCCCCGCTTCTGGCTGAGCAGTGCTCCTCAGTGGGAGCGTATTGATCACCAGGGTGGAGCTCCTGCATTGAGCATCTGCCCCCTGGTGGTCAGTACATTATAGCAACCAGCTGTTCTGCCATTTGATCAATTTGCACATAGCATTTCATTATATAAGGTGCTTGTATATACAGTACATTCTTGTATAAGTTTTTATGCAGATATTTGTTTACATTTCTGTTGTGTATCTACCTAGGATTGGAATTGCTGGATCATATGGTACTTCTATATTTAACATTTTCAGGAATTGACAAACTGTTGTCCATTTACAATCTCACCAGCAGTTATATATATAAAGGTTTCTATTTCTTTACATCTCATTAACACATATTTTCTGATTTTAAAAATTAAAGTCACCCTAGTGGGTATGAAATGGTGTATCACTATGGTTCTGATTTATATTTCTTTAGCAACTAATGATATTCATAACTTTCATGTGTTTGTTAGAATATTTGTGTATCTTCTTTGGAAAAATGTCCCTTCAACTGCTTTGCCATTTTAAAAATTGAATATTTGTCTCTTTGTTATTATTTTAAAAGCTCTTTGAAGGTATATTAAACCCTTCTCATATTTATGATTTGTGTATATTTTCTCCAATTCTGTAGGTTATTTTTTTTGTTCTTTAATAACATCTTTTTTGATGAGCAAAAGCTTTTAATTTTGATAAATTACAATGTATTCTTCTTATTATTTGTGCTTTTAATGTCAAACCTAAGAATCCATTACCAAATTTGAGGCCATGGAGATTTACCAGAATGTTTTCTTCTAATATTACCTCTTAATAGAGGTCTGGCGCACAGGTTCGTGGGGTCCCTTGGCATGGCCTGCGGGGATGGGGCTGAAACCAGCAGTCAACAATGCCTGCTGCTCCTGCCTGGCACTCCTGCTCATCCCAGATCTGTGGCTGCCGCGGCTCAGTGTGCTCGCTGCCACTCTGCTATGGTCTCCAGGCTGTGGCAGCCAGCCACGAGTCCTGCATCTGGTGCATGTTGGTCAGCTGAGCAGTGCTCCGCTGTGGGAGTGCACTGCACTGACCACCACAGAGCAGCTCCTGCATTGAGCATCTGCCCCCTGGTGGTCACTGAAACAATCACTTAGGCATATATATATATATATATATATATATATATATATATATATATATATTAGAGGCCTGGTTGTTGCACGAAATTCATGCACCAGGAGGGCCGGGGAGGGGGGAGGGGGAGATGTCCCTCAGTCCAGCCTGCACCCTCTTCAATCTGAGATCCCTCGAGGGCAATCAAACATCCCTCTCATAATCCAGGACTGCTGGGTTCCAACTGCTCATCTGCCTGCCTTCCTGATTGCCCCTAACCACTCCCCTGCCAGCCTGATTGATGTGATGCCCAACTGCTCCCCTACCAGCCTGTTTGCCCCTAACTGCCCTCCTCTGCAGGCCTGGTCCCCCCTAACTGCCCTCCCCTGATGGCCTGGGTTCCCCAAATGCCCTTCCCTGCAGGCTTGGTTACCCTCAACTTTTCTCCTCTGCCAGCCCGGTCCCCCCTAACTGCCCTCCCCTGTAGGCTTGATCGCCCCCAACTGCCCGCCCTTGCAGACCTAGTCTCTCCCAACTTCCCTCCCCTGCTGGCCTGATTGCCCATAACTGCCCTCCTTTGCAGGCCTGGTCCCTCTCAATTGCCCTCCCCTGATGGCCATCTTGTGTCCACATGGGGGCAGCCATCTTGTGTGTTGGAGTGATGGTCAATCTGCATAGTCAATATGCAGAGTCAAATCCCCGCCCACCACCTGCATGCACTTCAAAAACGCAGGACAGCCAGCCCCACCCATGTCAAGTCCCTTCAGGCAGGGGGGACAGCCTCAGGTCCCCCAGCCCGGCGTTGGAGGGGGGCACAGTCTCAGGTCCCCTGTCAAGCCCAGCCCCCTCACAGCATCATGTCAGTGCCGAATGGGGAGGCACGCAGGCAGTATCAAGTCCCCAGCTGGGGATGCAGGCAGGCAGCTTCACCTCAGCACTGGGCAGGGATGCACGCAGGCAGTGTTATGTTAGCGCTGGAAGTCTCCGCCCCTATCCCCCTCCCCCCCAGCTCCTTGCGTGCACAACCCATTGAGTGGTCATGACTTGGACACCGTTAGGACCAAATTGCACATTATCTCTCTATTATATAGGACTGGAGGCCCAGCACACGAAATCATGTGCAGATTCGGTTTCCAGGCCTCGCCTGTGGTCAGGGCCGTCTTCCCCGGTTGCTGGCAGCTGGCCCCACATCCCACTGCCACCCACCCGGGTCCCCATTCGCCGTGCAGCGAAGGGAGCCTGATGGCCTCGGGAGTAAATAAGAGGTCAGCCCCTGCCACAGGTCACCCTCTGTGTGTGGGGCGACAGGCAGGGAGGGTGCTTTGGCCTGGCACCGCCCACATCCCTGGCCACTCACCCCGGGTCAATGTTTGCCATCGGTGATCGGAGCCTGCTGGCCAGGGAAAGGGACTGAAAGGTGGTCAGCACACCTCAAGGTGATTGGTTGAGTGGTCGTTCTGCCATTATGGTCCCTGGGCTTTTATTATATAGGATACTTAGGTCTTCGATCCATTTTGAGTTAATTTTTGTAATGGTCTAGGGCTGTCTCAGTGCCTTAGTTGAAGAGACTATTGAATAATGTTGTGTTGAACTGTGTCTCCCAAAAAGGTATGTTTAAGTCCTAATCCCCAGAACCTCAGCATGCGATCTTATTTGGAAACAGGGTCATTGCAGATGTAACTAATTAAGATGTCATACTGGAATAGGGGTTCCTCTAGGACAGACACTCAGAGAGATGATGGCCATGACCTGGCAGAGTCAGAGATTGAAGTGATGCAGCTACAAGCTAGTGTCAAGGATTAATGGCCAACACTACAAACTAAAAGTCAGGAATTCCTGTGCGTGGAATTCCTACAGGTTTCAGAGGGAGCATGGCCTTTCAGACACTAATTTGTAGCCACTCAAACTGTGAGACAATAAAGGTCTGTTGGTTTACAGTGTAAACTTTGCACCTTCCATTTTGTGGTCCTTGGTGAAGACAGCTTTAGGAAACTGCTGGCCCGAGGCTGAGAGCAATCAACTGTACTGGTCTGGATTCCAACACTGGTCTGTATGTTTGCTTGCCAGGACCAGTTTTAATTACTGTAGCTTTGCATTAAGTTTTGAAATTGAATGACATTTTCAATTTTATATTTTTCAATATTTTGGTTATTTGGGGCCACTTGTATTTTCATATTAATTTTAGGGTCAGATTCTCTATTTCTACAAAAGGCCATCAAAAGTTTTAATTAGAATTTTGAATTTATTGATTGCCTTAAGTAATGCCTTCTTAATATTATATTCATCTATAACATGGGACATCTTTCCATCGTTACTCTTTAACTTCTTTTAAACTGTTTTCAGTTTGAGGGCTTTCACCTCCTTAATTTTACTTTTAAATATTTTATATTTCTGGATGCTATTGTAAATATAATTGTTTTCTCTTTAAAAAAATGTTATCAGTTTTTATAGAGGAATAGAAACATAGATTAGCTGCCTTCTGCATGCCCTCTTCTGGGGTTCGAGCCCATAGGAATCAAACAGAAATCTCTTGGTTGATGCTCAACCACTGAGCCAAACCAGCCAGACTAGAATTTAAATTTCCTTTACAGACGGTTGGTGTATAGGACAAAATGCTGTTTTTTGTGCATTGATGGATGCTATACTCTGTAAATCTGCTTAACACATTAGCCCCAGTGGGTTTTGTGTACTCTATGGGATTTTTTATATGTAGAACCACGTAATGTTTATATATAGTTTCATTTCTTCCTTTCCATTTCAGATGACTTGAATTTTTCTTGCCTAATTGCTCTGGCTAGGACTTAAGACAGTACAGTGTTGAAAACAAGAATCTTTGCTCCTACTAAAGGGTAGCATTGTTTTTCACCAATGAGGCCATTTTTATTTTTGTTAATGCCCTTTATTATGTTGAAGAAGTTCCTTCTATTACTGTGGTTTTATTGTGAAAGGATCTTCGATTTTATCAAGAGTTTCCCCCCCAATCTATTGAGATGATTGATTGTCCCCCTCCCTCAGTCTATTTGTGGGTATATAACATTGACTTCATGTTGAAGCACCCTTGCATTCCCAGGACAAATCCTACCTGGTCATGATGTGTAATACTTACGGGCTGTTGGATTGTTAATATTAAAAATTTTTTTAAAAATTGATTTTAGAGAGGCAGAGATAGAAACATCAGTGATGACAGGGAATCATTGATTGGCTGCCTTCTGCATGCCCCATTACTAGGAACTGAGCCCGTAACCCAGGCATGTGGTTTGACTGGAATTGAACCAGGAACCCTTCAGTCCACAGGCTGATGCTCTATCCACTGAGGCAAACTGGTTAGGGCATGGATTGTTAGTATTTTAATGTCTATATGCATATGGAATACTTGCATAGTTTTCTTGTAATCTTTGTCTGGCATTGGTATCAGGATAATACTTCATAGATGTTAAGAGTGTTTCCTCATCTTGTCTTTTTGAAAGGGTTTGACTAGGATTGGTGTTAATTCCTTAAATATTTGTTACTTGAATTCATCAAACATGTGAGGACTTTGAATTAGGCAGTAATTCCTTACATAGGCATAGCAACCAAAGAAAAAATAACTTGAACTCTTTATCAAAATGATTGTGTCAAATAACATCAAGAAAAAGACAAATCAATGGAATAACACAAAGGATTTGCAAATTAAGATTTAAATAGAAAGATTGTAAATGGTTGCCTTTGCAGAATTTGTTTTGTAATATGGGTATTATTATTTTTTATATTTTATTGATTTTTTTAGAGAGGAAGGGAGAGGGATAGTTAGAAACATCAATGAGAAACACCGATCAGCTGCCTCCTCCACACCCCTCACTGGGGATGTGCCTGCAACAAAGGTACATGCCCTTGACCTGAATGGAACATGGGACACTTCAGTTCGCAGGTGGACTACACTCTATCCATTAAGCCAAACTGGTCTTGGTTATTTTTAATTTCATACAAATGATTTTTATTGGCTTCTTCGTGTTTGTTTTTATATCAAAGTCTCAGGTAGTTTAGACAGTTTGTCAACCTCAGCACTATTGAAATTTTGGACTATCCTGTGCCTTGTGGGATGTTTCGTGTCTCCAGTTGTGACAAAAATGTATTCAGTTGAGTTCAACATAGGGAATTATATATATATATATATATATATATATATATATATATATATATAGTGCCAGATGAGTACTAGAATTATCATGGTAGAACTTCATAAATTATGTAATTATCTAACCACTATGCTGTATACCTGAAAGTCATTCCTTATTGAGAATTACTGGTGTAGAGCCAACCAGTTCTTATTGTGAATAGCTTGTCTCCTAATTCATACCCACTTCACCATTTTCACTCCCCAGAGGTAACCACTTCAAACAATTTTACTTCTCATTCTATTGGTCTACTTAAATACTTTTATTCATTTCTGAGTAGGGAGAGGGAGATGAAAACATCAATAATAAGAGAATTCTTGATCAGCTGCACGCCCCCCTACTGGGGATTGAGCCCACACCCTGGGCATGTGCCCAGGTCAGGAATGGAACAAAACCTCCTGGCTCATAGGTTGATGCTCAACTAGAGCCACGCCTGCTGGGTTGTCTACTTTTCTTCATGTCCTTTGACATCATCGATATACAGCCCTAATGTGTAACGGGTAAGGAGCCTGCCAGATGTTAAGGGTATTTAAAGCTTGTGAGTTAAGATACCAGGCTTTTTCTTAACCCCCACCCCCCCCTGATATGTTCATTGATTTTAGAGAGAGGAAGAGAAACATCCATGTGAAATTGGTACATCAACCCGCTGCCCCTTACCCGCCCTAACAGGATCAGGCTTTTGTCTTGTTTCGAAAAACAATAATCCAGCTTGGTCGGCATAGCTCAGCGGCCAAGCACTGACACACGAGCCAGGAGGCCACAATTCGATTCCTGGTCAGGACATGTGCCCAGGTTGCAGGCTCTGGGTGGCATCTGGGAGGCAGCAGGTGGATGTTTTTCTCTCATTGATCCTTCTATTTCTCTCCCCCTCTCACTTCCTCTCTCTAAAAATAAAAACATTAAAGCATTGCTTTAAAAAAACAACACACACACACACACACACCTCCCCCTAACTTTGTCCATCAGGATAAACTACATTCTAGTGTAGGGGTTCATGAGGCAACTAAATTGACCAGAATTTTCTAACTCAAAGATCCAGGAACCAAAGTTGATACTCGTGCTATGTTGCCTTTCTACAGCTAGCATAGACATTACAACTTTTTAAAAACATCAATATCAATAACACACATTAACGCTTATCAAATCTTTAAAAGTCATGTCTGCTCCCAGGAAGTTAGCCAAAGGCCAAGACTAAGATCTGATCGGCACAGGACCTGAACCTACGGTCCACCAAAGCCGTTCTCTTCTGACACTTGTTTCCTGCACCTTCTCCAGCACACCCAGTGCTCTGCCCGGGGCCGGCTGACAGCACTCGGGAAGGGCTCCTGGTCTGTGGGGCCTGCTTTTCTGCCCCTACTCAGGATGAATCCAGATTATGGGTATTGCATTAAACTTATACATTGTATTTTCATCACCTACTAAGAGACACTATTAAAATATAAAAACAGAAAGAAACATAAGCTTTGGAAAAGGTAGACTTTTAATAACTGCTTTTATCACCAGGTTAAGTCATGCAGTTACAAAGTAGTTAGAAATTTCTGAAAGGATATTGTTAAAAAAAGAAAAAGCTCATTCTTACATAAATAGTATCTAGCACTTCATTGGGTCACTGCTATTCAAAAGGCCCTGGCAAAGGACACCGCCCCCCAGGCTGTCCCAGGCCGCTGGGAAGCTGTGCTGGGGGGAGGCCCTGAAGGGGAGGCTGGGTCAGGGTGAGTTGGGCCATTGTTGGCGATGCTCAGAGCTGCCAGCCAGACCCGAGAGGGAGCCCAAGTGGTTTTTTTCTGGGACACTCTATTTGAATTATTGTTCAATCAGGCAACACTATTGACTTTGAAAAGAGAAGAGCAATTAATTAGCATAAGGAGGTTACTACATTCTTTGGACTATATGTCATCAATGTGGTTAATAAATTCTGACAGTCTCACACAACAGAAATCGGTGCCATCATCTGGCTATGCAATGACAGGAAAGAAGATAATGAACTCTCCATTGGGGTTTTTGTTTGTTGGACACCATACTACTGATAAGCTATAAATGATACTGTGTTGTTATAAAAATACCAGCTTTTTCATTCATTGTGTTTACAGGCATTCACTGCGTAGTCAAGGTTAGGCTTAGTGAGTGATTAAAGGCTATTTTATTACAGCGGCATGTACTGATTTTATTCTAGTATAATAAAATGCATAAAGAGAAACAGCACTTATTTTTGTTTGTAATCTATTGAATTGAGCTCTTTTGCTGATATAGCCAAATGGCTCTCTGGCATCTACTTTTAGTTTTGCACACGATCCCCTAACTGTAATTTCTCTTTTCTGAAGGGTCTCATTTGAATCGACCTATGAGAATGTTGTCCATTGTCTATAAGCAATGAGAGAAAGATCTGTGGTTACATGTAAACATGTGATAGGTCTACGGATGAAGAGGTGAAGAGAGCAGTATAGAAGTCAGGGGCAATCCATCTATGTGAAGGTCAAACCGGCTTCATTGTACACCTTGAAGACTTTCTCAATGGCATTGACATAGGCAGCTGTTCTCAGGTCCAATCCCAGGTTATATTTCATGGCTGTGCGCATGATTTGCTGAAACAAAGTAGAAAAAATAGTGAAGATCAACCCGACTCAGCATCCAGGCCCCGAACACACAGGCACATACTGGCTGGGACAAGGTGCCTGTTCCCGTTTCAGTGCAGGGCTTGGGCAGCCAAAAAGAAACCACTCAGGCAGCAGTTTAACTAGAATGACCTCTGGTCAGGAAGGACTGATTCTTGGCATTAAGTAAGCCACTGCCTAGGCAGCAGTACGAACGAAGCTGCTCTTCAGACCTGTAGGTGGGAGCTGTCTGTGTCCTTCAGACATCTGTCACCAGGGAGGAATCCCATGGACACGCTCCGTGCTGATGTACAAGGATAAGAACGGGGTGAGGAGTGACCTGTAGTGGCCAGTGGCGATGGCCATGTAGCTCTGTGGGCACATTTAAAGTTGCTAAATTAAGTGCTATGAAGAGGTAAATCCAGTGTGTAACACCTGTTGTGCATTCCACCTTAAATCTGAGTAGACAGAATCTGAACTCAAGAAATTAGGAAAGCTGTGTTTAAGATCTTGATATAAGAATCAAGTGGTCAGTCCTAACCGGTTTAGCTCAGTGGATAGAGTGTCGGCCTGAGGACTGAAAGGTCCCAGGTTCAATTCTGGTCCAGGGCATGTACCTTGGTTGTGGACACATCCCCAGTAGGAGGTGTGCAGGAGGCAGCTGATGGATGTTTCTCTCTTATCAATGTTTATAACTCTCTATCCCTCTCCCTTTCTCTCTGTAAAAAATCAATAAAAGATATACTAAAAAAAAAAGAGAATCAAGTGATCAAAAAAAACCTTTTATTTACATAAAATTCTATAGTGAGGTCACTTGCTATAGGACCGTGGTCGGTAAACCTTGGCTCATGAGCCACATGTGGCTCTTTGGCCCCTTGAGTGCGGCTCTTCCACAAAACACCATGGCCTGGGCAAGTCTATTTTGAAGAACTGGCATTAGGGGAAGTTTAAGTTTAAAAAATTTGGCTCTCCAAAGAAATTTCAATCATTGTATTATTGCTATTTGGCTCAGTGGACTAATGAGTCTGCGGATAACGGAAAGCCTCACTTCCTCTTACGTGACAGTATCAGTTATTTCCATAAGCCCGGGAAACATGCTGAAGACCCTGAAAGCACTGGCTGCCATGTGAGACCGAAAAAGCACGTGCTCTGCCGCACACAGACGAGGCTCACATGCTCAGCAGTCTGGGGCGGAGACCACACTGGGCTGCCCTTTGAGACACGACAGACAGAGCAGGGCGCACGTACCCTGGCCGAGCGCTCCATGGTGTAGGCTAAGCCGGAGTGCACGATGTCTTTCTCAGACGCCCCCTGTTAGGAAAAAACACATGAAGTCAGTAAAACCATCCTAGCACATGCTTCACCCCCTGAGCACAAAGACTGGTAAGTCAATACACAGCCAGCAGAATTAAAGATATACCTAATTTTTATATAATATCTTCATACCTAATTAGGTAGTTGCATTTTAATCATAATTTAGTTTTCACTGTATTTGACAGAAAACATACTCATGAAGTAAGATCTGACGCAGTAAAACGATGAACACAGAAAACTATGAACCATGAATGAAGTGGCCACTGATAGGCACTGCGCCCCGGCAGCAGGCTCTCCCGGCCACGGAGTCCCAGCCCACCAGGGAGGGACACACGGGCACAGAGAGGCCCTGCACCTCCAGGAGCAGCTCGGGGGCAGAGACATGAACTTACAGTGTCACCACTTGTAAAGCTGGATGAATGTTAGCAACTCTAATGAGCCCCTTCATTCTACTGATGAGGAAACTGTCAACCAGAGAAGTCGGCCTGGTGTGCCAGTAGCTAGTTTTAGAGCTGGGATATAACCAAGGTCTTTGACCACCATGCCAGCTCATCTCTTTCCTATGCCAATTACCTCTTATCACTTAAGTCTATTTGTTTCAAGAGATCCCTTTATTTAATTTGTGTTCTGGAACACTTTCTAAAATTTTATGTCAACTAACTCTCACCATTGTTCCTAATTTATAATAATAAAAGGGTAATATGCTAATTAGACAGGACATCTACCAGACATTTTGAATGTCCTTCCTGACAAAGCCGGGGCTGGCAGTTGTGGGGAGGAAGACCTATTCTTGCACAAATTTTTGTGCATTGGGCCTCTAATCTGATATATACAGTTATCAAAAACATCCTGAGAGGCCAGATAAAAATGTAAAAAGTGGGTCACCTGCTAGAGTTCTCAGAGAGAATCTGCTGATCTCAATTCACTGACAAGAGCAGCAAGTGCCCCTGGCAGTGCCCAGATCAGAAACATAGGCTTCCCTGCTCCTAGAGGGAATGGTTGTCAGTCACCTTTCCTCATACCCATTAGGGAGTTAATACCTGCCATAGGGTGTTATAACCCTTTTCTCTATTTTAGAAATAAAGAAGAAAAAAAG
This sequence comes from Vespertilio murinus, assembly GCA_963924515.1. NCBI lineage: Eukaryota > Metazoa > Chordata > Mammalia > Chiroptera > Vespertilionidae > Vespertilio > Vespertilio murinus. The sequence goes on along the minus strand of OZ004714.1, from coordinate 53,989,518 downwards.
TGGGTCACCAATACAAGTTATCTATGCCAAACTTCACCCAACTAACACTATTCAATTGAGCTTTATTTACTTCTACAAGAAGATTTTGCTGAACAGGTGGACACTGCAGTTTCCCAACCACCAAAACATGTACTGAGTTCCTACTAAGTGCCAGGCACTCTCCTAGGCAGTGTAGATCACAGCAGAACACACAATAATGACAATTCTCTTTCCTCATAGAGCTTATATTTAGGTGGACATTTTATTTATTTATTTATTTTTAAAATATATTTTATTGATTTTACACAGAGAGGAATTGAGAGCGATAGAGTTAGAAATGTGGATGAGAGAGAAACATCGACCAGCTGCCTCTTGCACCCCCCCCCCCCCCACTGGGGATGTGCCCACAACCAAGGTACATGCCCTTGACTGGAATCGAACCTAGGACCTTTCAGTCTGCAGGCCAATGCTCTATCCATTGAGCCACACTGGTTTCAGCAAAACCAGCTCTCTTGACATCCCCCGAGGGGTCCTGGTCTGCAAGATGGTGCAGGCCTGGCCAAGGAACCCCACTGGTGAGTGATCAGGGCCGGGGGAGGGATCAGGAGGTTGGCCGGCTGGGGAGGGACTGCCAGAGGGCTCCAGGGTTTGTCCAGCCTGTCTCACTTAGCCCCTGTCGGCTGGACCCCAGCAGCAGGGTAACCTACTGGTGGAAGCATCTGCCTCCTGGTGATCAGTGCATGCCTTGGCGAGTGATTGAGTGGCCTTCGCATATCATTAGCATGTTATGCTTTAATTGGTTGAATGGCCAACTGGTCACCTGGATACTTAGCATATTGGGCTTTTATTTTATAGGATTCCTACAACAGGTAGGAGGTGAGAGATAGCACTCAAGTCTAAAATTGGAAGAACTGCAAGCATCTGAAAATTGGGAGACCAATAGATTGGACAATTATTTTAAAAGGATAAAAAGAAAGTCATCATAGCTGCTGCCCTACTTATTGCCTAACTAGCGGGGTGTCCTCTTTCTGTGCCCCCCTGGGCGTTTCGATCTGTGTGGCTGATACGTGCCAGGTAGGTGCTGGGAGGAGCAAGAAACCCACTGAAGAGCAGCGCAGCACTGCCCAGGATGCCCACAGCTCTGGCACGCAGAGGGCACTTTCAGGAAAGGCTGCAGAGATGTGGTGACACCTAAGAAAGGAGAGGCTTTTCCGACAGAGGGACCAAAACCAACAGACATGCCTCTGGGAAAGAAGATTCATTTAGGGGACAATTAGTATCCAGAGTGGCAAAAGCATCTTCAAGACAAAACCCTTAACTTTTCCTCATATTTTCAATATAATCTGGCGATATGTGCCACAAGAATGTTTAAAACATGCAGAACCTAACTATTTATTTAGTCAGGGGCACTGGCATCTTTTCTCTTAGACTGTGTAATAAAAAAATGAGAACAGCCAACACAACAATAATCGCCCATGTGAATTAATCAAAATTATATCTTTTTTTGGGGGGGGGTCAAATCAGTAAAACATTTACTTTTTGGTGTGCCACATAATTTTAGTAATTAGTTTATGTGTGCCAAAGAGATGGAAAAGGTTGAAAATTCGCTGATATATTCCATGACTGAATATTTCATTTCATAAGATATATTATAACTGAGCCATTTTTGTGCCATCTATATATCAGTTAAATCAAAGTGACTTTGAAACTGACTGCGAACACAGTTCCAATGACATCCTCATGCGCGGAGCCATTCCTCTCCTTTGGAATGTGTTCTTAGGATAAGGCCCCCGAGGAGACATTATAATGCCAAAGGGCAGGAACACTAACAACTCCTCACCAATCTGCATTGTTATCAGAATAAAGGCACAACTGCTTCACCGAAGACATGGTGACTAGAAGACCCAATGTTTATGCTCGTTAATAGATTAAAGAAACCTTATTTTAATTTGTACTCTAAATTCGAGGTTAACATTTGTCCAGACTGATTTCCTCTGACTTGCTTTCCATGCCTTCACACTTTCCTAGTGAGGAAGCGCTCTGCGATGTGTGCGCACTACTAACACACCCTTGCCAGCTGCTCATTACTATGAGACACCCTTTCTAATCTGCTTTCACTCTTATTCGTATCCAGATAGCAATTCCCATTTTTCATAGAGTTCTAATTTTTATTTTCATTTTTATTTCTCTGAAGCTTCACCAAGTTAAATTCATAGTAATCCTTTGCCATTAGAGTAGCATTACTGTGGAGCCACGGGTATTGTTGAGGTGCCAAAAGCAGAAGAGCCATTAGTGACTTGTTTTGAACGAGGATTCTTACAAGTCCTAGGATTACTTCCATGTAGATGCCTGCAGAGTCTAAAGAGAGCAGGCAGGTGGGAAAAGGAACTGTCCCCAGCACTCACCGATATCCTGTCTTGGAACTCCGATGTGGGCACAACAGGAATAGTCCCACCATGCTTTCCAAATTTCCTTTCCAGACTCTCCTGAACCGACACTATGGAAAGCCAAGAGAAGAGAAGAGAAGACCATGTCAGCAGAAAGTCAAACAGTAGCAAAAGTTTTCCCCAATTATATTCACGACCCCAAAACCAAGAGTTTTAGAAGCCTTCAACATTGATGACATGAAAGGGTTACCGTAATCATTTACAAGGATAAAGCGTTTGGCCAAATTCCTAAGTAAAGTGAATTTAGGTCACTGCTCTGTTTCCATAACACCCATTACCAGGGTTTTTCCTTGGCTCTTTAAGAAAATGCTGAGGGAAAGAAACGGAAATAGATTCTGAGCAGGCTGAGTAAAGGCACTCAGTTGGAGGTCTTGGTCTTCTTTCAGCTTCAGGAAAATCCTACTGTTAGCCCTGGAGCCTACTCTTGTCCAAGAAAAGCAGTCTTCTCCATCAGAAGACTAAAGCATTCTCACACTGAACAGGCCTTTACTCAGAGCGACCAGAGGCAGAAGCGGGATGCACACCAACAGGAGCCGCACTTTAAACTGATGCTCTTCTTACCCTAACTTGCAGATTATGTTCTTGAAATATTACATTATAAAGCCAACATATTGCTTATCCAAAAGGAATTATATATTTTTGGTCTAAGATTCATAAGCAAAATAAAATACTTTTCGGTATTGAAATTCAGTTCTTTAGAATTATAAAAAGGAAACTGATCTTAAGTTTAAGCTTTGTCCAGCCTTCTTGCTGGCCCAAAAGGTTAATTCTGGAGAACAAGATCATCAGAACTTACTGAGCAAGTGGTAGTTAGAATCCCTTTCATATTTGAAGGTCAAACGGCCATAGCTGACATGATTTAGGTTCTTCAGCCACTCAAAGTAAGATACTGTAACACCCCCGGCATTCAGGTAGAGATCCTACATACAAAAATGTGTCAGGAAGACACCAACGATAAAAGATGATGGTTTTAGATAAAAGCTTACAATAAACTAAGAGTTCAATTTTAGTATCAAAGCAGATTAAGTGTCAACCTTTCCAAATATATCTTAGCTATTTTAAAACTTCACACTTAAATCTAACAACACCCTTTTCTTCTGGTCCATGTGAGTGGATTATTTTTTATTATTATTATTAATCAAGCACTTGATCAGCTGTGGTCAGAGCCTCTTCTCCACCAGAACAGTTTGGACGGAGCCGCCGCCCTCCCTGGGTGGGAGAGACTGCCGGGATCTCCCAGAGCAGCATTCCCTCCGCCCGAGAAGGCAGGAGCCTCTGTATTCCAGTGCCTTCAGCAAAGGGTTCTTAAAAATGCTCCCTAAATCCACACTAACTTCCACTATCAATAATATGTTGTTCTGGACCCCACGCTCATCCACTGAAAACATGTCCTTCACATTTGCTTCCTGAGCAAAGCTGCAGGGACATTGGAAATGCATGCTGTTAGGATGATAAAGCAATCTTTAATTTTAAGTTAGAATAGTATTTCTAGCACAATACACACTATGCAATTAGGTTCTAAAGAAGGCTAAATACATACTCAAGAAAGAGCTTGAAGCTAGAAGAAAATGCTCAGGCGAAAATTGACAAGCTTACCATACTAACAATCATGCCTCTATTCTATTTTCTTAAGCACATATTAAAGATGAATTCATTAACAGCTTGGGAAATTAATGATCCTCCCTCCCACAATTCCTTACAAAAATAATTCCAATTCCAAGCATATGTAAAAACTGGCAAACGGACGACTTACTGGAATAACCATGATGTTCCGCTCCAGGAAAATCTTATCTGCTTCCGGAGTTGTTGGCCCATTGGCACCTTCAGCGATGATCTGTAAGTCAGGGACACACAGGAATGCTGCCGCCACCACCAAGTGCCCTCACTGAGCCCCAAGAGATGTGCATGTGTGGGTAGGAGGTTGTAGGCCAGTTTAATAAATTAATAAAAGTCACCCTGGCTGGTGTGGCTCAGCTGGTTGGCGCCATACATCAAAAGGTTGTGGGTTCCCGGATGAGGCACGTGCAGGAGGCAAGCAATCAATGTTTTTCTCTCAAGTTGATGTTTCTCTTCCTTCCTCTCTAAAATCAATCAAGTCACTTTGCTCTAAAGTATATAAAACTATTTTTCCACCTTTTGATTTCCATAACTACTTTCTGGAAATTTGTCTTAAAAGGAAATTCATGGTGATGGTTGCACAACTCTGAATATACTAAAAGCCATTAAATTGTACACTTAGGTGAACTGTATGTATGGTATGTGTGTTATCCTATATAATAAAAGGGTAATATCGATCCTTTTATTATATAGGAACAACCGGTCACCATGACGCACACTGACCAGCAGGGGACAGGTGCTCAACACAGAGGCGGACCCCTGGTGGTCAGTGCGCTCCCACAGGGGAGAACGAGCTCAGTGTGGTGGCAGGAGCCTCTCCCACCTCCATGGAAGTGCTAAGGACGCCCATGCTGCCTAAGCCATCAGTCAGACATCCCCAGAGGGCGCAGGCCAGGCTGAGAGGACCCCTCCCACCCCCCTACCCCTCAAGTGCACAAATGTCATGCATCGGGCCTCTAGTATCCCAATAAAGCTGTAAACAAAAGAGGGTACCCAAAAGGCATACTCTCCTCTAACCTTCAATGGCATCCCATTAGGAAGGTTGGACAGTCTCTATTCTGCTTTTACCTTGGCTTTGATTCTGGGTGCATTGGACTTGGTCAGCTGCTTCTCACTGGCAGCAGGGATCAGTATGTCACAGTCGGCCTCTAAGATGCTCCCTTCATAAAGCTTTGCCTTGGGGAAACCCAGGATTGATCCATGTTGCTGTAATTGATTGAATATCAGAATTAATAGCTGCACCAGAGTTTCGTGCCAAATGACATGAAGACAAAGTTATCTTTAAAGTTACATTTTAAAAAAGCAAGCAATGGCAATAGATTTAAATAAAGCTATTGCAACTTTACAATATTCAGGACAGTAAAACTGCTCAGATATTAGCTTTAACATACCAATTTGAAGTCTTCCAGTTCCTTTGGGTCAATGCCATCTGGATTCCATATACTCCCATCAGATTCACCAACACCAACGCATTTAGCACCAAAGCGATGCAAATATCTCATAGAGTGCAGGCCCACATTACCAAATCCCTGTAAAGAACAATTACTTATGACACAAAAACTTCCTACTACGGACAGATGGTAAGTCACACTCTGTCCAATGCAACTTGGCATTCTGCTAAAAGAAATTCTCAAAATCCTTTTGCCAAAAGAAACAATGAACTAAATGGCTTCCCTTCAACAATAAATTTCTATGTTTAACAATGAAGAACCCAACCCTTTGTTGTCTGTGACAATGAGACCTAAAGAAGTTTAGTTAGTGCAACCCACTTGATTTATAAAGAAACCCGAGGTCCGAGGCACGGAATTCGTGCAAGGGGCTTGGCCCTTGCAGCTGCGGCAGCTGCCTCAACCCTCACAGCCCCGGCTTTGTCCCGAAGGTCGTCCGGAAGTCCAGTCTAATTAGCATATTATGCTTTTATTATTATAGATGATATGGTGTCAACCACACCACCCAGGTCCCTCATGACCAGATGTCCTTTGGTACTAAAAAGGTAAGTCACTAATTGGGAAGAATATGAATTCTATTTTAAAGTAACATTCAACATAATTCCTCTAAGTAAAGTAATCAAATATCAAATTCATTCTGTGTACCCCTAATAGTTTAAGTGATTTCCCTTTCTGGATACAGTCTCAATTTTTAAATACTGATCAAAAGAAGTTGGTGATGACCAGCTGGCATGGCTCAGTGATTGAGTGTCAACTTCTGAACCAGGAGGTCATGGTTTGATTCTTAGTTAGGGCACATGCCCGGGTTATAGGTTCGATCCCCAGTGTGGGGCGTGCAGGAGGTAGCCAATCAATAAAAACATATTAAAAAACAAAATGAAGTTGGTGAGAGTTTCATGTGTCCTAGAGATACTTAAATTGCTTCTAGTCACATAATCATACCAAAGCTCACACAATAAAAGGTGTAATATTCTGAAAACCATTCTAAAACTTGAGATTAAAAATAATTAAATCTTTAAAAATGCAAACCTAAAAACAGCTTGTAAGTTATTCTTTAAGAAATAAAAACTTTTACCTGAACAACAAATGTTTTATCTCCAAACCCTGGTGTCATTCCTAAAATGCTCATGTAAGAAGCTTCATTGATGAAGTTTTCGATTCCATGGAAAACTCCCCGGCCAGTAGCAGAGATGCGTCCGTGGATCCCACCCTGACTGATGGGCTTGCCAGTGACACAGGCATGGGCATTAATATCCTGCAAGAGAAAGCCAGAGCTTCAGAGATGAAACCTCCGGAGACTTTCCTTCGATGAACCATTTGAAGGAAGGATAGAGCCAAATACATTCTCATTCAACTAAAATGCGCTCGTTCGGAGGGACATCTAGAGGCACCCGACTCACTGAGATCTCTGTTAACGAAAATGTATGAACCTAGGCTAACATTTCCAATGGGAGGAACAGGGCGTTAAGAATTTAACTTAACTCGATTCCTAACGTACAAATATAATGTCACCAAAAAGGGTAGCATTTTCTTTTTTCTATTTAAAATATATTTTATTGATATTTACAGAGAGGAAGGGAGAGAGATAGAGAGCTAGAAATGTCGATGAGAGAGAAACATCGACAAGCCGCCTCCTGCACACCCCCCACTGGGGATGTGCCCAAAACCAATGTACATGCCCTTGACCGGAATAGAACCCGGGGCCTCTCAGTCCGCAGACCGACGCTCTACCACTGAGCCAAACTGGTTTTGGCCTGGGTAGCATTTTCTTTAAAAAAAGATTTTTAATTGATTTTTCAGAGAGAAAGATAAAGAGAAAGACAACATCAATGAGAGTGAAACATTGATCAAGCACACAACCCAGGCATGTGCCGTGACTGGGAATCGAACTGGCAACCTTTTGGTGCACTGGATGACACCCAACCAACTGAGCTACACTGGCCAGGGCCTGATAGCATTTTTAATAGCTTAAAAATATTATTCCTGCCCTGGCCAGTTTGGCTCAGTGGATAGAGTGTCAGCCTGTAGACTGAAGGGTCCCAGGTTCGATTCTGGTCAAGGTACCTAGATTGCAGGCTCCATCCCTGGCCCTGGTCAGGGTGTATGCAGGAGGCAACCAATCGATGTGTCTCACTCATCGTTGATGTTTCTATCTCCCTCTTCCTTCCTCTCTGAAATTAAAAAAGAAAAAGAAAACAAAGTGTTATTCCTGCCCGCCCAGGGCCAGCACGGCTCAGGGGAGGCCAGGGCACAGGCCGGGCTACGAGCTCAACACCAACGGAGGCAACAGGAGGCAGCCAGTCAATGATTACCATAATTGATGTTTCTCTTTCTCCATTCCTCCCTGAAATCAATGAAAATATAACAAAGTATTATTCTTTCAACAAATAACTTATACCCTACTTAATCAGGGTACATCCAATCCTTAAGTGTCTTAAAATCTACCATTAAAACAGCTCTAACCAGTTTTGCTCAGTGGATAGAGCATCAGCCTGTGGACTCAGGGGTCCCAGGTTCTATTCCGGTCAAGGGCATGTACCTTGGTTGTGGGCACATACCCAGTAGAGAGTGTGCCGGAGGCAGCTGATCGATGTTTCTCTCATCAATGTTTCTAACTCTCTATCCCTCTCCCTACCTCTCTGTAAAAAAAATCAATAAAATGTTAAAACAACAACAACAATAACAACAAAAAAAACTCGTGTACATCACCAAAACAGAGGTTAAAGGAAGAGGCATTATGGTGCTCTTCAACGGTAAGGCTCAAAGTTGTAAAGATATTCTTCTGTCAATCTTATCTACAAATTCAATACAATACTAATTTTAAAAAAGCACTTGAAAACAAACTCAAGTTCACCTAAAAAAGTGACTCAGTGGATAGTGTTGGCCTATGGACTGAAGAGTTCTGGGTTTGATTCGGTCAAGGGCACATGCCCAGGATGTGGCTCAATCCCCAGTAGGGGGTGTGTAGGAGGCAGCCAATTGATTTTTCCTCACCATTGATGTTTCCATCTCTCTTTCCCTCTCCCTTCCTCTCTGAAATCAATCAATACACAAGCACACACACACACACACACACACACACACACACACACACACTCTAGAGGCCTGATGAACGAAATTCTTGCACGGGGGAGGAGGAGGGACACAGGGGTGTCCCTCAGCCCAGCTTGTACCCTCTCCAATCTGGGATTCCTCTCACAATCCTGGACTATTGGCTCCCAACTGCTTGCCTGCCTGCCTTCCTGATTGCCCCTAACCGCTTCTGCCTGCCAGCCTGATCACCTCCTAACCACTCTCCTGCCAGCCTGTTTGCCCCCAACTCCCTTCCTCTGCCGGCCTGGTCACACCTAACTGCCCTCCCCTGCAGGGTTGATTGCCTCCAAATGCCCTCCCCTGCTGGTCATCTTGTGATGGCCACTTTGTGTCCACATGGGAGCAGGATCTTTGACCACATGGGGGCAGCCATCTTGTGTGTTGGAGTGATGGTCAATCTGCGTAGGATAAAGAAGTGGGCCAGCAAAAGTATTCAAGGGAAAAAAATGGCATTTATAGGAGCAACACAGTTCTCAGTGTGCATTAACTGAGAATAAAATAATTTGGGGCAATATGGAATAGTTGCCAAAATAAGAAAACCCACTAATGCAGAAATTTTACTTCAAGAAATTCCTTTTTGTTTGTATATTTAGTACGGTACCATTTGGGTTAGAAAACAGGCACATGTGAGTAGGGCAGAGGCCCAGCGCTCTGAGTGGTGCCTCTGGTGCATTGTGGGCGTGAAGTGAGGGCAGGGCCGCATCACCACCTTTCTGGGCCTGGAGTCGAAGGGCATGTATTCTTGTGCAGAAACAATAGAATTAGAAAAAAGATGCAAGAGCTTGGGAGGGCTTCCCTTCCAAGGCATCAAATATGCTATAAACTGTAGCAACCAGCACAGAATAGACCGTTTGGATTAGTGACAGAAGAAATGGGACAGTCCAGCTGAAACCGGTTTGGCTCAGTGGTAGAGCATCGGTCTGCGGACTGAAAGGTCCTGGGTTCGATTCCGGTCAAGGGCATGTACCTTGGTTGCGGGCACATCCCCGGTAAGGGGTGTGCAAGAGGCAGCTGGTCAATGTTTCTCTCTAATCGACGTTTCTAGCTCTCTATTTCTCTACCTTCCCCTCTGTAAAATATCAATAAAATATATTTTAAAAAAATAAAGAAATGGGACAGTCCAGTTATACATGGGAATTGGATTAGTGACAGAAGAAACGGGACAGTCCAGTCATATATAGGAAATCAATAAAAGTGAAGAAAGCATTTTACATGATGGCTAATGCACAAACTATAAGCTTAAGGCAATTTGCTACTCATGTGAAACAAGTGCCTTACTTCATAATTTACCCTACCGCCCAATAGATATCCTAGCTTGATGAGTTAAAAAGTGATTTGGTGCTTTTCTGCATCGCTTAAATATTTTTATAGGGAGAGCTGAGAACTGTATTACTCATACAAATGCCAAAAGAAAGAGCAAAATTAATGGAAAAAAATAGTCTAGTAAGGATTTACAGCATTAGTTTTCCCACAGTTTCTCCCATGAATAATGAACACTTATGAATGCAGAACTGCAAGCCTCCTGCCAAGTGCTTTAAACAGTGGAAACGCGAATGCGGGAGCGACAGGCGTGGTGCCAGCCCGGCCCCCAGAGAGCCTAACTGCTCTGGAGCGCCGGGAGAGCACTGGCTCTTCGAGGCAGGGCTAGACAAAAGGAACCGTGTGCTTTAGGCTCACTCTTGGAAATAACAAAAACTATGCTTCCTTATATTAAGAAAAAGCCTTTTATTAGTACAGCCTGAGGTTTCCGCTGGCAAAGCCTCACAACACATTCTTTAGCTATCACCACTGGGAAGGAACTATGAATAACAATATACTTGCCCACTACTCTGAACGCTTCTCGCTTAAAAAGCACAGGAGGCCTGGCCAGTGTAGTTCAGTGGTTGAGTGTAGACCTATGAACCAGGCCACAGTTTGATTTCTGGTCAGGGCGCAATCCCCAGTAGGGGGTGTGCAGGAGGCAGCGAATAATGATTCTTTCTCATTGATGTTTCTCTCTCTCCCCCTCCCTCTCTGAAATCAATTAAAAAAAAGTAAATATATTTAAAAGAACAAGAGACCATACCTAGAACTCCCTGAACATACAATGTGACATGTAAACTGGCACTTGTAAAATTCCTGGTAGAATTTTCCTGTAAAACCACCCATGCCTTGTGTTTTCTTTATGAAAAAACTTTATTTATTTATGTTTTTTATAAATAGTAAACTCTAGCCGGGACTGGTTTGGCTGAGTGAATAGAGCGTCGGCCTGCGGACTCAAGGGTACTGGGTTCGATTCCGGTCAAGGGCATGTACCTTGGTTGTGGGCATATCCCCAGTGGGGAGTGTGCAGGAGGCAGCTGATTGATGTTTCTCTCTCACTGATGTTTCTGACTTTCTCTCCCTCTCCCTTCCTCTCTGTAAAAAAAAAAAAAAAAAAAAAAAAAATCAATAAAATATATTTAAATAAATAAAAGTAAATAAATAATAAACTCTTCCTAAAAATTTTTTTTAAATTGATTTCAGAGAGGAAGGGAGATAGAGAGGGAGATATAAATAATAAGAGAATCATTGATGGGCTGCTTCCTGCATGCTCCCTACTGGGGATCGAGCCTGCAACCTGAGTATGTGCCCTTGACTGGAATCCAACCCAGGACCCTTCAGTCTGCAGGCTGATGCTCTGTCCACTGAGCCACACCAGGCAGAGCATAACATCTACTTTTTATTAGCTTTGTGGCTCTTCAAATTTTCTATTTCATCTTGAGTCACTTTGAAAAAAGTTTTTTAGGAAATCACTTATTAAAAAAATCCTATTGGGAATAACAGTCAAACCAAAATTCTTTATAGTATCAATGTCTCATACTGTTTTATTTCAGGCAATTTGATACAGTATTTATAAATATAAATACTCCTTTGCACTAAGGGCATTACATGACTACCTCAGGAAGGAAGGAGTATCATCATTGCCATTGCACAGAGGAGGAAGCAGAGGCACTGCCACAGGTCAGAGCTGGTTGCGAAGGAGCCAGGCTAGAATCCAGGCTGCATGCCCATGTCCTCCCTACAGACTGCACCCCGGGATCAGACTGATCTCTGCAACAACAAACTTCTTTTTCTTGGGACAACAGCCAACTTTCGAATTGTCTTCTGTTTTTCTTCAAATGGAGACTACTCTTCATGTCCTACTCCCCTCTGCACTGCCCCTGCCCCCTCCCCTCTCCACTGTCCCTGCTCCACCCCTCTCCACTGCCCCTGCTCCACTCCCCTATTCCAGCCCCTGTCCCTGTCCCTGTCCCTGTCCCTGCAGGGCTCCAGGACAAGCCAGTTGCTGAACTGGTTTCTCTTCAGAACTCCCCGCCCCACACACAACTCATTCTTTATAACTGAGTGCTTTCTTCCCTTCAGTGGCTCCTCAATCTGCCCGCTGCTCTCCAATGCTAGGATGGGCTAGACCACTGTCTTTCTGGGCTCCTTACAGGCTCCTGCCCCCCACAATCCCGTTCGCCACCGCTCACAGAGTGAAACTCCAAAGGCACACTTAGCTGTGTCATACACTCACTCGTTAGTGCTGCACGAGTTTCCCTCTGTACACAGGACAGAGACCACAGTCCTGCTGGTGCCTCTGGGCGATAGTCTGGTCTGACCCTGCTCTGGGGACCTCTCTTAGGCCTCACAAGCTCACTCTAGTCTGGCCATGGTCTCCTCCTGCACATGAGAACTGCTACCAGGTGCGGCGTCCTTAAAGAAGCTCCTCTCAGCTCATCTCCACAGGCTCGGCCGGGCTCCCAGCTCTTCCCACAGCGCCAGAGCCTGCGGCTGAGCTGAGCTCCTCGTCACACTGGGCTCTGCAGTAGTAGGCGCTCCGCACATTCGGTGGAAGTCTTTTCCCCTGAATGCTTGTGCTTCCGGGCTCGATCCCTTTCAGGGACAGGAAACTAGTTTTCTTCTCTGGTTCTGTATCAATGGCATCACTTCTGCTCCAGGCCTCCCGGTTCTCCCCCCTGACAGGGTCTTTTTCCCTGACCCCACCTGTCCTACTGTCCTGCCAAACTGCTGGCTGCCGGGCCCTGCAGGCGGCCCCTCTGCTGGTGCAGACCCCGCTGCCTGCGGCCTCCCCGGAGCAGTCAGCACGAGGGCTCCGTCTGACCGGCGGGGGCAACCCAAGCCCTAGGGGTTAATACTTTGTCCTGGCTAACGTACCTTTTCGCTCTCTTAGAATGTTTCTAAATATGACTTATCTTCAGACAACCAAGCTCTATTCCAACTCCCCAAACCTCCCTCTGACCAAATTCTACCCGTGCTCAAGTTCTAGTCCAAACACCACTTCCTAGGAAGCCTTGTTTCAGAAACCACAGTTGTCCATCCTTGCATCACACTACCCCCACACCTTATCTGCTCATGCCTTAACTCCTCCGTAATGAGAGCGTGAGGCAGGTCAGGAAGGGTGCTTCCTCACTTCCTTTCGAGTGTCGGAGGCATCCAGGATAGGGAGGCATCTAAGGCTAAAAGCTCAATCATGTTCCCTATATTTATGATTTAAGACTAGAGACAAAAGTAAAATAATATGCAAATCAAGGAATGATTAAAGGGGAGGAGAGAAACCCGGTGAATCCTCCGTTTTCACATCGAACACAACTTGTTCCTTCTTGTAGACAGCAATGCAGCCCTGGGGCCTCTGGGTGGGTACTCACATAGTGCCCGATGGTGCTAGCATAGGTGTCCGCAATCCAGGACATCTCTCGCTCACCCGTGCTCATGTCTGGGGCAGGCACATCAATGCCCGGACCTAGGGGCACAGGGAAAAGCAGCGCACCAGTTTGAAGATACACTCATCTCAGACATAAAGACCTTTGCAATTCTCTAACAAAGCTACCATGGCTAGGGAACTTTAGATTTCACTTAGGTAAATGAAGTCATGGAGATATTTACTAAACGTTTCACTACCAAATTTATACACACACAATGTTACATGGAAATTCCTCCGCTGGCATTTACGTGGAAGACAGTTATGTGCAGTATAAGCCACTCAGTACAGCCTCTGTACGTGCAGGCATTGGCAAATCAGTCTGGCCTTTGGATCTCAGTTCCTTAAACTGCAGCCAGATACAATGCCATCAGCTCTGATGAAGAGGACTGTTGTGGGCAGAGAGTACTAGTGTATGGTACGGTACCACACCTTACTCGGCTGTAAGATCTCCTCAGCTAATACAATATAACAATTTAGCTCAAAAGCAGCAATAGGTACCAACGACTGTACACAGTGAAATTCAGATAAAAATGTGTTGCCTGGCTGGCATGGCTCAGTGGTTGACCTATGAACCAGAAGATCACGGTTCAATTCTGTCAGGGCACATGCCCGGGTTGTGGGCTTGATCTCCAGTGGGGGACATGCAATGGGGGGGAAGCAGCCAATCAATGATTATCTCTCATCATTAATGTTTCTATCTCTCTCCCTTTCTTTCTGAAATCAATAAAACACATTAAAAAATGTGTTAAATGATGCTCACTCAAATATGTAAAGGCAGAAATATGTAGAAATACTTCTACCAAAGAAAGTGAAAAATAAAAGGATGATCTACACCCATGCAAATGACTTAGCAACATCACCAAAACAGACATGAGGAAAAATGCAGGTTTCATACACCATATATATATATATTTCTGTGCCTCTATGTATAATATATGTGCACAGACTCATGTGCATATCTGTGTATAAAGTTTGGAAACATATGCACAAACTTGCTCACTGTCTTTGGATTTCATTCTTGTTTATAGCTTCCTATATTGTTCCAACTGAATAAAAACTCATTGCCCCGCGGGACCGGTTTGGCTCAGTGGAGAGAGCGTCTGCCTGCGGACTGAGAAGTCCCGGATTCCATTCCGGCCAAGGGCATGTACCTTGGTGGGACATCCCCAGTAGGGGGTGTGCAAGAGGCAGCTGATCGATTACCGTATTTGCCGGCGTATAAGACGATTTTTTGGCCCTGAAAAATATGCCTCCAAGTGGGGGGTAGTCTTATACGGCGAGTATATAACAAACTCTGTATTTTGAGTGGAAATGTTAGGGGGTCGTCTTATACGCCCAGTCTCTTATACGCCGGCAAATACGGTATCTCTCTCTCTCTCTCCCTTCCTCTCTGTAAAAAAAATCAATAAAATGTATTAAAATAACAAAAACTCATTGCCCCCAAGAAACCAGAACCACCAATCAGAAAGGCTATATGCACCCCTATGTTCATAAGCAGCACAGTTTACAATAGCTAAGATTTGGAAACAACCAAGTGCCCATCAGCAGATGAATGGATTAGAAAACTGTGGTACATCTACACAATGGAATACTAGACTGCTATAAAAAAGGAACTTTTACCATTTGCAACAGCATTGATAGAACTGGAGAGCATTATGCTAAGTGAAATAAGCTAGTCAGAGAAAGATAAATATCACATGATCTCACTCATATGTGGGATATAATGATTGACTCTCTCTCATCGTTGATGTTTTTCTCTCTCTACAGCTCCCTTCCTCTCTGAAATCAATAGAAACGTATTTTTAAAAAATGGTTAAGCTATTAAGTCTCTCCAAAATAAAGATCATTCTAAGTACTCAAGTTCTTTCTATAATTTTTACTTTTAAACCAGCAATACAAGGTACATTTTAAGGTTCTTCTATATTTCAGGGGCCAAAGTCCTAGACATTGTACTGTTTTGTACAAGTTAGGATGCAATGGATAAAAACTGGTATAAGACAACTTGGAAATGACCATGGTTTACTTTTCTCGCTCTGCCCTCCTCCCCCACTCCATCTGGAACTCTATGCCCTGGTAGCTTCTTAAAGGCATCTTATAAATCTCATGAAGTCTAACTGTCCAAACCCATCCTCAACCCACAGGACTCTCATGCTTGGAAGGAATACGCTGAATTCTAGCCTCATATTCTGACAAAAGGGCACTAATGGAAACAATAGGTCACTGCAAGGGTATTTTTTTACTAAATAAAAGGTTGTAAACCTTAACAGTTTACAAAGAGGATATCTAAATTCATACAATTAACACCCATATTTCACAAATTAAAAAATATATATAGAAGAAAGAATACTTCCTGACTTATTCTATCAGGCACTGCTATCCTGATAGCCAAGACTTCACGAGAACCCTAGTCGGTTTGGCTCAGTGGATAGAGTGCTGGCCTGTGGACTGAAGGGTCCTGGGTTCGATTCCGGCAAAAAGACACATACCTCAGCTGCACACTTGATCGCCAGCCCTGGTCGGGGCAAGTGTGGAAGACAATGGATCTATGTGTCTCTTATGTTTCTCTCTCTCTCTGTCTCCTCCTTCTCCCTCCTCTCTCTCTAGAAATATCTTTGGGTGAGGGTAAACAACAATAATAAAAGACCTCACAAGAATCCTATAGACTACTATTCCTTAGAATATCAAAAAGAATAAAAAACTTATGAATAAACTTTTAAAAGGCAGTGTACTCTGAAAACTATAAAACATCACTGAGAGAAATCCAAGACCTAAACAAGTGGAAAGATATTCAGTGTTCAGGGCCTGAAAGCCTTGATATGGTTTTGATAGCAACACCCCACTGTTTTCAGATTCAATGCAACCCCTCGCAACATCGCAGCTGACTTTTTTTTGCAGAAATTGTAAAGCCCATCAATGTGAGAGGGCCAGGACTCAGACTCAGGTTAAAATTACAACCCGAGCCGAAACCGGTTTGGCTCAGTGGTAGAGCGTCGGTCTGCGGACTGAAAGGTCCCGAGTCGATTCTGGCCAAGGGCATGTACATTGGTTGCGGGCGCATCCCTGGTAGGGGGTGTGCAAGAGGCACCTGGTCGATGATGTTTCTCTCTTATCGACGTTTCTAGCTCTCTATCTCTCTCCCTTCTTCTCTGTAAAATATCAATAAAATATATATATATATTTTAAATTACAACCCAAAACTGTGGAAAGGGAAGTCAGGAAATATCAATTCCACAGGGTTTCCCAGGACTAGTTCTGTGCCCTGGAGGGAGAGAGAGAAATCCTTCTGCTTCCATCTTATGCTATATGAAGCTTGCTGGCCCAGAGGTCCGGTGTGGTTGCGCCGTGGGTTAATAAAGAATGGGGCTTTTGCACAAAATAAGTCAAATTGCTAGTACCTAAGCTTTCAGAGTTTCAAGGAATTACTTTTTAACCTTTGGAACTATAAGATACTGGTCAATACAGAGAAAATTAAGTTGAATACACTCTGAACAATGGGCAATATCTACAGCTGAGTAAAGTATAATATAACTCAAGACTATTAAATACTTCTGAGATTTCAGAGAAGAGGAAATGACAAAAAATTCTGAACACCATCCATAGGCTGAACATGACTTCAATTCACAAATCTCAGGGTGAGCAGGCATTCCTGTGCAGGAGGCAGTCAGCTCACTAACTCGGGTAAGCCCACAGAGATGTTCAGGAAGAGGAGGCACGCCACGAATCCAAATGCCTTTGAGATACATTTACGATAGGTCAAATCCAGTCAAGTTCTAGTATGATCTACATTTATCTTTATTAGCTTATTTAAGCCATGCCCTTATTCCCCCCCTTCCCCCTAGAAACAGGGCCAATTTCACAATAAGCATATCTTAAGTCCATAGGAATTTATGAACAGAGGGGGGATATTGGGGGAGAAAACAAGGACAGGAATAGAGAAAAGGTATTTCTTTCCTTTGTTAGTCTTCTTTGGTTTGACTATGTTGAAAAGGCAAACATTCTAGTAAATAATTTGGTTTATTTTACTAAAACAAATGAAAATATTTCTAGAACAAGAAAATATATAGGCTGTGCTTGCTAATTAAAGATTGAAGAATATTCATATATCACAGAAAAGAATATTCCTATTTCTCAAAAAGAACACATGACGCAGATAATTATTAGTATGATACTAAAACATCAACCAAATGAGGATCAGTACCTTCAGAAATTTAGTCTGGCAAAAGCTCCCAATAAAACAAGAATGCCAGGAGCCCTCACGCAGCCAGGACCGCAGGGAGCCTCCTGCCCTGGCCTGGCCACTGCTCTGAAGGCGCAGGACGCTTACGCCTCCAATTCCAAAGGGCACTAGCTCTTGCACCGCTAACAGGTCAGCGTTACTACTGTAACACTGCCTTTTACAGATTTGAAAACCTTTATAATAATACAGGTATTAGTTAGTTCCTAAAAACATGGCCCCAGTGTTTTTAAAGTTGCTGTCAGAGGACCAGAACCCTGTGCTGTGTTGAGGAGAAGAGGTGGAGTGGCCTCTCCTATGTCCACACTGCACACGGGAGCTGGAATTTCCTACCAGAGTGTCAGAGAGGCCTGGTATCTCATCATATTCCTCTCAGAACCCATGTCTTTCTCAAAGTAAAAAGGGAGCCTTATCCAGGCATGGGTTCAAATTAAGACAATTACTTCTGAGATGGTCCCATTCTATGTGGAAACCTAGATGGCAACACATACCAATAAAGCCCTTCTTGGCCAGTTCCATGGTGAACCTCCTTGTAATCTTTTCCAACTCGTTATCCTGTAAAGAGAAAAAACAAAAACAATGAAAAAGACTTGAACAGGAAAGCCACCTGGAGAGAAGCTAGCTACATCATATTTTCTATATATGGAACATTTTCATATAGCCTCTTGTTTTATTCAGAACTCATAAAGCAGGCATTTTAAAGATAAAGAAATGAGAGATCAGAAATTAGGTTATACAAACAATAGAGTAGAAGTAGGGCTCAAATCCTAGATACTGTTCTCTTTATGAATATAAAATCATGAGTATGCCCTATGTTCTATTTTCATTTAAAGGGAAATTTTTTAAAAAGAATAAAATCACATAGCATAATAATAACTAGATTATCTTGGACCTGAGCATATGCAGTAATATTTTTATCAGATTAGGTAAGATATTTGTCACTAGAATCTTGAGATCCTGATATACAAATCTCAGATCACAGTAATTTAAAAATCCTAGCTAATAAAGGGAATATGTTAATTGATCCTCATGCCATCACAAAGATGGCAGCACCCACAGCCAATAAGGTGGAAATATGCTAATTGACTACCACATCCTCAAAGATGGCAGTGACCACAGCCACCCAGGGCCATCCGAGGCTCAGATAACCAGGGCCGGCCGAGGCTTGCGCTGCCAGGTGTGATGGGGTGTCGCCTTCCCCTGATCGCTGGGTCACCTCCTGTCCCTGAGGGCTCTTGGACTGTGAGATGGGGCAGGCTGGGCTGAAGGACCCCCCCTCCCTCCAGTGCATGAATTTTCATGCACTGCGCCTCTAGTATAAACCTTAAGTGCCTAAGAATATGAAGGTATTAATTACCCTTTAACCAAGTATGAAAATTGACATTAAGCAGGTGACCTTTTATACGGCATACACTCAATGAGTTATTTACTTGACTTTCCATTCCTTTCAAAAGGGGTAGAGACCATTGACATTACTGGTATTGGGGGCGGGGGCACAGACACCTAGTAACTTCAAGTCCTTTGCCAATGCACCATAAGTACAAATGTCACTGTGATACTTACACTATAATTCTTGGGGTTGATCTTAACACCAGCTTTGGCACCCCCAAATGGCACATCTGAAATAGAAGGCTGAATGTTGTTATTCCAAAGAAAGGATAACAAAGTTAAAAAGGATATAAGCACTATGCAACATTACAAAGATGTGCATGATTTAAGCTTTAATTTAAGAAAATTCAAGCAATAAACTATATCGACCTCTTCTAAAACACTGCACTTTAAAATTCTAGTGAACAGGAATTATAAACCTAGGCAAGTTACAATACATACTTAAATCAGTGTGCTTGACTATTTCTGAAAGCAAACAGCATACTTCTTTTTCTTCTCGCATAATCTGCTCTTGTGCACCAGATTATATGGAAAGGGCCTTAAACAAAGGTCTGTACTTAAAAAGTTCCCCATTTAAAAACAGGCTAAATCTAGCCCTGGCCAGTGTGGCTCTATTGGTTGAATGTCTTCCCTTGCACTGAAAGGTCACTAGTTTGATCCAGTCAGGGCACATGCCCATATTGTGGTGTGTATGGGAGGCAATTGATCAATGTTTATCTTTCTCTCTCTCTTTCCCTCTAAAAATAAATTTCAAAACATTAAAAAGACTAAATCTTAACTAAGACCAACTGAAAAATGATGTAAGCCTTAAACTGTGAAACCAAAAACCAAAAAATCAGTTCTCATAAAATATATTTCTCCAACATCTTAAAAGTAGCCTTGTAAATACACATATTTCCCTAAAGTGCTCTCATTAGGGAACAACAAAAGAGATCACTTACCAACCACTGCGCACTTATATGTCATCAGAGAAGCCAAAGCTTTCACCTCATCTACACTCACGTCAGTGCTGTAACGAATACCTGTAGTGTTTAAAAAAGGGGAGGGAAGGGAAAAAGAAAGGAATGCATTTAGAACATCCTCACAGGTTAAAAAAATGCTACAAATAGAAAATGTGCCCCTTTTACATTGTACACCTGGTTATTTCTAAAAACACTCCAAGAAGCGAAGGATGAGAAGTCAATCTGAAAGGCCAAAGAGGGAAAGCTGCGAGCGGACCCCAGAAGGCGCTCCAGGGCGAGCACCGACCTGGGCCGTAGGCATTCTGATAAAGAGACTGGTGTTGAAGCCCGTTTTTGCTCTCTGGCAGGAGTAGCTAAGAGCATCAAACAGCGTTCCCAGGGATTTAGAGAGGAATAAGAACCAGTCTGTCAGTGACTAACAATCCAGTAAAAAGTAACAATGATTTCACAAGAAAGAAATTACCTTCAAATAAATGATTTTTACACTTTTAGGAAAGCAACTAACATAAGTTTTATTTTCTTTTGGTTTGGGTGATTTGGTAGTGGGGAGTTCAAAGAATTTGCTTTCTTCAAAAAAAGAATTTCTTTATTGATTAAGGTAGCATATATTTGTCCTCACCCCCTACCCCCATTCCAACCTCAAACCCTTCCCCATGCATGCCCCACCTTCAAGGAATTTGCTTTCTGACAACATACAGATATGGGCAAATGGATACTCAATAAGTATGACAGATCCAACTTCGATACCGGATGGCTAAATAGATGGTATACCAGAGAGCCCTCCGTCCCTCACCCCCTGCTAACTGCTCTTAACTAAGAAATGGCGAGCTGAGAAAGCCATCTCTCATTCCTGGGGACAAGCAATACTGTTCACTCTTTCTGCAAGGATGGGTGGGTGGCCAACAAGGTAGGCAACTTTAAGTCTTAATGCTCTGTATTTAGAAGCACAGGTGTTTGGTAGAGGGGACACAGAAATTAGGTATACCCACTACTTAGGTTTTAGGAGTCTTAATCAATCACCCTTCTAAGCTGTGCAGGGTTAAGCCATGTTTTGCACTCCATGGTTCATTTCTTCTTAACCCCAAGGAAGAAGGCCTGAGTGTCTGCACATTGATTGGTTGGGCATCATCCAGGGTATCTGGATGAAGCTGGGTACAACTTCCCCCGAGAGTCCCAGGAAATGGGGGGCCCAAGGGCATCTCAAAGAATTCTGGAGAGCCAAAACTGGTTTGGCTCAATGGATAGAGTGTCAGTCTGTGGACTGAAAGGTCCCAGATTCAATTCTGGTCAAGGGCATGTACATTGGTTGTGGGCACATCCCTGAAAGGGGGTGTGCAGGAGGCAGCTTGTCGATGTTCCTCTCTCATCAATGTTTCTAGCTCTCTATACCTCTCCCTTCCTCTCTGTGGAAAAAAAAAATCATTAAAATTTATTTAAAAAAAGAATTCTGGAGAAAAAGAATTCCAGATGGAAATACACTAGTACACTATCTAATGAACTGGCAGTTTAAGAAGACTTTCCTAGTCATTTTTAAAAGCTACTTTCTTGCCAAAACCGGTTTGGCTCAGTGGATAGAGTGTTGACCTGCAGACTGAAAGGTCCCGGGTTGATTCCGGTCAAGGGCATGTACCTTGGTTGCGGGGCACATCCTCAGTGGGGGGTGTGTAGGAGGCAGCTGATCAACGATTCTCTCTCATCGATGTTTCTAACTCTCTATCCCTCTCTTTTCCTCTCTGTAAAAAAAAAACACACAAAAAAAACACCAATAAAATATATTTAAAAAAAAATAAAAGCTAGTTTCTTATGTCTCAGAAAACATCTATTTATATATAAATTATGTTTAAAGGGAATTTTATCTATTGTGATCATAAAGAGCAAATTCTGAAGCTGAACATGTCTGTAGCTCATTAGAAAAATAAAATGATTACTTTAGAGAGGTGACCTCTTAGATCTTACATAGAATTGGTTCTCAGAACATCTGTGGGATAAAGTTGTTATTAAGATGCTAAGTTTGAGAAATAACAGGTATATTATTATTTTTTAGCAAACAGCCAATGTCTGTACAGTCTGCTTCCTCCCCCATTTCTCAGGTCCCGGTTACAAACTTTTCATTCCAAGAAGCCCTCCCTGGTCACCCTATTTAAAACAGCACCTCTTCCACACCCCCACTTTCTAGCACAGCCGTGGGCAAACTACGGCCCGTTAGAGGCTGTTCTATCCTGCCCGCACGGAGCCGAAAGAGCGGGCCATACCCTTTTATGTAATGATGTTTACTTTGAATTTATATTAGTTCACACAAACACTCCATCCATGCTTTTGTTCCGGCCCAATGGTCCAGTTTAAGAACTCATTGTAGCCCTTGAGTCAAAAAGTTTGCCCACCCTGTCTAGCCCCTTCTATCTTATTTTATGTTTTGCCATGGACTTTGTTATCTACTTGCTGACCTCCTGGCTTGCCCATGAAGACTGCTGGCCACTAAATTCTGATATACATGTAAATGCTGCATAATTCACCCTAAGTGCAGAGACGAAAAAGTATTGAAAAGCAAAAATACTAGCACCTAAAATATACTCCAAGCTGTGTGTCCCAGGGGGCCGTGTGCCCCAGGTGAGCCGTGTCCCCTAAAGGGGCCACGTGCCCCGGGCGAGCCGTGTGTCCCAGGGGAAGCAGTGGGACCTGGGGTGAGGGGCAGTGAGAACCAGAGGAGGAGAGGACTCTATTCGTATGGTCCTGAGATAGTCACCATAAAACAAGCAGATTGTCAAATGACAGCGGGGAGGGGAAGGAGACCTGGGGGGAGATAGGAGAACAACAGAAGGACTGGTATGCATGAATATAAGTACAACCAACGGACACAGAACTCTGGGGAGGGAGGGCATGAATGGGAGGGGGGGGGGTCAAAGGTAAGCTATGTACACATATAATACCTTAATTTAAAAAAAAATATATATATACACTCCAGACAAAAACAATAAAAGTTATAAGATTAAGACCAAGTATTGGCATTGATGCCTGTGCGGTTTGGAGTTGCTATCTGCCTCATAAAGCAAAGCAGAGGGTTTATCTTTGGGAAGACCACGTTGTCTCCTCCAAGCCCCCTGAATAGACATACAAAGCAAACCACCCCAGTATGTGTCTTGCAAGTGAATGGGAGAATGCCGTGAGGCCAGGGCCTGGCTGGCATGCAGTGCCCCGCATGTCCTAACGGGGCTCCAGTGAGCAGGCGGGAGCACCTGGCACCTGGGAGGTGCGAACACTGCTCGCTGGCTTCGTGTCAGGACTGCACAGGACAATGCGTGTGAGGCTTAATGAACCGTGATTTACTTTTATCTCAAGATAAATTCATGGGGATAGTAAAATAGTTTACTATTAGTTAGTATTCCTCCTTTACACACAAAGCACATTTTTCATTACCTTTTTGAGCCCATTAAAGTAGTCACTGAGTTATTTTTATTTTGCTTGCTGTCTTAATACACTGCGGAACAGAAGTTTTATTGCTAGCTTTACCTAGTGACCAGATAAGTTTCTAATGAACGAGTACAAAAATTTTTAAAAATTAAATACACATTGTATTTTGAAGTTATTTATTATATGTTCTTACAAGCTAATATCTCTTTAAAGTATGACGCTTTGTAAAACACTGTGCAGCGAGATCAGCCTGCAATGTGTTAAGTGGGGGAAAATGCTAGTAAAAGTTACTTAAACTGTTAATCTGAAAAACACAAAGTCTCCATGTACCAAAAATAAAATACTCTGTAGCAACACTTGAGACAAAACAAGCTCCAGTAATAAAGGAGTTACTCACATGCAGGGAAGCTAGTTGCTCTTCCGCCTCTGGGATTGGAAACCAAAGACAATTACTAAAAATATATTGTCACCTGAAAATTCTTAACTATAATTTGCTGGACACTAAGAATATGACTGCAAAAAAGAGATACTTCAGGAGATTGTAAATTCAATGGATTAGCAGAACTGGACTACTGAAGGGCACAATGATATGACACATACTTCAAAGTTCTGCAAAGGGAAAACCTAGCATTTTTGGATGCCTAATACCTCAATACTCAATTTGAAGACAAAGCTGTTCAATATGCACATACATACAAGAGAGCCAGAAAACCTTAAAATATTTCAAAGCAAAATAAACCAAGGAAGATCTTATATTTGCAGTCTGAACATTCTCATTTTTTTCATGCTTGGTACATTTTTATTAGTAAACTGAATATTCACAAACATTAAAATAGGGAAAGCAGGCTGGTGGGAAGGGTGGCAGAGAAGGTACAGGCCTGCGGACTGAAGGGTCAAGGACTTGCAGGCTCCCTTCCCATCCATGTGGGAGGCAGCCAATCCAACTGATGTGCCTCTCGGCTCTCTAAAAATCAATGGGGGGAAAATGTCCTGGGGTAAGGATTAACAACCAAAAATGGAGCAGAGCCAAACAAAGATCATATGGGAACAGGGACATAAGTGAGAAAGGAGAAAAACCTTCCTCTAGAACTGGAAAGTAAATGATGTGTTTGGCCTCCTAGTCTTGCAGCACTGTTTGCCAGCATTAGGAATGCGTGGGAAGAAGTCAGCTGCGTCTTGAACAGGGCTGGCATTTTCAATGAAAAGCTGGCTAAACTAGAAAGCGAATGGGGTGATTACACAGGTGTGGACCACAGGACTTCTACCATCAGAAATGGCTCTATAATCAAGGACAACTTTCAGATGGCTCACAGAGTGATCTGTGCTTCCCATTCAGAGAAACTAAAGAAAAACCACCCATGGCAGTGTTTATTATTTATCAAGCTTGGTAAAGTCGGAGGATGGGCTGGTAATAGAATTAAGTACCTACTTTGCAATAGGAACTTTGAAATCACCCCTTTCATTTAAGAGAAATTAGCTGTTTTGAGCTAACTGGTATACAGATGTCTGAGAAGGACATTAATGAGATGCATAGCAGTTAGCTAAAATAGTTAATTTCTACACCCAGCACAAAGTATTTCTGCCTTTAAGCTTACTTACCAAAAACATTCCTTACTATCAAAAGCCTAATATTGGTGTGCACAAAATTTTTCTAGAAGAATTAAAAATCAAGAGCAAAAACTAGCTGAAGTTGCTATGGTGATGAAGAAAACATCCGCTGGAAAGAAAGAGTCAGTGAAAACCACAACTTGAATTGGCCTGATTTTTCCTTTTGCTAGTTGACACAAAACCAGAAACATACCAAAAGCTCCTAGCGATCAAATCATCATTGTTTCTTATGCTGAATCATTAAACACATTCATGAAAATTCAAAAGGTTTTTAAAATTATGTGAACCTGTATCTTTTAACAGGGTTTGATTTATTCATCAGAAATCCAATTTGCAACTGTATTATCTCACTTTTCAGAATTTTCTCACTTAATACTAACATAATTTCCTAACTGAAAAAGCCGAAGCCTCCCATGATTACCACTTAGGGGTGACCATTCTTAGCAACTTAAATGTATATGTATCCTTCCAAATAATTTCCCTGTGTTTATATATATATACATATCTATAGATATATAGCTTTGTCTTGTGCTTAAGTAATTAACTTCCGGCCCAATGAATGAAGGTAAAAAAAAAAAAAAAAGCACTTTAACAGGGGGGTCTTGTTAATTTTTAATAGATTCCTTACTCTGATAATTCTAACAGTAAACTTAGAGTCACACCTTCATACCAAACAGGTTTTGGAAACAATGCTAGTTCAAAAACATTTAGCAAAAAGATAACAGTAACTCACTCTAAAAAGGTTCCAGTTTCATATAAATTATTCACAAGTCTAGTTGATATTTGAGATAGCTCTTAAGAGAGGAAACAAATTATAGGTGGACGGGAGACAAGATGTGTATGGTCAGCTACCACGTGGCTGTATTTCCAATGTTCCTAAGATCACTTCAAACCAGATTTACTTATTTTTTAAACCCCATTTCTCTCTTCTTACATATACACCTTTTTGTCCTACTGGTGCCTCAGGCTAGAAATTTGTGCTATCTTTGACTCAATCCATACACACTTCCTGTTGGGTAATACCGCCATTCTTCACAATGGTTTATCTGTCCTTCACTCTGGTCTCTGACCTTCCCATCACATCACTCCCAGCTCCAGGACGCTAGCCTCTGTGCCCCCTTAGGTTCATCATTACCCATCAGCAAACCTCCAAGGAAAACCTCCTGCTCCCACACTCTGACACTAACAGTATGGGGGTTCCCACACCAACAATTCTCCACTTCTCCGAACGCCAACTGGGTGTCCTATAACTTAGTTCACTTTTGACACGGAAGACCCAGTTGGTGCAGACCCCACAAGTTAAGGGCTCACCCCCCAAAACCTCCCCCACCCATTTCAGCTACAGTACTGCCTGCTGAGGGTTCCCACACTTCTGCCCAACTTGGGCACAAACTGGAGGTTCCCACAACCCCTCCTCAGGTTTGATAATTTGCTAGATGGCTCACAGAACTTGGGGAAACACTTCACTTACTACATCTACTGGTTTATTAAGAGGGTCCTGAGTACAGGAGTTTCTGTGCCTGAGAAGTTGGAATGTGCCACCCTCCTGGCACACGAATGCCTACCGGGAAGCTCTCCCAACCCAGTTTAGGCATTTTTATGGAGACTGCCACAGAAGCATAACGAATTATTAACTTAGCCTCCAGCTCCTCTCCCCCACTGGAGGGTGGAAGGTGGGGCTGAGAGTCCCAGGATTTTGACCTCAGGTCACCTTTCTGGTGACCAGCTCCATCTTGAAGCCAACCAGAAGCCCACGGAGAGTTACCTCATTAGATTAAAAGATGTTCCCATAACCCAGAAAGTTACAGGTCTTAGGAGCTCTGTGCCAGGAAATGAAGTTAAAGATAACTGTTAGCTCAAATGATGCTTCTAGCACCCCTATCACTCAGGGATTCCAAGGAGAAGGGGGTTAGGGTAGTACAAGAGACAATAAATAAATAAATAAATAAATAAATAAATAAATAAATTTGTGCCATTTGTTATGTCACAAATTCACAGTCTGCTCCCACCACAGTCTCACCTCACACCTGGAGTGACGCCACCCTCTACTTCTCTCCTAAGTGATCTCTCCCCCACTCAATTTCTATACAGCCTTCCCCACTCGCAGATCAAGACTGCTTCCCCCCGTTACCTTCTTTGGATTATTACAGCAGCGCATTGTTTGTTGTATTTTCAATTTGTCATTTCTTGATGGTTTCTAAAAAAGGAAAATGCTGAAAAAATGTACTGAGCTTAAAGCAAAGAGAATGATATAATGCAGAAGAGATTTTGGTTTTTGCTCTATTTTGGGGAAATGAAAAAACATATCAAAAAACCAAACAAAGCAATCAATGTGTGTGCTTTTTAAGTCTCTTATAGTTACCCAACAGAGGATGGTACCTGACACGGAGAAGGCAACTAACAGACATGCAATAGATACATTAACTGTCAGAAATCCCATGAAATAATGTTCTTTAAATATTAAGTTTAGCCGTGTATCCTGGAGGAGACATGTACCCTGGGAGAGCTGTGTGCCCCGGGGAAGCAGTGGGACCCAGGGGAAGGGGCGGTGTGAACCAGAGGAGGAGCAGATTCTATTCGTGTGGTCCTGAGATAGTCACCATAAAACAAGCAGACTGCCAAATGAGGAGCAGATTCTATTCATGTGATCCTGAGATAGTCACCATAAAACAAGCAGATTGTCAAATGACAGCGGGGAGGGGAAGGAGACCTGGGGGAGATAAGTGAACATCCGAAGGACTGGTATCTATGCATATAAGTACAACCAATGAACACAGAACTCTGGGGAGGGAGGGCATGAATGGGAGGTGGTGAGGGGGAGGCAATGGTAAGCTATGAACACAAATACCTTAATAAATTAAATAAATAAATAAATAAATAAATAAACAAAATTGCAAACTAGCCGGAAAAAAATTAAATTTAAAACTGCTGCCTTCAAGGAAAGGAAACCTCACATAATGGAAAAACTGATTTATTTGGGATACAGTCTAGTTTGTAAATCCAACATGGGTACTGTTGCCCTTGATTACTCCTTTGCTCTGTTTCTCTCTTGGTAAGAAATTAAAAAATAGTTCATGTAAATCCTATGGCCAATATGTACAATATGCTTTTTTAAAAAATTGATATTTTACAGAGAGGAAGGGAGAGAGATAGAGAGCTAGAAACATCGATGAGAGAGAAATATCGACCAGCCGCCTCTTGCACACCCCCTTACCGGGGATGTGCCCGCAACCAAGGTACATGCCCTTGACCAGAATCGAACCTGGGACCTTTCAGTCCGCAGACCGACGCTCTACCACTGAGCCAAACCGGTTTCAGCAAAATATGCTTTTTGAAAGGCCTATGCTGACATACATTTTGTGACAATGATAGATGATGGAAGGGGTCTCATTACTGACAACCTTTGTAATTGTCATTTGGGTCATGTTCATATTTTCCTCTAGCCAAGAAGTAATTCAGAAAATTAGGTCTCAGTCTGACTCCAAGAATAATCAAGAAAAATAATAGCAATTCTTAATAAACAAAGATTTTTCTTAGTTTTTAAGGAAGAGCCACTCAGAAGAAACCTATTTAAAATTTATTTCATTGAAAATTCTTAACACATGTAATAATTGAGAAATGCATTGTTCTGGCTACATATGAAACTGATAAACACCTAAGCTCTTCAAACAACTTTTAATGGAAAAAGCTCTCTTTAAAATGTTATTTCAGCCCAGCTGGCATGGTTCAGTGGTTGAGCGTCAACCTAAGAATCAGGAGGCCACACAGTTTGATTCTTGATCAGGGCACATGCCCTAGTTGTGGGCTCCATCCCCAGTGTGGGCCATGTAGGAGGCAGCTGATCAATGAGTGTCATCATTGATGTTTCTGTCTCTCTTCCTCTCCCTTCATCTCTGAAACCAATATATATATAACAAAACAGTGCTAAACCCACCTTCTTCCCACTATAAGCCAGAAAGTTCATGTTCAATTACTATTTCTTGAACTTAATTTCAACACTGCCAATTTGGAGTTTAATACATACTGGTACTTGTCCTGATTTTTGATGCCCCAATTCCTGCAAAGTGTACTTTACATCTAATGAGGGAGCAGTATTTGTCTTCCTGCATATGGGTTTTCACTGAAAAGCAAACGAGGGATTCACACAAACTATGGGAAGATTGGATAGCAATCTGCTATAGGTCTCCATCATTATCTTAGCTGTTCCTTGGTAGATTGGAATGCGTGCGCGGAGGAGTTGGGGGTGACTTTAGAGGCATTTGGCTCCCTTTCCCCTCATTTCCTCCCCCTCCCCACTAAAATAAAAGGCCTTTATAATAGCAACACAGTTCATTAAAATAACAGCAGCAGCATTATAAAACCTCAGGGCTAAGGGCTATCGTGTAGACGACGTAAAGACTACCTGTCATCTAACTGAACTCCCAGACTTGATTAATCCTGAATTTATCTACAAAGACTACATTCTATCTTGTGGCAGCAGATGGAGATACTCTCATCCCTTCTTCTTCAAAGCACAGCTGAGGAGACAACCAAACCATAGCTGCCTCCACCCTGCATCCTGTTGCCCAAAGACAAGAACAAAGACCATCTCCCTCCTACAGTTTCCGTTTTGCATTTTGGCTCAAAAAAACAAGCCAAGCCCCAGCTGGCCTGGCTCAGTAGGTAGAGCATTGGCCTGTACACTCAAGGCTGCCTTGATTCTGGTCAAGGGCACATGACTGGGTGGCAGGTTCAATCCCCAGTAGGGGGCATTCAGGAGACAGCGGATTAATGATTTTCATTGATGTTTCTAACACTACTTTCGTATCTGAAATCAATGAAAAAATATATTTTAAAAAGAGAGAAAAACTTAGTGAAGTTTATATAGGGATTATGCAAAGCATCTTTTAAAATCTCAATACTAGCCGAAACCGGTTTGGCTCAGTGGTAGAGCATCGGTCTGCGGACTGAAAGGTCCCAGGTTCGATTCCGGTCAAGGGCATGTACCTTGGCTGCAGGCACATCCCCTGTAGGGGGTGTGCAAGAGGCGGCTGGTCGATGTTTCTCTCTCATTGACATTTCTAGCTCTCTATCTCTCTCCCTTCCTCTCTGTAAAATATCAATAAAAATATATTTAAAAAAAATAAAAATAAAATCTCAATACTTGATATATTCTGTTATTTCTAAGACCACAGTGGAACCAAAGAGGTTAACAACTTCCTTTTCAGTAAAATATGCTTTAAATGTTTAAGTGGAGGAAAAAACTCCACTGAAAGTTCCTCTTAGAATATACATTCTCTGCGATCAGACAAGGATGATAAATTGGTACAAGATCCTTGAGTGCCATGAAAGCAAAGCATAGAAGTCTGCAAATTTTTCTTAATCACCCATTTATTATACTGTTCTTTATCTTAAGCACACAAAAATATTTTTAAGTTTTCATAGCAAAACCAAACTTCTCCAAACCTATTCTCTCCATACTTTCAAATTCTGAAAGAGAATAAACCTATCATTATAGAGGTCAATTTTCTTTTATATTATCTGCTGCTATTGATTAGTTAAAATTCAATTTCTCAATGTTTATATGTTGGGAGTTAGAGCTTTCAGTGGCATGCCTTCTTATAAATGGGATAATGGAAGAGAAAATTGTATCTTACACTCTAGTTCAGTGGTCGGCAAACTCAGTCAACAGAGCCAAATATCAACAGTAACAGATTGAAATTTCTTTTGAGAGCCCAATTTTTAAAACTTAAACTTCTTCTAACGCCACTTCTTCAAAATAGACTCGTCCAGGCCATGGTATTTTGTGGAAGAGCCACACTCATGGGGCAAAAGAGCCGCAGTTTGCTGACCAAGGCTCTAGTATAAGCAAGTGCTACACTAACAGTGCTTCAGGATGTCTGATGCAATTTGTTGCTAGGTTCAATATTATGGTATTAAAACTGCTGTGGCAACAAGAGGAAGAGGACCAACAAACTGTGGTAAACTTTAGTGAGTTTGCGGAGTTGTGATTTATAATGATAGGAGAGGGCTTGGCTATTAGAACTTCCTGGAGCAAATCAGATCCTGCAGAAAAAACAGCTAGTTCTTTTGTATGTCTTTTAAGCAACTGGAAAATACTGACAAAATAGTAATATGAACTTGACATTCATTTTAAAGTACCACTGCAGGTTAGCTCTATCCACTGAACCAAACTGGTTAGGGCCACTGCAGTTTAACATTTGCTAATTCTGCTTCTTCCTCCAACATTCTCGTTTGCTGTTCTTGGGCATCGGAACAAGTATTCTTGGTTTAGAGAATGAGAGTGGTAGGAAGAAGACAGGCAATGGAGGAGATTGACAGTGTGTACATTTATATACGTTTGGAGCTGGAAAGGGAATTTAGAGGTCAAAGTGGTCGACGTTGATTTTAGAACAGGAAAGTAAAGGATAACAGTGTTACAGATTAAGTCATAAAAGTGGGTGGGGCCAATGCAAATTTAGCCAGCAAGTAAAAGTAAATCATTAAACAGTTTAAACCTTTGTTCCCCAGCTGAGAATGCCAGCAGTGGTCAATTTTTTTTCTGGTAGAGAGATTTCTAAAAATTATCTTTAGAAGTCAGCTGGTAAAATAGAACCCTGTGTCAGGTTTACGGAGACAAAGGGCACAGCCCCACAGCTCTCTGCAAACTTCAGCAACTCTTTACCTTCCTATTTTAGGTTACTTTTAAGCACCTTCAAAAATGTATAGTGACATTTATTAGAGGAAATATGGGGAAAAAAACCCACTTTCATTTTCTCAAAGAAATAAATATGACTGCATAAGCTAAATCCACATCCAAAAAAATTAAACTATGTATAGGATAACTTGGTGGTTAGCAAATTGTAACCGATTCAACTCCCTTCTTCACCTACTTATCTCTTCCCCGAGCTCGAATCCGGTGCTAGCCAGGACCAGCACACACCCCCGGGCTATTTCATTCCATTGGCTGGCGGGCCCGCCAGCGGTCTACCCTTTAGATTTACTGTCAGGACGCCCGGTGTTTGTCAGGGGTGTTACACTGCTCATGCATTACAATTCCGTACAGAACAAAAGCTGTCAGGATAGGAAAATAATTTAAAAGGTCAACGTGTAATTAACACATTCCTCTCGTTAAAACTGTCTAGATTTCAAAACTAGAGGCAGTTCATCTTTATGTTACTGTATCCCGCCACTAGTGCAGAAAGAGGGAAAAAATCACAAAGTTATTTCACAACCTGCATTCGGGTGAGTCACAGAAGCCCACAAAATGCTCGCCAGGCACAGCAGATGGCCAGGCGTTCCCTTTTCCAGAGCGCACTGGGTCGGGACCCGCCCTGTGACACCCAAAGGAGCGGCGCCCGGCGCTCCTCCGCTCGCCGCTCCAGCCCGGCGGGAGCTCGGGCGGGGAGGGCCGGCTCCGGGGCCAGGGCGGAAAGCCCCTGCCCACCGAGCCGGCCGTGGCAGCGGGAGGACTCGGCGCCCGCCGGCGGGGGGGGGGGGGGGGGGACGGAGGCCGGGCGCGCGGCCGGGGCGCTCACCTCCCTTGCAGGGCGTGCGGTGCTGGCTGTGCTGGGCCCGGTAGCCCTCGACGACCTCCCAGGAGCCGTCGTCGCGCCGGATGGGGAAGGACAGGCTCAGCACATGGTTGCAGGGCTTGATGATCCGCAGGATGCCGCGCACCCGCTTCCGCTTCTGCTCCTCGCTCTCCCGGGTCTTGAGGTCCTCCACCAGCTTGTCCTCCACGATGCTGGCGCCGCGGTCGAAGAAGCCCTCCACCATCTTGAAGAAGTTGGGGTCGTCCTCGCGGTCAGCCGCCGCCTCGCTGTAGTGTCGCCGGGCGGGCGGCGGGAGCCCGGGCTGCGGGGCGGCGGCGGCGGCGGCGGGCTGCCCGCGGGCCCGGCCCAGCAGCGCCGCCGCGTCGGCCGCCGCGGAGCCCAGGGCGGCGGGCCCGGCGCGGGACAGCAGCAGCGCTTCGCCCAGGCAGCGGTACATGGCGGCGGCGGGCGGAGGCGCTGGCGGAGGCTCGGGAGGGAAGGACGGCCCGGCGCGGGCTGCCCTTTTATCCGCAGCTTCCTGCCTTCTCCAGCTGTCCCCTCCCCTCGGCGCTCGCCGCCTACCGGGGGTGGGGACGGGGGGGACGGGCTCCGGGGCCCCGGGCCAACGTCGCCCGTGAATGGCAGGGCGGGGGCGCGCCGCCCTGGAGCCGCCCCTCCGCCTCCGCTGCGGCCCGCCCGGCCTCCCTGGCGACGGCGCGTGCCGGCCGGGCCCGCGGGCACTCGGGGACGCGCAGGCGCGGGCACTCGGGGACGCGCAGGCGCGGGAGGGTGTGCGCGCGCGGGCACTCGGGGACGCGCAGGCGCGGGCGGGCCGGCGCGCATGCTCTCCGGGCCGCGCGGGCCTGGAGCATCCCAGGGAGGGCGGAGTCTCAGGTCAGTGCGTGGCGCCCCGGGGGGGTGCGGGGTACTTGAGGGGGGTTTTCTGGGGCGGGGCCTGCCCTGGGACGGGGCGCGCCTGCCTGTGGGGGGCGCCGAGGGGCCGGCCTCGGGGCTGCGGGCGGTGCGGTTGGCGGCGGGCCTCGGTGAGTCACGGTGTCCCTCTCTCCGCCCGGGCCCGGCGGCCGCCGCTCCCTCCGGGGCCTGCCTAGCGGTCCGGGCGGCCGGGGAGCGGCGGTCGGAGGCCGGGCAGGGCGTGGCTGTGTGCTGGGCGCCGCGAAGAAGTCGGTGTCAGCCCGAGCTGCACTTTTGAGGTGGCTTTGCAGAAACTGGAAAGGAGAAAGCCTGGGATCTGGGGGATCCCTTACCGTCTGGCTCATTTTGTCCCTTTTAACCGCTCATCCGATGATGTTGAGATAAAATTAGTTATGTAAATCGCTGTTGTAGCTTTCTGACATTTACTGCCGTGCTTCCCCTTTTCAGTGAGGAGGAAAAAAGGGTGCTGTGATGAAACGCCCCAGACACACATCTTTAGTAATAGGTTTATCTTTGCCCGGAGCAGGCCCTGCCCTTTGTTTCTGCGCATCTTGGTTGGCACCTTTGAAATGCCGCTCTCCAGTCCCCTCCTTTCGGGGGTGACCGCCATCAAGAGAGCATCTTCCCAGTTTCTGCAAGTCACCTAAAAAATGCAGCTCTCCTTTCCCCAGCCCGCCTGGCTCTCTCCCACTCTCAGGTGGTCTTCCCGCGGCCCCCCTTAAATTCAAGTGCTTAAAAGAAACTGCAACATGGTTATTCTCAGGAGCCTTGGAAGCTTCCTGGCCATGTCCTCAGTTTTGGCTCAAACAAACTCTTAAACATTCTCTACAGGTTTCGACATTCCTATGTTGACAGAAATATGTTTTTGAAATAGTCCAAAAACAAAAGCACCCCAGGGAATTCTTCTCAGTAATGTGTATATTAAATGGACCAGAATAGGGTTGCAAACTTGAAGGTACATGAAGGTTTAATTATGTAGTTAAGCATACTTGATGAGGAATGCTGATGGTCACCACTCTTGTGGGGAAGTCTGATGCTTGTAAAAGTAAAGGCCACCTTACCAACGTTAGCCACCCAGTGTACTTTGGAGGTTTTAAAAGGCACCCTTTTGACTTGCAAAACTACTTTGCTTTCTGGCTTTCACTTTCTTCACCTATTAGAATATGGAAAAGAATGTTCTTAATTCTTACAATATCCTGCAAAGTATAAGATGACAACCTAGGTCAATTAAATTGCATTAACCTCTCAGTGTACTTTCAAAGCAAAAAAGATGGTGCTGATATTTTGCAGTGTTTGCTAGATTAAAATGGTCACAATTTATATTTGTCTTGTGTTTCTTAGTGAAAAATATTCTCTGAACTGAATCCTGAATTTGTCTTGTTGGTCAAAATATTAAGGTACCAAATTTGCTTTTGATTTGATAGTGTTATTAATAGCATTGAACCCACCCAAACCTTAACGTTCCAGAATAAAGTGATTAGAATCAGTAAACATGTGGATTTTCTTTTTTTCCCCTCTTCAGACGAAATTCCTTGGTATGTTTTGAGGAAAGTGGTTTAGGTTTGTTTGTTTTTGCCCTTGTTTATCTTTCTTGATAACCATTGCCCTCAGAAAAATAAATGTTTAACTTTGCTTCCTCCAAGTCTTAATCACCTGAACTCAAGATGGTGGAAGTGAGGCAGGGTAGTAAGAAGCTACAATAATTCCTTGGCAAGTGGGATAGGAAAACCGAGACAGATTGTTACACCGAGACAGATTGTTACACCGAGACAGATTGTTACACCGCAGTTTGCAGCCCTCTCATTAATTCTATCTTCCCTAAACAAAAGACGAGTAAGAGTAAATGGTTTGTACTTATCCCCAACCAGAGGATAAATCATGGAGACAGATAGCAGAAATGCGGTTAATGCCATTTGTGCCAAGTAAACTCAAGGACAGAGGAAGTTAAGGGAATATAAATCTCATTTTGTCATTTCAGCATAAAGCTGATGAAGATTCTATTGAGATCTTCCCTTAAGACCTCCCTAAATGCCCGGCTTTTAAAACCCCTCAGAAGGAAGGCCGCAGAGCCTGCGCTCCCAGGAATGTGCCTGCACCCCTTGCCCCCCCTTCTTTCCCCCACAGCTCGCATCTCCTACTGGAAGGAAGCCGTGAGGCTTGCAGCCTGGGATCAATGCTCGGCAGCAGTTCCCGGCCCCGCCCTGGCCCCCAGACCCTTCCTCTGAATTCTTAGCCCGAGCAGCCAGCCAGCCGTTCCTCCCCTGGCCCTTTGTTTCACTGTCCCGGATTTTTTTTTTTTAATACATGTTTTAATTGATTTTAGAGAGAGGAAAAGAGAGGGGGAGAGAGAAACGTGAATGAGAGAGAAACATCATTGATTAGCTGCCTTCTTCATGCCTCCTGCTGGGGACTGAGCCAGCCACCTGGGCGTGTGCCCTGACCAGGAATCAAATCCCCAGCTTTATTTAATAAACGTCCTCTAAAAATCACCTGGACTCGTATTGTGAAATCTTTCTTGCACAAAGTCAAGAACCTACACACTCCAGCCAGCCCCAGGCAGGCCCGGGAAGGGCCAGGTCCCCTTTCCAGTATCAAAAGGGCTGTGGAAGGAGTGAGGAAATTATTCATAATTGGGAGTTTTCTATGTGTAGATATCTTACAAAATGGCTCCACAAGAACCCTACAAAGTTTTTATTTTTAAAATCTGCATTATGTTTTTAAGTTATATCTGTGCTATCAAGCAGTGCAGATAGGTTTTAAAAAAATAGAGTAATAATCTCCTGTCCCCATTTTGTAGTTGGAGTGTGTTTCCTTTCACCCTCAGGTAGGTGGTTTTCTCATTCCTGATGTAGCAGGAAGGGGCGGGAACTCAGAGACCAAGTAAACAGATGATCACCTCCTTGGCAAATAGCAGCCTATGTATGACTCAAGGCCGTCCACCTGATATTTTAAGTGGTTGCATTTACCACTTAAAAATTGTAGTTTAAAATTGTTTACTATGATGTGAAGTCCAGTGCATTTCAGCTTTACGTTGGTGATTACCTTTATATAATATACAGATATTTTGCAAATTAAAAGTTAATTATTGATAGTCATTTCCAATTCAAAAGAAATCCAGAATTGAAGGGAATTTTGGTCATTTGTTAGTATCCAACAAACAAATTTCCTGCCTTTGTGGTTTATGAGTTTCCCTTAACTATGTTAAAATTACGGTCTTTTCTTATCAGCATGCTTTTGTGCTTCCAGGTGCTTTTTAAAATGTTTTAGAAAAAGAGTTTTAGTATGAAGAAAGACATAAGTACATGAACAATGTAGTTGTTTTTAAGTGATTTAATTTGAAAAATTATTACATATTTTCTAATTTCTCTTGAGGCTTGTCTATATTTGGACATTTCATTTAAATGAATCATACAATATGTGGTCCTTTGTGACTGGTTTCTTTTACTCAGCATCATGTTTTCAAAAATATCTTTTTTTTTTTTCTGAGAGAGAGAGAGAGAGAGAGAGAGAGAGAGAGACACATGAGAGATAGGCTGCCTCCTGCATACCCCTACTAGGGATCCAGGCCCCAACCAAGAATCACACTGGCAACTTTTTGTTGCATGGGACAACGTCCAACCGCCTGAGCCACACTGGCCAGGGTGGCATAACATTTTAAAAATTCATTCGCCTTATAGCATGTGTCAGTATTTCATTTCTTTTTATGGCTGAGGAGTATTCATTGTATGGCTATATTATGTATTTTAATCTATCACTGATGGACATTTGTGTTATTTTCACTTTTTTGCTATTTGAATAATGCTATTATGAACATGCTTGTACAAGTTTTTATTTAGACAGATGTAAATTCTCTTGGGTGTATATCTCAAAGTGGAATTGCTGGGTCATATGGTAGGTAACCTGTGTTTAGCCTTTTGAGGAACTGCCACACTGTTTTCCACAGCAGCTACAGCACCGTTTTCACTCTTACCAGCATTGTATGAGGCTTCCAATTTCACCACATCCTCCTCAGACCATTATTATCTGATATGAAATTATAGCTCGTTTTGGTTTTGATGTGCATTTCCTAAATGATTATTTAAAATATATATATGTGTGTGTGTGTGTGTATATATATATATATATATATATATATATATATATATTGATTTCAGAGAAGTAGAGAGAGAGGGAAAGAGAGAGGGAGAGAGAGAAACATCAATGATGAGAATCATTGATTGGCTGCCTCCTGCACACCTCCTACTGGGGACTGAGCATGTGCCCTTGACCATAATCGAACCCGGGACCCTTCAATCCTCTGGCCGGTGTTCTATCCACTGAGATAAACCGGCTAGGACTCCTGAATGATCATGAGTGGCTTTACTTTTATTTACTCACTAGTGGCCCAGTGCATGAAATTTGTGCATGGGGGGAGGGGGTGATGTCCTTCAGCCCGGCCTGCACCCTCTCCAATCTGGAACCCCTTAGGGGTTCTGACTGCCAGTTTAGGCCCGTTCTTGCAATCTGGGACCTCTGGCTCCTAACCGCTCACCTGCCTGCCTGCCTAATTGCCCCTAACCACTCTACCTGCTGGCCTGCTCGCCCCCAACTGCCCTCCCCGCCTGGCCCCTAACCACCTCTGCCTTGGTCCTACCACCATGGCTTTTGTCCGAAAGGTCTTCCAGTCTAATTAGCATATTACCCTTTAATTAATATAGATTGGCCATGTATATCTTGAGAATGTCTATTCACATTTTCCCCCCATTTTTAAATTAGATTTTTGTCTTTTTATTGTTGAGTTGTAAGAGTTCTATCTATAGTCTAGATGTAGATTCCTTATCAGATATATGATTTGTAAGTGTTTTAACTTTTCTAATGGTGTCGTTTACAACAGAAGTTTTAACTTTTGATGAAGTCCAATTTATAAATATTTTCTTTTGTTTATGCTTTTGGAATCATGTCTAAGAATCATTGTCTGATTGCAGGCATAAAGATTTACACCTATTTTTTTTCTAAGAGTTTTAGTTTTTATTTTTATTTTTAAAAATATATCTTATTGATTTTTTACAGAGAGAAAGAGAGAGAGATAGTTAGAAACATCGGTTAGAGAGAAACATCTATCAGCTGCCTCCTGCACCCCCCCACTGGGAATGTGCCTGCAACCTGCCCTTGACCGGAATCGAACCTGGGACCTCTCAGTCTGCAGGCTGATGCTCTATCCACTGAGCCAAACAGGTTTTGGCTCTAAGAGTTTTATAATTTTATGCTGGAAGCTAATTCCAGCATGTCATAATAAATGCAAGAAGTCCTCAAAAGGTTGATGGGCTTCTGTTTTCAGCTGAAACATATTATTGCCTGCTGGAATAGTGGAATATTTCCAGAAACCTGAAAATCTGCACATATTATTGCCTGCTACTGGAACAGCCGAGGGCAGTTCCTCCAACCTGACAATGCCTACTGTATACCAAACCTTTCCTTGATATAGGTAATCTGTGTTAATAAAAAGCTAAGTTCCCTTCTGCCCTCCAACATGCCTTCCAAATGGTATTTCCTGTGTAGTCTCGATTCATTTATGGGCAGCCCCTTTTCGAGATTCCTTGAACCCTTCTAGATACTGAGAAATACCCGGGCAGTTTTAGCTTTTACATGTAGGTCTTTGATTCATTTTGAGTTTATTTTTATATGTTGAGTAAAGGTTCCATTTCATTCTTTCTCATGTGGCTGTTCATTTGTTCCAGTGCCATTTGTTAAGAAGACTATTTCTTTCCCACTGAATTGCCTTTGTACTATCAAAAATCAATTGATCTTAATGTGAGGGTTTCTGAACTCTTCATTTCTTTTCCACTTGTGCCATATATCTACCCTTATGCTAGTACCACATTGTCTTGATTATTGTAACTTTACAGTAAGTGTTGAAATCGGCAACTAGGAATCCTCCAACTTTGTTCTTTTTCAAGATTGTTTGGTTTTTCTGAGTCCCTTAAGTTTTCATAGAAATTTTAGGATTAGGTGGTTAATTTCTGCAAAAAGTCTGGCTGGAATTTTTATTGGGATTTTGTTAAATCTATAGATTAACTTGAAAAGTAGTGCCATTTTAACAAAATATTACATCTTTTGATTCATGTACATGGGATGTCTTTTTACTTATTTAGGTCTTTTAAGTTTTTAGCACTGTTTTGTTGTTTCGGACTATAATAGAGATAGTTTTTCCTCCTTTCCAATCTGGATGTGTTTTATTTTACTGCCTAATTGCTCCTCATTATCTTTTACTGTTGCGTAGTATTTCATTATATGGATTTGCCAAAATTATTTTTGCTAATGAATACGTAGGTTGGTTCCAGTATCTTGAAGTTACAGAGGTACTGAAGTGAGTAACTTATTACTACATAGAACATCAGTTTTTTTTCTTTTTGTTTTTTTTTAATTTATTAAGGTATTATGTGTACATAGCTTACCATTGCCCCCCCCCCCATATATGCCCTCCCTCCCCAGAGTTCTATGTCCATTGGTTGTACTTTTATGTATGCAGACCAGTCCTTCGGTTGATCCCCTATCTCCCCCAGATCTCCCTCCCCCCTCCCCCCTCCCCCGCTGTCATTTGACAGTCTGCTTGTTGTTTTACTGTCTCTATATCTATCTTTCTATTCATTAGTTTATAATGATCTTTAATATCCATAAATGAGTGAAGTCATGTGGTGTTTCTCTTTCATTGACTGGCTTATTTCACTCAGCATGATGCTTTCCAATTCCATCCAGGTTACTGCAAATGATGAAAATTCCTTCCTTTTTATGGCCGCATAGTATTCCATGGTGTAGATGTACCATAGTTTTCTGATCCATTCATCTGCTGACGGGCACCTAGGCTGTTTCCAAATCTTAGCTATTGTAAATTGTGCTGCTATGAACATAGGGGTGCATATATCCTTTCTGATTGGTGTTTCTGGTTTCTTAGGGTATATTCCTAGTAGTGGGATTACTGGGTCAAATGGGTGATCCATTTTCAGTTTTTTGAGGAAGCTCCATACTGTTTTCCACAGTGGTTGCACCAACCTGCAATCCCACCAGCAGTGCACTAAGGTTCCTTTTTCTCCACAACCTCGCCAACATTTGTCGTTTGTTGTTTTGTTGATGTTGGCCATTCTGACAGGTGTGAGATGGTATCGCATTGTTGTTTTGATTTGCATCTCTCGGATGATTAGTGAGCATGTTTTCATGTGCCTCTTGGCCTTCCTTCTGTCGTCTTTTGAGAGGATTCTATTCAGGTCCGTTTCCCATTTTTTAATTGGATCATTTATCTTCCTTTTATTGAGTTGTGTAAGCTGTCTGTAGATGTTGGAGATTAAACCTTTATCAGTGATATCATTTGCAAATATGTTCTCCCATACCGTGGGACTTCTTGTTGTTTTGTTGATGGTTTCTTTTGCTGTAATAAAGCTTTTTATTTTGATGTAGTCCCATTTGTTCATTCTCTCTTTAGCTTCCATTGCCCTAGGGGCAGTATCAGTGAAGAAGTTCTTTTGGCATATATCTGAGATTTTGCTGCCTGTGGATGCCTCAAGTATTTTTAGAACATCAGTTTTTAACCTTTTTCATTTCAGGGCTATTTTTTTAATAGAATAATCATCAGCTTTATTTTAAAAACTATAATATTGATTTCAGAGAGGAAGGGAGAGGGGGAGAGAGATAGAAACATCAATGATGAGAGAGAATCATTGATTGGTTGCCTCCTGAATGCCCCAGAAGGGGATCAAACCTGCCACCTGGGCATGTGCCCTTGACTGGAATCGAACCCAGGACCCCTCAGTCTGTAGGCCAATGCTCTATTCACTGAGCCAAACCAGCTAGGGGCATCTCAGTACTACTTTACCTTCTTACGTATGAGTAGTGAATTTGAACATAGAGTTTAATAGTTGTCAGCATTTTGTTTTTTTATAGAGTGGCAAAATATTTGCCAAAAATTGTTACCCTATCTACATATTAAAAATGATAGAATGAGCCGAAACCGGTTTGGCTCAGTGGTAGAGCATCGGTCTGCGGACTGAAAGGTCCCGGGTTCGATTCCGGTCAAGGGCATGTACATTGGTTGAGGGCACATCCCCGGTGGGGGGTGTGCAAGAGGCAGCTGGTCGAAGTTTCTTTCTCATCGACGTTTCTAGCTCTCTATCCCTCTCAATTCCTCTCTGTGTAAAATCAGTAAAGTATATTAAAAAATAAAAAAATTAAAACATTTAAAAAAATGATAGAATGAAACTAAATGATATCACAAATAAAATATTTAACTTTTAAATAGAGCTTTTAAAATAAGAAACTAAAGTCAGGTCCAGGTCCCTATGTTACTAAGTTTAATAGGTTTTAGTTCACTTCGTATACCAGCCAGATGAGTATGGGGAGAGAGGAGTGCCCTGTCCTACCGAATACCACGTGCAAATGCCTGAAGATAAATGAGACTAGGGTTTGAAAATATAGAGTAGCATATACTATACTTAAAGCAGTTTGATCGTCACAATAGTTTGGCTTAAACAGCATTTTGGTTGAAAATGATTATCACTTCTGTTTTTTTCAAGTATTGGTAATTTTGGTGCATTGTGGATTTTTTTTTTTTTTTTTTAGTCTTTGTGCCATATTTTTCAGGAAAAGTTTTTCTAATATTGGCTTTTGTGTTTCTAATTGATTTTAGAAAAATTTATAATTTTTATTTTTCCCCCCTTTAGTGAACATGTTTCTGTTATAAGCAAGAAAAATATGTCACCCTTGCCAGTGTGGCTCAGTTGGTTGGAGAGTAGTCCTAGGGAGGGTCATGGCTTCAGTTCCGGATCAGGGCACATGCGTAGGCTGCAGGTTTCATCCCTGGTCAGGGCGCGTGTAGGGGAGGCAACTGATTGATGTTTCTCTTACATTGATGTTTCTTTCTCTGTCTCTCTATTTCCCTTCCTCTCTCTCTAAAATCATGTTTTTAAAAAGTTAGAAAAAGAGAAATATATCAAAGAAAAGGATCTGACAATTTCAGGGTTTGTAATCTTTCCCCCCCTTTTTTCCTAATAAATCAAATGTCAACTATATGTGCTTATCTAGTTTGGTTAAGTTTTCATTTTGCTGCACTGCTGAATAATATTCAACGAAAGTTTGGTCAACTTGCTAAGGTTCTTTTCATGTTGTGAGTAAATATGAAAAATAGTAGGACCTTTATCCCTTGAAAGAAACAAGTGAGGTCTCTTAAAAATTAATTGTACTCAGGATTCTGAAATCACTTGTTTGCAACTCATAACTCTGTCTTTTCCTTTCTTTCTTTCTTGCTTGCTTGCTTGCTTGCTTGCTTTCTTGCTTTTAATAAATCTTTATTGTTCAGATTATTACAAATGTGTCATCCCCCCCCCCCAATTGCTCCCCTCCATAGGTGCACAGTTTTTGTTCAGTCTCTTCCCGCACCCCCACTCCCCTTTTCCTCGAGAA
Source organism: Vespertilio murinus (assembly GCA_963924515.1). NCBI lineage: Eukaryota > Metazoa > Chordata > Mammalia > Chiroptera > Vespertilionidae > Vespertilio > Vespertilio murinus. The sequence continues at coordinate 53,946,731 of OZ004714.1, read as the reverse complement.
TCATCAGTCTACTCCCCTTCCATACCTCTGATTCTATTATATTCACCAGTTAATATTGTTCATCAGGTTTTTTAATTCCTTTGGTTTTTAGTTTCATTTGTTGATAGTTACGTATTTGTTATTCATAATTTTTATCTTTATCTTCTTCCTCTTCCTAAAGAACCCTCTTCAGCAATTCATATAATTCTGGTTTGGCGGTGATGAACTCTTTTAGCTTTTTTTAATTTGTGAAGCTCTTTATCTGGCCTTCGATTCTGAGTGATAGCTTTGCTGGGTAGAGTATTTTTGGCTGTAGGTTCTTGCTATTCGTCACCTTGAATATTTCTTGCCATTCCCGTCTGGCCTGCATGGTTTCTGTTGAGAAATCAGCAGACAATCGTATAGATGCTCCTTTATAGGTAACTACCTACTTTTCTCTTGCTTCTTTTAATATTCTCTCTTTGTCTTTTGCTCTTAGAATTTTAATTATGGTGTGTCTGGTGTGGTCCTCTTTGGATTCCTTTAGTTTGGGGTTCTGTGCACTTCCTGGACTTGTAAGTCTATTTCTTTCCCCAGGTGGGGGAAGTTTTCTGTCACTATTTCTTCCAGTATTCTTTCGGTATCTTGCTCTCTCTCTTCTTCTGGGACACCCATAATTCTGATGTTGGTTCGCTTGAAGTTGTCCCAGAGGTTTCTTACACTATCTTCAACTTTCTGGATTCTCTTTATCTTCTTGCTTCTGTGGAGGAGTGTCCTCTGGCTCTTTATGTTTCAAATCTTTGACTGGATTCTTGCGATCTTCCATTCTGTTTTTAGGACTCTGTAATATTTTTTTTATTTCAGACAATGTTTCCTTTATTTCTAGTTGACCCCTTTTTATTTCTAGTTGATCCCTTTTCATATCCTCATAGGTCTCATTTATTTTATCGGCCTTTTTTAGGATATTCTTGAAAAGCCTTATAATTGTAGTTTTGAACTCAGTGTCCATTCTTTTCTTTTCCTCCATCTCCTTTCTTTGTGTACTGCCTCTTGCCTGCATTTTAGTTGTTCCCTGATTTGATGGAATAGTTTTGTGTGCTAGGTGTTCTGGTAGAGCCCAGTAGCACAGCCTTCCCAGTTACCTGAGGTGGACAGTCTCAGTGTAGCCCTTTGTGGGCTGTGTGTGCAGTCTTGTTGTTAAGCCTTGCTTATTGTTGGTATCACTGAGAAGCATTGATCTCCCAGCCAATTGGCTGTGAGGATCAGCAGTGTCTCAGCTATGAGGGCTTCTGTACTCGGCTTAGATGGGGCGCAGACAATCTTTGGTTCCCTGTCAGTCTTGCCTTAGAAAAGCCCTGTTCACGGTGGGTCTCGCAAGATTGGTTGCAGGCGCACACACCTCTTTGGTAAAGGCGCAGACAAGCTCTGGATTCCGGCCAGTCCCTCCTTAGAGAAAGCCAGCCTCTGGGAGAGCTTCTGTGCTCAGCTTGGATGGGGCGGAGTCTCGGGGTGGTGCAGACAAGCTATGTTTTCCCTCCGGCTCCTCCCCAAGTCCCACAGTAATGGCCTCTGGCTTCACACACCTCTGAGAGATCTCTGCCTGCTGCCTGACAGTCTGGCCTCTCCCTGACTGGGCCGTCTATCAGGGCAATAGGGTGATTCTGTTTTCCTCTCCAACAAGAAAGCCAGCCGCCCATTAGCTGTCCGCCCTCTCCACACGCCGGGAGTAAGCCAGCTCCTTTTTGCGCGCACAGTTCTCCGTACCTTCACAGTTTCTGAGGGTCAGCGCGCCTTCTCTCTCCTCAGATGGCAGAGCCTCCTCTCAGCTAGCCGTCCGGTGCTTCAGGGCAATGCCTCCCCTGTTTTCCAGTTCTAAATTCAAATTTGTTGTGGTAGGCTGCATTCGGGTGTCTACCCTATGCCGCCATCTTGGTTTCTCCTCCCTTCCTTCCTTCCTTCCTTCCTTCCTTCCTTCCTTCCTTCCTTCCTTCCTTCCTTTTTTTCTTTCTTTCTTGGTTTCTCCTCCCTTCCTCCCTTCCTTCCTTCCTTCCTTCCTTTCTTCCTTCCTTCCTTCCTTCCTTCCTTCCTTCCTTCCTTCTTCTTTTTTATTTTTTTTAGTTGAGGTTAAGTTTTTTGTTTTCCTTCTGTGTAAAAGAATATCATATTCACTTATCCATCGTTCAGAATGCCTTACCATTCAGCTCCATTTATTGGTCAATGTGAATGACCCTCTATAAAAGCAACTCTTAGATATTATTAGCACTTTCTCTTTGGAAATTTGTGATTTTAATATGGGATTGGAGTTTGTATATTAAGACAGTTTGGCTACAAATTGGGATGCTGTTATAAATACACGTAACTGAAAAATATACTGGAGAAGCAAAAAGTATCTTTCCATTGACCATTGTGAAAGAGTTGTGGAATAAACAGATTTTATTGTGAAGCATAGGTATGAATATAACTACATTGGGTTCGCTTCTTAGTGAAAGGAAAAGAAAAACATGAATGAAGCAGTAACGGCTAGAGTCAACTAAAGTAACAGTGGTTTAACTTCCTAATCTAGGTCACATGCAGTGAACAGATATTTGCTAGCTATATTACTTCGGATACTTTGGCCTTCAGGTAATCATATGCATACAAAAATGGCTTACACTAAAGCCATAAACTAACCAAGATAGCTATTATCTTACAAGAATTCCAGAGGCAAGGCTATTTATTCCGCTGTTGGTACAGGATTCAGTGATACGTAGGGGACCCAAGTGCCTTTCTTTGTGTTAAATTCAGCAAGAGGTGATGATCTGTCCTCATGTAACATTGCTGCACAGTCCATAGTGGTTATGCAGACACAACTCAGTACTATGTGGAAGAACAGCGGTTTCCTCTCAGATCTCCTCGTTGGTGAAGGAAACATTTTCCAAAGGCCTGCCTGTCAGCTTCAGCTCTCTTAGGCCCAGTAGGTAGGAATGGGTTAGAGCCCATGCCTTACGCTAAGGGAGGCTAGAAGGAGGACTTCCTGGCACTTTTACTTCTAAAGTGCAGGCAGGTTCTGCCAGCAAAGAAAAAGGAGTGGAAGAAGTAATTGCTAAGTTGGCAATCAACAGTATTTACTACCCTATTTGCCACAGAAAATTACTGACCTGTGTTATCTTATTCTGATAATATATTTCCTTAGGATATAAAGTTTAATAGGGATGAAATATTGTTAAATACAACACTGGAAATTATGATGCTGGGGTTTCATGTTCAGCCCCTTAAGAAATCTGCAGATTCTAATTCCCTTTGAAAACGATCATGTTCTCTATATTGAGAAATTTGCCATCTAGTTCCCTTTGAAGCCTTATATAGTGATGATAGTTTAATATTATGCTTATTTTTTGAACAATTTTTTACCATTGACAGTTTGTAAAATAGTAACCAGTCTGTGATGTTTACTCTTGCCAGACAAGTCAACAGAATAGAAACCTGTTCTCAACCTACTGTGGAAAATCAGGAGTTATAATGAAATGTCAGATGTTCAAATGATTTCAGCAAATTTTCAGGTGACGCTGCCATCAGGGACTTATTCTCATTGTGCAAGTGGCTTAAATTAACAAGGGGACGGACTAATCTGGTCTTTATACTGAAATTAGGAGTTCTTGTCTGTGTGCTAAGGGCTAAAATGACAGTCTCATTGGACTGTGGTATAGCAGCATACTATGAAAGTACAGCATGGGACCAGTCTGTTTTGAAGGTACATGGAATGGGTATCAAGGCACCCTGTGCTTAGTTATTATCCCCAGTTTCCTCATCAATGTGGAATCATTATGATTGCTTTCTCAGAGGGACATCTACAAACAGTGACACACAAAGGAATCCCATCTTAGATTCCGAATTTGATACTGCTAGCATCAACAGTGAAAATTCTGGTTAGATATTTTTAAAAGAATTGATGAAGTGTCTGAACAGCAATATGGCAGTGGGAAAGTGCTAATACAGAGATAGAATAAGTATCAGGAACTCAGAAATAAAGAAGTTTCTGATGAAAGGCTCAAATTAAAGCAATTACTATTTATTTCTCCGTTACCTGGTATATTTTTGTCTATTTTAATGAATAACAGACCTTCACTATCTTTTGTAATTTCATATTCTTTCTTGCCTCTTTTAAAATATAAGTACTAAAAAGTGAGCCTAACTACATTAGAGAAGCAATTACAAATAGTTTTAAATTAATTAGAAAAAGTTTAAGTGGAAAAAACAAATATCCAAGCCCTTGGAAATTCCAAGTCCTTGCCTCTTATGGTTTTAATTTATTTTAATATTTTTGCAAGAGAAAATAAGTGTATAAATGAGACTAACAGAAAGAGTGCCCCATAACTCTGCAATAACTGCATTTTTCAGCTGTCTGCATTCCTCACTGACTCATTCTTGCTGTCTTTTTGAACTTAGATATTATATTGATGGGATATGTAGATTTTATTCCTAGCCTATTCCTATAGATTCATTTTATTTCTATTTTATTTTATTATTATTATTTTTTAATATATATTTTATTGATATTTTACAGAGAGGAAAGGAGAGAGATAGAGAGTTAGAAACATCGATGAGAGAGAAACATCGACCAGCTGCCTCTTGCACATCCCCTACTGGGGATGTGCCCACAACCAATGTACATACCCTTGGCTGGAATCGAACCCGGGACCTTTCAGTCTGCAGACCGACGCTCTACCACTGAGCCAAACCAACCTCGGCTCTATTTTATTTTTTAATGGTTACTTTTTTTTTTTTTACAATTTTTTTTCTAATTGATTAAGGTATTGCATGTGTCCATATCTCTCCATTGCCCACCCCCCCCAATCTTTTTTTTCTTTTTTATCACTATCCTTTCATATTGGTTTTCATTATGAAACATTTTTTCTCTCTCAACAGTAATCAGTTAAAGCAGTAATAACTGGCAAAAATGTATTAGAATTTAAAAAAGAATAAAACTTGAAAATTCTGAAAATAAAAAAATATGCTTTAAAATGTGTATCTAGGATCATAAAAGCACTCCATTATATAATTAAGGTACCAATAATTGGGGGGAAAATGAATAAGTACATTTAATTTTCCTCTTTTTAAAATAGTTTTTTTTCTATTTTGAGGTAGTTTTATTTATAATAATTTGCTTTGAAATAATTTTTTATAGATTTACTCAAGAGTTGCAAAGGTACTGCAAAGAGTTAGCTTACCCACCTTTCTCTAATGTTAACCTTTTACATAGCCATGACATGTTCATCAACACTAAGACATTAATTTGGATGCTTGGTGCCAGGTGTGCACTGGATTTATCAGGGGAGCACTTTGTAAAGTATATGATTATCTAGCCACTAAACTGTATATCTGGTTAATACAAAATAATGTTGACTGTAAATTGTTGTTGGAGTATCGGCCAGTACACCAGAAGGCTTGAAGTTTCGGTTCTTGGTCAAGGGCACGTTCTGGGTTGCAATTTCAGGTAGGGTGTTATGGGAGAGGCAGCTGCTTTATGTGTCTCTCTCACATTGATGTTTTTCTCTCTCTCCCCTATCCCTCCCTTGGACTCTATCTAAAAGAAATGGAAGAATATTCTCAGGTGAGGATTCACAACAAGAAGAGATTCCAGCAGTGAGAGTATTTTAGGTGTTAGCCCATTGAGTCTAGACTGAATAAGGAGCAAATGAAACCAGAAAGTAGCTACTGGAATATGAAGTGGTCAAGATGGATATTGAAATTTAATATTAAATGGGAGAATGGTTACCGGTTAAGACTGAATGCAAGACCTGGCTGTCAGATGGGTTTCTGAAGTGGAGAGAAAGTGAAGGTTATTGGAATTGAGATAAGGGAACTGTAAAGTAGGGTGTTACAAGAGTCAGCTACACAGGAAGTGAGTTGTTCAGAATGGAACCAGGTTCCAAAGTCTTTAGTGAATGTGGGAGAGTGACCAAGAGGTCAGTAGATGACAATAACAAGGAGAGAGAGGTAGCAAAAGATGACATAAGTCTCAAAAGAGGTACTTTTATTTAAGGGTAAAGAACTGTGATTGTGCCCTAGCCGGTTTGTCTCAGTGGATAGAGTGCTGGCCTGCAGACTGAAGAGTCACGGGTTTGATTCCGGTCAAGGGCACATGCCTGGATTGCAGGCTCGAACCTCAGTAGGGGGTGTGCAGGAGACAGCTGATCAAATGGTTCTCTCTCATCATTGATGTTTCTATCTTGCTCTCCATCTCCCTTTCTCTTTGAAATAAATAAAAATATGTTTTATTTTATTTTTAAAAAATATATTTTATTGATTTTTTACAGAGAGGGAGAGGGATAGAGAGCTAGAAACATCGATAAGAGAGAAACATCGACCAGCTACCTCCTGCACACCCCCTACCGGGAATGTGCCCACCACCAATGTACATGCCCTTGACCAGAATCGAACCTGGGACTGTTCAGTATGCAGGCAGATGCTCTATCCACTGAGCCAAGCCAGTTTTGGCAATAAAAAAATATTTTTAAAAAATACCTCCTATATAAATCTATATAATAAAAGGCTAATGTGCAAATAGACTGAACGGCAAAACAACCAAACAACAGGTGGCTTTGAAGTGCTCTGACCACCAAGGAATGCATGCAAAATATGGTGGGCATTGGCTGCAGTGGGGTGGTGGAGCAGATGAGCAGGGGTGACAGACCATGGCGGGGTGCTGGTTGTTGTCATAGGGATGAACCTCTGTGGTTACTGGAAATTCTTTGCTCCCAAGTGCTGCAGTCCTGCCTGGCGCTCTGCTGGCACTGGCCCTGCTCGCATCCGCTGCCAGTGCTGGAGCCACCACCACTCTCACCTGCTGTCAACACCTGGTGCCAGCCCCAATCGCTCAGCGCCTTCAGTGGGTGCAAGTGGCGGCTGCTAGTTCCGATTGCCCTTGAGGGCTTCTCCACCTACCTCTGCTCCTGAGTGGCGATTGGGGCAGCAGCCATGCCCACCCTGCTGACAGTGCCAGCCCCACTCACACCCGCTGTTGGCAAGGCCCCCAATTGCTCTGCACTGTCAGCAGGTGTGGGCGGGGCCATCATCAGCGTGTGGGAGCAGTGGCCGCTGGAGCCGGGCTGCCGACAGACAAGGGACTGGGGGCCAAGGCAGAAGGGTCCAGGCCAACGTATGGAGGACTCACCCCTTTGTCCACTGTATAGTCTGTGGCCCACAGTTCTTTTCAAATTGCATGAATTTGTTCACTGGGCCCCTAGATTGTTTAATAAAATGAGCACCATCATACTTGGACATTGCTGAGCACATTAGAGGTTAACAACAACAACAAAAAGAACTGTGATTGTGAACAAGGAATGACTTCATGTTTTGCATCTGCTTGGAGCCAATAGCTTGCACTCATGTTTTAGTTTAGGCCTGTGGTTTGCAAACTGCGGCTTGCTAGCCACATGTGGCTCTTTGGCCTCTTGAGTGTGGCTCTTCCACAAAAAACCACGGCCTGGGTGAGTCTATTTTGAAGAAGTGGCATTAGAAGAAGTTTAAGTTTAAAAAATTTGGCTCTCAAAAGAAATTTCAATTGTTGAACTGTTGATATTTGGCTCTGTTGACTAATAAGTTTGCTGACCACTGGTTTAGGCAAGAAGGTTGCTGGAGTGTTATTTAAGTTAGTTCAGGTTTTAGGGTATTTTTTACAGTGGAAATGTAAAGCTTTATCAGGAAGTATAGCTATTGAAGGATGTGTGATTTTCGAGGAGAAATGATCAGCGTACAACAGGAAAAATGGACTACTTGGAGAGGATTAATGAATTATTGGAGGGGCTTACATTTTGGATGGTTGAAGTGATGATGAAGAACATGGTGGTTTTCGCTGATTTCAAAATTTTTATTAATTTGTGGATGAAAGGGGCCACTTGCTAACCTGACAAGCTCCGGGAAGGCCTGCATGGCGGTCTTGCAAACTCAGAGACCTAAAGTAACCACAAAGATGGTCTGAAATTAAACTTTAACTAAAGTCAGTTATAATGGAGCCCTAGCCGGTTTGGCTCAGTGGATTGAGGGTCAACTTGTGGACTAAACGGTCCCAGGTTTGATTCTGTTCAAGGGCACATGCCCAGGTTGTGGGCTTGAACCCCAGGGGGAAGTGTGCAGAAGGCAGCTGATTCTCATCATTGATGTTTCTCTCTCTCTCTCTTCCTTCCTCTCTGAAATTAATAAAAATGTATATTTAAAAAGTTAAAATAAAATAAAAGCAGTTATGGTGGGTAGTTACATCCTAGGGTTCATTGCACTGACAAGGTCAACCTTTACCTTAATTGAACCAGCCTATCGTCTTTTTGCATCTATAATAACACATCCTTGAAATGTCTGGGTAACTTGTAACTTCCCTTTTTTTCCAGATCTCTCAGGCCACAACCAAATACCCTGAGCTCTTGGAGACCGTAAATTCCTTCATTGTTACTGTTTTCACGCTAATTGTTGACGGTTAACTATTCTCCACCCACCCAGGTAAGTGTCTATCATTTTACTTTTTATCCAGTCCCAGAGGTCCCCTTTGCTTTCTCCCACCTCTCTAATGTATTACTAGTAGATTTCCTTAACCTACCCTCATCCCCTGCTGTGATTGCAATGTATAAAAATAGATGAAAAACCGCCATTCTCTGGAGTGTTACCCCGATACATTGAGATTTTGCTTCCCTGCAATTGTTGACAGGTTGGCTAAAATAAACTCACAAAAATTTTTTATAGGTTTGAATGTTTTTATGTTAACACATTTAAAAAAATATTTTATTGATTTTTTACAGAGAGGAAGAGAGAGGGATAGAGAGTTAGAAACATCGATGAGAGAGAATCATCAATCAGCTGCCTCTTGCACACCCCCTACTGGGGATGTGCCCGCAACCTAGGTACATGCCTCTGACCGGAATCGAACCCGGGACCTTTCAGTCCTCAGGCCGACGCTCTATCCACTGAGCCAAACCGCTTTTGGCTGTTAACACATTTTTATTAATTTGTGGGAAAATGTATTTGTGCTGACAGATTGAGATTCTGCCTTGAGCACAAAGCTAGATGACTTCATTGTATACAGATTTACTTAGCAATGCTTAGCACTCTGTGGCCTTTGCTCAACACGGGTGAAGAACCCTGTTTTGTCCTTTGGCAAGCCTTAGCCCTGGGTGAGGAGGAAGGCAGGGGTGGGGTGGAAGTGATCAGTGGAAGGGTATAAGCACTTCTGAAAATCCTGACATGGATTGCTTAGAAAAAAATTCTAAATGGGAGGGCAGCAAATTGGCACTTTCAGCAATGACTACAAATATCACAGTGGGCACAATAAAACACCATGGTTTGAATATTGATTTCAAGTCTGTACAGCGGATGTGAGTGAGTCGGATGTGAGTAGAGGGATGGCCATATTTTGATCACGGAAAATGTTCTTGTCCTTGTCCAGTTGATTCCAAGCTGGACTAGGTTCCACACAGTATCTTGGATAATGAATAACTGCTCTGATTAGGCAGCCCACAACTGGAAGCCACTGAGACCTATAAGAACGGCAAATAAAATGATCTTCCACTACATCTATAGGTTCCAGGCGCTGAATCTGCTCAGCAACCTCGAACTTGGGATTTTGCTCGGAAAGAATTAAGAGCAAGACCCAAACTCTAAGGGGACATTTATTGGGTAGGTGCAGAGGTAGAAAAGTAGTTTGTGGAAGAAGTGAATTGGGCTTAGGAAACAAGTCCCAGAGGTAAAGGAAGGGCATGTGGTGCTTGGGGTGAGGGAGCTCATGAGTGACACGCCTGGGGGAGGGGGAGGGGAGGAGAAAGGGAAAGGCTGCACTCTCCCTGGAGGGAGAGGCGCGGGCCCTCTGTCCCTAAGGGTTTTAAGGGTGGAGAGTTTAGGGAGGTCCCAGGGGGAAGATCTCCATAGAATATTCAGTAGCTTCCCTGGTGTGTCCATTAGGGTGCTGCTCTCCACTGATTGATTGACCATCATGGGGCAGGGGTGGTTTATTCCATGCAGCTGGTCCTGAGGCTGGTTTTGTTGTTTATCTGGGCCTGGAGCTGACATACAACTGAGGCCTAGCTATTATTTCTAGTGAGGAAAAAGGTCAGGGGGTCCAAATCATGTTCCTGCTATTTGCTAGGGGAGGAAAGGCCACCCTGGGGGCGAGGCCCCACGCTACAGTTGATTGTCCATTGCTAGGCACTGGGGCTTTCCACCCTGGTGACCCGTGTCTGGTCCATCCTGCTTTCTCTGCTCCTGTCTAACCGCCTACAACAAATCCAGGTGCTGGAATCTGCAAAGAGATACTTCCGGTTTAGGGTTCAACTCGGAACAGCCAAATAGAAGAGAGGCATAGGGGAGGTCTGAGTGAAGGGGCATGAAGCTTCCCAGCCCTCTCTGGACACCCGCCTTCTAACACCTGCATGTGCTTGCCAATTGGGAAGCACTAACCTGTTTCTTTAAAAACAGGTTTTGCCCTAACCAGTTTGGCTCAATAGATACAGTGTTGGCCTAGGGACTGAAGGGTCCCAGGTTCGATTCTGGTCAAGAGCATGTACCTTGGTTGCAGGCATATCCCCAGTAAGGGTGTGCAGGAGGCAGCTGATGGATGTTTCTAACTCTCTGTCTCTCTCCTTTCCTCTCTGTAAAAAAATCAATGAAATAGCCGGAACCGGTTTGGCTCAGTGGATAGAGTGTTGGTCTGTGGAGTGAAAGGTCCCAGGTTCGATTCCGGTCAAGGGCATGTACATTGGTTTGGGGCACACCCCCGGGAGGGGGTGTGCAGGAGGCAGCTGGTCGATGTTTCTCTCTCATTGATGTTTCTAGCTCTCTATCCTTCTCCCTTCCTCTCTGTGAAAAATCAATAAAGTATATTTTAAAAAATCAATTATATATATATATATATATATATATATATATATATACACACACACACACACACAGGTTTTATTTTAGTAATGGAATTCTCAATTATTTCCTCAAAAGCATTAAAAAAAGATATTAACCAACCTTCTTGAAGGATGGTCTGAAAAAGTAGGTTCCATCTGTAAGTTTGGGAAACTGCGTTTATCCAGCTTGATAATTCACTTAGGAACATCAACTTTCATCAGCTTAATAAAGACTCAGGGAAATGATGTTACTATATAACTTAGCATTTATTGAGCGCTTCTCTTTTTAAGGCCCTGTTCTAACAGCCCCACATGTTTCTAATCTGTACAATGCTATCTTCTACAATTGTCAGAGTGGTCCAACAGCCTGCTACAGTGACATGGCTAGGCCAGTGGGGGCAAGGACCAGGATTCAAACCCAGACAGACAAGGTCCTGAGGGCTTGGCGCTGCTTGTAACCAATAATGAAACTGGTTTAGTGTTAAAACCAGCATTTCCCAAACTTATTTGACTGTGGAAACGCCTTCTCTCCAGGAGATGCAGCTTTGGGCCAGCCTACACTGTGATCTGTTTAGAATAGAACTGGTTTCTAATTTTTTTAACCCTGGTTTTCTGTTGATAATATTAAATGTTATATTTACTTATTTGTTACTTTTTTCTACTTGAAAGCCTAATATTTTGACCTCAGAGCACTTCATATTCTTCACAATGCCTTCAGGAAGTTTTACAAGGTTACTATCACTCTATAGTGTTTATGCAGTACTAAAAACAATTTATAATATGAATCACTCTTTTATTTTGCTTTCTCTGCTCTCATATTGTCATAATTAAAAAAAAACACACACACAGTTACTTTAAAAGGTAAGACATTGACAGCTATGGAACATTATAACAATTGATATCTGAGTTTGAACCTTGGCTCGGCCTATTAGGTGTGTGACCTTAGAAAAAAGTTACTTTATTTCTCAAAACTTCAGTTTCTTCTTCTAAAAGACAAGGTTAGTATCTTGCAGGGTAGCTATAAGAATTAAGTGGAAAAATCCATGTGTCTGGCACATAACAAGCTCTCAATAAATGTTTGTTACCTTTTTATGTGTGTTTTTCCCCCCCTAAGGAGGTTGTCTCAATTCTGTTCTGTGAATGAATTATTAAAATAGTTTGAAGAAAGATCAGTTTTAAATTTGAACAGTTTCAGTGTTATGCTGATATCAGCTACATTGCTGATAAGTGATGTTGTCCCGATACAGGTTGTATGGGAGTTAAAACCAGTTTCCTTCCGGCTTTCCAACTGACATAATAAGCAAAACCTGACTGGGCAAACACAGACCTGTTTATTAGATCACTTATTGTTAATGCTAAACTAGCTTTGGTGCTGACTTCTCCTGTTCTTTTTGAAATTTTACTGTTGTCATTTAAAATGCCACAGACCTTCAAAAGCTTCATATAATGCTTACTGGTTTAAATAATTCTCGAGAACATGTGAGATACACTTTCCAAAGTGGTCTTCTCCACCTAGCAATATGGCCAGAACCATGCATGTTGGACAGAACTGCTTATATTTTCACATTCACTACAGGAGGTTTATTTAGTTTTCATGGCAATCAGCTTTTGGGGTTTATGGGCAGTACTTAGCATATATAACCAAAGCATGAAAACAAAATCTGGAGCACTAGTGGGTGCTTAGTGGTTAGAACATTGGCCTGCAGACTGAAAGGTCTTGGGTTTAATTCCAGTCAAGGGCATGTACCTCCATTGCAGGTTCGATCCTCAGCCCTGGTTGGGATGCATGTGTGAGGTAACCAATCAATGTCTCTCTCTCACATTGATGTTCTCTCTGTCCCTCCCTCTTCCTGCCATTCTCTCTAAAAATCAATGGAAAAATATCCTTGGGTAAGGATTAGCAAAAAATAAAACTTAAAACAAAAATTGTGGATATTTTTCATTTTCATAGTGACTCCCTAAGCAAAAAGAAAATGGAAGTTGAAACTATTATTTAATCTGATAATATACATAATCTCTGTATATTGGGAGCCTACTCTACCCAAAACCCCTTTAAGAGCAGTTGGGAAGCCAAAACTGGTTTGGCTCAGTGGTAGAGCATCGGTCTGCGGACTGAAAGGTCCCGGGTTTGATTCCTGTCAATGGCATGTACGTTGGTTGCGGGCACATCCCCGGTAGGGGGTGTGCAAGAGGCAGCTGGTCGATGTTTCTCTCTCATCGACATTTCTAGCTCTCTATCTCTCTCCCTTCCTCTCTGTAAAAAATCAATAAAATATATATATTTTTTAAAAAAACGAGCAGTTGGGAAGATTGTGAATGAACTTTGGGCATATTATGGAGATGACTGAATTTGACCTTGCCTAGAATCAGATTCAGCAAAAGTTGCATTTTCTACTGTAATTGAAGCAAAATAATGAGTTGTTATATCATTTTGCATAGCTTTTGTTTTTATGTTGCCTTTCTCTATTGAATATCAAAATTAAAAAAAAAGGAAAGTCAGATAGGTTCATGAGTACTAAAGCAAGCCACATAAATTTTGCTACCTAAAAGTTTTATTTTTTTAAATCTTTTGTTGATCTTGTTCATTAGGAATAAGTATGTTCCTGCCCTATACTAAAATTCAAGATATGGTATTGGTAGACCAAATTTAATAAGATATCCTGCCCATTTAAAATCTTATTTGGATTAATTGAGGACCGAGACAAGATGGTGGCCTAGGTAGTCTCCTAAGCTGCCACCTCATCAACAATTTGGAAAAAAACAACAGCTAAAATTGAAAGGGATCGCACCAGACCCACAGGAAAGCTGGCGGAATGGGAAGGCTACAACTAGACACAAAGCAAGGCGCCGCTGCCGCCATGTGGACTTTAAAACTACGGTGGAACCAGACCCGCCAGAGCCGCCATCACTGTCACCGCTAGTGAGGGAAGCCCACTGAGAGCAGAGCTCACTCCGTCCCGGGCCCAGGGAGTGGGCCTTCCTGGCCGGCCTGCCGTGGGAGCGAGGGAGCCTATGCCCAGCACCTTCCGCTCCTGCCCGGAATGAGATGCCTTTGAGCGTGGTCTCCCTGCCTGCAGCCATCTTAGCCTGACCTCCGCGTCCGCTGTGCTGGTGAGGAGCTGGCGCGGTGCCTTCCGTTTGCGGCCCTGGCGAGTCCTTTGTCCACTGCATGGCCGGGCCGGAGCTTCTGCCCCTGCTGCCTTGTGGATTTTGAAACTACAATGGAGATTGAGCCACCGTCGCCGCGAGTGAGGGAAGCCCACCGAGAGCAGAGCTCGCTCCGCCCCAGACCAGGGAATGGGCTGCTTCGGAGCTTGGCCTCCGCATCCGCAGTCGTTCCGCTCCCGCCCGGAAGGAGACTCCTTGGAGCGCCGTCTCCCTGCCTGCAGCCGTCCCAGCCCGCCCGCCTACTAGCGAGGAGCTGGCGTGGTGCCTCCTGTTCATGACCCCAGCCCCCCAGTGGCGCCATGTTCCCCGGGTGAACCGTGTGTCCCAGGGGGCCGTGTGTCCCGGGTGAGCCGTGTGTCTCAGGGGGCCATGTGACCCGGGTGAGCCGTGTGCCCCCGGGGAAGTGGTGGGACCCGGGGGGTGGGGGGATGGTGTGAACCAGAGGAGGAGCAGATTCTATTCGTGTGGTCCTGAGATAATCACCATAAAACAAGCAGGCTGCCAAATGAGGAGCGGATTCTATTCATGTGGTCATGAGATAGTCACCATAAAACAAGCAGACTGTCAAATGACAGCAGGGAGGGGAAGGAGACCTGGGGGGAGATAAGAGATCAACCGAAGGACTGGTATGCATGCATATAAGTACAACCAACGAACACAGAACTCTGGGGAGGGAGGGCATGAATGGGAGGTGGGGGTGGGCAGCAATGGTAAGCTATGTACACATATAATACCTTAAAAAATTATGAACAACAAATATGTAACCATCAACAAGTGAATCTAAAATTCAAGGGAAGAAAAAATGATGAACAATATCAACTGGTGAATATAATAGAATCAGAAGTATGGAAGGGGAGTGGACTGATGATTCTCAGGTAAATGGGGAGTGGGGGGTAGTGGGAAGAGACTGAACATAAACTGCACCTATGGATGAGGACAATGGGGGTTGTGGAAAGGGCAGAGGTTGGGATGGAAACTTGGTGGAGGGGAGCAATGGAGAGGGGGAAAAATGAGGAACATTTGTAATAATATGAACAATAAAGATTTTTAAAAATATATATATTATATTGATATTTTACAGAGAGGAAGGGAGAGAGATAGAGAGCTAGAAATGTCGATGAGGGAGAAACATCGACCAGCCGCCTCCTGCACACCCCCTACTGGGGACGTGCCCACAGCCAAGGTACATGCCCCTGACCGGAATCGAACCTGGGACCCTTCAGTCCGCAGACCGACGCTGTACCACTGAGCCAAACTGGTTTCGGCAACAATAAAGATTTTTATTAAAAAAAATAAAATTGTATTTGAAAAATTTAGATATTATGTAAAATTTATTCCTCCCCTTCATTGAAAAGCTGGTGCTAAGAGTTTCATAATTCTTTTCTTTTCATTCTTTATTAAGGTATTATATGTGTACATACCTTCCAATTTCTGCCCTCCCTCACTCCCATACATGCCCTCCCTCCCCAGAGTTTTGCATCCATTGGTTATGCTTATATGCATGCATACAAGTCCTTCTGTTGATCTCTTATCTCCCCCATATCTCCCCGCCTTCCCCGCTGTAATTTGTAGGTCTGTTTGTTTCTTTAATGCCTCTGTATCTATCTTTTTGTTCATCAGTTTATAATGTTCTTTGTTATCCATAAATGAGTGAGGTCACGTGGTATTTTTCTTTCAATGACTGGCTTATTTCACTCAGCATGATGTTCTCCAATTCCATCCAGGTTGCTGCAAATGATAAGAATTCCTTCTTTTGGCGAAACTGGTTTAGCTCAGTGGATAGAGTGTCGGCTTGCGGACTGAAGGGTCCCAGGTTCGGTTCCGGTCAAGGGCATGTACCTTGGTTGTGGGCACATCCCCAATAGGGGGTGTGCAAGAG
Source organism: Vespertilio murinus (assembly GCA_963924515.1). NCBI lineage: Eukaryota > Metazoa > Chordata > Mammalia > Chiroptera > Vespertilionidae > Vespertilio > Vespertilio murinus. Next base: position 53,930,870 of record OZ004714.1, on the reverse strand, counting down.
GTAGCTGATCGATGATTCTCTCTCATTCTCTCTCATCGATGTTTCTAACTCTCTATCCCTCTCTCTTCCTCTATGTAAAAAAATCAGTAAAATATATTAAAAAAAGAAAAGAATTCCTTCTTTTTTTATGGCAGCAGAGTTTTTTGATCCAATCATCTGCTGACGGGCACCTAGGCTGTTTCCAAATAGTTTCTAGTTTCTTAGGATATATTCCTAGGAGTAGGATTACTGGGTTGAATGGGAGTTCCATTTTCAGTTTTTTGAGGAAACTCCACATTGTTTTCCACAGTGGTTGCACCAGTCTGCATTCCCACCAGCAGTGCACGAGGGTTCCTTTTTCTCTGCATCCTCACCAACACTTGCCGCTTGCTGATTTGTTGATGATAGCCATTCTGACAGGTGTGAGATGGTACCGCATTGCCGTTTTGATTTGTATCTCTTGGATAATTAGTGACTTTGAGCATGTTTTCATGTACCTCTTGGCCTTCCTTCTGTCTTCTTTTGAAAATATTCTATTTAGGTCCATTGCCTATTATTAATTAATTAATTAATTATTTTTAAAAATATATTTTAATGATTTTTTACAGAGAGGAAGGGAGAGGGATAGAGAGTTAGAAACATCAATGAGAGAGAATCATCGATCAGCTGCCTCTTGCACACCCTCTACTGGAGATGTGCCCGCAACCAAGGTACATGCCCTTGACCAGAATCAAACCCAGACCCTTCAGTTCGCAGGCCCACCCTTTATCCACTGAGCCAAACCATTTTCGGCTATTTTTTAAAAAATAAATCTTTGTTGTTCATATTATTACAAATGTTCCTCATTTTTCCCCCTCCATTGCTCCCCTCCACCAGGTTCCCACCCCCCCTCTGCCCTTTCCACAACCCCCATTGTACTCATCCATAGGTGCACAGTTTATGTTTAGTCTCTTCCTGCACCCCTCACTCCCCTTTTTCCCAAGAATCGTTGGTTCACTCCCCTTCCATACCTATGATTCTGTTTGGTTTTTTAAAAATATCTTTTATTGATTTTTTACAGAGAGGAAGGTAAAGGGATAGAGAGTTGGAAACATCGATGAGAGAGAATCATTGATCAGCTGCCTCCTGCACACCCCCCACTGGGGATGTGCCCACAACCAAGGTACATGCCCTTGACCAGAATCAAACCTGGGACCTTCCAGTCCGAAGACCAATGCTCTATCCACTGAGCCAAACCGGTTCAGCCCTATGATTCTGTTTTATTAACCAGTCAATATTGCTTATCAGATTTTTTAATTCCCTTGGTTTTTAGATTCACTTGGTGATAGTTATGTATTTGTTGTTCATAATTTTTATCTTTATCTTCTTCTTCTTCCTAAAGAACCCTCTTCAGCAATTCATATAATTCTGGTTTGGCAGTAATGAACTCCTTTAGCTTTTTTTATTTATTTGTGAAACTCTTTATCTGGCCTTCGATTCTGAGTGATAGCTTTGCTGGGTAGAGTATTTTTGGTTGTAGTTCTTGTCATTCATCACCTTGAATATTTCTTGCCATTCCCGTCTGGCCTACATGGTTTCTGTTGAGAAATCAGCTGACAATCGTATGGGTGCCCATTTATAGGTAACTACCTGCTTTTCTCTTGCTTCTTTTATTTATTTATTTATTTTAATTATTTTTTTATTAAGGTATTATCTGTGTACATAGCTTATCATTGCCCCCCCCCCCATAGATGCCCTCCCTCCCCAGAGTTTTGTGTCCATTGGTTGTTCTTATATGCAAGCATACCAGTCCTTCGGTTGATCTCTTATCTCCCCCAGATCTCCCTACCCCCCCCCCCCCCCCGCTGTCATTTGGCAGTCTGCCTGTTGTTTTACTGTCACTATATCTATCTTTCTGTTCATTCGTTTATAATGTTCTTTAATATCCATAAATGAGTGAGGTCATGTAGTGTTTCTCTTTCATTGACTGGCTTATTTCACTCAACATGATGCTCTCCAATTCCATCCAGATTAATGCAAATGATGAGAATTCCTTCCTTTTTATGGCAGCATAGTATTCCATGGTGTAGATGTACCATAGTTTTCTGATCCATTCATCTGCTGACGGGCACCTAGGCTGTTTCCAAGCTCTTGCTTCTTTTAATATTCTCTCTTTGTCTTTTGCTCTTGGAATTTTAATTATGATGTGTCTTGGTTTGGTCCACTTTGGATTCCTTTTGTTTGGGGTTCTGTGCGCTTCCTAGAATTGTAAGTCTATTTCTTTCCCCAGGTGGGGGAAGTTTTCTGTCACTATTTCTTCCAGTAGGTTTTTGGTATCGTCCTCTCTCTCTTTTTCTGGGACCCCCATAATTCTGTTGCTTCGCTTAAAGTTGTCCCAGAGGTTTCTTACACTATCTTCAACTTTCTGGATTCTCTTGTCTTCTTGCTTCTGTGGAGGAGTGTCTTCTGGGTCTTTATATTTCAAATCTTTGACTGGATTCTTGCGATCTTCCATTCTGTTTTTAGGACTCTGTGTAATATTTTATTTCAGACAATGTATTCTTTTTTTTTTTTATAGACAAGGCAACTTCTTTGCATTTATTTTATTATATGTCACAGACCCTGAGAAGGTTTGCCACTTTTATTTTTTTAAAATATATTTACTTGATTTTTTTAGAGAGGAAGAGCAAGGGATAGAGAGTTAGAAACATTGATGAGAGAGAATCATCGATCAGCTGCCTCTTGCACACCCCCCACTGGGGATGTGCCCACAACCAAGGTACATGCCCTTGACCGGAATCGAACCTGAGACCTTTCAGTTCGAAAGCCGACACTCTATCCACCCAGCGTCTTGCGCCCTCCTACCAGTCTCAGTGTGTTTCTTTTTAATTCCCTAGTTGTAGAACTGTTCAGCTAGATTTCAGGTATTTCTGAATGGTGGTTGTTCTGTACTTTAGCTGTAATTTTGATGTAGTTGTTTGTTGTGGTGAGCCCCATGTTTACTACCGACATCACCATCTTGACCAGAACCTAAAAATTTTTCTGATATGTGCATTTTAATTTAGACAGCCCCTAAAAAATAAGAAAAGATACTTTAAAAACAATATATGTGCCCATGGTGGATCAATGCTATAAAAAGTGCCCTCCTACTGTAAACAACTAGAAAACAAGATTAAATGTATGAAAACTTTTTTTTTTTTTTTTTTTTTTGCCATTGAACAATAGTCAGCACAGGATGGTGATCCTTTTAAAAAAAATTCTTTATTGTTGAAAGTATTGCAGCTGTCCTCTCTCTTCCCTCATTGACCCCCTCTAACCCTCCCCCATCCCAGGCATTCAGCACCCTGTTGTGTTCAGGAGGGGATCCTGAGTGAAGGAATATAAATGATATAAGTGCTACATTTGCATGTAGGCAGTTTATAGATTGCAGCACAGAGTAAGGAAACCCATAGCCGAGGGAACTTTGGAGAAGCTAAGGCAAATAGAATTTGTGGAGTAGAAAACTGGAGCAAAAGGTACTATACAGAACTAAAAGATCTCTGTAGAGCTCTGGAAGGCTCCTGTAGAATCTCTTGTTGAATACTCATCTGCACATACAAAGTATGAAACTCCACAATGCTAAGGAAAGCCACAGGGAAAATTAGTATGTTGAATTAATCTCAGGAGCTCATGCAGTGCTGGAAATAACATATTTCTACTATACAAAGTGCAGACACTATTTCATACATGGGGTATTGGCTAGAGACCTTGAGTAGGGTTAAAGTAGACATAGATTAAAGACCTATCTAAATCCACACTAACAAGGCTTAAAAACAAGTTTTGAAAGTATCAAATTGTAACTCAACTGTGTAGCAAAATTAAATTTTGATTGCTAAAAACTGAACTGTATGCCAAAACTAAGTTCAGCACTTAAAAAAAAAAAATCCTCATACATGTCCCAACTGGGGATCGAACCTATAGCCCCGGCATGTGCCCAGGTATGTGAATCGAGCTGGCAACCTTTTGGTGCACAGGACAACTTTCAACAAACAGAGCTACTCTGGCTAGGCTAAGACCAATATTCTAAAGAAAGGCAGTAAAAACTAGCACCCAGCAATGAAAATGTCCAGTATCACATAAAAGATTATTAGGGATATTAATCAAATAGGATAATGACCCATAACCTGGAGGAAAAAAACACACCACAATAAATTGGAAGAGACTGGAAATGAAATACTTCTGATGATACTATTACCATACAAGGATTTTGAAACAGCTATTGTAAATGTGTTTCATATGTTCAAGAAGGCATAAGGAAACATGTATATGGTAAGGAGAGAAATGAATGATAGGAGAAGGACTCAACTGGAACATCTAGAGATGAAAAATAAAATATCCCAAATGAAAAACAAACAACTAGCCGAAGCCGGTTTGGCTCAGTGGATAGAGCGACGGTCTGCGGACTGAAAGGTCCCGGGTTCGATTCCGTCTAGGTCATGTACATTGGTTGCGGGCACATCCCCGGTAAGGGGTGTGCAAGAGGCAGCTGATCGATGTTTCTCTCTCATCGATGTTTCTAACTCTCTGTCTCTCTCCCTTCCTCTCTGTAAAATATCAATAAAATATATTAAAAAAAGAAAAAGAAAAACAAACAACTGGATGGAATTAACATTAGATTAGACACTGCAAAAGAAAAGATAACTGAGCCGAAACCGGTTTGGCTCAGTGGTAGAGCGTTGGTCTGCGGACTGAAAGGTCCCGTGTTCGATTCCGGTCAAGGGCATGTACCTTGGTTGCGGGCTCATCCCCGGTAGAGGGTGTGCAAGAGGCAGCTGGTTGATGTTTCTCTCTCATCGACGTTTCTAGCTCTCTATCTCTCTCCATTCCTCTCTGTAAAATATCAATAAAATATATTAAAAAAAAGAAAGAAAAGATAACTGAGCTTGAAGATATAGTAGAAGAACCTATTCAAAATAATGTGGAAAGTGAAAAAAAAGACTGGAACATTATTAATAGAGTATCAGTAACATTTGGAACAATATCAAGTTGTGTAATATATGTATAGAGTCCTAAGAAAGAGAGAAGGGAAACAGAAAAACTATTTGAAGAAACAATGACCAAAAAAAAAAAAAAAAAAAAAAACCCAAACCCAAATCTGATGAAAATTACAAACCTGCAGGTCCATGAACTTCAAAGAACAATAAATAGAAAAAAAACATAAATTATACCTGGGAACATAGTAATAAAACTGCTGAAAGTCAGAAAAAAAAATTCTTAAAAGTATCTAGAGGATAAAAGGACATTACTGAAAAAAGAACAAACTAAGATGAAAAACTGGAAGCCAGAAGATATTAAAACAATCTTTTCAAAGTACTGAAAGAAAAAATAAATGCTGTCAACATAGTTTTATATTCAGTAAAAAAAAAAAAATCTTAAAAATACAGAGTCCTGACCAGTATTGCACAATTGGATGGAACATCATCCTGTATGTAGAAAGTTTAAGAGTTGGATTCCAGTTATTATGGACAACACACATCTTTCTTTTCCCTCCCCGCCCCCCATTTTTTAAATCTTTTTTTTTTTTTTTTTTTTGCCTTTACAGAGAAGAAGGGAGAGGGATAGAGAGTTAAAAACATAGATGAGAGAGAAACCATCAACTGCCTCCTGCACACCCCCTACTAGGGATATGCTCACAACCAAGGTACATGCCTTTGACTGGAATTGAACCTGGGACCCTTTAGTCGGCAGGCTGATGCTCTACCCACCGAGCCAAACCAGTTAGGGCACATCTTTCTTATATATGGTAAGAAATGGTTTTTAACTGCAAAGTTAATGCTGGAAAACGGAATACTGTTTTTTCAAGATCCTAAATAATAAAGAGCTAATATGCAAATGGTCATCTCGCCCTCATGCTGTTACGCCATAACAGCTCAGACACTCAACACTGGGAAGAGAGGAATGGGGACTAAGCAGGCACAAATGAGCTCGTGAGAAAGGAATGAGGACCAGCCAGGCTGTGGCCCGGGAGAGAGACAAGCCACATGCCCTGCTGTCCCGGGTGCCAGCGGCTGCACCTGCGCCTATGGCCCAGGAGGGGGACAAGTCTCCTTCCCCACCCCTGAGGTTCCAGGCGCCAGAGCCTATGGCTGCTGCCCAGGAGAGGGACAAGAGGTCCCAGGCGCTGTGGCCCAGGCGAAGCCGCCTGCCACGGTGAAGCCAGCCTGAGTCCTGGGTGCCTGCGTCCAGCCAGAGGGAGGGAAGCTCAGGTCCCAGGAGCAGGGTGAGGCAGAGGCAGTTAGGGGCAGTCAGGTTGGTAGGGGAGCAGTTAAGGATAATCGGGCAGGCAGAGCTAGTTAGGGGCAATCAGGCAGGCAGGCAGAGGGGTTATGGGGCGATCAGGCAGGCAGGTAGAGGGGTTATGGGGCGATCAGGCAGGCAGGTAGAGGGGTTATGGGGCGATCAGGCAGGCAGGTAGGCGAGCAGTTAGGAGCCAGCCGTCCCGGATTCTGAGAGGCAGTTAGACCTCCCCCGAGGGGAACCGGATTAGAGAGGGTGCAGGCTGGGCTGAGGGACCCCCACCCCCAATGCATGAATTTTGTGCACTGAGCCTCTAGTAGAAAATAAAATCTTTCCATACATAATTTTCTGCAGTTATCTTATTTTACATATCATTATAGTGAATTAAAACTTTTGTATGATATTTTGTAGTCTTCATGTTTGCCTTTTTATGGATCTATCATAATTTATTCAATCAGACCACAATCAATGCACGTTTTCTTAACTTTTCTAGCACACACTCTGCTATGACCATCCTTGTAGCTAGGTCTGTGAGAATGTACAGCCTGTTTTTCCCTTTCAGTCATATTCCTAGAAGTGGTACGTGGAGACAGAGGGAGGAGGACTTTGACTCTGACGTGCACTGCCCAGGCGCTCCCCAGAAAAGCTTTCCTAGTTTAAACTGCTGCCAATGCCAGTCACTCGCTGCACCCTGAACCTTCTACATGGATGCTTGCTAGTTTGATAGATAGAAAGGTTTCTCATTAACTTATACATTTTTCTTTCATTTTTTAAGAGAATGAATGTTTTCAGTCTTTTTTAGAAATATATTTTATTGATTTATTTACAGAGAGGAAAGGAGAGAGAAAGTTAGAAACATCGATGAAAGAGAAACATTGATCAGCTGCCTCCTACACACCCCCAACTGGGGATGTGCCCGCAACAAAGGTACATGCCCTTGACTGGAATTGAACCCGGGATCCATCAGTCCACAGGCTGACGCTCTATCCACTGAGCCAAACTGGTTTCGGCTGTTTTCAGTCTTTTTAACTATGTATTTTTTCTGTGATAAATACCTGCCTGTCTTCTTAACCTGTTTTTCTATTACTTTGTATGTCCATAATATGTACATGCTTGCATACTCCTCATATATTAAGTATAATAATCCAAATGTAATTTAAAATTCACTATTTTTTAATTGGGAAATGCAAGTAAAGTAACTATAAAGCACTTCTAACAAGTAAAGCAACTGTGAAGCATTTCTAACTAGTAAACTTATTTTTTCAGGTGCTAAGGAAGTCGTGGTAAGACTGAGAGTCTCAGCCATGGTTTGTGGCATTCTAAAGTGTCCAATTCTTTTTCAAACAACATAATAATAAATATCAAGAACCATATGAAGCAATAATCAAAATTCATGGGAATTTATCACAAAAATAATTGAAAATTGATGCTAACCACCCCAAATAATTTATTATAGCAATGGCTATAATAGTGACAGTTTAGAGCAAATTAATAAACTAAAGAATAGTGGCTAATTAGATTCATTATTAAAATATTAGGCTACAGTATAAATTATTAGGAAGAGTATAGGTGACCATATATGGATTGAAACAAAATACAAAATTAATTTTATGGTTTCAACTGTATAAAAATACACAGTTAAAAAAAAACTTCAAGAAAATGAAATGGGTTGGTTTTTGTTTGTGTCACCAAGTATGTATGTATAGAGTTTCACTTTTTAAAAAAAAATTATTTTATTGATTTTTTACAGAGAGGAAGAGAGAGGGGATAGAGAGTTAGAAACATCAATGAGAGAGAATCATTGATCAGCTGCCTCTTGCACACCCCCCACTGGGGATGTGCCCACAACCAAGGTACATGCCCTTGACCGGAATTGCTCTATCCACTGAGCCAAACCGGTTTCGGCTTTTTTTTTTCTTTCTTATTGAATTTATTGGGGTGACATTGATTAATGAAATTATATAGGTTTCAAGTATCGTTATGTAATATATCATCGGCATATTGCACTGTGTTTAACACTTTGTCAAGTCTCCTTCTGGCATAATTTATCGTCCCTCTACCCTCTTCTATGTCCCCTCACTCCCTTTCCCTCTGGTTAGAGTTTCTGAGGTGTAACACTAACGTTGTTTGGGTAATTACTCTCTGCCCATTTTGCAAACACTGTCAGATAGTAATTGATGTTGTTTTTATTTGACAGATAAAGAAACTTAATCCCCACTTGACTTGTAAAGAAATTTAATTTTTTATTATGGATGTTTTAAAAATATATAGTAAAAAGAAAGAATAGTGTAATGAACCCATGTAACTATCATCTCGCTTCAACTATTTCAAGTTTACATTTTTAGTAAGTTGCAGAGTTGGGTTTTAACAAATCACATCCATCTGACTTCAAAACCCATGTTTTTAATTACAGTCCTATACTGCCTTATTATTTTATCCTTTGATGCTATTGAATAACTATATGATACTTAGTGAGAGACATTTAACAGTGAGTTTTTAGTTTGGTAATAGGATAGGTAAAGCACTGTCTTTTCACTACATATATTTTGTAATAAGCATTTTTAGTTGCAGTGTTCTGCAAAGACAAAACCTGCTGATACAGTTCGTCCTGTTTTATAAATCTTTGACCCATTCATCAGACTCTGACCACTCTAAAGATAAAGGTTATGGTTGTATTGGTCTTTCCAACTGAAGTGGCCTTCTGCAGATTGGGAAATTGTGTAATTATTAACCCTGGTAATGGATATGAGCTTGAAGTTTCATCTGGTATCTTAATGAGCTTTAACCCTCTGAGTACACCCAAAACGTATCTAGAATCATTGTAATATATCAGTTGTCCATGACTGAACTCTGCAGTCTATGATTTTTGTTTTGATAATAATTTTATTTCCCCTGGCCCTCAGCACATTTTATTCCTGCCTTGTTTACACACTCGCAGCAGCCTTAGATATAAAGACTTTTTTTTTTTAAGACTCTATTTTGAATTAACAGGACCCCACTTTCTACTCAATTATTTTGTGGAGATGCCCCATTCCTCTAGGGGTGTATATTTAGACAAATAACTGAAGGCAAGCTGAAGTAATTATTATGTACAAATGACTTGTGTCTATAGAGCCTTGATTTGCTTTAGTCATCTCTTATCCTGGGAGATCATCCCTGAACTCGCAAGACTGCTTTGTGTTACCCATGTTTTCACCATCCCCCTGCCTAGAGAGCAAACTTTAATCCAAGGAGCCTATAAATCTAGACTGGATATAGGGTCTTTTAGATTTTCCATTCAATTAAGAGGCTAAAGGACATTTGATATCTTGCTTCTCTCCATATGTGGTCAATTTGGCTCAAATAAACTTACAAAAAAAGGAAAAAAAGAAAGAGCCCAGCTAGTGTGGCTGAGTGGTTGAGCATAATCCATGAATCAGGAGATCACCGTTTGATTCCCAGGCAGGGCTCATTCCTGGGTTGTAGGCTTGATCCCCAGTAGAGGGCGTGCAGAAGGCAGCTGATTAATGATTCTCTTCATTATTGATGTTTTTATCTCTCTTTTCCCTCTCCCTTTCTCTCTGAAAAAAAAATTTTTTTTAAAAATTAAAACATTAAAAAAAAGAAAGGCTACATAAAAAGAACATTGCTTTTTTAAACCTACTCTAATTGTCTCAAATAAAGTGATATTAAAAATCTGTCTGGTGTTAGGGGTGTGGTTGGTTCAGTTATATATTGGTAAACATAATCGGGTATGTTGTAGTTAAGTGAATAGAATTAGATAAATTCTGCAGGGTTGTGTGGAATGAAAAGAAGAGATGGGCCAAGCAAAAAGAGAGAAAAATCGGAGAAGTGGAATTATTTAGGAAGTGTTCTAGAAACTCAGGACAGTTACACAATTATCAGGCATTGTGAGAAGTCAAGTACTGTGAGTACTTATACAATTTGGACTTCACTGTTGTCTTAATAGAGACGGCAAATGGAAGTCAGCCTGCAGGGCGTTTAGGACACAGAAGCAGCGAGTGTCTTACGCTCCTGAGCCATTCTGGAGGTTACCTGCACCAGGCCTTCCCCTTGGGTAGGACAACTTCCGCTGCTTTCCTGGGTCCTGCGTTGGAGTGGGAGATCGGGACGATTGTACTCCTTTCCCCCCCTGAATATTTAAATTCAGTTTTAAAATTTTGTCACTAAAATTGCAGATAATGGTTGAGTTGCCTCAGGCTTCTCCCTTGTAAGGACACCCTACATTTAATCCTGTGGTAGCTGCTCAACATTACTGTGTTATGATTGTCATTTTATCTCTCCCATTGGACTGTTAAAGATCCTTGTGGTTATTGTTGAGTTCCCAGTACCTAGCATAATGCCGGGCATATAGCATTGAGTCGATATTGGTTACGTGAGTGACTGAGTGAATAAACCAATAATTACTTGTCTTTTAAACACAAAAGAATTCAATTTGATGGTCTCACAGATTCAAAAAAGTAGAATGTTTTAAGAAAGCGAGGGTTTGATAAATAATTTCAAATGGCTGCCGGACAAAGATTGAAAAATGACCTTCGGATTTCGCTATTACAGGTGGTTAGATTCCATAGCAAAATAGTGTCATAGCAAAACGATTGGAGTAAGAGCCATATTTAATGGGTAAAAGGATAAACGGGAAGTGAGAACAAGGACAAACAACATAGGAGCTTTTTTTTGTTTTGTTTTTAAAGAATTGAAGCTAAAGGGGAAGACACCATTGGAAAGAAACACAAAGATTTGAGACGGGGGAGGTCATTATCATAGTAAGTTTATGCATTTGATTTGAATATATTTAAGTATTCCCACCTACATGTCAGTATAATATATTCTTGCTCTTCAACTTGGCTTTGAGATCTTTTGAACTTAAAGGTTTTTGCTGTGCTGTTTGGGGCCCTCTCGTGGCCAATCTAATAAATGACATGTAATTAGATCTGGTGTACTAACATGTCTTAGCCAATTTATTTCTATAAGGATTAGATGAGGGTGAGATATGCGGTTATAGCAGTTAATGATGGTTAGTCCTCTTTGATTTGTTGTGGGTCAAAACTTGACCTAAATTTACTATACTTTTTTTCCTTTGGTAATAATTCCGTTACTAACTATTTGAACATTGCAGTGTATCTTTGTTTTAGTTGCTAATACAATAATAGTTGCTAATGCATTATTCTTTTATTAAAAATATTTTATTGATTTTCTACAGAGAGGAAGGGAGAGGGATAGAGAGTTAGAAACATCGACGAGAGAGAAACATCGATCAGCTGCCTTTTGCACACTCATACTGGGAATGTGCCCACAACCAAGGCATATGTCCTTGACCGGAATTGAACCTGGGACCCTTCAGTCCACAGGCCGATGCTCTATCCACTGAGCCAATTCAGCTAGGGCTACATTATTCTTAATTTTGCTTCTCAATGTTTTTTATTCTAGGGTTTTAAGAAACAGTATATTTAAAATAATACAGGAACACCTCTGTAACAACACCTAGTTAAAAACACACACATATTCAATACATTCTCATACCTCCCTCACAAAGGTAAGCCTGATTCTGAATTTGGTGTTTTATTCTCAGGCCCATTTTAAAAGTCAGTATATTGATATATACTTCAAATTGTTCCTTTCATTTAAAATTATGTTTATAGGGGATTCCAAAATGGTGGCGGAGTAAGTGGAAGCTACACTGACATGCTTCCAGGCCCCAACTGGAAATAAAATACGAAGAACCATCCTGAAAATCATCTGAGGACGTGCTGGGGAGAACCCTGATAAGCGAAGACGGAAAGGGGAGCCCCATAGAGGCTGGTAGGAGGGTGGAGGCCTGGAAGGGCTGGCTGGGCTCCCACAGACAGCAGCGGAGGTACCAGAGGCTGTCAGCTGTGGGGGTCCCACGGAGAACTGTGGGGTCTGAACCCAAGCTGGCTCCCTAGCAGAGGGCACCGGCACTGAGAGAGGTGCCCACACTGAGTGTAATGTTAGCTGTGGGTTTGTCATACATTGCCTTTTATAATGCTGCGGTATGGTCCCTCTTCTAATTCTGCTGAGAGTTTTTGCCATAAATGGTTTCTGGATTTTATCAAATGCTTTTTCCGCACCTATTGATGTGATCATGCGATTTTGAACCTTCATTTTGTTTATGTGGTGTACCGCATTAATTGATTTGCGGATATTGTACCAACTTAGCATCCCAGGAATAAATCTCACTTGATCATGGTGTATGATATTTTTAATTTGTTGCAGGATTCGGTTTGCTAATATACATATTTTTAATTTTTATTGATTGACTTGAGAGACAGAGAGCATGAGAGAGAAACATTGATTTGTTGTTTCACTTATTGGTTGGTTCTTATGTCTGCCCTGTCTGGGTATTGAACCCACAACTTTGGGACACGACACTCTAAGGAGCTGAGCTACTCAGCCAGGACCATCAATCTGTTTAGATATTTTTGTTTCTTCTTGATTCAGTTTTGGAAGATTGTATGTTTCTAGTAATTTATTATTTGTCACATTGTTGAATTTGTTGGCATATTGTCATTTATGATACTTTCTTACAATCATTTGTATTTTTGAAATGTCAGTTGTTACTTGTCCTTTTTCGTTTCTAATTTTATTTATTTGGATCTTCTTTTAAAAAATTTTAAAAAGTAGGTATTTATTGTTGAAAGTATTACATATGTCACCCTTTTCTCCATTGACCCCGTCTAGCCTGCCCCTACTCCAGGCCTCACCACTATTGTCTGTGCCCATGGGCCATGCGTATATGCACACAAGTTCTTTGGTTGATCTCTTCCACCCACTCACCCTCCCCCGCCTTCCCTCTGAGATTCCACAGTCTTGTTTCATGCTTCTGTGTTTCTGGATCTATTTTATCTGGATCTAAATCTGTAAACATTGCTATGATCTATTTTATTGATCAGTTTATTTTATTCATTAGATTCCACATATGAATGAGATCATGTGATACTTGTCTCTCTCTGACTGGCTTATTTCATTTAGCATAATACTCTCCAGGTCCCTCCACGCTGTCTCAAAGGGTAAGAGATCCCCCTCCTCCTCCTCTTCCTCCTCCTCCACCTCCTCCTCCTCCTTCTCCTTTAAATATATTTTATTGATTTTTTACAGAGAGGAAGAGAGAGGGATAGAGAGCTAGAAACATTGATGAGAGAGAAACATCTACCAGCTACCTCCAGCACACCCCCCACCAGGGATGTGCCTGCAATCAATGTACATGCCCTTGACTGGAATCGAACCTGGGACCCCTCAGTCCGGAGACTGACGCTCTATCTACTGAGCCAAACCAGTTTTGGCGAGATCCTTCTTTTTTACTGCTGAAAGTATTTCATTGTATAAATGTACCACAGCTTTTTAAAAAAAACATTTTTTATTTCAAGAAAAACTATTTTAAATATAATGTTACATGCAATAAACATTAATATTTCAAGATTTTAAATATAATAATATTACAAAAAATGTACTAATGTAATATAATACAAAATTTGTAGGAAATATTAAAAGTCTGCAAATAACAGGATTACTTCTATTACATTGTAAAATATTTCTTTTCTCTGGCTCTATTTTTGTTCATCAGTTTATGTTGTTCATTATATTCCACAAACGAATGAGATCATGTGATATGTATCTGTCTTCGACGGGCTTATTTCACTTAGCATAATAAGCTGCTTTCCAGTACCATCCATGCTCTTGCAAATGGTAAGACTTCTTTCTCTTTTACAGCAGCGTAGTATTTCATGTGTAGATGTACCACAGTTTTCTAATCCACTTATCTGCTGATGGACACTTGGCTGTTTCCAAATCTTAGCTATGGTGAATTGTGCTGCTGTGAACATAGGGGTGCATATACCCTATGGTGTTTCTGATTTCTTGGGACATATTCCTAGAAGTGGGTTCACTGGGTCAAATGGCAGTTCAATTTTTAATTTTCTGAGGAAACTCCATACTATTTTCCACAATGGCTGCACCAGTCTGCATTCCCACCAGCAGTGTACTAGGGTTCCCGTTTTCCACATTCTTGCCAGCACTTGTCACTTGTTGATTTGTTGATGGTAGCCATTCTGACAGGGGTGAGGTGACACCTCATTGTCATTTTATTTCTCTGATGATCAGTGACTTTGAGCATCTATAATTCTATAATTATAAATAAAAACGTAATATGCTAATTAGAAAGGACGACCTTACGGATGACGTTCTGGATGAAGCCGGGGCTGTAAGGGAAGCCCAAGTGCTGGGTGCCTGCTGGTGGCCAGAAGGAAGCCTGGGTCCCGGGTGCCTGCTGGCAGCCAGGGGAAGGAAGGCCTACTCTTGCACAAATTTTGTGCATTGGGCCTCTAGTTTTTCTATATGTCTTTTGGCCATCTCTATGTCCATTTTGGAGAAGTGTCTATTTTTTAATTGGATTATTTCTTTTAAAAAAATATATTTTATTGATATTTTACAGAGAGAAAGAGAGAGAGATAGAGAGCTAGAAACGTCGATGAGAGAGAAACATCGACCAGCTGCCTCTTGCACACCCGCTACTGGGAATGTGCCCGCAACCAATGTACATGCCCTTGACCGGAATCAAACCCGGGACCTTTCAGTCCGCAGACCGACGCTCTACCACTGAGCCAAACCGGTTTCAGCTAATTGGATTATTTCTCTTCCATTTGTTAAGTTGTATGAGTTCCTTATAAGTATTGGATATTAAACCTTTATTAGGTGTATCATTGCCAAAGATGTTCTTCCATAAAGTTTATTAGGTGTATCATTGCCAAAGATGTTCTTCCACTTTTCATTTTGTTGATGGTTACTTTTGATATGCAGAAGCATTTTATTTTGATGTAGTCCCATTTATTTATTTTTCTCAGTTTCCTTTGCCCTAGGAAATGTATCTGTAAACATTGCTATGAGAGATGTCTGAGATTTCGCTGTCTGTGGTTTCTTTTTTTTCTTTTAATAAATCTTTATTGCTCAGATTATTACAATTATTTCTCCTTTTTCTCTCCCATAGCTCCCTTCCACCTGATTCCCACCCCATCCTCTGCCCTTACCCCCTCCCCCCACTATTGTCCTCATCCATAGGTTATACAATTTTAATCCAGTCTCTTTCTGCACCCCACACCCCTTTCACCCTGATAATTATCTATCCACTCCCTTTCTTTGCCCCTAATTCTATTATATTCACCAGTTTATTCTATTCCTGAGATTTTTAATTCACTTGACCTTCTTCCTCTTCTTAAGTAATACCTTTCAGCATTTCATATAATACTGTTTTGGTGGTGATGAACTCCTTTAGCTTTTTCTTATCTGTGAAGCTCTTTATCTGCCCTTCAATTCTGAATGATAACTTTGCTGGATACAGTAATCTTGGTTGTAGGTTCTCGCTATTCATCACTTTGAATATTTCTTGCCACTCCCTTCTGGCCTGCATGGTTTCTGTTGAGAAATCAGCTGATAGTCTTATGGGTGCTCCCTTATAGGTAACCAACTGCTTTTCTCTTGCTGCTTGTAAGATCCTCTTTTTGTCTTTTACCCTTGGCATATTGATGATGATATGTCTCCAAGAATTTTTCTTTGGATTCCTCTTGTTTGGGGTTCTGTAGGCTTCCTGTACTTGTAAGTCTATTTCTTTCACCAGGTGAGGGAAGTTTTCTGATATTATTTCTTCAAATATGTTTTCAGTATTTTGCACTCCCTCTTCTTCTGGCACCCCCATAATTCTGATGTTGGTGCGCTTGCAGTTGTCCCAGAGGCTCCTTACACTATCTTCAACTTTCTGGATCCTCTTTTCTTCTTCCTTCTCCAGTGGAGTGTCTTTTGGCTCTTTGACCTGATTCTTGTGTTCTTCCATTCTGCTGTTGGATCTCTGCATAATATTTTCCAATTTAGTCAGTTTATGTATACTTTTTAGTTGGGTCTCATGAAATTTATCGAGCTTTTCTAGGATATTGTTGCATAACCTTAGAACCGTAGTTCTGAATTCTATATCCTCCATCTCTTTTGTTTGAGATCTATTTCCTTGTCTCAGCATTATCACTATTTTTCAGAGTTGGTAGGATGGCTTTGTGTGTTTGGTGTCCTATATAGCACAGTGGGTCAGCCTCCTCAGTTACCTGAGGTAGACACTCTTGGTGATCCCCTTTGTGGACTGCGTGCACAGCCTTGTTGTAGCTAAGTCTCTATTGTTGTGAATTGACCTTCAGGCCAATTGTATGTGGGTATCAGCTGTGTCTACTCTGGGATAACTTCTGTATTGGAGACAGTCTTATAGGATCAGACTTGAAAAACTGCAGAAGCCTCTGCTCAGCTTGGATGGGGCGGAGTCTCAGGGCTGAACTGACAGTATTGGCTTCTGCCCTGCCCTTGTGCACACTCCTGAGTTTCCGCCTGACCGTCCCAGTTTCCCCAAGCAAGAGCGTGGGGGCCCCATGGGCTCACCCGGACTTGGGCTGGTCTCTGTAGTCTGGGGCTTCTGACTCCTTTCGCTACAGAGAGGCCGCCACCTTGTACAGAGAGGCGGCGGCAGCCTCCGTGGTCAGACCTGGAGCTTCTGACTCCTTCCGCTACGGAGAGGCGGCGGTCAGACCTCAGCGCGAGTCTGTAGACCCTGCAGACTGCGACTGCGGCTCCCGGTCCCCAGTCTCCCAGTCTCTGAGTCTCTGAGTCTCTGAGTCTCTGGGTGCCTTTCTCTACAGTCCAGACTCCACCCGTATGAGCCTGGGACCACGGAATTTCAGCCGGGGCTGGGGTTCAGTACAGTCAGAAAGGGTTCCGTGCAATCGGGGATTCCTCCCCTCCCGCCACTGGGCAGGTATTCCGCGGCCGCGTGCGCGAGCGTCTCCCTACCTCTGTGCTTTTCGGCTCCCAGTCCGATCCGTGAGTCTCTCTCTTTCTTTCTAGTTGTAGCTATTCCACTCCGCCAGCTTTCCTGAGGTTTTGGTGAAGTTCTTTTTGATTTTAGTTGTTTTTTTAATTAAATAGTTGATGAGGTGGCAGCTTAGGAGACTGCCTAGGCCGCCATCTTGGATGTTCTCCTGTGGTTTCTTCTAGGATTTTTATCGTTTCACGACTTACATTTAAATCTTTTATCCATTTTGAGTTTATTCTTGTGTATGGTGTCAGTTGGTGGCTCTCTCTCTCTCTCTCTCTCTCTCTCTCTCTCTCTCTCTCTTTCTCGCTTTTTGCATGTATCCAATTTTCCCAGCACCATTTATTGACGATACTGTCTTGACTCCATTGAGACTTTCTTTACTCCATCGTGTATTCTTGGTTCCTTTGGCAAATTTTTTTCTTTGGTGTTTTTGTTTGTTTGTTAATCTTCACCTGAGGATATTTTTCCATTGATATTTTAGAGAGAGGGAAAGACAGAGAGAAACATCGATGTGAGAAGAACACATAGATTGGTTGCCTCCTGAATGGGCCCTGACTAAGGTCCAGGCTGGGAAGGAGCCTGTAAGTATAAGTGTCCTTGACCCAAATGGAGAAAATTGGTCCTCTGGCCAACACTCTATCCACTGAACCAAACTGGCTAGGGCCTTTGTCAATGTTAATTGAGTGTAATGGCTTAGGTAGATTTCTGGGATCTCTGTTCTGTTCCATTGATCTATATGTCTGTTCTTGTGCCAGTACTAGGCAGTTTTGAGTACAGTGGCTTTGTAGTATAACTTGATATCTGGTATGGTGACCCCTCCAACTTTGTTCTTTTTTCTCAATATTGCTGTTGCTATTCAGGGTCTTTTTGGTTCCATATAAAATTTTCAAGTATTTGTTTTAGATCTGTGAAATATGCTGTTGGTATTTTAATAGGGATTGCATTGAATCTATAGGTTGCTTTGGGTAGTATGGACATTTTATTTATTTATTTATTTTTAAAATATATTTTATTGATTTTACACAGAGAGGAATTGAGAGCGATAGAGAGTTAGAAATGTGGATGAGAGAGAAACATCGACCAGCTGCCTCTTGCACACCCCCCACTGGGGATGTGCCCGCAACCAAGGTACATGCACTTGACCAGAATCGAACCCGGGACCTTTCAGTCTGCAGGCTGATGCTCTGTCCACTGAGCCAAACCGGTTTCAGCAGTATGGACATTTTAATGATATTAATTCTACCAATTCATAAACATGGTATATTTTTCCACTTGTTTATATCTTCCTCTATTATTATTATTTTTGTTTCTTGATGAATCTCATTAAAGATTTGTCAGTCAGTATATCTCTTCAAAGAGTCAGCTCTTGGTTTCATTGACCTTTTGTATTGCTTTTTAGTCTCTATGTCAGTGGTCACTAACTTTTCGGACCTCACGGACTACCAGTGTTCTGCGGATCATCTGTTGGTGACTGTTGTTCTATGTAATTTATTTCTGCTCTAATCTTTATTATTTCCTTCCTTCTACCCACTTGGATTTTGTTTGTTGTTCTTTTTGTAGTTCATTTAGGTGTAAGCTTAGATTCTATATTTGAGATTTTTCTTGCTTCCTGAGGTAGGCCTGTATTATTGTGAATTTCCCTCTTAGGATTGCTTTTGCTTTGTCTCATAGATTTTGGATTATTGTGTGTTCATTGTAATTTATCTTAAAGTAACTTTTGATTGCTTCCTTGATTTCATATTTCCCCCCAATCATTGTTTAGTAACATTCTATTTAGCCTTCAGATGTTTGTGTTTCTTCCCATTTTTCTCTTATAATTGATTTCTGGTTCCATACAATTGTGGTCAGAGAAGAAATTGATATGATTTCAATCCTTTAAATTTTATTCAAAGTCATTTTGTGTTCCAACATGTGGTCTGTCCTAAAAAATGTTCCATGTGCACTTGTACTGCTTTGGGATGAAATGCTCTGAAAGTGTCAGTTAAATCCATCTGGCTTATTGTGTTGTTTAAGGGTGCTGTTTTCTTGTTGATTTTCTGTGTGGAACATCTGTGCATTGATGCCAATGGAGTGTTAAAAAATTATCTCTTATAGTCATTGTTTTAAAATCTGTTTCACCTGATATAAGAATATGTAGGGTTTTTTGTTTCCATTTGCATGTAATATTTTTTCTATTCTTTTACTTTCAGTCTGTGTATAATTTTTTTTTTTGAGTTGGGTCTCTTGTAGACAGCATATATATATGGTTGTCTTAATTAAAAAAAATATTTTTACTAAATTTTAGAGAGAAAGGGAAAGGGGCATATAGAAACATGAATGTTGAGAGAAACATCATCTATTGGCTGCCTCCTGCACACCCCTACTGCTGATCGAATACACAACCCTGTTATGTGCCTTGCCCGGGAATCTAACTGGGATTTCTTGGTTCATGGGTCAATGCTTAACCACTGAGCCACACCAGCTGGGCTGTCTTTTCTTATTCATTCATCTCCCCTATATAATTTGATTGAAACATTTAATCTATTTACATTTAAAGTGATTACTGATTGGTACATGTTTGTTGCCATGTTATTCTTTATAACTGTGTTTCTCTTTTTAAAAAAATGTTTTCTAAAAATTGATTTTTAAGAGAGAGGGAGAAAGAAACAGTGATGTGAGATAGAAATATTGAATAGCTGTCTCCTGTATGCCACACCTACTGGGGACTGAACCCGAAACCTGGTCATGTGCCCTGAATGGGAATCAAATCATGACCTCCTAATTCATGGCTCAACATTCAACCACTGAACTACACCAATTGGGCTCTTATCTTTTTAAAGACCTTTTAACACTTCCTATAAGACTAGTTTTGTGGTAATGAATTTCTTTAGCTTTTCCAGTCTGGGCAGCTCTTTATTTCATCTTTAATTTTATGTTACTGGGTAGAGTAGTCTTGGTTATAGGTACTTGTTTTTCATCTCTTTGAATATTTCATGTCAGTCCCTCTGGCCTGCGAAGTTTCTATTGGGAAATCAGCTGACGATTTTATGGGACCTCTCTTGTAAGTAAGTAACTGCTTTTCTTTTGATGCTTTTTAAAAAAATATTTTTTATTAATATTTTACAGAGAGGAAGGCAGAGAGATAGAAAGCTAGAAACATCAATGAGAGAGAAACATCGAACAGCTGCCTCTTGCACACCCCTTACTGGGAATGTGCCCGCAGCCAAGGTACATGCCCTTGACCGGAATCGAACCTGGGACCTTTCAGTCCGCAGACCGACGCTCTACCACTGAGCCAAACCGGTTTCGGCTTCTTTTGATGCTTTTAAAACTCCTTCTTTGTCTTTAGCCTTTATCATTTTAATTATGATGCATTTTTCTGTGAGCCTATTTGGATTCATCTTGTTTTGGATTTCTGCACTTCCTAAACCTGTGTGTCCTTTTCTTTCACCAGCTTAATGAAGTTTTTAATCATTATTTCTTCAAATAGATTCTTCATTCCTTACTCTCTCTTCTTCTTCTTCTTCCAATACCTAGATGTAGGTGTTGTCATACTTCATGTTGTCCCATATTTAGAAAAATAAAAAAGTTTTTCTGTCTGATTGGTTGTTTTCTATTACCTTGCCTTCCAAGTTGCTGATTCAGTTTTCTGCTACATGTAGCTGCTGTTGATTCCTTCTAGTTATTCTTCATTTCCAACATTGTATTTTTACTTCTGACTGGTTCTTTTACATGTTTTATATATTTTTAAAGAGAACCCTCCTTCTGATCAGGGATACCCTTCAGGGCAAACCAGCCAGCTCCCACCCATGCACCAGGCCTCTATCTATACTAATAAAAGGATAATATTTTAATTAGACTGGGAGACCTTCCAGACATTCTTCTGGACAAAGCCATGGTGGCAGGGCCCGAGGTAGAGACAGCTAGGGGCCAAGAGGGAAGGGCAGTTGTGGGTGATCAGGCCAGGATGGGACAGCAGTTGTGGGTGATCAGGCTGGTTCGGGGGGAGTTGGTGTTGGAAGTGATCAGGCCAGCAGTGGGTGGGAGCAGTTGAGGGTGAGCCGGCCATCAATGGGGTCAGTTGGGGGCGATCAGGCAAGTGGGGGTGGGGTGGGGTGAGCAGACTGGCATGGGGGACAGTTGGGGGTGATCAGGCTGGTGGGGGAGGGCAGTTGAGGGTCAGCAGGCCAGCAGGCAGAGTGGTTAGGGGCAACTAGACAGGCAAGCAGGTGAGTGGTTAGGAACCAGCAGTCCCAGATTGTGAGAGGGATGTCCGACTGCCCACAGGGATTGGGCCTAAACTGGCAGTCAGACATCCCTTGAGGGGTCCCAGATTGGAGAGGGTATAGGCCAGGCTGAGGACCATCCCTCCCATGCATGAAATTCATGCACGGGGCCACTAGTCAAAATAGAAAAATCTGATAAAATACTAATTTTAGATTTTTCATTTTTTTTTAGAAACCATGAATAGAGGCTCTGAAATCCACATTTTTTGGGGTGCTCCAATTCGTCCATTGAAAATGATGGTATCACAGGAACCAACTTCTTTAATGTCTACTACTCACCCCTGGAAAAAAGTTCAGCTTTTATACAATCAACATTCTTTACATCTGAAGGATGAAAAATGCAAAAATAAACATGTGGAAGATTATCAAATCCTAGAAGCTGCTGCCCCTCCAGATCTTCTTTATGGTCATTTTTTAGGAAGCTCTCTCAGTAGATCTGTTTCTGTGAAAGATGACTGTATACACTGTATTTCCGAAACACAGACTCAAAAATTCCAGAAGAGTCACCCCTTAGGGGTGAGTGACATAACTAAATCTGATGTCCAAATATGTGGAGGTAAGGGCCAAGTTCAGCATTTAACTGGAGAGGAAGAATATCAGAAGCTTTTCAGTGAAAATGAGAAAATCACAGTTAAACAGCATAAACATCAATCAAATATATGTAGTCAAAATGTCCAAAAACATTTGTTTCAGTTAGGCCACGAGTGTGCAGCTGCATGGGATTTGGTGTGTAATACCGAGCAGATTAATACAGGGCCAGGAGCTACCGGCATGAGGTGTATGCCAACAGAGTATCATGGAACTCAGAACCAGGGCCTGGAAAAGAGCTCTTTGACCACACGAGATAAGCCCAGGACTGCGGGAGCTGTCGGGAAGGCCTCAGACCTTACGACATCTACTGAAACGGAATTCCTCAGTATAATGACCTCCAGCCAGTTGGCTTTTTTAGCTCAGAGGACAAATAAAGGGGAGAGTTCTATAAATAACGGGACAGTGAACACGGAGGTTGAAGCTGAACCAAGTCCTGGGAGGGGAAAAATAACTAAAAATAATTTGATTCAGCCTGATGATGATTTTGTAGAAAGATGTGAAAGGAGACAAAATCAAGCATATTCCCTTGAGCTTTTCAGTCCTGTTTTTCCTGAATCAAAAAGTGGCCACATTCACATAAAGTCTGGTAAAGGTCTTAAAGAAAACGTGGAATCTGAAGAACTTTTCGGTTTTGAAGATAAACTGCCATCAAATGAGATATGTATTGAGCCATGTAGGTCCGGAATCCTGTGTTCTCAAGTAAATGCCTCCCACAAAAGTCCTACGAAGCGGAATTGGACCTCTGAAGGTAAATCCAGCCATCTCAAAGTCCTCCCAGTTTCTAAGAAAATTAAGTTGGTTTCTAATGCAGGAGGTCCTACTACAGCAAAAGACCAAAGGAGTGTGTTGGAATTTAAGGGTATTAAAGAAACATCATTAATAAGAAATTGTGATTCCAAAAGTCAGAAGTATAATTGTTTAGTCATGGTGCTATCTCCGTGTCATGTGAAAGAAATAAGTATAAAATCTGGACCAAATTCGGGCTCCAAAGTGCCTTTAGCAACAGTTGAGGTAACCGACCAGTCTGCAGTGAAGAGGCAGGTGTTTCTGTGGAGGACGGCTGCATTTTGGGCCCTCACAGTGTTCCTGGGAGACGTCATTTTGCTCACAGGTGAGGCTGGTGTGGGACAGGGGAAGTGAGTTTATAAAGCTGCAGGCTTTTCTCTCCTGCTGGAGGGCTCCCTCTCCCCCTGCCTGTCTGGCCTCCATGTGACCCCTCCCTTCACAGCCCCGTGCGGGCCTCCCCCGCGGCCTGGCCTCTGCGGTGCCATTTCTGGCCTGTGCCCCAGCCTTCTCAGCTCTGCCCCTCCTTCCACTCATCCCTCTGCCAAGCCCTCCCTGGTTGCTCCTCCTCCTCATTCATTGTGTCAGCATTTAGGTCACGTCATCAGGCCTTTTCTCTGTTTTCTTATGGTATGTCTATGTATGTCTTATTTCCAATCCTTTTCTTAAACTCTATTTATGATGAAAAGACAGCATTTCTACTACTTTACTCAATCCCTAAGAATGCTGTGCACCTTATATTCTTATTGAGGGAACCCATATAGAATTTCGATTGCACTTTTAAATTATTGAAATTCTATTAATCACATTTGGAAATATGGAAAGGGAAACTCCTGCTTTTATACCAACCTCATGTAGCCACCGGTGGAGTTTTAGAATGTTACTGGGTGTCTTTCCTTTGCTTCTTAAAATTTGTATGCATGCATAAGTAAAAGCTGATGTTAATGGGGAATTTACTGTGTATCAAACCCTGTGTTAGACTTTCCACGTATATCAGCTCTCCACAGCTCCACGAGGAAGGTCCGGCTGTTATTCCCATTATTGTTCCCTCTGGGTCTGAGGAACAAACCCAGAGCAGTGTGCCCGACGCCACATTTCTAGGAAGTGGCAAGCCAAGACAATTTCACCTGGACTCCCGAATCCTCACCGGTGTTATTGGGATCATAAAGAACACAGTGTTTTTGTCCTGCTCTTTTGCCTGACCTAAGAAATTTAATATTTTGTTACATTTTCTTACTGATTTAAAATCAATACACAGTGTATTAGAGCAGAGATATCATTAGTTTTAATATATTTCTACATTTCCTTATTGATTTAAAATCAATACACATTGTACTGGAGCAGAGATATCAGTCATTTTAAGAGAGAATCTTTTAAAAAAAATTAATAAATCTTTATTGTTCATATTATTACAGTTGTTCTCCCCCTCCCCCATAGCTCCCTTCCACCCAGTTCCCACCCACCCTCTGCACTTATCTCCATCCCATGGTCCTCATCCATAGGTGTGCAATTTTAATCCAGTCTCTTCCTGCACCCACCGCTCCCCTTCCCCCCTGATAATTATCAATCCACTCCCTTTCTTTGCCCCTGATTCTATTATATTCACCAGTTTATTCTGTTCCTCAGATTTTTAAAATAATAAATCTTTATTGGTCAGATTATTACAGGTGTTCCTCTTTCCCCCACCCCCCATAGTTCCCCTCCACCTGATTCCCCACCCCACCCCATACCCTTACCCCCGTCTCTCTCTTCATCCATAGGTGTAAGATTTTTGTCCGATCTCTTCCCGCACCCCTCAAACCTCCTTCCCCCTGATATTTGTCAGACCACTCCCTTTCTATGTCCCTGAACTTTAATTGCCTGGTATGTGGAGGCAGGCATAATATTTAGCTATCGTTGGTAAGTTAAGGACAGTATGAAGGAACTTAGGTAATGATCAGAACTTTTTTTCTCCCCTTTCTAGATATTACTGTTTATGAAGATCATTGGGTTGGTGAGACAGTACTACAATCAACATTTACCACTCAGTTATTAAATCTTGGGAGCTATTCCTCTGTCCAGCCTGAGGAGTGTAAGACACATTTTACATATATCTTAGTATTTAAAATATATATACACACATCAGAAAAAAAAGTAGAATTAAAATGGCAATTATATAAAATGTTTTCTAAAAAGGTTTTCTGGAGAATATTACTTTAATTTGTTTAGTGAGAGTGAAAATAGAATTTTCTAAAAAACTTGTACAACCGTAGCTGGTTTGGCTCAGTGGATAAAGCACCGGCCTGTGGACTGTAGGGTCTTGGGTTCGATTCTGGTCTAGGTTGTAGGCTCTATCCCAGGCCCCGGTCAGGGGTGTGTGCAGGAGAAAACCAATCAATGTGTCTTTCTCACATCAATGTTTCTGTGTCTGCCTCTCTCTTCCTCTCTCTCTAAAAATCAGTGAGAAAATATCTTTAGGTGAGGATTGACAAAACAACAACAGCAGCAACAAAAAACTTGAACATTGTAGATCATATGTATTTTTAAAAATATTTGGGTTCATGTTCATTTTCTTAGAGATTCAGTATTGTGGTGGTCCTTAACTTTAAGGAGTCACAGGCCTC
Source organism: Vespertilio murinus (assembly GCA_963924515.1). Taxonomy (NCBI): domain Eukaryota; kingdom Metazoa; phylum Chordata; class Mammalia; order Chiroptera; family Vespertilionidae; genus Vespertilio; species Vespertilio murinus. The sequence continues at coordinate 53,905,533 of OZ004714.1, read as the reverse complement.
TTTGAGAAGCTATGGGTCATTTTTCCAGAATAATGGACTTAAGTAGACAGACATAAAAATTTCCATATAATACTAAGTGGTTCCATGGATCTCCAAAGTTCTGTGGAATTGTGAGCCTCTGATTAGGAATCTTAGAGGTAATGAAAAAAGCATGGATCATACAGTTGTGGCTTGAGTCGTCTTCTATCTACCATTGCTAGGAGAAACTGCCTGCCTTCTCTGACATCTATTTTTGCTTCTTTAAAATAAGCTGTTGAAAGAAGAAACCAGCAGCTATATTTTTCTTCAAGAAATTAAAAAAAAGAAAAGAAAAAAGAAAAGAAAGTAAGGGAGACAGTGTTAACTGGTGGTTATAGGCTCTCCAGAGAATTTGAATCCTAGTCTTAGAGCTTCCGAAGTTTGTATCTTTAGGCAAGTTACTTGGCTGCACAGAAATAGTATCACAGAAAAATCAGTGTATACAAGATTATATAAGAGATTAACTAGAATAACATGAAGGTTAAGCATGGAATTTCAATCTCTGAATACTTAGAATTCTCCAGGAAAGGAGGAGTAAGCAAAAGAGGATAACTATTAGAACAACAGTGGTGTTTGGAAAGGGCAGGATTTCCCTGTATCGAGGGAACCTAGTTAGCAGAAAATCAGCACTGACATATTCTCATAAAATAACTAAAGTCAAGTTCCTCATCTACCCAGTATGTTTGTATTAAGTGTTGATTTTGAGGCACTGTGTGTGGGTGCAAAGGTGAGGATCAGACAGTTGGCCTGCCTTTGTGGAGTTCCGTGTGGAAGACAGACATGTACATAAAGTATTTGCAGGTGATCATGAATGCTGTGAAGGAAAATAGCAAAAGGTCATGGTAAGAGACCTTGTGGAGGTCTTATCATGAGTGGAATCAGAATTACAAAGTTAATAATAGTTCAGGTTGAGCAATAATAGGAGGCTAGTGGAGGTCATGAGAAATGAATGGATTTGACATCTAGAGTTAACAGGATTTTCTGATGGTGTGGATTTTATGATGAGGAAAAAGCAATCTACTACTATTAAGTTTCTAGCTTTAGTATATAGTTTTTAAAAAATATTTTTTATTGATTTCAGAGAGGAAGGAAGAGGGAGAGAACAATAGAAACATCAATGATGAACATCATTGATCAACTGCCTCCTGCAGACTCCCCACTGGGGATCGAGTCGGCAACCCAGGCTTGTGCCCTTGACCAGAATAGAACTTGGGACCCTTCAGTCCTCAGGTCGGTGCTCTATCCATCGAGCCAAACTGGCTAAGGCCAGTAACTAGCTTTTTGTTTGTTTGTTTGTTTGTTTAAATCTTTATTGATTTTAGAGAGGGAGGGAGAGGGACAGAGAGATAGAAACATTAATGACGAGAAAAAAAAAGTCATTGATTGGCTCTCTCCTGCACGTCCCACATCAGGGACCGAGCCCGCAACCCAGGCATGTGCCATTGACTGGAATCGAACCTGGGACCCTTCAGTTCGTAGGCTGATGCTCTATCCACCGAGCCAAACCAGCTAGGGCCACTAGTAGCTTTTATTAGGAAAGACTGAGAGGTAATAGATTCATGGGGAAATTAAGGGTTCTGTTTCAGTCTTCTTAAGTTTTAGGTATCTCTGAGGCATCCAAATGGAGATGTCATATAAGGATTGGAGACAGAGTCCAAAACTTAGAGGAAAGGTTTGAAATTAAGAGATACATTTTAGAATTATTTGCTGTGTTATTAGGATTGATGTATGTATTTTCTTAAATAATTATTTTGAGGGTTTGTTTATTAAAACTGGGGACAGTGAAACAAAGGAAGGGCTTAGCATAGAAGAAGCCACAGGAGAGAGCCTGGGTGGTGCTCTGCTTTGGCTCCTTAGAAACGTATGGGAAAGGAGCCACGCTGGGCTGCAGGGGCTCACTGAGAACAGTCGCAATGACAGAAGTGAGCCCAGGGCGGCTGCTGCTAGCTCACTGAATGGTCTGAGGAAAGGGGGCCTTTGAGGCAGGTTCAGGGGGTGAGACCAGGATGAGTTGCCACTGCCTGTTGCTTCCCTGGTTGCAAGTCTCCCGGGGACCTTTAGAACATAGAAGAGAAAAGTAAAGATGCACGCCTGAGAGGGAAGAAAGATGTGGGAGTGCTCCAGAGAGCCCACATCATTGGGATTTATATTATGATGTACATATCTATTTTATTTTTGTCCCCATTTCCAGCACAGAGCTCCTAAAACCATTGGAATTTTTAAGTGATAAGAGTGATAAAGTTGTCATGATATTCATAATGAACCCCTTTTGGAAAACACTTAAGGATGAGGGCTGGTTGCCAGGGGAATCAACAATGTGATTAAAGGGTTGGAAATTCCTGCACCCTTCCCCCAAGAAGAGAGGGGCTGGAGGCTGAATCAATCACCAGTGGCTGGTGATTTACTGAATCGTACCTAGGTAATGAAGCTTCCTAAAATCCCCAAAGGGCAGGGTTAGGAGAACTTCCTGGTAGTGGAACCAGTGGAGATTTAGGAGAGTGCAGTCCTCAGAGAGGGCGGGGAAGGACTGTGCTCCTTCTCATATACCTTAACCATCTAATTGTTCTTATAGATTCTTTATGGTATCCTTTATAATAAACTGCTAAGTGTAACTAAATGTTTCTCTGAGTTTTTAAGCCCCAATAGCAAATTAATTAAATCAGAAGAAGGGGTTGTGGAAACCTCTGATCTCTAGTAGACGAATCAGAAACACAGGTGACAGCCTGGACTTAAGATTGACATCTGAGATGGGGGAGTGCGGAGAAGCCTGAACTGAGCCCTGAACTTGTGGGGTCTGATGCTATCTCAAGGTAGATAATGTCAGAATTAATTGCTTGGTGGTATGAGAAAAGATACATCAAAATAGGTGTCAGAATCATAATAGCATAAATATAATACTCATTTGGTTTATCATTTAAAAAACATTTACTTTTGAAATTATAGACTCACAAAGGATTGCAAAAATAGTACATGAAGTTTCATGAGCCCTTCACCCAGCTTCCCCAGTAGTGACATCTTACAAACTTTAGGGCAATATCAATACCTGGAAGGTGACATTGTGCTATAACACTGTTATACAGATCTACTCTGTTTTCTTTATTTCTTTTTTTTTTTTTAATTGATATTTTACAGAGAGGAAGGGAGAGAGATAGAGAGCTAGAAATGTCAATGAGAGAGAAACATCGACCAGCTGCCTCTTGCACACCCCCCACCGGGGATGTGCCCGCAACCAATGTACATGCCCTTGACCGGAATCGAACCCGGGACCTTTCAGTCCGCAGACCGACGCTCTACCACTGAGCCAAACCGGTTTTGGCAAAAATGAGAATTTATTAATAATAACAGCAAAAACATCCTTTATCTAGAAAACTTAAAAACTATTAAATAAGTTCAGGGTGAAAGGGGACTACAAATTGGGTATTATAGTATTAAAAATATATATATTTTTTATTGATTTCAGAGAATGGGAGAGGGAGAAAGAGATAGAAACATCAATGATGAGAGAGAATCATTGATTGGCTTTCTCCTTTACTCCCACTACTGGGGATTGAGCCTGCAACCTGGGCATGTGCCCTTGACTGGAATGGGACCTGAGACCCTTCAGTCCTCAGGCCAAAAGCTCCATCCACTGAGCCAAACCAGGTAGGGCTTAAGAAGTAATAACAATGAAAACTCTACATGTCAGACTCTAGTGAATGCATTTAAGGCAGATATCAGAGTAAAATTTATTAGCTAACTTTTTATCAATAAAAAAATAAATGAATTAATTTCAAGCTCAACAACAAAGAAAGCAGAATAAATCACAACAGATAATAAAGATAAAAGCAGAAGTTAATAAGAATGAAATAAATGCTGCTAGGAAAATTGGACAGGTACATGCAAAAAAATGAAAGTAGGCCACCAACTTACACCATACATAAGAATAAACTCAAAATGGGTAAAAGACTTAAATGTAAGTCATCCTACCTAATAAAAGAGTAATATGCAAATTAGCCATCACTCTGCTCAAGCCACGCCCACCAGCCAATCAGAGTGAACATGCAAATTAACCCCAACCAAGATGGCTACAGCCACAGAGAGCAGTTGAGAGGCTTGGGTTTCCCCGGCAATAGAGGAAGCCAAGCTTTCCACACAACCTGGCCGGTCTAGGCCTCCACTCAAGGATACAAAGTTTTTCAATTATAGAAAATAAATCCCAAGAAAAATGGCTGCAGCCACTGAGCTGGAGAGAGCAGGCTAGAGTTGTACCCGGCATTGGAGGAAGCCAAACTTTCTACCTGCCCTGGCCTGCCTAGCCTCCACTCAAGGATACAAAGTTTCAATTATAGAAGGTAAACAAGGAGCACCCAAGATGGTGGCTTAGATAAACATACTTAAACTGCTGCTGTACACAACAATTTCAAAACTACAACTAAAAGACAAAACATCTATCACCCAGAACCACAGGAAAGCTGGCTGAGAGGAAGCTCTACAACCAGACTGAAAGATAAAGGAGCATTCAGGGCACAAGCACTGAAAAACTGAGGTACAGGGGTGTGAGTGCGATATGGGCTGGTGGCAGATCCCAGCTGGCAGAGGGCGGCATTGCTTTCTTCAACCCAAAGAAAGACAAGCTCCCAATCTCTCTGAAATCCAGTTTCTGGGGAAAAGCTAGACTGTCTGCCATTGGGTTGGAAAGTGAGGGTGACTTTCTTGCAGAGCTGCACACAAGAATAATTGCTGTGCTGGGGCGTGAGATGCAGGGATGCGGTCAGAGAGGCAGAGATGGCTGATGGGCAGCCATTGATGTTGGCCATGCCCCAGCCTAGTTCCACCCTGAGACTCTACCCCGCACAATCTACAAACACACCCAAGCTCCAAGCAGTGGCTTTTGCATATAAATGGCCTTCTCTATTGCAATTTAACCTAGCAAACTTGCAACTAGGTGCAGACAGCTCCAAAGCTTTCAAGCTCCAAGTAGGGAGGTGAGGACTGTGGTTCTTGCTGTAGCTCCTGCAGGGTAGCTGAACTGCACCCCATTGGAGATCCAGAAGCCAGTGTACCTAGTGGTCAGTGTGAGACACCATATTTCAACTCCTCACATCCATAAGTGACACATTCAGGAAGTGGACTCAGTGAGCACCAAAGCATGACTGAAACAAGGCCTTCACCATAAGCATGTCTCCAGCGCAGCAGTTCTTCCATTATAGACACAGCAGACAACTGGCATGGAGATCAATTCCTCCCAGTGTACCAACAGTAATCGAGGCTTAACTAAACCAAGACTTTGCACTCAGCCCACAAAGTGGTGTACCAAGAGCAACCACCTCAGGTGATTGGGTAAGCTGAGCTACTGGACCACACAAAGTCACTCCATTAACACAGGGAGGCAACAAAAATGTGGACACACAGAAGCATGTCACGAATGGGAGAGATGTAGGAAAGTAAACTACTGGACGACACAGAGTTCAGAATCACATTTATAAGGTTACTCAAGAATCTTCTAAAAACCGCTGAGAAACTTGAAGAGACCTTAAAGGACCTTAATGAGAATACAAAAAATAAAAAGGGAAAAGCAAAAGGACCAGTTAGAAATTAAGCATACACTGTCTGAAATAAAGAATATATAGAAACTCAACTGTAGATCAACGTACACCAAGAGTCAAATCAAAGATCTGCAATATGAGGAAACAAAACACCCAATCAGAGAGACAGGAAGAATCCAAAAGTATGAGGATAATGTAAGGAGCCTCTGGGATGGCTTTAAGCATACCAACATCCGGATTTTGGGGGTGCCAGAAGAAGAGAGCGAGCAGGATATTGAAGGCCTATTGGAAGAAATAATGGCAGAAAACTTTTCCTACCTGGTGTAAGAAATACACTTACAAGTCCAGGAAGGGCACAGAACCCCAAACAAAAGGAATCCAAAGAGGACCACACCAAGACACATCATAATTAAAATGCCAAGGGCAAAAGACAAAGAGAGAATATTACAAGCAGCAAGAGAAAAGCAGTTAGTTCCCTACAAGGGAGTTCCCATATGATTGTCAGCTGATTTCTCAACAGAAACTATGCAGTCCAGAAGGGAGTGGCAAGAAATATTCAAAGTGATGAACAGCAAGAATCTATAACCAAGATTCCTTTACTCAGTAAAGTTATCATTCAGACTTGAAGGTCAGATAAAGAGCTCCTCACCACCAAACCAGGATTACCGTATTTGCCGGCGTATAAGACGATTTTTTTGGCCCTGAAAAATATGCCTCCAAGTGGGGGGTCGTCTTATACGCCAGGTACACTTCAGATAGACTGCCCATAGTGCTTGCCCCGTGCCATAGTGGCCTCCCGATGCCCGCCCACTTCATTCCACATACCGTTCAGGCATCAGCAGCACTGCTGGGTGTATGCTCGGCTGTTATGCGATTTTGCTGTTATGCGATTTTGCGAGTGTGGTAAATTCGGGTTACCGTATATTTCTTTACATATGCATTGAAGATTTGCGATTTTGCGCTATCATGGTGCCTGTTAGAATGTTGAAGAGCTCGCACTTGTGCACTAGTGAGGTCCCAGGGAGATGCTGATGCAAGGGTGGACCGGACTGCTATAGTGACAGGGCGGGCAAACAGGGAGCAGGGACCAATCAAATCAGGCTTTGTATACAGCCAACAGCCAGCCACAATACTGCACCATTGTACAGTACAGCATAGAAAATGTCGACCAGTCAAACCCCTATCATCCCTATCATGGCACCAGCCAAAAGAAAGAAGTATGATGCAAATTTTAAACTGAAAGTTATAAACTTTGCTAAGGAAAATAATAATTGTGCTGCTGCAAGACAATATGGAGTAACAGAAAAGATGGTTCAGGACTGGAAATCAAATGAGAAAGCATTAAAGAGTATGCCAAGGGGTAAGTGTGCATTAAGAAGAGGCACCCCACACTGGCCAGAACTCGAAAAACATGTAGCAGACATGGTGGCTCAACATCGCCAAAACGGTTATGTGGTGACACGAAATACAATACGCTTGTTTGCACTTCAGTGGGCCAAATCTAACCCAGATCACAGCAACAATTTTAAGGCCACTATATCCTGGTGCAGTAGATTCATGGCAAGGCATGATCTGGTACTAAGGCAAAAGACAAAAATTGCCCAAAAATTACCCTCAGATCTGGATAACAAAGTGGGTAGTTTCCATCGATACGTAATACAACAGCGCACTAAACATGGCTATGCGTTAAGTCATATTGGAAATATGGATGAAACTCCAATGAATTTTGATATGATTGGAAATAAAACTATCCATCAAAAAGGTGAAAAAACTATTTTGATAAAAACAGGACATGAGAAGTCAAGTTTTACAGTGGTACTCGCATGTACAGCTGATGGCAACAAACTGAAACCTATGATTATTTTTAAAAGGAAAACAATTCCAAAACTCAAGTTCCCTGCTGGTTGTTTTGTGCATGTGCATGAAAAAGGTTGGATGGATGAGGAGGGTGTGAAGCTATGGCTGGATAATGTATGGAGCAGACGACCAGGTGGTCTACTTCAAAAACGTAGTCTACTTGTGTGGGATATGTTCCGGGCTCATTTAACTCCCAGCACCAAGGAAAGGCTTGCGAGAATAAAAACAGATGCAGCAGTTATTCCTGCAGGATTGACATCATTGGTACAGCCCCTGGATGTGTGCCTAAACAAGCCGTTTAAAGATCGCATTTGAGAACAGTGGAATGAATGGATGGTTAGCGGGGAAAAGTCATACACAAAAGGAGGAAACATGCGTGCTCCACAGTTGGATGTTTTGTGCCAATTTGTCATAAAAGCCTGGAATGATATTGATGCACAAACAATAATCAAGTCTTTCAAGAAGTGTGGCATATCAAATTCATTAGATGGTATGGAGGACGAGTACTTGTGGCAAGATGAAGAGGAAGCTAAAGCTGAGGCCACATCATCTGACGCAGAATTGGTAGATCCATACGATGACTGCCTTGCAACTGTATCCCAAGATGTCGTTGATGAACTTTTAATATCAGATGATGAAGAGGAGTTTGAAGGCTTTTAAGGGGAAACTGTCATGCCAGCAAACTTGCTAGGGACTTGCCCGGCACTTGCTCTCTCCCTCTATTTGTTATCTTACTTCTATCATTGACAGTCCCTCTAGGTTGTGGGCTGCTTGTCTATGTTCCTGAGAAGCATCTACAGCACCAACCTATAGAGTGTGTTTTCTTTAGTGAATTACCGGTATGTTTACCGGTAATAAACTTGCACAGTTTTATGTATATGTTTGATTACATACAGCCTTGTGACAGTTTTCCTGCAAGTCATAAGCATTTGAATATAAATTAAAATGTTGTAATCAAATCTGATATTGTTTTACCTTTTATTTGGTGTGTGGAAGGTGTGCGGAAGAGGGGGTAGTCTTATACGGCGAGTATATAACAAACTCTGTATTTTGAGTGGAAATGTTAGGGGGTCGTCTTATACGCCCAGTCGTCTTATACGCCCAGTCATCTTATATGCCGGCAAATACGGTACATAAAATGCTGAAGGGTGTTCTCTAAGAAGAGGAAGAAGAAGAAAAAGGTAAAGATAAAAATTATGAACAACAAAAAGACATCAAATACCTACCAACAAGTGAATCTAAAAATCAAGTGAATAAAAAATCTGAAGAACAAAATGGACTGGTGAATATAGTAGAATCAGGGACATAGAAAGGGAGTGGACTAACAATTCTCAGGGGAAAGGAGGTTTGAGTGGTGCGGGAAGAGATTGGACAAAAATCTTATACCTATGGGTGAAGACAGTGGAGGGGATAAGGGAATAGGATGGGTTGGGGAATCAGGTGGAGGGGAGCTATGGGGGGGGGGGGGGGGAAGAGGAACACCTGTGATAATCTGACCAATAAAGATTTATTTTTTAAAAAAAAGTTAGAAACATTGATGAGAGAGAAACATTGATCAGCTGCCTCTTGCACATACCCTGCAGCAAAACTCATCAATTTGTACATTTAAAATGTGTACATTTTCTCGGCTGGCATGGCTCAGTGGTTCAGTATTGACCTATGAACCCTAAGGTCATGGTTTGATTTCCAGTCATGGCACATATCCATATTGCTGGCTTGATACCCAGTGTGGGATGTGCAGGAGGTAGCTTATCAGTGATTGTCTCATCATTGATGTTTCTATCTCTCTGTCCCCTTCCCTTTCTCTTTGAAATGAAAATATATATATATTTAAAAATGTGCACATTTTATTGCATATAAAGGTTATCTCAATAGTCCTGGCCAGGTAGCTCAGTTTGTTAGAACATCATCCCAAGGTGGGTTTGATCCCTGGTCACAGCATGGGGGAAAAAAAAAAAAGGATTGTAAGTATATCTTAATAAAAAAAAAATTGAGGTAGAAAAGAGAAAAATGTCTAAATGGGATAATGACTGATTAATTAAAGAACTGATATAACAATGAAGATAAATACTATAGTGTAGCAAAGGCATGTCAAACTTTCAGCCTGAGGGCTGCATGTGGCTCACAATGAATATTTTTGTGACCCATCCAATATAACAGTATGTAAGAAACATTTGAATAAAAATTTTGTAACTTGCCGAAACCGGTTTGGCTCAGTGGTAGAGCATTGGTCTGCGAACTGAGGGGTCCCGGGTTCGATTCTGGTCAAGGGCATGCACATTGGTTGCGGGCACATCCCCAGTAGGGGGTGTGCAAAAGGCAGCTGGTTGATGTTTCTCTCTCATTGACGTTTCTAGCTCTCTATTTCTCTCCCTTCCTCTCTGTAAAATATCAATAAAATATATTTTAAAAAATCTTGTAACTTAATTTTTACAATATCCTGTTATACATAACTATTGGTCTGGTGTACGACTTAGTCCACATAGAAATGAAATTAATTAGAAGAAATATTTTAATATCATTATTTACCCTTTCTCTATAATAGAAGTGTCAACCAAATTCACAATTGATAATGACAGATCGGAATACACATGTGTGATTGGCGCCAGTGAGAGCTTTATATGTATCTTGTATGTGCAAGTCACCTTAACCTTTTATAGATATAGATTAAACTTTCTTTTTTAGACCTTTCTGATTTAGCTAAAATTTTCCAGCCAAGGAAGCACCTCAACCTCTCTTTCAGGTAATTGTTAGCAACACTGCAGTAAATATCAACACAAAGCAGATTATTATTGTAGATCACACAGGGAGAACAAAGGGTAAAATATTTAACTGCAACAGTGTTTGACTATATTCTGTGCAGTGAGAAAACCTGAAGTCATTTTCAAGGTCTACCATCTCTTACTTCTTTTCAGTCGGGTCAAGTTTCTAAAATTTCTAAATCTCTGTTGTCTTGCTAATGAAAAGAAAATAGGATTCCACCAAGTCTCCTATGTACCTACTTCAGGACTTCTGTGAGGATCAAATGAGATGAGGCATGGGAAAATGCTTCACAGATATTTGGTTAAAGTGTAAAATGTTTGCACCTGGCTGTAAAGCAAGCCGTGTTCTTGGGCTGAAGGAACTCCAAGGAGGTTAGTCACTAGGGAGGGAAAGCCGGTTGTTGCTACGTGACGTCATTACCTAGTGCCCATAGCGAAAGTTTCCAGGCTGAGCTGGGCTGTGGGCTGCATTTTGTGCCATGTGGTCTCAGTAGCATTGGCTGTGATTTGCTGGGTGGTTGCTCAAAGCAACACTCTGCTTCCCACTTGGGGGAAGCAGAGTGTTGCTTTGTTGGCACCAGGTTTGTGGTGCTGTTTCTTTGTAAATGGCCAGTATGCATCACGGCAACTTCTGTATTGAGTGTCTGCCCCCTGGTAGTCAGTGTGCATCATAGCAACTGGTCGGGCTGTCAGAGTCTTAGTATGTTAGCCTTTTATATATGTAGATTATTAATAATGAACTACAACATTCGCTAATGACTGATTTTGCTATTGACTGATTACTATCATCGTGTTGCATTTATTTCCCTTAAGCGCAGGCGCACTATTTCTCTCCACTAATACTAGCAGCGAATATTTTAGCAGCTGATTGCCACATCATTAGTCTTATACTGACTTGTTTGGTCTGCGCAACAGGAAATATTTTGCTTTTGGAGAACAAGAAAAATAGTTTTATTTGCGTTACACTTATTAATTTGTGCAGTTATTCAGTGTCTTGTAAGTTAAGTTCAAGAAAAAGTATTAATTTCTATCAAAATGTTCTATTATTTTATGCTAATGATTACTCATTTATTTCAGTTCTTTGTATTCAGCATGTCTGTATTGAAATAAACCTAAGTTTCTATGAAAATTGAAGCTTTTGTTTTTTTGCAGCCCACATAAACTTAAACCTTGTTTATTTGGCCCCTGTTAACCTTTGAGTTTGACGTGCTTGGTGTAGCAGAGTGGTTGGCAAACTCTGGCTTGCGAGCCACATGCAGCTCTTTGGTCCCTTGAGTTTTTAGCAAAGGCCAGCTTAGGAGTACCCTAATTAAGTTAATAACAATGTACCTACCTATATAGTTTAAGTTTAAAAAATTTGGCTCTCAAAAGAAATTTCAATCATTGTACTGTTGATATATTGGCTCTGCTGACTAATGAGCTTGCTGACCGCTAGTGTAGCACATACTCAAATGCCACATGAGACTTAGAGATAAAAGGAGAAATCCCTGGGAGCCTAAGAGGTTATTATTCTGTGTAGTATTTGGGAAGGCAGAGAGGAGGATGACAGCATTACCATCAGTGAAATGGTGAGGACAGAGGCTGAGAAGTGGGCAAGAACAAGGCATATTCAGGGAAAGTCAGTCAGGTGACTTGGAGAGTATTTCAGATGTGACATTTCAGATGCTAAGTCTTGAGGAAGAATGGCGCTGGATAGCTGGGAAAGCTGTGATCAAATCAGGGATTAGAGAACCAATTGGAGGAGTCAAAAATAAATGGCATGTTGGTCTCGGTTAATTGGTGAAAAAATAGAGGAGTGAAGGAACAGGGCAAAGTTTTTTGGAGATAGTACATAATTATATTTCTATAGATTAAAAATATCAAGTTTATTTTTGCATCTAAATAGTCCAGAATAACCTGTTTTGTAGAAATGAAATCATGTTTTACATTTAATCACACTTTAAAATGTAAAATGCAGTATAAAAAAATACTGTGTTGTCATGAAAATATTATGTTGCCTTCTTTTGTATGTCTGTGTGTTTTGTTTTCTTTCAGATTCCAGTATAGTTAGTGATGTTGTACTTCAAGACTTACTAGCATATGTATCTTCAAAGCATTCCTATCTCCGAGACCTCCGTCCGCTGCCGCCCCAGGAAGTGAGCAGTGTGGAGTTTGTGGCTCTGGAGCAGCTCCAGCCCGGCCTGCTAGTCCATGCGCTGCTCAGAGTGGTGGATGTCACTGTACTGACAGGTGATCATTTGGGGCAACTCCTTAATTGTAGGTTCTAAAATAAGATGCAAGACCTTCTTGGTATACAATTTGGTTATCATTATATATTTGTTACTAGACATTATAAATAAAACAGTCCTTTTCCCCTAGAGGCGGTATATAGTTATAGAGGACAGAAGCAAAGGAAAGTTCTGTTAACAGTGGAACAGGCCCAAGGTCAACATTATGTGCTTGTGTTATGGGGTCGTGGAGCAGCCTGGTACCCTCAACTTCAAAGGAAAAAAGGTAAATACAACAAAAAGCTTTTAATCTACTTATAGTTTTGTAAATGGTTAATGAGTATGAGCCTAAGTGAGAATCTTAAGAGGTTAGATTACATTTGAAAGATGAGATTATGATTAAATATTCTTCTGTTATAATTTTATACCTCCTGGAAGCAAATCAGTAATCCAAAAAGCCCTCTATAATTAACAGTAGTAAAAGAAAAGCTTCCACTAATTCCTAAATATACTACTTTACCATTTAAGTGGAGGTCTGATCTCCTTCAGAGATGTTCCTTAAAATTTTAATTCTGGAGAAGCTTCTACAACTTTAATTTAATTAATTAATTAATTTATTTATTTATTTATTTATTGCTTCTACAACTTTTATTCAGCCACAGCCCTCTGCTAAATAAACCTCTCTCTGGTATAGGTTGATGTTCAACCACTTAGCCATGCTGGCCAGACTATTCCAGTAATTTAAACTAGGGGCCCAGTGCATGAATCTGTGCACCTTGATAGGAACTGTGGGCTGCAGGCACAGGGATGGGTCTTGGCTCATCATCTGCCCCCACCCAACCCCTCCTGGCCTGGCCCCTGGTCTCCTGTCTGCGATTGGGGCTGATGCCAGCAGTGGGTGCAAGTGGGGCTGGTGCAGTCAGCAGGTACAAGTGGTGGCTGCTGCTCCGATTGCCCCTCAGGAACAGGGGGAGGTGGAGAAGCCCTCAGGGATGATCAGCTGCTGCTCACGCCTCCTGATGGCGCTGAGAGATTGGGACCAGGGCTGGGCACCGGCAGCAGGTGCGAGCAGGGCTGGCACTGGCAGTGGGTGTAAATGGTGGCTCTGGCGCCAGAGTGGGTGTGAGTGGGGCCATTGCCAGTAGCAGGTGTGAGCAGCTGCCAGCTTTGATCTCCCTTCAGGAGCAGGGGGAGGTAGAGAAGTCCTGAGGGGAGATCGGGACCAGCTGCTGCTAGCACCAGCTGATGGTGCCAAGCGATTGGGGACGGTGTTAGGCACCAGCAGTGGGTGTGAGTGTGTTGGGCACCAGCAGTGGGTATGAGCCATGGCTCCAGTGCCAGCTGCAAGTGTGATCAGGGCATGTGCTGGCAGCAGGTGTGAGCGCCAGGTGGGACTGCAGCATGTGGGAGCAAAGAATTTTCAGTAACCACCAGAGGCTTGCCCCATGACAGCAATGGGCACCCTGCCTTGGTCTGGTGCCCCTGCTCACCTGCTGTACCATCCCAGCATGCCTGACACCTGCCATGTTCCGCGTGTGCCCTCTGGTGGTCAGCACACATCATAGCGTCTGGTTGTTCAGTTATTCCAGTTGTTCCACCATTTGGTCCACCATTAGCCTTTTATTATATAGGATGTGTAGATTACTAGCCATCCATAGAATGTTTATGTTTAAAATATGACCCAGATTACACTTTTCTTTACCGTTCAAATTAATAATCTATCATATATTGAATAAGTGGAATTGATGTTTTAATAAAATAGTACATTTTCCTTTTGGATATTATGTCATCCTTTAGTTGTAACAGTCAGAGATAATGTAATAAGTGGCTCATGAGTTATTTTACCCTGATAACTAATTCAGAGATTAAGTGTGTGATCATTCTATTTACCTGAATATCTCTTCCCAAACTTTTACCTACAAAATAGTTACCTAAAGATAGAATCTGTCACACTGTCTCCCTTAATCATTAATAGCCTATGACTAAGATTTGAGATAAGTCTGACTTTTGGCTTTTATGTTATGATTAAACAGTGACAAACATTTGTTTAGTTGAGAAATAGGATAAACATATGTCAATGATAGATTAACTTTCATTATTGACCACTATTTCATTGCCAGAACATGAGTCTAGTACATGCTGATCAAAATGTAGGCCAGAGGTATTATTCCAGTTCTAATGAAGCTATAGCAAAGCAGATTGCTCCATGTTTAATGGGAATATTCTCTTAAAATGAATAGCTATTGGGTTAATAGAAGAGGAAGTATAGTTTACTTTAGATAATTCTATGGTATTTAAGGTTAATACTGAAAATTTATGAATCAAAGCATAAAGATGTACTTGTTCTTTATTCATTGGTTCATCATACTTATAACCCATGATTTTTTAAAAAATCCACCTTTATTGTTGAAACTAGAGGCCCAGTGCATGAAATTTGTGCACTGGGGTGGAGGAGGATGTCCCTCAACCCAGCCTGCACTCTCTCCAATCTGGGACCCCTCGGGGGATATCCTACTGCTTGTTTAGGCCCAATCCCTGTGGAAAACCAGCAGTCAGACATCGCTCTCATAATCCAGGACTGCTGGCTCCCAACTGCTTCTGCCTGCCAGCCTGATCACCCCTAACCATTCTCCTGCCAGCCTGATTGACGCCTAATTGCTCCTCTGCTGGCCTGATTGCCCCCAATTGTCCTCACCTGCCGGCCCAGTCTCTCCCAAATGCCCTTCCCTGCCAACTCAGTTGCCCTTAACTGCCCTCCCCTGCCGGCCCAGTTGCCCTAACTGCCTTCCCTTTCAGGCCCAGTCACCCCTAACTGCCCTTCCCTACCGGCCGGGTTGCCCCTAACTGTCCTCCCCTGCCAGCCTGGTCACCCCTAACTGCCCTCCCCTGCAGGTCCGGTCGCCCCCTACTGTCCTCCCCTGCTAGCCTGGCTTCCCCTATCTGCAGGCCTGGTTGCCTCGAACTGCCCTTCCCTACCAGCCATCTTGTGGTGGCCATCTTGTGATCACATGGGGCCATCTTCTGTGAGGGTGTGATGATCAATTTGTATATTACTTCTTTATTATATAGGATAATTACAAATGCCCCTTGCTCCCCCCCCCCCCCCCCCCCAGTGACCTCTTCCTTCTTCTCCCCACTCCTGTGCCCTCCTCAGGCCTTTATCCCACTATTTTCCCATGGATTTTGCATATATGTGTATAAGTTCTTTGGTTGATCTCTTTCCACTCTTCCCCTTCTCTCTTAGAATCTTCAACCTGTTGCATGCCTCCATGTCTCTGGTTCTATTTTGTTCCTCAGTTTATTTTGCTCATGAGATTCCACATATGTGAGATCATGTGATATTTGTCTTTCTCTGACTGGCTTATTTCACTTAGCATAATACTGTCCAGGTGCCTCTAGGCTGGCTACCTTAAAGGGTACGAGATCCTTCTTCTTTACTGCTGCATAGTATTTCATGGTGTAAATGTGCCACAGCTTTTTTATCCACTCATCTACTAATGGCCATTTGGGCTGTTTCCAGATCTTAGCTATTGTAAATTGTGCTGCTATGAACATATATTCTTTTTGATTGATATTTTGGGCTTCTTAAGATATATTCCTAGAAATGGGATCCCTGGGTCAAATGGGAGTTCCATTTTTAATTTTTTTGAAGAAACTCCATACTGTTTTCCATAGTGCCTGCACCAGTCTGCATTCCTACCAGTAGTGCACAAGGGTTCCTTTTTAAGCACTTGTCATTTGTTGATTTATTGATGGCAGCCATTTGGCAGGTGTTGTTTTAATTTGCATGCCTCTGATGATTAGTGACATTGAGTATTTATATTTGTTTCTTGGCCATATTTCTTTTTTTTTAAAGTATATTTTATTGATTTTTTACAGAGAGAAAGGGAGAAGGATAGAGAGTTAGAAACATCGATATGAGAGAAACATCTATCAGCTGCTTCTTGCACATCCCCTACCTGGGGATGTGCCCGCAACTAAGGTACATGCCCTTGACTGGAATCGAACCCGGGACCTTTCAGTCCGCAGGCCGACACTCTATCCACTGAGCCAAACCGGTTTCGGCTTGGCCATATTTCTTAATTGGATTGTTTCTCTTCCTTTTGTTGAGTTATATGAGTAGTTTATGTATTTTGGAAATTAACCCCTTATTAGATATATAATTGGAAAATATGTTCTCCCATACATTAGGTTTCTTTCATTTTGATGCTGGTTTATTTTGCTGTGCAGAAGCTTTTTATTTTGATGTAGTCCCATTTGTATATATATTTTTTCTTTGTTGTGCTAGTATCAATGAAAATTCTGCTATGTGAAATGTCTGAGATTTTGCTGCTTAAAGTTTCTCCTAGGATTTTTATAGTTTCACAACTTACATTTAAGTTTTTTTTTTTTTTTTTTTTTTTTTTTTTTTACCCATTTGAGTTTATTCTTGTGTATGGTGTAAGTTAGTGGTATAGTTTATTTCTTTTTCTTTTTCTTTTTTTGGCATGTATCTGTCTAATTTTCCCAATACCATTTATTGAAGAGACAGTCTTTACTCTATTGTATGATCTTGTCTTGCTTCCTTTGTCCAATATTAATTGAGCATAATGGCTTGAGTCGATTTCTGGATTCTCTGTTCTGTTCCAATGCTCTATATGCCTGTTTGTTGGAATGTTATGAGTACTGTGGCTTTGTAGTATAGCTTGATATCCGATGTTGTGATCTCTTCAACTTTTTTCTTCTTTCTTAAGAATGCTGTAAGGATTTGAGGTCTTTTTTGGTTCCATATAAATTTTTGGGGGTATTTATTCTAGCTCTGTGAAATATGCCATTGGTATTTTAATAGAAATTGCATTGAATCTATAGATTGCTTTGTGTAGCATGGACATTTTAATTATGTTAATTCTACCAATCCATGAACATGGTATATTCCTCCACTTGTTTATATCTAGTATCTCTTTTTTAAACATTCTATAGTTTTCCAAGTACAGGTCTTTTACCACCTTGGTTATATTTATTCCTAAGTATCTTATTTTAGTTGTTGTAATGATAAATGGGATTGTTTGTTTACTTTCTCTTTCTAAGCGTTCATTATTGGTATATAAAAATGCCAATGATTTTAGGGTGTTAATTTTGTATCATTGCTGAGAGTTTGTATAAAAAATGTGTTGGATTTTGTGGAATGCTTTTTCTGCATCTAGTAATATGATCATGTGATTATTGTCTTTCAATTTGTTTATCTGATATATCATGTTTATTGATTTGCAAATATTGTACAAGCCTTGCATCCCTGGAACAAATTCTACTTGTTCATGATGCATGATATTTGTAATATATTGCTGGATCCAATTTGCTAATGTTTTGTTGAGAATTTTAGCATCTATCTTTATCAGGGATATTGGCCTGTAGTTCTCTTTCATTTGTCTTATCTGGTTTTGGTATTAGGATAATGCTGGCTTCATGAAAAGAGCTTGGAAGTGTTCCTTTCTCTTGGATTTTTTGAATTAGTTAGAGAGTGATAAGTACTAGCTCTTTTTTGAATATTTGGTGAACTCCCATGTGAAGCCCGCCAGGCCAGGGCATTTGTTTGCTGGGAGGTTTTTTTGTTTGATATTTTTTGAAATCCTCATCCAAGGATAGATTTTTTTTCTTTGATTTTTAGAGAGAGTGGAAGGGAGCGAGAGAGTCAGAGTGAGAAAATCAATGTGTGAGAGACACGTGGATTGGTTGCCTTCCACACATAGCCCAATAGGGGCGGGGGATCAAGCCTGCAACTAAGTACCTGCCCTTGCATCTAAGTACCTGGAATCAAACCTGGGACCCTTTGGTCTGCGGGCCGACATTCTATCCCCTGAGTCAAACTGACCAGGGCAGGTATTTTTTTTTTTTAATTTCTTATTACTGCTTCAGTTTCATCTGTTGTTATCGGCCTATTCAGGTTTTCTGATTCTTCCTGACTCAGTTTTGGAAGGTTGTATTTTTCTAGGAATTTGTCCATTTCATCCAAGTTTTCCAGCTTATTAGCATATAGCTGTTAATTGTATTTGCTTATAATCCTTTGTATTTCTGTGGTGGCGGTTGTTACTTCACCTCTCTCATTTCTGATTTTATTTATTTAAGCCATCTCTCTTTGTTTCTCGATGAGTCTGGCTAGAAGTTCATCAATACTGTTTATTTTCCCAAAGAACCAGCTCTTGGTTTTATTGATCTTTTGTATTGTTTTTTTAGTCTCTATGTCATTTATTTCTGCTCTGATCTCTATTATTTCCTTCTACTTACTCTGGGCTCTTTTGTTTTGTTTGTTTGTTTGTTCTAATTCTTTAAGGTGTAGGGTTAGATAGTTTATTAGCATTTTTTTTAATTTTGTTGTTATTGGTTTTTGCTTGTTTGTTTGTTTGTTTGTTTCTTGAGATAGGCCTGTAGTGCTATGAACTTCCCTCTCAGGACTGCTTTTGCTGTGTCCCATAGATTTGGAGATGTTGTGTGTTCATTTTAATTTTTTTCTAGAAGGTTTTAATTTCTTCCTTGGTCTCATTGGTTACCCATTCATTGTTTAATAACATGCTATTTAACCTCTGTGTGTTTGAATGTTTGGTAGTGGTTTTATTGTAGTTAATCTCTATTTTTATGCTTTCGTGATCTGAGAAGATGCTTGATATGATTTCGTTACTCTAGGTCTTATAGTGACTTGGTTTGTATCCTAACATGTGATCTATCTTTGAGATAATCCCATGTGTACTTGAGAAGAATGTATATTCTGCAGCTTTGGGCTGAAATGTTCTAAAAATGTCTATTAAATCCTTTTGATCTATTGTGTCATTTAGGGTCACTGTTTCCTTGTTGATTTTCTGTCAAGAAGATCTCGCCAGTGATATCAGAAGGATGTTAAAATCCCCATACTATGACTATATTGCTGTCAATCTCTCCCTTTAAATCCTCCAGAAGATTTTTAAAAGCATGTATTTGGGTGTTCCTATATTGGGTGCATAGTATATATTTACCAGGGTTATGTCCTCTTGTTGTATTGATTCCTTTAGTATTATGTAATGACCTCCTTTGTATCTTGTTAAGGCCTTTGCTTTGAAGTCTGTTTTTTCAGATATCAGTATTTTTTTTTCTTCCCTTTTCCACTTTCATCCTGTTTGAGTCCTTAGTTCTTAGGTGGGTCTTTTTGTTGACAGCATATAAATAGGTCATGTTTTTGTACCCATTCAGATACCCTGTGTCTTTTAATTAGAGCATTTATGCCATTTACATTTAAGGTTAATTATTGATAGGTACTTATTTGTTGCCATTTTTACTCTTTATATCTATGGTCCCCCTCTCTTTCTATTTCTTCTTCTTACAACAGTCCCTTTAGCGTCTCTTGCAGTGCTGGTTTGGTGGTAATAAAACCCTTTACCCTCTTTTTGTCTGTGTATCTTCTAATTTCACCTTCAATTTTGAATGATAGCCTTGCTGGATAGAGTGGTCTTAGAGTCAGTTCCTTGTTTTTCATTACCTTCAATATTCCATGCCATTTCCTTCTGGCCTGAAGTGTTTCTATAGAGAAATCAGCCGACAGCTGATTGGGAGCTCTTTTGTAGGCAACTTTCTGTCTCTCTGGCAGGCTATAAGATTCTTTCTTTGTCTTTTTAAAAAAATATATATTTTATTGATTTTTTTTACAGAGAAGAAGGGAGAGGGATAGAGACTTAGAAACATCGATGAGAGAGAAACATCGATCAACTGAATCCTGCAATGCCCTTGATTGGAATCGAACCTGGTATCCTTCAGTCCCTAGGCCTACACTCTATCCACAGAGTCTAACTGGCCAGGGCTCTTTCTTTGTCTTTAACATTTGCCATTTTAATTATGATGTGTCTTGGTGTGGGTCTTTTTGGTGTTCATCTTGATTGGGCCTCTGTATTTCCTGGACATGTGTGACTTTTTTCTTCACCAGGTCAGGTAAGGTTTCAGTCATTATTTCTTCAAACAGGTTCTCTATTCCTTATTCAGCTTCTTCTTTTTCTGGTACCTTAATTTTGCAGATGTTTTTAACTTTCATGTTGTCCCAAAGGTCCCTTAAACAATCCTTGTGCTTTTTTTTTTTTTTTTTTTTTAGTTCTTAAAATAGATCAGCTTTATTTTCCCCCTTCCAGGCTATTTTTTTTTTTTAAATCTAGGGTTTCTGTACACATTTTATTTTTTATTTTTTAAAATTTATTAAGGTGTTATATGTGTACATAGCTTACCAGAGCCCCCCTGCCCACCCCTGACCTCCCATACATACCCTCCCTCCCCAGAGTTTTGTGTCCATTGGTTGTACTTATATGTATGCATACCAGTCCTTCAGTTGATCTCTTATCTCCCCCATATCTCCCTACCCCCCCCCCCGCTGTCATTTGACAGTCTGCTTGTTGTTTTACTGTCACTATATCTATCTTTCTGTTCATTAGTTTATAATGTTCTTTATTATCCATAAATGAGTGAGGTCATTTCATTGACTGGTTTATTTCACTCAGCATGATGTTCTCCAATTCCATCCAGCTTGCTGCAAATGATGAGAATTCCTTTTTATGGCAGCATAGTATTCCATTGTGTAGATATACCATAGTTTTCAGATCCAATCATCTGCTGACGGGCACCTAGCCTGTTTCAAAATCCTAGCTATTGTAAATTGTGCTGTTATGCAGACAGGGGAGCATATATCCTTTCTGATTGGTGTTTTTAGTTTCTTTTTTTATTTTTTATTGATTCTTTACAGAGAGGAAGGGAAAGGGATAGAGAGCTAGAAACACCGATGAGAAAGAATCATCGATCAGCTGCCTCCTGCACACCCACCAACGGGGATGTGCCCGCAACCAAGGTACATGTCCTTGACCGGAATTGAACCCGGGACCTTTCAGTCCGCAGACCGACGCTCTACCACTGAGCCAAACCAGTTTCGGCAGTTTTCAATTTCTTGATCTCTCTTTTCTTCTGGCACCCCCATGATGTATATGTTGCTACGCTTGAAGTTGTCCCAGAAGCTCCTTACACTATCTTCATTTTTTTAAAAATTATTATTTTCTTTTTGCTCTTCTAATGGGGTGTTTTTGCTTCCTTACATGCCAAATTGCTGATTTCTCAGCTTTATATATTCTACTGTTGATTCCTGGTAAATTATTTTTAATTTCAATTAGTATATCCTTCATTTTTGACTGGTTGTTTTTTATGGTTTCCCTGTCCTTTTTTATGCCTTTGAAGTTATCTAAGTTCAACTATTCTTTCCCTAAGTTCCTTGAGCATCCTTATAACCATTGTTTTGAACTCTGCATCTAGTAGATTGCTTATATGAATTTTATTTAGTTACTAGAGGCCCAATGCATGAAATTCGTGCAAGAGTAGGCCTTCCTTCCCCTGGGTGCTGGCACCGGCTTCCCTCTGGCACCCAGGATCTGGGCTTCCCTCCAGCTGCCATCAGGCACCCGGGACCCAGGCTTCCCTCGCAGCCCTGGCTTCATCTGGAAGATTGTCCGAAAAGATCTCCTGTCTAATTAGCATATTATGCTCTTCCTATTATAGGTTTTTGTGGAGTTTTGTTCTGTTCTTTCATTTGGAATCTGTTTCTTTTTCTCCTCATTTAGCAGCCTCCCTGCGTTTGTTTCTGTGTTTCAGGTGGAGCTGCTGTGTCTCCTGGGCTTGGTAAATTGGCCTAATGTAGTAGGTGTTCTGTAGGGTCCAGTGGCACAACCTCCCCATCACCAAGTTGGGCACTCCAGGTGCACTCCCCTTTTGGGCTGTGAACACCCTCCTCTGGTAGTTGAGCCTTGATTGCTGTTGGCATGGCAACGGGAGGGATTTACCTCCTGGCCAACTGGCTGCAAGCACTGGCTGTTACCTTGAGGAGGATCATCTGTGCAAGGGCACACCCTACAGAGCAGGACTTTGGTGCCTGTTGAGTCCCCACCTTGAGTGTGTTGCTTGTGGAGGTGGTTGCGCGGTGCTTTAACATGGTCTGAAGTTTGTGCTGGCTTTCAGGCCTCACAGAAGGTGCAGGCCAAGGTCAGTTGACACCTGTTTTCTGCTTGCAACTTCCTGGCATGAGCTGTAAAGTGACCTGCAGATAGCTGCTACTTGTGCTGAGCTTGGAGTTGCCCAGTAGAGGGCAAGCTGTGAAACAATTCTGGCTGCTGCTCGTGCTAAGCTGGGGCCACTTAGTGAGAGGTATAGAGCATGCCAATGCCAGATCCTGCTTATATGAGAGATTTTAGCAAAGTCTGAAGCTTGAAACAAGACAAACCATTTTTATAGGAAAGGCACTGGAACCATCTTGGCCGGACCTGGAAGTTGGGTGGGGTATGGCCTGAGGGAATCACCAGGGTGTGACAAACAGGGTCAGCCAGGTTGATGGAGACTCAGATAAGTGCCTGCCTGCCAGCTCTGTGGGGTGTAGGTCTCATCAAAGGAACAGTGGTCCCTGCGAGCACTTCTGTCTGGGAGAAATCTTTCTCCTACCCCCTGAGCTCTTGCCCTGATGCCAGATATTTCAGTTCCTCCCCACATGTCTCTGATGCCCTTTGAACTGCTTACCCATTGCTGGAGCTCAGAGGGAGTGACCCTGAGTAAGTTCATGTGCGGGCCCTTTAAGATGAAACTGCCTAAGACTTTAGCCACTTCTGTCTCACTGGGCCTCAATCCCTGCTGCTTTTCACAGCCAGAAGTTTGGGACTTTTCCTGGCCCTGGAACGTTGGCTGAGGCACCGGTGTGGGCGGGGACTCTTCACCTTTCAGCCGGGACCTCTGCAGCTGAAACAACCCTCCAGATTTTTATCCTTCACTTGTGGGGGTGGAACTATCTCTTTCTGCGTCTCCACCTCTCCTACGAGGGTTAATGTGGCTTCTTTTTGTCCTACTTGTATCACTTCCACTCAGCCAGATTTTAGGTGGTTGTGAATGATGGTTGTTCTGTTGTTTAGTTATAATTTTGATATGATTTGTGGGAGAAGATGAGTACCATCTTACCTACTCCACCATCACAATCAGAAGTCTGATTCTGGCTCCCCCAGTTATACCCTTAATTCATGATTCAAATATAGAAATGTATCACAAATTATCTCAATACCATACTCCCTTAGTCTTACTAGCCTAACCTGCATGACTTCTTTCTGTTACTTGAGCATGCCAGTCCTTTTCCTGCCTCAGTAAATTGAGTTTTCATGTTTCCTCTGCCTAGAATGCTTTTTCCTGCATCTCCTTCATGTGTGACTCCTCTAGCTCCAACTCCGTCTCCTGAGGGAAGCCTCCCACATGTGTATTCAGGTCACTCTTTATACTCATTTGTGCCACTTAACGCAATTGGGATTATCTAGGCCAGTGTTTCCCAAACTTTTGACATATGTGTACCCCTTCTATAATTTTCATAACGCTCATAAAAAAAAAAAGATGATTTTAATAACAATCGAAATATATTTTTTCTGCCGAAACCGGTTTGGCTCAGTGGTAGAGCATCGGTCTGCAGACTGAAAGGTCCCGGGTTCGATTCCGGTCAAGGGCAAGTACATTGGTTGCGGGCACATCCCCGGTGGGGGGTGTGCAGGAGGCGGCTGGTCGATGTTTCTCTCTCATCAACGTTTCTAGCTCTCTATCTCTCTCCCTTCCTCTCTGTAAAATATCAATAAAATACATTTTAAATATATATATATATATATATATATATATATATATATATATATATATATTTGGTACATACACAAAATAATAATAAATGAAAAATAAAATTATAATATAATATAAATAAAAGTTATATTATAAATAACATTTATTTGCATACTGGACCATCTCACGACTCACAAAACTGTCTTAACTTGACTCATGAGAACGTAGAATTCGGCGCAGCTAAGCACGGTGCAGTGCATATCCCCATCAAACTCCGGTGCAATGCGTACCCCCACCAAACTCTTCCCGTACCCCTGGGGGTAAGCGTACCATACTTTGGGAAACACTGATCTAGACTATTGGCTGGCTTAATAATTAACTAATTTTCTCAGTAGATTGTAAGTTCTATGAATAGCTTATTCAGCATTGTTTTATCATTATACAGCACTATGCCTGCCCTAGTAAATATTTTCTTTGTGGATGAATGAAGAATAAAATACAGATCAGGCAACCTTTCAGAATTCCCACTATCTTTATGGAAGAAGGAACTCAAGTTGGAGGAGGAAATAACTTCATTTGTTTCAAGTAATAGAAAAAAGTTATAAAAGTTAAAAATGCATTCACATGAAGGTTTTGCAATCCATGGCATGCATTAAGAGTTATATTTAAACTTAGGCACTGAGGACTTATAGTTAGAACTAGAACTCTACTCTGGTTAACTTAATTGAGGGAGTTATATTTGAAATATGGAGTATCTCATGACACATACGGCAAGAAGGCTTATGGGCTTCCCAGGGACGTGGAACTAGGAGCTGAACAGCTTTGTGGGTCCAGGCCGCTTCTCCATATATCTGCGTCAGTGCTAATTTTCTCTGCTTCTCAACAGGTAAAAAGTAGGTGATTATTCTGTAGCTCCTAATTTTACTTTTATTTTTAAGAGATAAACCTCATTTCCAAATTTCCAGCAAAGAGAATCTGATTGGCCAGATGGAATCTGATTCCATCAACTGTGGCCTAGAGGACTGGGTTGAAATGAACAAACAGGAATGAATGCCTAAGCATATTTTAAAGGGTGTGGGAACAATGGGGTAATTTGTGTTCACTAGCAAACACACGTATGTGCACTAGCCTGGAGAGAGGAAAAGGTAATTAGTTTAAAAAGTATATTATAGCCCGGCCAGTGTTGCTCAGTGGTTGAGCATCAACCCATGAAACAAGAGATTCCCAGTTGATTCCTGGTCAGGGCACATGCTCGCGTTACCTGCTCAATTTCCAGTTAAGGGGCAACTGAATGCTCTCTCTCTCTCATCGATGTTTCTATCTCTCTATTCCTCTCCCTGGCTCTCTCTAAAGTCAATTAAAACATTTAAAAAAAAAAGTAGATTATAAAACTTCCTGCAGCATAGGACCCCATTTTAATAAAAGTGGGGTACGTATTTACACCTAGAGGTCTGGAAATAATAGATACTAAAATACTCACAGTGGCTATCTCTGTACGGTAATATTATTTTTTATTTATACCTTTAGTTTTGATGTTATGTGTTTGTGAAATCTGCTTTTACTTTTTCAGCCTTTTAGTATGGAAAAGTTCAAACACTTACAGAATACCATTATCCAGCTTATTAAACTGTGGTCAATCTTATTTCACCTACTAATTCCATTTTCTTTTACTATCAAAATATTTTACAATAAATTTTTATCTTATAATTAAAAAATAAAAACAAACTTTTATCTTTATAGGTAATGTTTGGAATATCTACCTAAAAATTTGAAGAAAAAATAAAATAAAACTTATAATTTATATTTGTGCCAAAATAAATCACAGATGCATGAGATTCAAACATATTTTTAAAAAGAAACAATGAGTAGTAGAGAAAATATAAGCAACTTATTTGGAATCTAAAGTTAGTAGGCTAAATAAAATGCAATAAAATTAACTACTATAATATATTACAACTTAAACGTGAAAAACCAGGAAAAAAAGGTTTCATTTTGTCAGAATATAATGCAGTAAGCAAAAGACAAATATATTTAAAGGATAAATGGGCAAAAATATATGAACAGGCAAGTCCCCAAAAAAGAAATGGCCAATATATATAAGAAAAAAGTACTCTGATAAGTAATTGAAGACACACAAATAAAATAACAGATTATTTTTCTCCTAAGAAATTAATAGAGAAGATATGGGGAGGCAATGACTCTCATAAACTCTTGGAAATGTAAATTGGAAAAACCTTTCTTGAGAACAGTTGACAATCCATACAAAATCATTAAAATTTGGAATGCCTTTGACCTAAAAATTACGCTTATAGAAATACATCATGGCTATGCATAAAGATGTAGCTAAAAATGTATTTATCATGGTACTGTTTATAATAGTGAAAAGTAAAACACAATCAACATGCCCCCAAATAGAGGGTTGCTCTAATAAGTTTTAAGATTTTGGTCTATCTGTGCAATGGAATGTTATACAGGTTTTAAAATTATGTGGACTGATACTTAATGACATAAAAATATATTTGACATGTTAAGTAAAAATGAAATAGATTGAAAACAAATGTTAACTTTATTTGGATGTGTTGAGATTATGGCTGCTATTTATTTATTTATTTATTTACTTAGTTTGCTGTTTTGTCATAAGAGCTATTTTAAAAATAGTAATTGGTTAATAGCAACTTGGAAAACATATGCTTCAATTCTTTCCTTCTTTTTTTGCTTTAGTTTTTTCTAATGACATAACATTATACAGATATACTGACTTGTTTTAAAATTCTCTGACAAAAAATCACGCTGTCAAATAATAAAAGCTAAGGAAGTAGGTGGGGACATGTGAATTAGATATTGACCTGAAGTAAGTGGTAAACTAAAAAGACAGCTGTTACTATTGAAACTTAGTGCAAAGAGACCTCTTTTTGTTTTATTATAGTTTTAAAGTTGGATGTATTAATATAATATATGCTTATTTGGCAATAATGTTTGTGCTACTATGGTTTTAAGAATGAGAATTATTACTGAGGCAATTAAAAGTAGATACAATTGTACCTAAATTCTTTTTTGTTAGTTGTTGTTCTGGAAAAATTAGCTATATACGAAAACTAAGGTACTGAAAATCAATGAGAGATGTTGATTATGGCAGACATGTGTTCATTTCTATGTCCTTATCATTAAAAAAATATTTATAGATATCAAAATAAAAATTTGCTTCTCTGAAAAGCAGTTGGTAATAATAAATTGTGACTGTTTAGGAGACCAAGAAATTATAGAAAAATTTTTTATTAAAATTATTTCTAGCATCCTTTTCTTATTGCCTTAAAACATTCATGTTTTATCTCTTATATCCAAATTCCTTAGTGTGATAGAGTTATATTTAACTGATTAAATCAGGTCAATCTGTTTAATCTGAGTTTGATCCTAGATTATTGCTTTTTTGGTAACTTTTTGTTTTTATTTGTTTATTTAAGATTATATTTGGGAATTTAAATATCTTTTCGTTCAGCGCAATTACATCCTCGAAAACCTAGAATTGCATACAACACCTTGGTCATCCTGTGAGTGCCTGTTTGATGATGATATAAGGGTAATTACATTTAAAACAAAATTTCAAAAATGCATGTCCTCTTTTGTGAAGATGTCAGATTTAGCAACACACCTGGAGAAAAAGTGTTCAGGTAAGATCTTTACATACATAAGATATTGCTAGTTTTAATGCAAGCAAAGAATCTGCCATTTTTGGGGAAAATATAGTTAAATATAAGAGTGAAATATAGGCCTTTATTCACTATTGAATCAGGTATCGGCATCTTAGCTTTTTTGCCTACAGTCTTTGAGGTTAATTTGTAACTGTTAGGGATCACTTAAAATTTTCTGTGTATAGTTACTAAACAGGGGACAAATTCATCATTTCATTCAACCTGATTTTTTAACATTAGAGATTAGTTTGAGTTTTCTATGATTTGATATACTATACATGGAATCATACAGTATATACATTTTTTTATTTGGCATCTTTAACTTAGCCAGTTATTTTGAAATGTATTTGTGTTATTGTGCAAATCCATAATTTATTCCTTTGTATTTTATTGCATGAATATATTATTTTTTTTTCATCTATTCATCTGTTGATGGACATTTGAGTTATGTTTAGTTCTTGGCTGTTATAAATGAAGCTTCTATAAACATTCTTGTATAAAGCATTATATGGACATAATCTTTATTTTCTCTCAGGAGTGAATACCTAGGAGTTGAATAGCTAGATTTTATAGTATATGTTTAACTTTTTAAAAATTGCCATACTATTTTGAATGTGGTTATACCATCTGTATTGGTATTATCTGATATTGCTAATTTATGTCTTCTTGATTTTCCTTTATCACCAATTTGGCTAGAGGTTTATCAATTTTATTGATCTCCTCAAATATATTTCCCCCCGTTTTTCTGTTTTCTATTTCATTGATTTCTGATCTGATCTTTACTATTTCCTTTCTTTTGCTTTCATTGATTTCACTTTTTCTCCCATCCAAATACTAACCAGGCCCGACCCTGCTTAGCGTCCGAGATCAGAGGAGATTGGGTGCGTTCAGGGTGGTATGGCCGTAGACATAGATTTCACTTTTTCTAATTTATTAAGTGTAAATTGAGTTTATTGATATGAGACTTTTCCTTTTCTCTGGTGTAGGTGTGCAGTGCCATTAGTTTCCCTCTAAGTACAGCTTCTGAGTTCTTTACCCAGTGCCCTATGGATGATAAGATTTTCCACTCTAGTTAGTGGGGAAATGCATTTCTCCCAGCTTTGACCAAGATGCAGGGATTGTTCCTCACATCCTCTGTTATGGTTCTTTCTTTGGCCTCTGGTCACATGTACTGGTAAGTGCTCAGTACAATCCTTCCAGGGGACCTTCTGTAGTACTCTAGAACTCGCTCTTTTTGTAGCTCTCATCTGTCTAGTACCCTGTCCCAAGAACTCTAGCTGAATTAGCCATCCAGACTCAGAGTTTGGTCTCCTTTCAACACCAGGAAACCATCAGGCTCTTTCTGAGTTCCCCTTAACTGCACCACAGCCAGGGAATTCTTTTGTCTGTAAACTGGAGCAGTCGCTGCGCACACTTCTTTTGCTTCTCATCTCTTAAGGATCACTGTCCTTTGCTGCTTGATATCCAAGGTCTTGAGAATTGTTGTTTTTAATTTTTATTTTATTTTTATTTTTTTTTTAAATATATTTTATTGATATTTTACAGAGAGGAAGGGAGAGAGATAGAGAACCAGAAACGTCGATGAGAGAGAAACATCGACCAGCTGCCTCTTGCACACCCCCCACCAGGGATGTGCCCGCAACCAATGTACATGCCCCTGGCCGGAATCGAACCCGGGACCTCTCAGTCCCCAGACCAACGCTCTACCACTGAGCCAAACCGACCTTGGCGCGAGAATTGTTGTTTTTAATTGTTTAATGTGTCCAAACTATTTTTATATACAATAATTCTGACACCAAATGTATGGATTTTATTTTTCCATACCAACAACCAGTTCTCCAACGTTTTGGACACCAAATGGATGTCTTACAATTTAATTATAACACTACCTATCTGGAATTAGTGTCAGACTCCACAGTTTTAAGAGCTCATTCCTGTAAGACTGTACTCTCTTCAGTTGCCACTTGCAAGTAGTAGGACCAGGATATCCAAACCTATGTGTTATATCCTGGACATATTCTGACTTGGCTATGTTACTGGACCTTGAATGCTATATTCTTGAATATCAATATCATAGAAATGAGCACTGAACTCAGTACAAGATCAAGCAGAGTTTATTGAAAAGAGCTTCTGTATAAGAGAATTCACCAGAAGAGAGAAGTCGAGCTCCCAGAGGGTTTCTTGTGGATGGCTTATATAGGGGTTGTGGGATGGTTGTAGGGCTTGGAAATGAAAATGAGGTCAGTTGTCACATGATCATCATTGGTAGTGGTTGATCCCAGGTGGTCAAAAGGTGTTTTCCATAGTCAGTGAACCACTCCAAGGGCTTGTAAAATAATGATTGTGCAGAGATATGGAGGCGCGTGCACGGAGAGGGCTGGAAACTGAGTATGCAGCTGTCTTTTTCAAGCAGGAGGGAGATAAAAACTCCCAACTGCTCTGAGCTCCAGTTCCAGGCAAGACTTTGGGGACCCAGACACATATGGGGAGACATTGGGCTGTCTGGCAGCGGGCAAAACTCAAGGGCGGCTTTCTCTCAGAGGTGCTTGTAGTGATTACTGAGAGACATTGAGACCCGGGGGCCTCTGAGGGCAGGGCTGATAGGAATCCATTGCTGTTTGCTTCGCCCTGGAACTCTGCCTCATCCAAGCTGAGCACAGAGGCTTTTGCATATGAATGGCCTTGGTCCTTTTTCATATCCTGGAGGGTCTCACTGAACTTATCAGCCTTTTCTAGAAGATCCTTGCAAAACCTCATAACCTTGGTTTTGAACAGTAATTTGCTTTCCTCCATTTCTTTCAGTTGTGACCTGTTTCTTTGTCTCCACATTTTGGCTGCCTCCCTGTGTTGATAGTGTTGCTTTGTGTGTTAGGTGTCCTAAAGGGCTCAGTGGCTCAGCCTCCCCAGTTACCTGAGGTAGACTCTCTTGTGCACCCCTTTGTGGGCTGTGTACACAGTCTTTTTGTAGTTAAGCCTTGATTGTTGTTGGTTTCACTGGGAGGAATTGACATCCAGGCTGTGAGAATCAGCTGTGTCTATGATGGGAGAACTTCTGTGCTCGAGATACCCTTATGGGGCAAGACTTGCTTCAGTGAGCACCAAGGTGATCACTGAGTCTATCCCCTGAGTGTTTCCCTTATGGTTCTAAGGAGTTGTAATCTGAATGGTCCTACTCTGACCACTGAGTACACTGGCTCTTGGATCTCCAAGGAGATGGAAATTTAGCCTCTTCCTGAGGCCACCCAGCAGGAGCTATGGAGATATCTGCAGATTCCTCTTCGTTGTTTGGGGTTTGGAGGTGCCCAGATGAGGCCCAGCTGTGAAGCAATGCAAGCTGTTATGGAGTCATGGGCCTTCTTTTGGAAGTTCTGGGGCTCTCTGACCCAGCTGCAGTTTGTTAGGTAATTTCAGATTGCAAAGGGCCAGGCTATTCATATGCAAAAGCCTCTGTGCACAGCTGGGTTGGGGTTGTAAATTGGTGGGGTGGGGTCTCAGGGAATCACCAGGGAAGAGCAAACAGCAATGACTGACCTTTAGCCCTGCCTTAATAGGCCCCCTGGTTCTCAGTGTCCCTCAGTAATCGCTGCAAGCCCTCTGAGAGAAGGCTGCCCTCGTGTTCTGGCCTGATAACAGATAGCCCAGTTTCTTCCTGTATGAGTCTGGGTTCCCAGAGTCCCACCTGGAACTAGAGTTCAGAGCAGTCAGAGGCTTGCATCTCCTTCCCGAATGAAAAAGACAGCCACATCCTCAGTTGCCAGCCCTTTCCTTGCATGTGCCTCTGTACCATTGCACTTTACTTCCGCACCTCCTCTGAGTCTCAGTGTGCTTTTCTCTTTTCTTCTAGTTGTAGAATTTCCACTGTGGTTCTGGATGATGTTTGTTTTGTCTTTTAGTTGTAGTTTTGAAGTGGTTGTGCAAGACAGCAAGTTCAGGGGTTTACCTATGTCGCCATCTTGGTTTCTCAGATAACAAAGTTTTAGAAAGAAAAAATACACCACTAAGGAAGAAAACTACAGGCCAATAACCCTAATGAACACAGATGATAATATCCTAAACAAAATATTATCAAATCATATCTAGCAATGTATTAAAAAGCTCATACACCATAACTAAGTGGGATTTATTCCAGGGATGCAAGGCTGGTACACTATCTATAAATCAATAAATGTGAAACATTACATAAACAAATTGAAAGATAAAAATCACATGATCATATTAATAGATGCAGAAAAAGCATTTGACAAAATCCAGGAACCTTTTTTGATAAAAATATCAATAAAGTAGGAAAAGAGGGATCATACTGCAACATAATAGAGGCCATTTATGACAAACCCAGAGCCAACATAATACTCAATGGACAAAAACTAAAACCATTTCCCTTAAGAATAGGAACAAGACAGGAATGTCCACTTTTACCACTCTCATTCAACATAGTACTGGAAGGCCTAGCCACAGTAATCAGACAAGAAGAAGAAATAAAAGGCATCAAAATTGTAAAGGAGAAAGTAAAACTGTCATCATTCACAGATGACATAATATTGTACATATAATTAAAATTTAAAATAGAAAGACTCCACCAGGAAACTACTAGACTTAACAAATGAATTCAGCAATGTAGCAGGATACAATATCAACGCCTAGATATTGATGACATTTTCATACACCAATAATGTACTCTCAGAAAGAGAAACTTAAAAAGCAATCCCGGGGGACCGAAACAAGATGGCGGCCTAGGTAGTCTCCTAAGCTGCCACCTCATCAACAATTTGGAAAAAAACAACAGCTAAAATCGAAAGGTATTGCACCAGACCCACAGGAAAGCTGGTGGAATGGGATAGCTACAACTAGAGACAAAGCAAGGCGCTGCTGCTGCCATGTGGAGTTTAAAACTATGGTGAAACCAGACCTGCAGGAGCCGCTGCCGCCGGGAATGAGGGAAGCCAGACCTCGCTCCGCCCCGGGGCCCAGGGAGTGGGCCAGCCCGGCTGGCCACTGTGGGAGCCAGGGAGCCGATGTGGGGCCTCTGCCATGCCTTCGGCTCCTGCCTGGACGAGAAGCCTGTGAGCGCGGCCTCCCTGCCCGCAACCATCCCTGCCGCAGCTGTCCCAGCCCGCCTGCCGTGCTGGTGAGGAGCTGGCGCAGCATCTCCCAGCCTGCAGCCAGCTCGGCCCAGCCTCCACGCATGCCGTGCTGGTGAGGAGCTGGTGCAGCGCCTTCTGTTCGCAGCCCCGGCGAGTCCTTCCTCCACCGCCGCATGGCTGGGCCGAAGCTTCCACCACTACCGCCTTGTGGATTTTAAAACTACAGGGGAAATTGAGCCACAGGAGCTACCGTTGCTGCCGTACCCGCCGCCGCCGCGAATGATAGGAATCCTCCAAAAACAGAGCTCACTCCGCCTCGGGCTCAGGGAGAGTGCGGCTTCAGAACTTAGCCTCAGCGTCCACAGCAGCTCCGCTTCCGCACCAAAGGAGACACCATTGAGGGCGGTCTCTCCGCCTGCAGCCATCACAGCCCACCCACAACCTTCCCAGCACACCCTCCATTCTGGTGTGGAGATGGCACTGCGCCTTCTGTTCCCGGCCCCGGCAAGTCCTTCCTCTGCCGCCGCATGGCCAGGCCAAAGCTTCCCTCACTGCCGCCAGGTGAACTTTAAAACTACAGTCTAATTTGAACCACAGGAGCGACCGTCACTGCCGCACTCGCCACTGCCGCCGCCGCGAATAAAGGAAATCCACCGAGAACAGAGCTCACTATGCCCCGGGCTCAGGGAGTGGGCGGCCTCATAACTTAGCCTCCATGTCCGCAGCTGCTCCGCTTCCGCACCGAACGAGACACCTTTGAGGGCAGTCTCCCCGCCTGAAGCCATCTCAGCCCGCCTGCAGCTGTGCTAGCGAGGAGCTAGCACGGCGCCTCCAATTCTCGACCCCAGCGCCCCATAGGGGCCGTGTGCCCCGAGCGAGCCGTGTGTCCCAGGCGAAGCAGTGGGACCCGGGGGTAGGGGCAGTGTGAACCAGAGGAGGAGAAGACTCTATTCATGTGGTCCTTAGATAGTCACCATAAAACAAGCAGACTGCCAAATGAGGAGTGGATTCTATCAAACATCCAAACTGGAAAGGATGTTGTAAAACTGTCATTATTTGCAGATGACATGATATTGTACATAGAAAATCCTAAAGACTCCACCAAAAAACTACTAGATTTAATAAATGAATTTGGCAATGTAGCAGGATACAAAATAAACACTCAGAAATTGTTGGCATTTTTATATATCAATAATGAACTCTCAAAAAGAAAAACTAAACAATCCCATTTACCATTGTAACAATAACAACAAAATTAAGATACTTAGGAATAAACCTAACCAAGGAGGTAAAAGATCTGTACTTGGAAAACTATAGAATGTTTAAAACAGAGCTAGAAGAAGATATAATAAGTAAAAGAATATACCATGTTATGGATTGCTTGTGTTGTATCATAAATCAGCGAGTTAGTATGAGACGCCTGACGAGCCAATTAATTAGGAGTCTTTTATTGCACGTGGGTTCAGAGCAGAATATCTCTGTCAAATTCTGAACCAAAAACACGGAGGAAGCTTTCTCTATTTATATACTTCCAGCTCTTTGTCTCCCAAATGTGGTTTTTCTGGACCTTCTGCTGACTTTACAAAGATCTTTGTGTAAGTTAGTTTTACAGATAGTTAGTGACCTTAGATACATAATGAACAAACACTTGGCATGAGAATATGGGAATATTATCAGTATCAGCATTAACCTGTTACATCAGATGGCTTGCAAGGTCAGACAGCTAGGTTTTTACCTTTTTCTATTATTCAAACTAAAACAGTTATTTTACAGAATAAGGGATATCTAAAAATAACAGAGTGGACCTACAGAATAAGAGACTGAGAATAATAGAGTAGTTCAAACAGCAGTTTCAAACAGCAGTTTTCCAAAGGAGGGATTACTATGCTTCACTAGAGTCAACATAATTAAAATGTCCAAGCAATCTATAGATTAAATTCAATTCCTATTAAAATACCAATGGCATATTTCACAGATCCAGAACAAGCAATCCAAAAATTTATATGGAACCGAAAAAGATCTCAAATAGCCACAGCAATCTTGAGGAAGAACAAAGTTGGAGGGATCACAGCATTGGATATCAAGCTACACTACAAAGCTACTGTACTCATAACAGCCTGGTATTGGCACAAGAACAGACATACAGACCCTTGGAACAACAGAACAGAGAACCCAGAAATCGACTCAAGCCATTATGCTCAATATTTGACAAAAGAGGCAAGAGCATACAATGAAGTAAAGACAGTCTCTTCAATAAATGGTGTGGGGGAAATTGGACAGATAAATGCAAAAAAAAAAAAATGAAACTAGACCACCAACTTACACCATACATAAGAATAAACTCAAATTGGATAAAAAACTTAAATGTAAGTTGTGAAACTATAAAAATCCTAGAAGAAACTGTAGGCAGCAAAATCTCAGACATTTCACATAGCAGAATTTTCACTGAAACAAGGCCTAGTGCAACAAAGGAAAAAAATAAACAAATGGGATGACATAAAATAAAAAGCTTCTGCACAGTGAAAGAAACCGGCATCAAAATGAAAGGGAACCCACTGTATGGGAGAACATATTTGCCAAAGATGCTTCTGATAAGGGGTTAATTTCCAAAATATATAAAGTACTCATATAACCCAATAAAAGAGAAACAATCCAATTAAAAAAATATGCAGACACCCTAATTAGAAACTTTCCCAAAGAGGATATAAATATGGCCAAGAGACATATGAAAAAATGTTCAAAAATCACTAATCATCAGAGACATACAAATTAAAATGACACCTGCCAAATAAATAATAAATCAACAAATGACAAGTGCTGGTGAGAATGTGGAGAAAACAGAACCCTACTACACTGCTGGTGGGAATGTAGACTGGTGCAGCCACTATGAAAAACAGTATGGAATTTCCTTAAAATTTAAAAATAGAACGCCCTTCTTTAAAATTTTATTTATTTTTTAAAAAATTTTTATTGATTAAGGTATTACATGAGTCCTCATCTCCTCATTACCCCCTAAAACCCCCACACTCATGCCCTCACCCCCCTGTTGTCTGTGTCCATTGGTTAGGCTTATATGCATGCACACAAGTCCTTTGGTTGATCTCTTCCCCTGATCCCCACCCTTCCCTACCTTCCCCAGCAAAACCACTTCTAAGAATAAACCCTAAGAAGCCTGAAACATTGTTCAGAAAGAATGTATGCACCCCTTTTTCCATAGCAGCACAATTTACAATAGCTAAGATGTGTAAACAGCCCAAGTGTCCATCAGCAGATGAGTGGATTAAAAAAAAGCTGTAGTACATTTACACTATGCAACTGTAAAAAGGAAGGGTCTCTTACCCTTTGAGGTAACCTGGAGGGACCAGGAGAGTATTATACTAAGTGAAATAAGCTAGTCAGAGAAAGACAAATATCACATGATCTCACATATCTGGAATCTAAGTAACAAAACAAACTGATGAATAAAATAGAGCCAAAGACATGGAGGCATACAACAGGTAGAGAATTCTCAGAGGAAGGGGGTGGAAGGGAAGAGATCAACCAAAGAACTTGTATACATAAATGGACATAGACGATAGTTGGGTGAGGGCCTGGGTAGGGAGCAGGAGTGAGGGAAAGGAGCTTCATGGTGCGGGGAAACACTTCTGTAATAATTTCAGCAATAAAGATAAATTTAAAAAGATAATGAAGCCATAGTGAGTGAGATTATCTAGGAAAAGAGTGAAAAATAGAAGACCAAGAACCAGATCTCGGGTGTAACTTTACAAGTAACTATAAATTAATGACATAATTGTAAATGTTTGTAAATGATAATTTTGTTCTATAATTTATCACTTTTTTTTTTTGTAGGAGTGATTCTAGTCAAAGCCCAGATTTTAGAGCTAGTGTTTCCTGCTACAACAGCCCAGCAAATAGTTGTAAATGCTCACAGTTCTCTGAAGAGCATTTTTTCTTCCCTTCCCAACATCACGTATACTGGCTGTGCAAAGTGTGGATTGGAACTAGAAACAGATGAGAACAAGATCTACAAACAGTGTTTTAGCTGTTTGCCATGTACTACAAAGAAAATATACTACAGGTAAGGCAGCTAAGCCAATCAGATGGAAGACGTTTATTTTTATAGGCATGGAAATGAACAATAAATTACATATATCAACTCTTACTTTCTAATGTTTTATGAGCTATCATTTCTTTCTTTTTTTAAAAAAATATATTTTATTGATTTTTTACAGAGAGGAAGGAGGGAGGAATAGAGAGTTAGAAACATCGATGAGAGAGACATTGATCAGCTGCCTCTTGCATACCCCCTACCGGGGATGTGCCCGCAACCAAGGTACATGCCCTTGACCTGAATCGAACCCGGGACCTTTCAGTCCGCAGGCTGACGCTCTATCTACTGAGCCAAACCGATTTTGGCTATGAGCTCTCATTTCTAATGAGAACTAATTAGAGCTCGTTTGTACTCAACAAGAGTACAAAATTTCCCAAGTGATAAATTGCTATTTATGAAAGCAAATATTGCCCAGTAATCATAACAGGATTTCTAAAAGCAGTAATTGGGAAATTTTATTGTCTTGAAGAAACTATTCCAATTTTTTACTTTGTTTACACTTTTAACCAAGATCTACCGTATTTGCTGGCGTATAAGACGATTTTTTGGCCCTGAAAAATATGCCTCCAAGTTGGGGGTAGTCTTATACGGCGAGTATATAACAAACTCTGTATTTTGAGTGGAAATGTTAGGGGGTTGTCTTATACGCCCAGTCTCTTATACGCCGGCAAATACGTATTTTTCAGGGCCAAAAAATCGTCTTATACGCCGGCAAATACGGTATATGTAGAATCTCAGTCACCTACCTTAACGAATTATCAAAATTTAAAGGTATTATATGATCTAACCCAGGGGTGGGCAAACTTTTTGACTCCAGGGCCACAATGGGTTCTTAAACTGGACCGGAGGGCCGGAACAAAAGCATGGATGGAGTGTTTGTGTGAACTAATATAAATTCAAAGTAAACATCATTACATAAAAGGGTATGGTCTTTTTTTTTTTTAATTCAACAGTTTTATTCACTGGATCTGGCCCATGGGCCATAGTTTGCCCAGCCCTGAACCTTTGAGTTGTGGAATCGAGTAAGGCATTTAACTTTACTGGACTTCCGTTCTCACAACTTCACATTAGAAAATATGGATCCCAAATTCTATGGTTAAATGACTAACCAACTCAGTGAAAAACACATTATTTTTCAAATAATAAAAGTCATTTCTTACAATTTTTTAAAAATTTTTGTCTTATAAGGTACATGCCTTTACAAAATAGCAGTGTCTATTTCAGATCCTCTCATTCCCCCTCGCCCAAAGCCTCGTGCCTGTTAGTAGTTGCTTCTCATTCCCCTTCCACACAAATCAGCTTTTGGATTATTCCCACTTTTAGTCTGTTATAAATAACACTGGTGTGGACATTATTGTACAAATTATTGTGTAGATATATGTTTTCATTTCTTTAGGATATACTCAGGAATAGAATTGCGGGATTATATGGTAACTCATTCTTTGTGTGTGTGTGTGTGTGTGTGTGTGTGTGTGTGAGAGAGAGAGTGTGTTTTTTTATTTATTTTTATTTTTATTTTATTAAGGTATTATCTGTGTACATAGCTTACCATTGCCCCCCCCCCCACCTCCCATTTATGCCCTCCCTCCCCAGAGTTCTGTGTTCATTGGTTGTACTTATGTTCATGCATACCAGTCCCTCGGTTGTTCTCCTATCTCCCCCCAGGTCTCCTTCCCCTCCCCGCTGTCATTTGACAATCTGCTTGTTTTATGGTGACCATCTCAGGACCCCATGAATAGAATCCGCTCCTCATTTGGCAGTCTGCTTGTTTTATGGTGACTATCTCAGGACCATATGAATAGAGTCCGCCCCTTCCCCTGGGTCCCACTGCTTCCCCTGGGACACACGGCTCGCCCGGGGCACAATGCACCCTGGGACACTCGGCTCACCCGGGACACTCGGCCCCATGGGACACACGGTTCACCCGGGGCACTCAGCCCCCTGGGACACTCGGCTCACCCGGGACACTCGGCCCCATGGGACACTCAGCTCACCCGGGGCACACGGCCCCCTGGGACACACGGCTCACCCGGGGCACTCGGCCCCCTGGGACACTTGGCTCACCCGGGGCACTCGGCCCCCTGGAACACTCGGCTCACCCGGGGCACATGGCCCCCTGGGACACACGGCTCACCCGGGACACCCTTCCCCTTTGGGGGGTACGGCTCACCCGGGGCACACGGCCCCCTGGGACACTCGGCTCACCCAGGGCACACGGCCCCTCTAGGGTGTTGGGGTCGCATATTGGAGGCGCCGCGCTAGCTCCTTGCTAGCATGGCGGGCAGGCAGGGACAGCTGCAGTTGGACTGAGATGGTTACAGGCGGGGGGACCACCTTCAAAGGTGTCTCGTTCGGTGTGGGAGTGGAGCAGCTGCAGACATGGAGGCTAAGTTCTGAGGTTGCCCACTCCCTGAGCCCAAGGCGTGGTGAGCTCTGTTCTCGGTGGATTTCCTTTATTCGCGGCGGCAGTGGCGGTGACGGTCGCTCCTGTGGTTCAATTACCACTGTAGTTTTAAAGTTCACATGGTGGTGGTGGCGAGAGCTTCGGCTTGGCCATGTGGCATCGGAGGAAAGGCTCGCCTGGGCGGCTAATGGAAGGCGCCGTGCCATTTCCTCACCAGCGCGCTCCATCTCCCTCCCAGCATGGTGGGTGTGCTGGGAAGATTGTGGGCGGGCTGTGATGGCTGCATGGGGAGAGTCCGCCCTCAGTGGTGTCCTCTTTGGTGCGGATGTGGAGCTGCTGTGGATGCAGAGGCTAATTTCTGAAGCCACACTCTCTGTGAGCCCGGGGCATAGTGAGCTCTGATTTCGGTGGATTCCCATTCTTGGGGGCGGCGGCGGGTGCGGCAGCGATGGTAGCTCCTGTGGCTCAATTTCCCCTGTAGTTTTAAAATCCGCATGGCGGTAGTGTCTGATGCTTTGGCCTGGCCATGCGGCCGCGGAGGGAGGACTCTCTGGGTCTGCCAACGGAAGTCGCAGCGCCAGCACAGCACGCGAGAAAGCCTGGCAGAGCAGGCCGCAGGTGGTGGCAGCGGTGGAGGCCGCAGCATCCGCGGGTGTGGCGCAAAGGCAGGGCCGAGCTGGTCGTGGGTGGTGGGGGAGAGTCCCCGCAATGTCTTAGTCTTTCAGACTTAGTGGAACGCCTCCCCTGAGCCAGGACAAGCAGCACCACAAATATTGGCCAGTGCAGTGCTGCCCCTATACAGGTGACAGTAGGGGAATCCTCACTTCGGTAGGCCTTTGCTCTTGGAAGTCTTAACCAGTGGAAGGCAGCACGGTACAGAACTGCCCCACCTTCTCAGTCCTCTGCTGTGTGTGTTTTTCAAAAAAAATTTTTTATTAAGGTATTATATCTGTACATATCTTACCATTGCCCCCCCCCCCCAATTCATGCCCTCCGTCCCCAGAGTTCTGTGTTCATTGGTTGTACTTATATTCATGCATACCAGTCCTTCAGTTGTTCTCTTATCTCTCCCCAGGTCTCCTTCCCCTCCCCGCTGTCATTTGACAATCTGCTTGTTTTATGGTGACTATCTCAGGATCACATGAATAGAATCCGCTGCTCATTTGGCAGTCTGCTTGTTTTATGGTGACTATCTGAGGACCACACAAATAGAGTCTGCTCCTCCACTGGTTCTCACCACCCCTCCCCCTGGGTCCCACTGCTTCCCCTGGGACACACGGCTCGCTCGGGGCACACGGCCCCCTGGGACACATGGCTCACCCAGGGCACACAGCCCCTCTAGGGCGCTGGGGTCGTATATTGGAGGTGCTGTGCTAACTCCTCGCTAGCACGGCGGGCAGGCTGGGACAGTTGCAGGCGGGCTGAGATGGCTGCAGGCGGGTAGACCACCCTCAAAGGTGTCTCATTCAGTGCGGAAACGGAGCAGCTGCGGACGCAAGGCTAAGTTTTGAGGCCGCCCACTCCCTGAGCCCAGGGCGTAGTGAGCTCTGTTCTCGGTGGATTTCCTTTATTCGCGGTGGCGGTGGCAGGTGGCCGGTGCGGTAGCGACGGTCACTCCTGTGGTTCAATTTCCACTGTAGTTTTAAAGTTCACATGGTGGCAGTGGCGGGAGTTTCTGCTCGGCCATGCGGCGGCTGAGGGAGGACTCGCCAGGGCTGCATATGGCAGGCGCCGTGCCGGCTCCTCACCAGCACGGTGGGTGTGCTGGGAAGGTTGTGGGCGGGCTGAGATGGCTGCAGGTGGAGAGTCAGCCCTCAATGGTGTCTCCTTTGGTGCAGAAGCAGAGTTGCTGTGGACGCAGAGGCTAAGTTCTGAAGCCACACTCTCTCTGAGCCTGGGTCGTAGTGAGCTCTGATTTCAGTGGATTCCCATTCGCGGGGGCTGTACCGACGGTAGCTCCTGTGTCTCAATTTCCCCTGTAGTATTAAAATCCACATGGCGGTAGTGGTGGAAGCTTTGGAGCCGGCTGCTGGCGGCGGCAGTGGAAAGACTTGCCAGGGTGCAAACGGAAGGCGCGGCGCCAGGTGACAACCGTTAAGGTGCACGCCAAGACCGGGCCAAGCCGGCCGCGGGCCAGGAGATGCCGGGCCAGCTCCTCGGGATGGTCGTGGGCAGGTGCCAAAGGCGCGGCGGAGGTCCCATATCAGCTCCCTGGTTCCCATGGCGGCTGGCAGGCTGGCCCAGTCCGTGGGCCCCAAGTCGGAGTGAGGTCTGGCTTCCCTCATTCCCGGTGGCAGCATCTCCAGCAGGTCCGGTTTTGCCGTAGTTTTAAACTCCACATGGCAGCAGCGGCGCCCTGCTTGGTGTCTAGTTGTAGCCTTCCCATTTCGCCAGCTTTCTTGTGGGTCTGGTGCGATCTCTTTTGATTTTAGCTGTTGTTTTTTTCCAAATTGTTGATGCGGTGGCAGTCTAGGAGTCTGCCTAGACCGCCATTTTCTTTCGGTCCTCTGTGTGTTTTTTTTTTATCCTTACCTGAGGATATTTTTCTTTTTATTTCTTTTTTTTTAAAAAATATATCTTAGCCAAAATCGGTTTGGCTCATTGAATAGAGCATTGGCTTTCAGACTGAAGGGTCCCAGGTTCGATTCTGGTCAAGGGCATGTACCTTGTTTGCGGGTA
The DNA here is from genome assembly GCA_963924515.1 of Vespertilio murinus. NCBI lineage: Eukaryota > Metazoa > Chordata > Mammalia > Chiroptera > Vespertilionidae > Vespertilio > Vespertilio murinus. The sequence goes on along the minus strand of OZ004714.1, from coordinate 53,863,599 downwards.
CATCCCCAGTAAGGGTGTGCAGGAGGCAGTTGATCAGTTTCTCTCTCATCGATGTTTCTCACTCTCTCTCCCTCTCCCTTTCTCTCTGTAAAAAACCAGTAAGATACACACACACACACACACACACACACACACACACACACACATATATATATATATATATATATATATATATATAATTGACTTTTTACAGAGAGGAAGGGAGAGGGATAGAGATCCAGAAACATCTATGAGAGAGAAACCCGTTTTGGCTCTCTCTCTCTCTCTCTTTCTCTCTCTCTTTTTGTAATCCTCACTGGAGGATATTTTTCCATTGATTTTTCAAGAAAGTGGAAGTTAGAGGGGGAGAGAAAGAAACATAGATGTGAGAGAGACTGGGTCCCAGGATAGAGCCTGCAACCGAGGTATGTGCCCTAGACTGGAATCAAACCCAGGACTCTTCAGTCAATGGGCCAATGCTTTAGGCAGTGAACCAAACTGGCTTGGGACCAAGGGTATTTTTCCATTACTTTTTCTGGGTCTAGGGAACCTGCAATCGAGGCATGTACCCTTGAATGGGGAATAGAACCTGACCCTTTGGTCCATGGGCTAATGCTCTAACCACTGAGAAAACTGACCAGGGCTCCCTCATTCTTTTATTTATATATATATATATATATATATATATATATATATATATATATATATTTCATTAATTTTTTACAGAGAGGAAGGGAGAGGGATAGAGAGCTAGAAACATCGACCAGCTGCCTCCAGCATACCTCCTACTGGGGATGTGCCTACAACCAATGTACATGCCCTTTGACCGGAATTGAACCTGGGACCTTTCAGTCCCCAGACTGACACTCTATCCACTGAGCCAAACCAGTTTCGGCTCCCTCATTCTTTTTAATGCCATGTAGTATGCCATTGCATCATGTACTGAAAATTATTTATCTACTTCCCTATTTAGTTATATGCCAAAGACTTTGTTTCTGATAGGAAAAGAAATCCAGTGGGGGAAAATAACTTGAAATTGCAATTGTGAAATGGTGTGGTTATCACCTTTATTTTTATTTAAAACAAAAATTACACAGCAATGTAGAATTGTTTTCTTACATTAGAATCTGAAGTTATAAAATGAATATGGAATAAATTCAATTGATTATTTTGTCATTTGAAACTTTTTAAAAAGCCCTTCTTTTGCCTGGCCCGCATAGCTCAGGGGTTGAGCATCAACCAGGAGGTCAGGGTTTGATTCCTGGGCAAGCACATGCCCTAGTTGCAGGTTCAATCCTAGTATGAGGAATGCAGGAGGCATCAGATCAATGATTCTCTCTCATCATTGATGTTTCTATCTCTCCCTCTTACTTCCTCTCTGAAATCAATAAAATATATTTTAAAAATAAAAATAATAAAAACGCTTCTCTTCTTTCCAGGATGTTTCAGAACATCCTAGAGTTGCTTTAGAAATTAAAATTAACCCTGCATAAAAACTCAGGGCTTTTTGAAATTATATTGCACTTATACATTTTTTAAAATGTGAAAATCTTTTGAAGGTCATATGCTATTTCCTCTTTTGTAGGCCAGCTTTAATGACCATAGCTGATGGACTATATAAGGTCTGCGTTCATGTAGGATCAAAGCTGATGGAGAAGATTCTTCTCAACATTTCTCCTGACTGGCTCAGCAGAGTTATAGGTAAGGTGCCCCATGCCATGGACAGGTTCATCCATGTCAGGGGGGTAGAGTGTGTATTGGAACAGAAAGAACACTAGTCTTTAAATCAAGGCTGAATTCTGTCAGTATAAAAGCAGAAGGATAATTTAGCTTGATTGAAACACAAGACAGTGTAAGGCAAAACTTGCTCTACACAGGTCTCAGCCCATGAATAGAAGGAAGCCAGCACCTAATCTCTTCTTACTCAAGGTGTCAGTTGGTAAACAAAATCACTAGGATCTTAGTTTATTTATTTATTTATTTATTTACTTATTTATTTATTAAAAAAAAAATCTTTATTGTTCAGATTATTACAGATATTCCTCTTTCTCTCCCCCCCCCCCAATAGCTTCACCTGGTTCCCACCCTGCTCCAGGTCTCTCCCCCCCATCCCCCACTGACCTTGTCCATAGGTATAAGCTTTGTCCAATCTCTTCCCACACCCCCCACACTCCCTTCCCCCCAAGAATTGTCAGTCTGCTCCCTTTCATGCCCCGATTCTATTACATTCACCAATCTGTTCTGTTCATCAGGTTTTTTATTCATTTGATTTTGAGGTTCACTTGTTGATAGATATGTATTTGTTGTTACTTTGTTGTTTATAATTTTTCATCTTTACTTCTTTCTTCTTTCTCAGAGAATATCCTTCAGCATTTCATATAATGCTGGTTTGGTGGTGATGAACTCCTTTAGCTTTTTCTTCTAGTGAAGCTCTTTATCTGATTTTCAATTCTGAATGATAGCTTTGCTGGGTAGAGTAACCTTGGTTGTAGGTTCTTGCTATTCATCACTTTGTATATTTCTTGCCACTCCCTTCTGGCCTGCATAGTTTGTTGAGAAATCACCTGACAGTCGTATGGGTACTCCCTTGTATGTAACTAACTGTTTTTTTCTTGCTGCTTTTAAGAGTCTCTCTTTGTCTTTTGCCCTTGACATTTTAATTATGATGTGTGGTCCTCTTTGGATTCCTCTTGTTTGGGGTTCTGTGCACTTGGTTCTGGACTTGTTAGTCTATTTCTTTCACCAGGTAGGAAAGTTTTCTGTCATTATTTCTTCAAATAGGTTTTCAGTATCTTGCTCTCTCTCTTCTGGCACCCCCATTATTCGGATGTTGGTACGCTTGAAGTTGTCCCAGAGGCTCCTTACACTATCTTCATATTTTTGGATTCTTTTTACTTTTCCAGTTAGGTGTTTTTTGCTTCTTCGCATTTCAAATCTTTGACTTGATTCCTGGGATCCTCTCGTCTGCTGTTGGATCTCTATATATTTTTCTTAATTTCAGTCAGTATGCTTAATTTCTTATTGGTCCTTTTTTATCCTTGAGGGTCTCACTAAATTTCTCAGAGGTTTCTAGAAGATTATTGAGTAACCTGATAACTGTGATTTTGAACTCTATATCCAGTATTTTGCTATCATTCATTTCTTTTATTTGTGACTTCTTTGTCTCCGCATTTTGGCTGCATCCATGTGTTTGTTTTTATATACTGGGTAGCTGCTAAGTCTCCTTGAGTTGATAGAGTGGCCTTGTTTGGTAGGTGTGCTATAGGGCCCAATGGCTCAGTCTCCTCAGTCACCTGAGGTGGATGCTCTTGGTGCACCCTTTTGTGGGCTGTGTGCATAGTCTTATTAGAGTTAATCCTTGATTGCTGGGAGGAATTGACCTCCAGGCCAGTTGGCTGTGATGACCAGCTGTGTCTACACTGGAAGGTCTGTTGTGCAGGAGACACCCTTGTGGGTCAGGGCTTGCTTCAGTGGGGCTTTGTGATCACTGAATCTGCCCCTAGATTGTGTCTCTTGTGGATGTGAAGAGTTGTAATCCAGTATGTTTTCATCCTGTCCACTGGGTACCATGGCTCTTGGATTTCCAAGGACGTGCAAGGTCAGCCACTGTCTAGGGCCACCCTGCAGGAGCTTCAGAGAGATCTGCAGATTCCTCCTCTTTGTATGCGGTTTGGAAGTGCCCAGATGAGGCCCAGCTGTGATGCAAGATGGGCTGCTGCTGCCGGGCCTTGGGCCTTCTTTTTGAATCCCTGGGGCTCTCTGACCCAGCTGTAGTTTGACAGGTTTTAGGTGGAGAAAGGACAGGCCATTCATATGCAAAAGCTGATGCTTACAGCTTGGTTTGGGTCATAAATTGGGGGGTGTGGGGTCTCTGGGAATCACCAGGGTTGGAGCAACCATCAATGGCTGCCTGTCAGCCCTGAACCGGAGAAGTACCCAGGTCTCCGCATACTGTGTCCCAGAGCAGTAACAATGATTGCTGTGAGCACCTCTGAGAGAAAGCCACCTGGTGTTCCTGTCCCAATGCCAGACAATCCAGTTTCTAACCGTATGTGCCTGAGTCCCTCAGTGTCTCACCTGGAACTGGAGTTCAGAGCAAGTGGGAGCTTGTATCTCCCTCCTGGTTAAAAGAGCAGCACATCCAGGTGCCAGCACTTTCCGCGCCTCCACACCTCTTACCAGTCTCACTGCATTTTCTTCACCTCTCTACTTGTGGAACTTCCACTCAGCCAGCTTTCCTGTGGTTCTGGATGGTAGTTGTTCTTCCTTTTTGTAATTTTGATGTGGCTGTGAAAGGCAGCAAGTACAGGTGTTTACTTATTCCGCCATCTTGATTCAGGATCTTAGTTTATTAAAATTTAATTTTATTGAGGTGACATTGTTTAATAAGATTATAAATATTTCAAGTGTACAATTTTCTAGTACATCATCTGTATATTGCACTGTGCGCTCAACACCTAAAGTCTACTCTCTTTAGTTATGATGCTAGGTATAGTCAGTGGCTAACAACAAAGTGAAAATACCCGTTTGTCAGGTGATCCAACTTGATAACTTTCCTCACTAGTCTCAAGTGAGGTAATCTGGCTCTATTGATTACTACGTCTTTTTAAAAAATATATATATATTTTTTTAATTTCAGAGAGGATGGGAGAGAAAGGGGTAGAAATATCAATGATGAGATAGAATCATCATTGATTTGGCTGACTTCTACACTCCCCACACTGGGGATCGAGCCCACAACCCCAGGCATGTGCTCTGACTGGGCATCAAACCATGATCTCCTGATTAATAGGTCAATGCTCAACCACTGAGCTTTGCTGGCCAGGCTAGAAATTTTTACTTGAATGCTGAACGTTACATATAGAAAAATATAGCAAAACCATTTATCGAAGAGACTGTCTTGACTCCATTTACTGATAAAAATAATAAAAGCAAATATTAATTGAGTATAGAGGTTTGGGTCCATATACAGATTCTGTATTCTATTCCATTGATCTATATGTCTGTTCTTGTGCCACTACCAGCCTGTTTGAGAACAGTGGCTTTGTAATATAGCTTGATATCTGGTATTGAGATCCCTCCTACTTTATTCTTCTTTCTCAGGATTGCTGTGGCTATTCGGGGTCTTTTTTTGTTCCAGATGAATTTTTGGAGAGTTCTTTCTAGGTCTGTGAAGTATGCCTTTGGTATTTTAATGGGGAGTGCATTGAACTTAGAAAATTGCTTTGGGAAGTATGGGCATTTTGATGATGTTGATGCTACCAATCCATGAACAAGGTATGCTCTTCCATCTGTTTACATCTTCCCCTATCTCTTTTTCCAGTGTCATATAGTTTTCTGCATATAGGTCTTTTACCTCCTTAGTTAAGTTTATTCCTAGGTATCTTAGTTTTTTTGGTGCGATGGTAAATGGGATTGCTTTTTTAGTCTCTGTTTCTGTAAGTTCACTATTGGTGTAGAGAAATGCCATAGATTTCTTGGCGTTGATTTTGTATCCTGCTACATTGCCAAATTCATTTATTAAGTCAGTTAGTTTTTTGATGGAGTCTTTTGGTTTTTTTTATGTACAATATCATGTCATCTGCAAATAAGGATAATTTTACTTCTTTTCCAATGTGTATGCCTTTTATTTCTTCTACTTGTCTAATTGCAATGGTTAGTACTTCCAGTACTATGTCAAACAGAAGTGGTGAGAGTGGGCATCCCTGTCTTGTTCCTGTTCTTAGAGGGAATGGTTTTAGTTTTTGCCCATTGAGTATGATGTTGGCTGTGGGTTTATCATATACAGCTTTTATTATGTTGAGGAATGATCCTTCTATTCCCACCTTGTTGAGAATTTTTATCAGGAAAGGATGTTGGATTTCATCAAATGCTTTTTCTGCATCAATTGATATGGCTATATGATTTTTATCTCTCAATTTCTTTATGTGATGTGTCACGTTTATTGATTTTCGGATATTGTACATCCTTGCATTCCCGGAATATATCCTACTTGGTCATGCTGTATGATCTTTCTGATGTTCTGCTGGAGCCGATTTGCTGGCATTTTGTTGAGGATTTTGGCATCTATGTTCATGAGGGATATTGGCCTGTAATTCTCTTTCATTGTATTGTCTTTACCTGGTTTTGGTATTAGGGTGATGCTGGCTTCATAGAAGGAGTTTGGGAGTGTTCCTTCCTCTTGAATTTTTTGGAATAGTCTGAGGAGGATAGGTTTTAGTTCTTCCTTGAATGTTTGGTAAAACTCTCCTGTGAAGCCATCTGGCCCTGGGCTTTTGTTTGCTGGAAGCTTTTTGATGACTATTTCAATTTCTTCCCAAGTCACTGGTCTATTGAGGTTTTTAGATTCTTCCTGATTGAGTTTTGGAAGGTTGCATTTTTCTAGCAATATGTCCATTTCTTCCAGGTTGTCCAGTTTGTTGGAAAAGAGTTGTTCGTAGTATTTTGTAACAATCCTTTGTATTTCATTGGGGCCTGTTGTTATTTCACCTCTTTCATTTCTGATTTTGTTTATTTGGGTCCTCTCTCTTTGTTTCTTGGTTAGCCCGTCTAGAGGTTCATCAGTCTTGTTTATCTTTTCAAAGAACCAGCTCTTGGTTTTGTTGATCTTATGTATTGTTTCTTTGTTCTCTATGTCATTTATCTCCACTCTGATTTTTATCATTTCCTTCCTTCTGCTTACACTAGGCTTTTCTTGTTGCTATTTTTCTAACTCTTTGAGTTGTAGAGTTAGGTAATTTATTACCATTTTTTTCTTGTTTTTGGCAGTATGCTTGTAGAGCTATGAACTTCCCTCTCAAAAGTGCTTTTGTTGTGTCCCATAGATATTGGATTGTTGTGTTTTCATTGTCATTTGTTTCCACGATTTTTAAAAATTTCTTTCTTGATTTCTCTGGTAACTCAGTCCTTGTTTAATAGGATGCTGTTTAGTCTCCATGTGTTTGATTTCTCTGGATTATTTTTATTGTAGTTGATTTCCAGTTTTATGCCACTATGATCTGAGAAGATGCTTGATATGATTTCTATCTTCTTGAATTTGAAGAGACTTTGCCTATGTCCCAACATGTGGTCTGACTTTGAAAATGACCCATATGCACTTGAAAAGCTTGTGTATTCTGTGGCTTTGGGGTGGAATGTTCTGAAGATGTCGATTAATTCCATCTGGTCTAGCGAGTCATTTAGGATTGATATTTGTTTAGATGATTTGTCCAAAGGTGACAGTGGGGTATTAAAATCTCCTATAATGATTGTATTGCTATTAATCTCTCCCTTAATGTCCTCCAGAAGTTTTTTTATGTACTTGGGTGCTCCTGTATTGGGTGCATATATGTTTACTAGGGATATTTCTTCTTGTTTGATTGTTCCCTTTAGTATTGTGAAGTGGCCTTCATTATCTCTTGTTAAATCCTTCACTTTGAGATCTAATTTGTCAGATATGAGTATTGCTACCCCAGCTTTTTTTCTCATTTCCCTTAGCCTGGAACATCTTTTTCTATCCCTTCACCCTCAGTCTGTGTGCGTCTTTTTTTCTGAAATGGATTTCTTGTAGATAGCAGATATATGGGTCTTGTTTTCTTATCCAGTCTGTTACCCTATGTCTTTTTATTGAAGCATTTAATCCATTTACATTTAAAGTTATTATTGATAGGTACTTATTTGACACTATTTTTATTTTATACCCCTGTGTTCCTTCTTCGCTTCCTATTTCTTTATTTTTACAGTAGACCCTTTAACATTTCTTGCATTGCTGGTTTGGTGGTGATAAATTCCTTTAGTCTTTTTTTGTCTGTGAAGCTCCTGCTTTCACTTTCAATTTTGATTGATAGCCTTGCTGGGCACAGTATTCTTGGATTCAGACCCTTTCTTTGCATGACTTTGTATATTTCATCCCATTCCCTTCTGGCCTGATGATTTTCCGTTGAGATATCAGTTGCTATTCTGATGGGGGTTCCTTTATATGTAACTTTCTGTCTCTCTCTGGCTGCTCTTAAGATTCTTACTTTGTCGTTGGTGTTTGCCAATTTAATTATAATGTGCCTTGGCATTGGTCTTTTGGAATTTATTTTGTTTGGGACTCTGTGAGCATCTTGGATTTGTGTGGGTTTTTTCCTCTCTATCTCAGGAAAGTTTTCTGTCAACATTTCTTGAAATACGTTTTCCATGTATTCCTCAGTTTTCTTTCCTTCTGTAACCCCTATTATTCTAATATTGTTTTGTTTTGTATTGTCCCAAAGCTCCCGTAGGCTTTCCTCCTGCTTTTTAATTTTTTTTTCTAGAAGCTTCTCTAATTGGGTATTTTTTTCCATCTTGTCTTATAGCTCATTGATGGGGTCCCCTGCTTATTCTAGTCTACTCTTGATGCTTTCTATTGAGTTTTTTTACAGTGGTAATGTCATTTTTCATTTCTTCTTGGTTCATGTTCATTTCCTCTTGGTTCTTTTTGATTTCCTCTTGGTTGTTACTCATGTTGTCAAATTTGTCTTCCATTCTTTTTTGCCATCTTATGATCATTACTCTCAATTCTTGCTCTGGTCGGTTGCTTGCTTCTAACTCGTTTACTTCCTTTTTTGGTGATGCCTGCTTTTCTTTCATGTGCGGGCTATTTCTTTGTCTCCCCATGGTCTCTCTTTTCAGGATGTCTGGTTATGTAGTTCTCTTTCTCCTGTGTTGATTTAAAGGCACAAAATACAACACTACCAGGTACAACACAAAAGGCACTGATCAGGAATGTATTTTCGATATTAACAACCTCTAATAAAGGTGACCACTGGAGAAAGGCAAATTAGGGGATAGGAGAGATAGAAGAAAAGTAAAAAAAAAAAAAAGGGGGGGATAAATAAAGAGATAGAAAAAAGAAGAAAAGGAGTGTTGAAATGAAATTGGGGAACAGGAAAAAAAGAGAGAGAGAGAGACAAGAAGCAGACTAAGAGAGAAAAGGGGAACAAACTATATATATGTGGAGAAAATTCCAATAGAACAACCACTAATCCCAGCAGATGCCAGCAACAATACTTGGAGATTAATACAAACTACAATACCCACTAATATCAAAGAAGGCAAGTATAAACAGAAGTAAAAAACAAACAAAAACAAAGCAATTAAAAATACTAAGCAACAATAACAACAAAAGAATAAGCATGTCAATCTCACTAAAAAGCATAAAATTCAATATAATCAACATTCACGCAAACAACAACAAAAGGATATAGAGAAAAACAGTATTTTTTTAGAAGTTAATATAGTGAAGAGAGTGGTATGTATGCACTTGGAGCAAGGGGTTGGAGATTAGGTATATAAGTAGGGTGAAAATTTTATTGGGGGTGTATACAGAAAGAATAGGGAAAAACTAAAGCAGGAAAGGTTAAGATAAACAGGAGGCGAAAGGGGAAAGGTTAGGAAGAGAGTGATGGCGTAAAGGTCGGAGTTGAGGTAGGGTTGAATGATGCGACAGTAGAGATGCAAATAGAATGAAGAAGTCTAATCCCAATGTAAAATAAGGAGAAAATAAAATGGTACTTTAAAAAAAGAAAGAAAAAAAAAGAAAAAGGAAACAAAAATGCAAAATAGCAGTAGTAATAATGATTGAAACTAAAATATGTAATAATTGAAAAGGTAAAATCAATGAGGAAAAAAGAAAAAATTCATTCCTTAAGTAAAAGATGTAAAAAATGAAAATAATATAAAATATGTAAAAAATGAAAATAAAATAAAAAATAGAAAAATTAGCATAAAAATGTGCAGTAATGGGCATTCACTTCCTCTGTTATTCTATTTGGCATGCCTGTTTCTCAGTCCAGACAGTATTGCAATTCCCTGCATTCTACTTCACCTTAGTTTTGTAAGCTAGTCCTTAATTTTAAGTAGGCTATTTCTTAGTTATTTGTGTCCATTTATTTTTGATTAATTAAAAGTAATAATTAAAAAAGTCAGTTTGTAATTCAGTCCCTAGGTGGCAGTGTTTCTGGATTGACTTCCCCGCCTTTTTGGCTGCTCTAGCCTTCTTTCTTTATGGCATTCTTTATGATTTGTCGAGGTAGGCTGCCTCGGTGCTGGTTCCCAGATGGCTTCCTGCTCTGATCCCCTGTTTCCAGAAAGGCAATATCCCCCTGCAGTCTCCCAGGATATGCCAAACTGGGCAGTCCTTCCCTAGTATTCAGAAGCAAGGGGATAAAGGGGACCAGGTGCAGAATGGGTCTGCGCCAAGGTGTCCAGATGTTCTGCTTTTGGTGGGACAGTCCCGATTCTTAACAAATTGTCCTGCATCCCTTGGCGTTTTTTAAAAAAGTCCCGATTTTTGGGAAGATCAAGTCAAATCCAGCACTGGGTCTTGCAGCACGCGATTCTCTCTGCAGCCGCTGCCACTTTAGGAGTCACCCTGACCATGCAGCCACTGCAGCCACCTGCCGCTGCAGCCGCAGCAGGAACTCAGATCTCTCACATTATCCCCGGCAAACTCTGACCTTACCGTGGGTGATTGAAGAACTCCCTTGAATCCACGTGTTTGCGCCCATTGGGGTATCATAGCTGTTCAGTGGTCTCCACCAATGTGGGTTTTTCAGGCCTCAGATAAGATCCTCTTTTCTTTGTAAGATGGAGTAGTTTTCCCTCTGAGCCCGCAGCTCCAGGAGAGGTCTCCACGGCAGTGCGGGCTGCTTGGTCAGGAAATCCTGTCCAGCAGACCCCACCTTCTCTTAGAGTTCTGCTACCCCTTAGCTTGCCAACTAACACTCCCTGAGTGACTCTCAGGCGCTCCTTCTAACTGTTCTGGGACTAGGCTCAGAACGGGTCCATCTGTTCGGCTTCCATTTTTCACCCAATCTGTTTTTAAAATTTTTTATTTTATTTATTAATTTTTTATATGTATTTTATTGATTTTCTCCAGAGAGGAAGGGAGAGGGATTGAGAGCTAGAAACGTCGATGAGAGAGAAACATCAATCAGCTGCCTCCTGCACACCCCCTATTGGGGGTGTGCCTGCAATCACTGTACATGCCCTTGATCAGAATCGAACCTGGGATCTTTCAGTCCGCAGACCGACGCTCTATCCACTGAGCCAAACTGGTTTCGGCTGTTTCCACATCTTGACTATTGTAAAAAAACAAAAACGCTGCTCTGGGGAATTAAAAATGGCGGCAGAGTAGTGGAAGCTACACTGATCCTCTCCCAGGATCAAACTGGAAATACAACAAAAATACAGAAAAACCACCCTAAAATATCAACTGAGGACTAGCTGGAGAGAATCCTGATAACGAAGAACGGAAAGTGGAGACCACATAGAGACTGGTAGGAAGTGTGGAGGTGCAAAAGTGCTGGCCAGGCTCCCACAGACAGCAGCTGAAGGTCTGGAGGGATATTTCAGTTGAAGGGGGTTCCCACTGAGAACTCTGAGATCTAAACCCCAAACATAGCTCCCAACACAGGTCACCAGAACTGAGAAAGGTGCCCACGTGACACCTGGCTTTGAAAAGCAGCAGCCAGAGATGGTGGAAAATGTAGGCACTCTCTTAAAGGGCTAACCCACGAAATTTAGTGTGCAGCTACTCACCTTGGCATCTGGCAGAGGGAGTGCAGAGTAGTCCAGAGTTGGGGGCTCTTCTATTGGAGCTCAGAGGGAAGCCACCCCTGTTTCCTGTGCTGAGTCATTCCCTCAGGCTGCAAAAGACATCTTTCTCCTTTGCTGTCCAGGTGGTTTTTGCCTAGGGGAAAGGCAGTCATCACACCCTGTTGGAAGAACTCTCACCCCACCATCTGGTCTATAGCCTAAGGTTGATCAAAGCTGATAACAATTAGACTACAAGCAGACTGCAGGCAGATGCGGGTCTCTGGAAGCTTTGAGTCTTTGCCTGATTTCCTTCTGATCCTGGGGCTTGGAAACGCAGGCCTTGTTTCACATCTTAGTCCCCTCCAAAGTCATACAGGCTCTGAAAACGTCTTCCCTACTCAACCTTAGGCTCCCTTCCTTGCCCAGGGAGGGACTAGCAGATCTCTAAAAGAATGTTCCTGGAGATAAAATATGATGGCAGAGTAAGTGAATGCTGCACAGACAGTACATGCTCCCTGGACCGAACTGGAATTAAAACTAAAATACAGGAAAACTGCCTGAGTTATCAGTGGAAGACTCACTGGAAAGAACCCTGATACCCAAGGACCGAAAGTGGAGACCACATAAAGACTGATAGGAGGGAGGAGGTGTGAAAGGGCTGGCCAGGCTCCACACACAGCAACTGAAGTTCTTGAGAGTTATCTTAGCTGTGGAGGGCTGCCACTGAGAACTCTGGGGTCTAATCCCCAAGGTGGGCCCCCCAGCAGAGAGCACCAGATCTGAAAAGGATACCCACATAACATCTGGCTGTGAAAACCAGCAGGGTTGCTATCAACCAGGAAGAGCAGGCTGAAAATTCAGGCACCCTCTTAAAGGGATAAGGCACAAAATCCGTTATGGAGCCACCCACTTTGTGCTCCAGCAAAGGGAGGGTAGAGTAGACGGGAGCTGTGTGAACAGAAGCCAGAATAGGGGTCACTGGGGTTAGAGCTCCGAAGGCAGACACCTGGGTTTCCTTTGCTGAGTCATTCCTTCATGCAGTGGAGAACAATCTTTCCCACACAGACATTTGCTATACAGGAGGCCTTTCCTGAGGGGAAGACAGGTGACCCACCCTATTGGAAAACATTCTGCCCACAGTGCTGAGTTCTTGAGGCCACTTAAGAGACTGAAAATAATAATTAGCCTCCAGACAGAAGCAACTGCCCACCCTGTTGAAGAAAACTCACCACATGTGAGGACAATTGCCAGAGGTCAATTCAAGTTGTAATCCTATCACTCTGTAGGCAGAGGTGATCTCTGGAGGCTTTGAGTCTTTACATGATCTAATTAGACACAGCATTTTACACTGTCCTGCACTAGAGGTTGAGAGGCGTAGCAGATACATAGTCACAAACCCAAACAGGCAGCCAAAATGAGGAGACGAAGAAACAATCCCAAAATGAAAGAGCAATAGAGTTCTCCAGAAGAAGAGATAAATGAAATGGAGATAAGAAATTTAGCTGATACAGAGTTCAGAGTAATGATGGTAAAGATGCCCAACAACATGAAAAAAGATATAGTAACTATGAAAACAGAAATAATGACATAGTACAAATAAAGAACACACTGGAAGGAATACATAGCAGATTAGCAGAAGATGAGGATCAAATCAGTGAATTAGAAGAAGGGGTTGAAAAAATCATTCAGAGAACGAAAAAGAAAAAAAAACAATTAAAAAATAGGAGGACAGCTTAAGGGAACTGTGGGACAATGTGAAACATAACAATATTCAAATAGCATGTGTGCCAAAAGAGGAAAAAAGGGAGAAAAGGATAGAGAATATGTTTGAAGAACTAATGGCAGAAAACTTCCGTAACCTGGTAAAGAAATAAGTTCAGGAGGCACAGAGAACCCAAAGCAAGAAGAACCCAAACAGGCCCATGCCCAGCCGCTTACATTGCCAAAATTTAAAGACAAAGATAAAATCTTAAAGGCTACAAGAGAAAAGCAAACTGTTACCTATAAAGAAGCTCCCATAAGGCTGACACCTAATTTTTCATCAGAAACTCCATATTCCAGAAGGGAATGGCATGAAGTTCTCAAAGTAATGGAGAGAAAGGATTTGAAACTAGATTAGTATATCCAGCAAGGCTATCATTCAAAATAGATGGTCAAATAGAGAGCTTTCTGGAAATAAAATAAAATAATTTTTTTTTTTAAAAAAAAAGCAAAGAATACATCACCACCAATTTAGCATTATAAGAAATTCTAAAGAGATGGCTGTAATGAGAAGAAGAAACTCAGGGAGAAACCTAGGCATACATAATTAAAATGTCAATAAATAAGTGTCTATCAATAATAACCCTAGGATTAGCAACAAGATGGTGGCAGAGGTAAATGCCTAACTGCAGCCACACTCAACAATTTCAAAAAATACAACTAAAATATAGAGTGGACACTATCCAGAACTACAGGAATGTTGACTGACTGGAAATTCTACAACTAGAAGGAAAGAGAAAACCAGAAGGAAAACCAGAGGAGCTGTAAAAGCTTAAGGTACGGAGACATGGTTTGTGTGTGTGGGGAGAGGACAGAGCCGGAGAGGAGGGGTGGCTGAGTGCCTGGCTGGCGTTCCCTAGCGGGAAGGAGACAAAAGCTCCGGACTGTGCTGAACCCCAGTTCTGACTGCACTGAACCCCAGTTCTGGGAGAGACCCCGGAGGGTCCCAGGCTCATACAGAGGGAATCTGGGCTGTAAGGCGGAAGCTCGGAAGCTCAGCGGAGCTGCAGCTGCGAAGGGCAGAAGCCTGGAGTCGCGCACATTGCGCGCAGAGAACGGTCTGTTCACTAAGCTGCTGAATTGCCCCAGCGGGAAGAACTCAAAAGCTCAGGACTGTGCTGAGCCCCAGTTCTGACTGCACTGAACCCCAGTCCTGGGCAAGACCCTCGGGCTCCAGCCTCATACAGAGGGAATCTGGGCTGTAAGACAGAAGCTCAGGGGAGCAGCGAAAAGCAGAGCCCCTGAGTCGGGCACATTGCACGCACAGAGGACAGACTGTTGATTGGGCCGCGAGATTGCCCTAGCAGGAAGGAGACATAAGCTCCGGACTGTTCTTAACCCCACTTCCAACTTCTCTGAACCCCAGTTGTGGGCTTGTTGGGGGAGAGACTACACTGTCTGGTAGCGGGCGAAACTCTAGAGTGCCTTTCTCTCAGAGGTGCTTGCAGCGAGTACCAAAGGACACTGAGGTACACTGAGACTCAGGAACCTCAGAGGGCGGGGCTAACCGGAAGCCAAGGCTGTAGGCTCCACCCTGAAACTCTGCCCCATCCAAGCTGAACTCAGAGAGGCTTTTGCAGGTTTCCAAGTCTAGTGGAATAAGGTTGTCTCCTGGCATAGACACAGCTGATCCTCCCAATCTACCAACTCAGGGAAGCAGCGAAAATGCCGAGACGAGGAAACAGATCACAAACAAAAGAAATGGAGGACAAAAAGCGACTGGATATAGAGTTCAAAACCACGCTTATAAGGTTGTTCAACAATCTCTTAGAAAAGGCTGATAAAATAAATGAGACCTATGAGGATATGAAAAGGGATCAACAAGAAATAATAAAGGTTCAACAAGAAATAATAAAGGGTCAACTAGAAATAAAGAATACATTCTCTGAAATAAAAAATATTATACAGAATCCTAAAAACAGATTGGAAGATTGCAAGAATCAAGTCAAAAATTTGGAACACAAAGAGCCAGAGGACACTCCTCCGCAGAAGCAAGAAGATAAGAGAATCCAGAAAGTTGAAGATGGTGTAAGAAACCTCTGGGACAACTTCAAGCAAACCAACATCAGAATTATGGACATCCCAGAAGATGACAGAGAGCAAGATGCCGAAAACATATTGAAAGAAATAGTGACAGAAAACTTCCCCCACCTGGGGAAAGAAATAGACTTACACGTCCAGGAAGCACACAGAACCCCAAACAAAAGGAATCCAAGGAGGACCACACCAAGACACATCATAATTAAAATTCCAAGAGCTAAAGACAAAGAGAGAATATTAAAAGCAGCAAGACAAAAGCAGGTAGTTACCTTTAAAGGGGCACCCATACGACTGTCAGCGGATTTCTCAATAGAAACCATGCAGGCCAGACGGAAATGGCAAGAAATATTCAAGGTGATGAATAACAAGAACCTACAGCCAAAAATACTCTACCCAGCAAAGCTATCACTCAGAATCGAAGGCCAGATAAAGAGCTTCACAAATAAATTTAAGCTAAAGGAATTCATCACTGCCAAGCCAGAATTATATGAATTGCTAAAAGGGGTTCTTTAGGAAGAGGAAGAAAATAAAGATAAAAATTATGAACAACAAATACGTAACTATCAACAAGTGAGTCTAAAAACCAAGGGAAGTAAAAATCATAATGAACAATATTAACTGGTGAATATAATAGAATCAGAGTTATGGAAGGGGAGTGGACTGATGATTCTCAGGGAAACGGGGAGTGGGGCGGGGCGGGAAGAGACTGAACATAAACTGCACCTATGGATGAGGACAATGAGGGATGGGGAAAGGGCAAAGAGTTGAATGGAAACTTGGTGGAGGGGAGCAATGGAGGGGGGGGGAATGAGGAACATTTATAATAATATGAACAATAAAGATTTATTAAAAAATAAATTTATAAGTACCTTTAAAAAAAAAAGGCATAGGGTAGCTGAATGGATACAAAAACATGACCCAACTATATGCTGTCTTACAAGAGATCCGCTACAGAACAAAAGACATACAGGATGAGAGTGAAGGAATAGAAAAAAATGTTTGCATGCAAATGGAAAAGAAAAAAAAAACTGGAGTAGCAATACTCAAATCTGACAAAATAGATTTCAAAATGAAGGCCATCACAAGAGACAATAGAGGTCACTACATAATACTAAAGGGATTGATCCAACAAGAGGATATAACCCTGGTAAACATATATGCAACCAGTATAGGAGCACGTAAATATATAAAAAGCTTCTAAAGGACTTAAATGGAGAGATTGACAGCAATACAGTCATAGTAGGGGACTTTAACACCCTGCTGAATTCACTGGCTAGATCTTCCACACAAAAATTTAATAGGGAAACAAGGACTAAAGGACATACTGGATCAGTAGATTTTATTGACATTTATAGAACATTCACCCAACAGCAGCAGAATATACATCTTCTCACGTGCACATGGGTTATTCACAAAGATAGACCACATGTTAGGACACAAATCAAGTCTCTACAAGTTCAACAAGATTGAAATCAAATCAAGCGTCTTCTCAGATCACAATGGAATGAAATTAGAAATCAAGTGTGTGAAAATACCCCAAAACATTCAAATACATGGAGGCTAAATAGCATATTGTTAAACAACTACTGGCCTGGAGCATGAATTCATGCACTGGTGGGGTCCAGCCCATGGGGGTCATCGTGGGTGGGCTGGCTTGGGAGAGGAGCTGTAGGCATTCTGGTCTTTCTGTCATTCAGTCTATTTGCATATTACCCTTTTATTATATGGGATGAATGGCTTGCCAATGAAATCAAGAAAGAAACAAAAAACTTCTTGGAAACAAATGAAAAGGAAGAAAATAATAGTTTAGAGCAGAAATAAATAACATAGAGCCTTAAAAAAAATGATGCAAAGAAAATCAATGTAACCAAGAGCTGTTTCTTTGAAAGGATAAACAAAATGGATGACCATTAGCCAGACTCCTCAAAAAACAGAGAAAACCCAAATAAATAAAACCAGAAATGAAAGTGGAGAAGTAACCACTGATGCCACAGAAATACAAAGGATTGTAAGAAAATACTTTGAACAACTATATGCCAACAATCTGGACAATATGGATGCAATAGACAAATTCCTAGAAAAATACAATCTCCCAAAACTGAATCAGAAAGAATCAGAAAATCTAAATAGACCAATAAAACAACTGATGAAATAGAAGCAGCATTCAAAAAAGTCCCAGCAAACAAAAGCCTGGGTCCAAACTACTTCATAGGGGAATTTTACCAAACATTCAAGAAGAACTAACACCTATACTCCTCAGATTATTCCCAAAAATCCAAAAGGAAGGAACACTTCCAAACTCTTTTTATGAGGCCAGATTATCCTAATTCTAAAACCAGATGACACTATAAAGAAATAATTACAGGCCAATATCCCTAATGACCATGTATGCTAAAATCCTCAACAAAATATTAGCAAATTAGATCCAGCAATATATTAAAAAGATCATACAGCATGACCAAGTGGGATTTATTCCAGGAATGCAAGACTGGTACAATATTCACAAAGCAGTAAACTTGATACATCACAAATTTAAAGACAAAAATCACATGATCATTATCAATAGATGCAGAAAAAGCATTCAGCAAAATCCATTTTTGATAAACACTCTCAGCAAAGTGAGAATAGAGGAGCATATCTCAACATGATAAAGGCCATATTGACAAACCTATAGCAAGCATCATACTAAATGGACAAAAACTAAAACTGTTTCCCTTAAGAACAGGGATAAGACTGGGTTGTCTATGTTCACTACTCTTATTCAACATAATACTGGAAGTCCTAGCTGCAGTGATCAGATAAGAAATAAAAGGCATCTAAATTGTAAAGGAGAAAGTAAAATATTCATTATTCGAAGATGACATGATATTGTACATAGAAATCCCTAAAGGCTCTACCAAAACACTACTAGATTTAATAAATGAATTTGGTGCCGAAACCAGTTTGGCTCAGTGGCTAGAGCGTTAGCCTGCGGACTGAAAAGTTCAATTCCGGTCAAGGGCATGTACCTTGGTTGTGGGCACATTCCCAATAGGGGCTGTGCAGGAGGCAGCTGATCAATGTCTCTCTCTCATCAATGTTTCTAACTCTCTATCCTTTTCCCTTTCTCTCTGTAAAATAAATCAATAAAATATATTAAATGAATGAATTAATTTGGCAATGTAGCAGGTTACAAAATGAACACCCCAAAATCGATGGCATTTTCATATACCAATAATGAATTCTAGAGAGAGAAACTAAACAAACTATCCCATTTACAATTGCAACAACGAAAAAATTTAAGATACTTAGGAATAAACTTATCCAAGGTGGTAAAAGACATATACTTGGAAAAGTATAGGACGTTGAAAAAAGAGATAGAAGAAGATATAAACAAGTTGAAGAATATACCATGTTCATAGATTGGTAGAATCAACATCATTAAAATGTCCACACTACCCCAGGAAATCTACAGATTCAGTGCATCCCTATTAAAATACCAACAGCATATTTCACAGATCTAGAAAAAGTTCTCCAAAAAATTATATGGTACTAAAAAAGACCCCGAATAACTGAAGTGATCTTGTGAAAGAAGAAGAAATTTGGAGGAATTATACCACACATCAAGTGATAGGATGCATATATTCTTTCAAATGAGTATATTGTGCTTCTTTAGCTACATCTACCAAAGTGGGATTGCTGGGAAAAGGAAGTTCCATTTTTAATATTTTTGAGGAAACTCCATACTGCTTTCCATAGTGGCTGTGCCAGTCTGCATTCCCAACAGCAGTGCACCATAAGTTTGATATCAGGTAGGGTGATATCTCCAATTTTGTTCTTCTTCCTCAAAATTGTTGGGGCTATTTGGAGTCTTTGGTGGTTCTGTATAAATTTTTGGAATATTTCTAGATATGTGAAATATGTCATTGGTATTTTAATAGGAATTGCAATGAATCTATAGACTGATTTGGGCAGTATGGACATTTTAAAAAAATTCTCACCTGAGGATATATATATATATATATATATATATATATATATAATTTTATTTGTTTTATTAATCCTTACCTGAGGATATTTTTTCCCATTGTTCTTCAGAGAGAGTGGAACTGAGCTAGGGAAGGAGAGAGAAATAGAAACAGAGAGAGATACATTGATTTGAGAGAGAGACATTGACCAATTGCCTCCTGACCAGAAGTGGGGAGCAAACCCACAACCAAGGTATATGTCCTTGACTAGTGATTAAACCCAGGATCTTTCAGTTAATTCTCTAACTACTGAGCAACACCGGCTAGGGTCCCTGTAAATTATTATTTTTTAATGATTTCAGAGAGGAAGGGAAAAGGAAGGAAAGATAGCAATATCTATGATGAGAAAGGATCATTTACTGGCTGCCTCCTCCATGCCCACCACCAGGGATCAAACCCGCAACCCGGGCATGTGCCCTGAAAAGGAATCAAACCTCAACCTCCTGGTTCATATGTTGATGCTCAACCACTGAACCACACTGGCCAGGCCCCCGTAAATTCTTCTTTTCAGTTAGTGTATTCTTCAATTCTGACTGGTTGTTTTTTATGGTTTCCATTTCCTTTTTTATGCTTTTAAAGTTCTAAGTTCAACCACTTTTCCCCTAAGTTCCTTGAGCATCCTTATAACCATTGTTTTGAACTCTGCATCTGGTGGTTTGCTTCTCTCCCTTTTGTTTAATTATTTTTGTGGAATTTTGTTTTGTTCTTTCATTTGGAATCTGTTTCTTTATTTCCTCATTTGGCAGCCTCCCTGTGTTTGTTTCTGTGTTTCAGGTGGAGCTGCTGTGTCTCCTGGGCTTGGTAAATTGGCCTAAATGTAGTAGGTGTTCTGTAGGGTCCAGTGGCACAACCTCCCCATCACCAAGTTGGGCACTCCAGGTGCACTCCCCTTTGGGGCTGTGAACACCCTCCTGTGGTAGTTGAGCCTTGATTGCTGTTGGCATGGCAACGGGAGGGATTTTCCTCCTGGCCAACTGGCTTCAAGCACTGGCTGCTACCTTGAGGAGGATCATCTGTGCAAGGGCACACCCTACAGAGCAGGACTTTGGTGCCTGTTGAGTCCCCACCTTGAGTGTGTTGCTTGTGGAGGTGGTTGCATGGTGCTTCAGTGTGGTCTGAAGTTGTCTACTGGGTGTGCTGGTTCCAAGGCCTCCCAGGAGGTGGAGGCCAAGGTCCACTGCTGGCTACCTTATGCCCAGCATGAGCTCCAAAGCAATCTGCAGGTGCTATTTGTGCTGGGCTTGGAGGTGCCTAGGAGAAGCCAAGTTATGAAACTTTGGTTTCAGGCTGAATTTAAGAAAACATTAATCTCAGTTCTTCTATGGTTTTAAGAAGCAGTATCTGTACCATAACAGCAAATGCTGTCAGTTTGAACAGCGTGTTATCTATATCCTCTCTCCATGACCAGCAGGAGTCAGCGACATCATTCTAGCATACTTTCAACAAGCTGTGACTAGAAAGTGAAGGGAGAGTAAGAAAAAATTTACAGTAGAATTGGGACTGAGAGCGAGGGGGAAGAGTGAGCCTGCAGTGTGCGTTTCTGGCTGCGGGACCGGACACTGAGAGTGTGCGTGCTTCATTCTCCTCAGCCCCGCCCTCGGAGGTCACCTACGGCTTGGTCGCAGCAGACGTGCTCCACTCCTTGTTGGCAGCCTGCGGAGCGCCTTGTGTCCTGAAGGTGCAGAGCCTCTTTGTGTTGGAGGAAAACAGCTACCCGCTGCAACAGGACCTCTCCCTGCTGGACTTCTCGCCTGGCTGGGGAGCGTGCTCCTAGTCCGCCCTGAGGACAGTGGAGACCACTGAAAGGATTTGTTTCCTGCCCAATGAATGGCAGGGCTTTTGCTTGGGGTTTTTAAATACACAGGTGTGGGCAAAGTAGGTTTACAGTTGTTCATATGAAAAAGAACACAATCATTAATAAATCCTATATAATAAAACGATTTCCTGGGGGGATTGGGCTTCAGGTGGCAGGTGGACTTCCCCTGAAGGGTCCCGGACTATGAGAAGATGCGGGCTGGGCTGAGGGATCTCCCCAAGTGCATGAATTTTGTGCACCGGCCTCTAGTAATATTATAAGAAGACACTTTCACATGCAACTGTAACCCTACTTTTGCTCACCCTTGCATTTTATTAAGAGCTAAATAAAGAGTTAAATATATAAAATAAAACATTTTTTCTAAGAAAATTTTGTTGGGATTTTTGTTTTTATGTTTTCCTCTCTTGCTTCTAGGGCAATGGCTTTCAACCTTTTTCATCTCATGGCACACATAAACACTAATTACTAAAATTTTTGCTGATCTGACAAAAAAAATAGGTATAATTTGATTCATTCACATTGGACAACTACTGTGTTGGCTCTTGTCATTTTTTTTTGTAACATAACTTATATTTTCTTTTTTTCCCCCCAATTTTTTAAATTAAGGTATTATATGTGTACATATCTTACCATTACCCCCCCCCCCACCTCCCATTCATGCCCTCCTTCCCCAGAATTCTGTGTTCATTGGTTGTACTTATGTTCATGCATACCAGTCCTTCGGTTGTTCTCTTATCTCCCCCCAGGTCTCCTTCCCCTCCCCGCTGTCATTTGACAATCTGCTTGTTTTATGGTGACTATCTCGGGATCACATGAATAGAATCCGCTCCTCATTTGGCAGTCTGCTTGTTTTATGGTGACTATCTCAGGACCACACGAATAGAGTCCGCTCCTCCTCTGGTTCTCACCGCCCCTCCCCCTGGGCCCCACTGCTTCCCCTGGGACACACGGCTCACCCGGAGCACAGGGCCCACAGGGACACACGGCTCACCCAGGGCACACGGCCCCCTGGGACATATGGCTCACCCAGGGCACACGGCCCCTCTGGGGCGCTGGGGTAGTGTATTGGAGGGGCCACGCTAGCTCCTTGCTAGCACAGCGGGCAGGCTGGGACAATTGCAGGCAGGCTGAGATGGCTGCAGGCGGGTAGACCGCCCTCAAAGGTGTCACATTCGGTGCGGAAGCGGAGCAGCTGCGGATGCGAGGCTAAGTTCTGAGGCCGCCCACTCCCTGAGCCCAGGGCGTAGTGAGCTCTGTTCTCGGTGGATTTCCTTTATTTGCGGCGGCAGTGGTGGGTGGCGGTGGCCGGTGCGGCAGCGACAGTCGCTCCTGTGGTTCAATTTCCACTGTAGTTTTAAAGTTCACATGGTGGCAGTGGCGGGAGCTTCGGCTCGGCCATGCGGCGGCTGAGGGAGGACTCACTAGGGCCACTAACGGAAGGTGCCGTGCCGGCTCCTCACCAGCACGGCGGGTGTGCTGGGAAGGTTGTGGGTGGGCTGAGATGGCTGCAGGCGGAGAGTTCCTCCTCAATGGTGTCTCCTTTGGTGTGGAAGCGGAGCTCCTGTGGACGCAGAGGCTAAGTTCTGAAGCCACACTCTCTCTGAGCCTGGGGCATAGTGAGCTCTGATTTCGGTGGATTCCCATTGGCGGGTGCGGCGGCGGGTGTGGCAGTGACGGTAGCTCCTGTGTCTCAATTTCCCCTGTAGTATTAAAATCCACATGGCGGTAGTGGCGGAAGCTTTGGAGCCGGCTGCTGGTGGTGGCAGCGGAAAGACTCGCCGGGGCGCAAAGGGAAGGCGCCTCGCCAGCTCCCCACCAGTAAGGTGCGTGCGGAGACTGGGCCGAGCTGGCTGTAGGCCGGGAGACGCCGCAACAGCTCCTCGGGATGGTTGTGGGCAGGCGCAGAAGGTCCCATATCAGTTCCCTGGTTCCCATGGCCAGCGGGCTGGCCTAGTCCTTGGGCCCCGGGCGGAGCGAGGTCTGGCTTCCCTCATTCCCGGCGGCAGTGGCTCTGGCAGGTCCAGTTTCGCCGTAGTTTTAAACTCCACATGGCAGCAGCAGCACCCTGCATTGTGTCTAGTTGTAGCCTTCCCATTTTGCCAGCTTTCCTGTGGGTCTGGTGCAATCCCTTTCGATTTTAGCTGTTGTTTTTTTTCAAATTGTTGAGGAGGTGGCAGCTTAGGAGACTACCTAGGCCGCCATCTTGTTTCAGTCTTCTCTTGTCATTTTTTATTTGACAGTCTAAGGGAAAGAGGGCAGGGCCCTTGACTAAATAGTTGGGTGCTGCATGTTTTATTATTTTATTATTTTTTTCTTTAAAATATATTTTATTGATATTTTACAGAGAGGAAGGGAGAGAGATAGAGAGCTAGAAACGTCGATGAGAGAGAAACATCGACCAGCTGCCTCTTACACACCCCCTACCAGGGATGTGCCCACAACCAATGTACATGCCCTTGACCGGAATCGAACCTGGGACCTTTCAGTCTGCAGACCGATGCTCTACCACTGAGCCAATCCGGTTTCGGGGAGTGTGCTGCATGTTTTAAAAACTCTTGCAGCACACTGGGTGAAAATCGATGTTCTAGAGCAGTGTTTCCCAAAGTGTGGTACACGTACCCCCACGGGTACGGGAAGAGTTTGGTGGGGGTTTGCATTGCACTGGAGTTTGGTGGGGATATGCACTGCACTGTGCTTAGCTGCACCTAATTCTACCTTCCCATGAGTCAAGTCAAGGTAGTCTTGTGAGGCGTGAGATGGTCCGGTGTGCAAATAAATGTTATTTATAATATAACTTTTCTTTATATTTTATTATGAATAATTTTTTGTTTATTATTATTTTGTGTATGTACCAAAAAAAAGAAAAATATATTTTGATTGTTATTAAAATACATCTTTTTTTTTTTTGACAAGGGGTGCTCAGCGTTATGAAAATTATAGAAGGGCTACACATATGTCAAAAGTTTGGGAAACACTGTTCTAGAGAAATTATCTAGCAATAAAGGCAATGTTTTCCTGGGAATTAAAGGTTCACTTTCTACAGTCCTTGCCATAGTCTAGGTGCTGGGCAAAGTACTGGGGATGCAGGTGTGACCTCAGGAACTCCTTTCTGCTCTATTCTCAAACTCTAGTTTTCCTTATTCCTCTTTAGTAAACTGTCGCCATGAGATGATTTTCTCATCTACATAACTACACATAATGATGGGCTAATTTGAATAAGCTCATGTTTAGACAAGTTCAAGATGAACATGTCTTTTTATGAAGAAGAATTGAAAATGATGAAGACAAGGCCATGCTTCATTTTACAGAAGGAGAAAGCGCCACATTGTTAGTTGGGATTTGAGTGCCTTATTGAACTG
This sequence comes from Vespertilio murinus, assembly GCA_963924515.1. Classification (NCBI taxonomy): domain Eukaryota; kingdom Metazoa; phylum Chordata; class Mammalia; order Chiroptera; family Vespertilionidae; genus Vespertilio; species Vespertilio murinus. The sequence continues at coordinate 53,839,096 of OZ004714.1, read as the reverse complement.
ACTTACCAACAAACATTTAGCGATTTATGTTCTCATTGTGTTTGTTGAGGAAGCTCATATAAAATGGTAATCACCAGTGAGGAAATACGGAGTGGCACTTAACTTGTAAATATGGGTGGAGTATGTTGTGACTTAATGGATTAATAGTATTGCTTGAAAACAACTAAAAACAACTTGATGAAATTAACAAGTTTATTTTACTATGTTTGTGTTTTGCTAAATTCCTATAGATCATTGAAATTATTTGATCTAATTCAGGTTTTATTCCCCCTTGTAAAAAAAACTTTGATTCTCCCCAAAATAATATGCAAAAATGTGTATGGGACAGTGAAAACAAAAGTTCATTTTTCAGTGGAGACGGTTCATGCCTTTCAATAATCCTCAAAGGCATCTTTGATTTAAAAAAAAAAAAAAGGTAGAAACTTTCTGAGTTAATTTGGGGAAAAGACAAGGAGAATAGACCAAAGGATTTCTGAGGTTTATCTAGCACCTATAAGGTGGGTAGAGAGCTGTCCTGTCCTGGCCGGTCTGACTCAGTGATGAGTGTTGGCCTGCAGACTGAAGGTTCACAGGTTTGATTCTGGTCAAGGGTATGCATCTCGGTTACAGGCTCAATCCCTGGGCCTGGTTGGAGTGCACGAGAATGTGTCTCTCTCACATCAATGTTTCTTTCTGTCTCTTCCTTTCCACTCTGAAAATAAATGGAAAAAAACTCCTCCTTCAGTGAGGATCCACCCCCCGCCCCCCGCCCTACCCCTCAGAAATCATTCTCTGAAACCAGGTCAACCCTGTCACCAACCAAGCAGTTGAGTTCCCAATACTATATGAATTAAGAAGTCAGTATATATAACATTCTGAGGTGACTCAGGTTGGACATTAAATGTGCCATAACTTTTCTCCTCATCTCCTTATCTGTTTGCTTGCAGAGTGGCTTCCTGGCTTGCTGCCAGCCTGTGCATGCTCCATGCTTATGAGTTCAGGATCTATGACAATGTGAATAATTTAGATGTTTACAATAAAAAACACATGGATACATGAATTCACTGATGTTAATGTTAAACTTCATGGAAAAAATAGTCCTTTGAATCTTTGGTGGTTAGAAATTAAAGACCCCAAATCATGTGCAATAAACAGTAAATAAAGTTACACTGAATGACAAAAAAAAAAAAAATACATTAGGGGCCAGGAAATGTTCAAAGAACTGGGGAACCATTCCCAAATCAGGAAGTCACGGGGTGTATATTGTTGCTATGAATATAGTGTTTTCTACTACTTACAACATACACAATGTAATGTGTCAGATGCCTTCCTAGCGAATGAAGTATGTATTCTCGTAGAGTAATACTGATACACATGTTATAGTTATGGCAGTATGTCATATCCTATCTATATTAATAAAAGGGAAATATGCTAATTAGACTATGAGACCTTCCAGAAGTCCTTCCAGACAAAGCTATGGTGGCGGGGCCGAGGCAGAGGTGGCTAGGGGTGATCAGGCCAGGAGGGGAAGGCAGTTGGGGGTGATCAGGCCAGCATGGGGGTGCAGTTGGAGGCAATCAGGCCAGCAGGCAGAGTGGTTAGGGGTGATCAGGCAGGCAGGTGAGCCGTTAGGAGCCAGCAGTCCTATATTGTGAGGGGATTGTCCGACTGCCAGTTTAGGCCAGCAAAATGGCCCAATCAAGGGTTGGGGCTGGCTGGCCAACCTCCTGGCCTCCCACTCCTGATTGGATTCTCCCACTCTAATCAAGGGCGGGGCCAGCTGGCCTAACGCCCCACCCCCTCACCTTCCTGGCCAGCCATGGTCCTGATTGGCCTGCCCCATCACGATAGGCCCACAGCCCCTCCCTCTGAATGGCCTTGCTCCCCACCCTGATCAGGGGAAGGGCCGGCCAGCCAATCACCCATGACCCCTTCCCCAGGCTGTTGGCCTCCAACAGCCCCCACTTGAGGGTGGGGCTTGCCAGCCCACCACCCATAGCCCCTCCCCATGGCCAGCCCCGCCCCCAATCAGCTCTCTAACCCCAATCTGGGTGGGCTGGCTGGCCAACCTCCCACCATCTCCTCCTCCCGACAGGCCCAGCCCCTATTGGGACAGGGCTGGCCAGACCCCACCCGTGCATGAATTTGTGCATTGGGCCTCTAGTATCAATAATTTTAAAAAAGAGAATGGTAGGAAACATTTGCAGTGCATCAAGTTGAAAGGAATTCCTACAAATCAACAAGAAATGCACTAGTAACCCAATAGAGAAGCAGGTCAGATTCAGGAATAAGCGCTTCACAAAGGAGGAATGCCCGCTGGACAGAACACAGTGTTGGACCTCATTAGCCATGAGGGCAGTATACATCAAGTCTCTCAGACACTGCTGGTGAGAATGAGAATTAGCACTTCAGCTTTGGAGAACGGTATGGCTTTACCTACTGAATGGGAAGATATGCAAAACCCTATGACCCAACAGCTCCATTTCCAGCTTTATTATCCCCTGCCCAAGTGTATGATGAATCTCAAAACATCATGTGAAGGATGCCACACACACAAAAATGCTTGCTTTCTGATTCCCTTCATAAACTTTAGATTAAACAAAACCAACCAACCTACAGCGTTTAAGGCTGAATGCTTAGGCGGTAAAAACAAAGAAGTTATTGCCATAAAACCAAGTTAGCGGTTATTTTGATGGGGAGGGAGAGGTGGTGTTTGGGAGGGGCACAGGGGCCAATTCTGGGAATGTTTACCAGTTGTGAGTTAACTCCAAATCCACCCTTCCCGTGCTCCTTCGCTGAGTACGATGCTAAACAGTAGAGGGCGCTAGAGACACATTAGCTGCACAGAAGTCAAGCTGCAGGTGTGAGGACCAACCGGGAACCAGCCTGTCAATCATATATATCCCTGTGGCCCTCCTGACAGGATGCACTGCTGGGGCAGATGTACACAGGTGCTCCCATGCCCTCAGATCATCCACCTCTTGGAGGTTTGTCTTACCAAGTTTGTCAGTCAACAAACTGATAAAAAACATATTTTCAAAATCAAAAGTCCAAAAGGAATAACATCTGGTCACTTGCGGGATATTTTCTCACCAGTGGAGATAACAGATCATTTACACAGTCAGAAGGAAGGGCGAGGGGAAAGAAAGGAGGGAGGCCTGGCAGGAGGAGGGAAAGAGGGAAAGGGGAGGAGGGAGGGAGAAAGGGGAGAAGGAAGATGAAAGGCGTGGAGGGAGGAAGTGGGAAGTGCAGCCCACTAGCCACTAAAGGGCGCACAGAGGCTTCCCTCACAGGTGGACGCAGACCCCCTGGGGGTGGCTGCATGCCCGCCTGTCTTGGCTGGCGTGTGTCTAGCAGTATGTGGTGATAACACCTTTCTGGACACCTGGGATCTGGTGCTGGTTGCAGCCTCGCCACTTCCTCACTCCAGGGCCCTGCACAAGGACCCTTCCCAGATCTCCCTTTCCTTTATTTCTAAACGTGGGAAGCTGTGCTGGTTTACCCACCCGCCTGCCTTAAAAGACTCAGTACAGTTCCTAGTTCTTTCTCCCCAACCCGATGGCCATTTCACTCTGAGAGACATAGCTCTTGAAATATGTAAAAATGAGGAGTGGGAGAGTGATTTGGTCAAATAATTCTGTATTTTAATATTAGGAAGGGTCCCAGTTTGGATTCCAGTCAAGGGCTCAATTCCCAGTTGGGGGGGGGGGGGGTGTCGAAGGTTCTTTCTCATCATTGATGTTCCTATCTCTCCCCCTCTCCCTTCCTCTCTGAAGGAATAAAAACAAAAAATCAAAATCCTAGTCTCATGTAGTAGTCTAAATTTCCAGCTTCCTTTAAAGTTTAAGTTCCCCTTTGCTCCTCCCTGCCCCTGGTTTGTGCCCACGTGAGGCACAGCAGGAGAGGGGAGCGCAGCAGCTTTCTCACTGCTCTGGTTGTGCTTCTAGTCCTTCCCTGACTTGCTAACAAGGGTTTCTGATCATCCTGGCAGGGCGGGGAGGCGGATGGGAAGGAACCAGCCTGAGGGAGGGAGAGGTTCTGCATGACTAGTACTACAGTGATGGCGGAGTACTCCTGTAGGTTCTTCAGGACTTCTGTTCTGTGTGGACCCCTTACCTCGGGATCCCAGGATTCAGGTTGGCCCCAGAGTGTGTTTGACACACAGCACTGCCCCGTCCTCTTTAAAGGTCTTTATTAAGTTTCTGAAAATGGAAATCTGGCACTTATATTTTCCAGACACTTTTACAAAGAGGGCTCCAGATGGAGTCTGACACATGTGAAACTAGAAAGCAGGAAGAAGGTAAAAATTATTCTTTTCTTCCTTTGATATTTGTGATAGCTTGAGGTTCTTACAATAATTTGGGCAAAGAATTTCACAATGAAAAATCAGAAAAAACACACACCCAAAGTTGGTGAATGGCTGTGCGAGCCCAGGTCTCCTCACTGTGGGATAACACATTTGCAGCACGCTGTACTCGGAGGCACCACAGCAGCCACATGGCAGTGAGGTCTCTGAAGACTGCAGAGCCAGGCACAGGCCCCTGGGGTTCCCGTCTCTAGGGGACATCAATATGGAACACTGAATCATCGCCTCAGTTCTTCACCCCTCCATGTAGCTCCATTGCCAGGTAGCTTTCCAATTCCTCTCACAAACAGGCATAGTTTATCTCCCTATCTCTTGATTTTGAACTTGGCCACATGACTTGCTTCAGCCAGTGGAATATTAGGTGATATAACACAAGCAGAGGGAAAAACATGTGTTTGCCCTTCTTCTGCCTTCACCATGGAAAGCACTCCCCCTGGGTATCTGTTTCCTTGTCAGCCTTTGCTCAGAATCAAGAAACACAGGGAGCCGTGTGCCCATGGTGAGCCGTGTGTCCCAGGGGGCCCTGTGCCCTGGGTGAGCTGTGTGTCCCAGGGGGCCATGTACCCCGGGTGAGCCATGTGTCCCAGGGGGCCGTGTGCCCCGGGTGAGCTGTGTGTCCCAGGGGGCCGTGTGCCCCAGGTGAGCCGTGTCCCCCAAAGGGGCTGGGTGTCCCGGGTGAGCCGTGTGTCCCAGGGGGCCCTGTGCCCCGGGTGAGCCGTGTGTCCCAGGGGGCCATGTGCCCCGGGTAAGCTGTGTCCCCCAAAGGGGCTGGGTGTCCCGGGTGAGCCGTGTGTCCCAGGGGGCTGTGTGCCCCGGGTGAGCCGTGTCCCCCAAAGGGGCCGGGTGTCCCGGGAGAGCCGTGTGACCCGGTGGAAGCAGAGGGACCCAGGGGGAGGGGCGGTGAGAACCAGAGGAGGAGCGGACTCTATTCGTGTGGTCCTGAGATAGCCACCATAAAGCAAGCAGACTGCCAAATGAGGAGCAGATTCTATTCATGTGATCCTGAGATAGTCACCATAAAACAAGCAGATTGTCAAATGACAGCAGGGAGGGGAAGGAGACCTGGGGGGAGATAAGAGAACAACCGAAGGGCTGGTATGCATGAATACAACCAACGAACACAGAACTCTGGGGCATGAATGGGAGGTAGGGGGGGGGCAATGGTAAGATATGTACACATATAATACCTTAATAAAAAAATTAGGGGGAAAAAAAAAGAATCAAGAAACATGGAGAAGGCTTGCATGAGGACCTGAGCCCGGCCAGACCCACAGCTCAAAGTTGATTTACCAGACCTAATCAACCCACACTAGCTGACCATAGATGTATGAGAAATAAATGTTCATTTTGGTAGAACTTTGAAATGTTGTGATTGTTTGTTATGCACCATTATTGCAAAATTAGCTAATTGATACAAGTAACTTTTCATTTTTTACTTCACCAGCCTTCCCAAGAATTATGTAATCAAAGCCCCTCTATAAAATCACTATTTGCTAAGAATTCTTTTTCTGGGAAAGGAATTCTGAGAAAGTATATATATTTTTTCTCTGCTTGAGGCAGACTATTTTTCATGCCAAGATCAAGTAGATAAGTTGAATAAAATACAGAAAACCTCTTTTTAAGTTATTGGAGAGCTGACAAGTTGACAAGCATTTGATGGATCATGATTTTAGAAGGAAAACAAATAATATGAGCTTACATTCCATGAGCCACTTTTCTAAACTTCAAGAAACTTTCTTGAGGGAGATAAAAAATGGTGGCAGAGTAAGTAGATGCTACACTGACATGCTCCCAGGACCAAACTGGAATTGCAACTAAAATACAAATAAACAATAACCATCCTAAATAATCAACCGAAAGCTAACTGGAGAGAATCATGATAACCAAAGATGGAAAGTGAAGACCACAATAGAGACTGGTAGGAAGGGCATAGGAACAAAAGTGCTGGCTGGGCTCCCACAGACTGAAGTTTTGGAGAGATGTCTCAGCTGTGGGGGGGGGGGTACCCACTGAGAACTCTGGGTCTAAACCCTCAGCTGTGTTCCCCAGCCCAGAGCACCAGAACTGAGGGAGAAGTCCACTTAACACCTGGCTGTGAAAAGCAACAGGATTGCTGTCTGCCAGCCAGAGCTGATTGGAAATTCAGGAACCCTCTTAAAGGATAAACACACAAAATTTCATGTGCAGCCACTCACCTTGGGCTCTGGCAGAGGGATGACAAAGTGGAATGGAGCTGTGTGAAGGGTTCAGGGTTGAGGGCTCTGGGGTTGGAGCTCAGAGGACAGTCAACTCAATTTCCTGTGTTGAGTCATTCTCTCATGCTGCAGGGGACATCTTTCTCAGGCAGAATTTTGCCATCCATGTGGTTTTTACTTGGGAGTCAGTGGCCCCACCCTATTGGAAAACCCATTGTGCCAATCCTGTGGGGTTTCTGAGGCCAATTATGAGACTAAGAATAATAATTAGCTTATTGGCAGAAGTAATTGCCCACCCTGTTGGAAAATCTATGGCCCCACTTGTGGATGATCACCTAAGGCTACTCAGGACTAAATCCAATCATTTTGCAAATAGAGGCTGGTCACTGAAGGTTTAAGTCTTTGCCTGATCTAATTAGTCAGAAACTGTTTGACACTCTCCTGCACTAGAGATTGAGAGGCATGGCAGATCCACCTAATACAGGGAGCCAAAATGGAATGACAAAAATAAAGAAACAAACCTCAAATGAAAGAACAAGAGAATTCTCCAGAAGAAGAGCGAAATGAAATGGAGGTGAGAAATTTAACAGACATAGAGTTCAGCATAATGATGGTAAAGATGCTCAACAGCATGAAAAAATAGTAGAAGAAGCCAATGATCAGATTGGTGAATAGGAAGACAGGGTAGAAAAAAAAATCATTCAATCAGAGAACCAAAAAGAAAAAACAATTAAAAATAGGAGAACAGCTGAAACCGGTTTGACTCAGTGGTGGAGCGTCGGTCTGTGGACTGAAGGGTCCTGTGCTTGATTCCGGTCAAGGGCATGTACATTGGTTGTGGGCGCATCCCCAGTGGGGGGTGTGCAAAAGGCAGCTGGTCGATGTTTCTCTCTCATCGACGTTTCTAGCTCTCTATCTCTCTCCCTTCCTCTCTGTAAAATATCACTAAAATATATATTTTTTAAAAATAGGAGAACAACTTAAGGGAGCTGTGGGACAACATGAAATGTAACAATATTCACAAAATAGGTGTGCTAGAAGGAGAATAAAGTGAGCAGAGGATAGAGAATCTGTTTGAAGAAATAACAGCAGCAAACTTCCCTAAGCTGGTGAAAGAAAAAGCCACACAGGTTCAGTAGGCACAGCCTCGGAGAGTCAGGCCAGGTCAGGTTGGGATCCATGGTGCTGCAGAGTGAGTGCCAACACTTCTCCAGCTTCCTGGGCTTGCTGAACATCTTGTCTCAGTGCTCCAGCTCTTGGCCTCAGGTGTACATGTAGGGGCCACCACCCCGAGGCCCAGTGGCTGGCCCCGAACTCACCCCTCCCACTTGGGTGCTGAGTTCTCAGGTACCCTGAGGCCCTATAAACATCTTCTCTGTCAGAGCCAGGTTTTGGAGGGTGGGGCTCAGATGGGTTTGGGATCAGCAGTGGAAGGTTCAAGGCCAACTTGCTGATGGTGCCAAGACACATGGCACACAAGTATCTCACAGATGCAAGACTACCATCACTCAGGCAGACACGTAGGTGACAAACAGCCATCACTCAGAGCACAGACACTCAGAGCACAGACACTCGGTGACAGACAGCCATCACTCAGGGCACAGGCACTCAGAGCACAGACACTTGGGTGGCAGACAGCCATCACTCAGGGCACAGACACACGGTGACAGACAGCCATCACTCAGGGCACAGACACGTGGGTGGCAGACAGCCATCACTCAGGGCACAGACATGCGGGTGGCAGACAGCCATCACTCAGGCATTGTTGTCTCTTCATATGATTGATTGCAAATCCGTTATCTTCACGCTCTCAAACGCAATTCTTCTAATAATCATTAAGTAATTCTGTGTTAAGATGTTTCAATGGAGAGGGGGAAACAGTCAATCCAGCTTTTAAAAGAAAATTCAATAAATAGCTGTTTTACATGGACAGAGTGGTCTCGTTTATGTATGTCACATCAAACATGCACAAAAATGCTATTATACATGGCAGACGCAGTCAAAAAATACAGAATCAGATCTAAAGAAACAGGAAGAGACCGAAACAAGATGGCGGCCTAGGTAGTCTCCTAAGCCGCCACCTCCTCAACAATTTGTAAAAATACAACAGCTAAAATTGAAAGGGATCACACCAGACCCACAGGAAAGCTGGCGAAATGGGAAGGCTACAACTAGACACCAAGCAGGGCACCACTGCTGCCATGTGGAGCTTAAAACTACGGCGAAACTGGACCTGCCAGAGCCACCGCCGCCAGGAATGAGGAAAGTCAGACCTCACTCCGCCCCGGTGCCCAGGGAGTGGGCCAGCCCTGCCAGCCGCAGTGGGAGCCAGGGAGCTGATGTGGGCCTCCGCCGCGCCTTCGGCTACTGCCTGGAAGAGAAGCCTGTGAGCACGACCTCCCTGCCTGCAACCATCCCGGCCCGCAGCCATCCCAGCCTGCCCGCCGTGCTGGTGAGGAGCCGGCACAGCGCCTGCTGTTAGTGGCCCCAGCGAGTCCTCCCCCAGCCGCCGCATGGCCGAGCCGAAGCTCCCGCCACTGCCGCCATGTGAACTTTAAAACTACAGTGGAAATTGAACCATAGGAGCGACCGTCGCTGCCGCACCAGCCACCACCGCCTGCCACCGCCACCGCGAATAAAGGAAATCCACCGAGAACAGAGCTCACTACTCCCCAGGCTCAGGGAGTGGGCGGCCTCAGAACTTAGCCTCACATCCGCAGCTGCTCCACTTCCACACCGAATGAGACACCTTTGAGGGCGGTCTACCCGCCTGCAACTGTCCCAGCCTGCCCGCCGTGCAAGCGAGGAGCTTGCGTGGCCCCTCCAATACGCGACCCCAGCGCCCTAGAGGGGCTGTGTGCCCTGGGTGAGCCATATGTCCTAGGGGGCCGTGTGCCCCGGGTGAGCCATGTGTCCCAGGGGAAGCAGTGGGACCCAGGGGGAGGGGCGGTGAGAACCAAAGGAGGAGCGGACTCTATTCGTGTGGTCCTGAGATAGTCACCATAAAACAAGCAGACTGCCAAATGATGAACAGATTCTATTCATGTGATCCTGAGATAGTCACCATAAAACAAGCAGATTGTCAAATGACAGCAGGGAGGGGAAGGAGACCTGGGGGGAGATAAGAGAGCAACCGAAGGACTGTTATGCATGGATATAAGTACAACCAACGAACACAGAACTCTGGGGAGGGAGGGCATGAATAGGAGGTGGGGGGGGCAATGGTAAGATATGTACACATATAATACCTTAATTTTAAAAAATTGAGGAAAAAAAAAGAAACAGGAAGAATTTACACATATATACAGGAACCTTGCAGATTATTGCCTCATTTTCACAAGGAATTAAAAGTAAACATCGCCAGCCCGCCAGCACTCTCTAAGAGGCTGAACTAGCTTGGCATTTAAACATCTATAAACTAGCTGGAGTTTATGTTTCTCTCATATCATTTTCTGAATATTGGTCAAAAATCTTTATTCAAATAACGAATGTGTCCATTCCACCTGCAGATAACTAACGTGTCCATTCCAAAGCTTGTGGTAAGAAACACCGTTTCCATACTGATGGAGCCCCAGCAATGCATAGCTCCAGGACCAGCCCGCTGCCTGGGCGTGCTCACACGGTGTGGCTGGTGTTAGCGTTCGCACGTCTCTATGTAAATCGTCACACTGACCAGCCACTGTAAACCTAGTGAAAATTAAAGTCAGAACAATGGAAGAGGATGGCCAATACCTTACTAATCAGAGCTGTACTGATTCTTACCAAAAGAACTAAGGTCCAAAGCTAGCACACCACCACAGCAGTACAAGCCACCAGCTCATAGCCTGAAAGAAGCTTCGGGCAGCACCCTGCCCATTCCCCATAGTCGCTGCATGCCCAGGAACGCTGGGCTTCAGATATGTAAATTAGAGACTAGTTTTAGGTTATTAGCTTCCTACTTCTGTCCACTGTGCTAAACTAAGTTGTGTTTTTTTTTTTTTAGAAAAATAACATCTTATAATTATATTGCTTTTCATTTCACAAATTATGTATTCTTTTCTTTTCTGTTTTTAAATATTTTTATTAAATTATTATTTGTGTACATATATTACCATTGCCCCCCTCCTCCCATACATGCTCTCTCTCCCCTGAGTTTTGTGTCCATTGGTTGTACTAATATGCATGCATACAAGTCCTTCAGTTGATATCTTATCTCCCCCAGATCTCCCTACAATCTCGCTGTAATTTAACAGTCTGCTTGTTGCTTTACTGTCTCTATATCTATCTTTTGGTTCATCAGTTTATAATGTTCTTTATTATCCATAAATGAGTGAGGTCATGTGGTGTTTCTCTTTCATTGACTGGCTTATTTCACTCAGCATGATGTTCTGCAATTCCATCTAGGTTGCTGCAAATGATGAGAATTCCTTCTTTTTTATGGAAGCATAGTATTGCATTGTGTAGATATAGCATAGTTTTTTGATCCAATCATCTGCTGACAGGCACCTAGCCTGTTTCCAAATCCTAGCTATTGTAAATTGTGCTGCTATGAACATAGGGGTGCATATATCCTTTCTGATTGGTGTTTCTAGTTTCTTGGGATATATTCCTAGGAGTGAGATTACTGAGTCATATGGGAGTTCCATTTTCAGTTTTTTGAGGAAGCTCCATACTGTTCTTCATAGTGGTTTTACCAGTCTGCATTCCCACCAGCAGTGCACGAGGATTCCTTTTTCTCTGAAACCTCGCCAAAAATTGTCCTTTGTTGATTTGTTGATGTTAGCCATTCTGACAGGTGTGAGATGGTAATGTATTGTTGTTTTGATTTGCATCTCTCGAATAATTAGTGACTTTGAGCATGTTTTCATGTGCCTCTTGGCCTGCCTTCTGTCTTCTTTTGAGAAGATTCTATTTAGGTCCATTGCCCATTTTTTAATTTGCTCATTTATCTTCCTTTTATTGATTGTATAAGCTGTCTGTAGATGTTGGAGATTAAACCTTTATCAGTGATAACATTTGCAAATATGTTCTCCCATACAGTGGGCTTTCTTGTTGTTTTGTTGATGGCTTCTTTTGCTGTAAAAAAGCTTTTTATTTTTATGTAGTCCCATTTGTTTATTTTCTCTTTAGCTTCTATTGCCCTAGGGGAAGTATTAGTGAAGAAGTTCTTTTGGCATATGTCTGAGATTTTGCTGCCTGTGGATGCCTATAGTATTTTTATGATTTCCCTTCTTATGTTTATGTCCTGTATCCATTTTGAGTTTATTTTTGTGTATGGTGTAAGTTGGTGATGTAGTTTCATTCTTTTCCATGTATCTGTCCAATTTTCCCAACACCATTTATTGAAGAGACTGTCTTGACTCCATTGTATGCTCCTGCCTCCTTTGTCAAATATTAATTGTACATATTGATTTGGGTTGATATCTGGATTCTCTATTCTATTCCATTGATCTATATGTCTGTTCTTGTGCCAGTATTAGGCTGTTTTGAGAACAGAGGCTTTGTAATATAGCTTGAAATCTGGTATTGAGTTCCCTCCTACTTTACTTTTCTTTCTCAGGATTGCTGTGGCTATTCAGGGTCTTTTATTGTTCCAAATGAATTTTTGGAGAGTTCTTTCTAGATCAATGAAATATGCCGTTGGTATTTTAATGGGGAGTGCATTGAACCTATAAATTGCTTTGGGAAGTATGGACATTTTGATGATATTGATTCTACCAATCCATGAACATGGTATGTTCTTCCATCTGTTTACATCTTCCCCTATCTCTTTTTCAGTGTCGTATAGTTTTCTTTGAGTATAGGTCTTTTACCTCCTTAGTTAAGTTTATTCCTAGGTATCTTAATTTTTTTTTGGTGTGATGGTAAATGGGATTGCTTTTTTGGTCTCTGTTTCTGTAAGTTCACTATTGGTGTATAGAAATGCCATAGAATTCTTGGCATTAATTTTGTATCCTGCTACATTGCCAAATTCATTTATTAAATCTAATAGTTTTTTGATGAAGTCTTTTGGGTTTTTTATGTACAGTATCATGTCATCTGCAAATAAGGATAACTTTACTTCTTCTTTTCGAATTTGGATGCCTTTTATTTCCTCTTCTTGTCTAATTGCAATGGCTAATACTTCCAGTACTATGTCAAACAGGAGTGGTAAGAGTGAGTATCCCTGTCTTGTTCCTGTTCTTAGAGGGAATGGTTTTAGTTTTTGCCCATTGAGTATGATGTTGGCTGTGGGTGTATCATATATAGCTTTTATTATGTTGAGGAATATATGAGAGGTATATGAGGTAACCTGCTTTAAACTTAAAGTGGTCAAGTACCGTTCTGTTTCAGACAATAACTCACATTTTTCTTAT